>JAIOJX010000002.1:66853000-67453000 GCA_022376925.1 Tragulus kanchil
TTGGTGAGAAGGTGAGAATTGTGTCATTTTAAATTAAGAAAAAAAATTTGACAGTTTGCTGATTATAATATGTGAATTGTTTTAAGTAGGTCAGTTGTGTTTTGCTAAATTATTTTTGTTTGGGGAAGTAAGTTTTAAATGCAGATGGCAGGCCTTGGATTAGAAGGGCATGTATTTGCTGAGCTGTTATTTTTAGTGAATCCAAATTGTGTATTTTTAGAATTTAAATTGTTCTTATATACAAAGAGTATTATATTCCCTGCTGTTTAAAAATGCTTTCAGTTGTATGCATTTATTAGCCTTAGCACTGAGAGAATCAACTCTTCCAAAGTAGAAGCATTCTGTTGCCTGGGTAAAAAACCAAGAATAATCAAGAATGTTGAACACATAGGAACTTGCTTATTGGATATTTAATGTTTTTGTTAGGTTTTTTTTTGTTGGTGCAGTGACAGGAGGAAATCCCGGTATGAGAGGATTAGCCCAGTCTCAGTGTCTTAGTGCAAGTTTTCTAATATTACAGCATTAACGCTAACCTCTATCTGGAAGCAGGTGTTGATTCCCCCCTGCCTTTTTTCCTTAGTTCTGAGTCTGCAGTATATCACATTGTTTCTTTCTTTCCTTTGAGAGAACAGAATCAGATTCTCATACACATATTCTTATTGTGCATGAATACTTAGAATGCTTAAACTCATTCTCATAGTACAAATAGCTGATACAGAAAATAAAATCAAATGAAGACACTATCTCTTGCCTTTGTTCAGAGCTGTATGTGTATTGAAATGAGTTAAGGTACTTATATGTGTAATTCTAATAATAGTGGGAGCTAAAATAGAAGTAATAGCTGTCCTGTAATGAATGTGGGAACCATTTTTCAGTTCTGTATTATCCATGCTGGCTATCAGATTCTCTTTATGTTTTTCTTAGAAAGTTATTTCCTGAATCGTGTTTAGTATACGTGTAGGGATGCTTATATGATCATCATATGGTTAAATAGGAATATTTCCACTTCTCATTGTTTTATAGTCAACATTTGTAAAGTATTGTTGTTGAGGTTCAGTTGCTAAGTCATGTCAAACTGTGCGACCCCATGGACTGCAGCAGGCTCTTCTGTCCTCCACTATTTCTCAGCGTTTGCTTAGATTCATGTCCATCGAGTTGGTGATGCTATCTAACCATTTAAATAACATGGAACTGAATTTATGGAATGCAGTAAATAAAATTAATATTGGTTTGATTTGTTCATAAAACAGATTATAATTATTTATGTTTTATGCCTTTTGAAGATTTTATGATTAAAGGTATTTACAAATATGTCCAATCATCAAGGAAATTTTTTCTTTTAAGTGCCTAGTAAAGAATATTTGGAAAACCTAATAAAGGCAAAGACAAAAATCATGTGTAATTGCATCATCCTAAATTACCGTAGTTTATATTTGATTTTTTTTCTTTCTTTTTCTTTCTTCAAGAAATCTAACATAGGATTATCTTTTGTAGCTTGCAATTTTCACTTATATTTTGTCAAAAAATCCTTGTCACAGGAAGCATTCCACAATGTGATTAAAGTATTACTCCATCTTATTAATTTGCCCTGGTATGCGTAATTTCCTAATAGAATATAGTAATGCTGTAGTATATTTTTTTCTATTTGCTTATTTTTAAGAAGTAAAATTTCATTTATAGATGACATGGTTGTCAATTTAGAAAATCCTAGAGTCTACCAAAAAAGTCACTAGAACTAATGGGTGTAGTCAACCTGCAGATAGAATATCAATTATATAGAACTCAGTTGTTTTTCTAAATACTGGTAATAAAAACTGCAATTTTAACTTACAAAGGAAGTATTCATAATAGCATAAAACACTTTGGGACATATTTTTTAAAAATTTAAATTATTTGTATGCTGAAAACTACAAAACATTAACTGAAGAAATTAAAAACACCTAAATAAAGCTATTGTTTGTTTGTTTTAAATTAAAGTATAGCTGACTTACAGTGTTCTGTTAGTTTCAGGTATATAGCATAGTGGTTCAGTTATACATGCATTTAATGGTTATCTTTATTTTAATTGTTTCCTTGGGCTAAATACCTAGAAGTAGAATTACTTGATTAAATGATATACACATTTACAGTGGCTTTGATAAATCGCTCCTAATGTTCACTAGAAAGGTAGTATCACTATACTCTCATACCAGTAGTTATTAGTGTCCTTTAGCAACAGTGGGTGGTATTATTCTTTTTAATCTTTGCAGATTTTAATGGGTGCAAATTGGTTACAGTTTGTTTAGTATACAGTTTGTTTTTGTATAAATGATATGAGTTAATACTGATTTTTTTAACTTTCATAAACTTTATCTTTTTAAATGGCTAGATATATCAGTTTATATTGCTTTCAGTTTTTCTATCATCTAAGAACTGCATATTTTCTCTGTTTTTTCATTTATCAGTTTTACTTTTTTGCATGTATTTGTAATATTTCTATATTTAGTTCTCAAATAGACTATACTGGTTTTTTTTTTTTTTTTAACCTGTCATTAAATGTATTATTATTATTTACTTGTAATAGCCACATTCAGTTTTGCTTTGTTTTGAGTCTCTAAAGAATTTATTTGATAGAGTTGGATGTACATTTAAGAGAAATAAGAGTGAAGAACCACAAAAAATCAAGGGATACAAAGAACAGCACCTGAAAAATAATTTCTTCTTCTGGGATATGATAATTATGTTCTGCATATCCTTTTATCTTGTACTGCAATGCTCCTTTAGTTACTTACAAAATGACTCTATATTTTTTCTGACGGACATTTAGGTGGAATATTTTAGATTTGTGGTGAGTGGAAATAAATATCTTAGGATTTTTTGAAAGTATTTGAAAATCAGAATGTTCACTTAATTCTTTTAACTTGTTTGAGCAAGGCATTGTGATAGGTAGGATATTTTTGGTAGAAGTGGTGAGTTATTGTCAGATTGCAATTTACCACAGTTATGTAGACCCAGTGGCAAAATCTAGCAAATTAAGAATTGCTTGATACATTTAGCATTTTGACATTCTTTTATGCATATTAGTAGTTATAGTAAATCACAGGCATGTTTTACTCCAAGTAGCTTTCCGCAGTAGAGTGTTCATCTAAGTTTATTCAGTGTTTTTATAGAGAAAAGGAGATATAAAATTCTGCCACATACTTTTCTTATATCTTTAAGTAATTTTATTTGAATTTACTTCTGATTTATAAATTTTAGATAGTTATTCCAGTAGTATGTGTCACACCAATAGATCACATTGAGACACTTGTTCTAAATATAAAAAATTGGTTATAACTTACACCTTAATTCCAGCAGTACATATAATAAACAAAATTGCATATTTTAAACAGATAACTGAATTTTTTGATGTGATTTGTTGTTAAAAATGGATGTTATATCAGTAAGAAACAGTAAAAATTAATTATGAATGTGATTATTGTAGGTCCAGCCTTATGATGTTTCTGTAATAAAGGCAGTTATCATGATCTTGTAAGGAAAACTTATATTGATAAAGAAATCTAGGGACAAATACTGTGTATTCTACACATACACTTTTGTGAGGAACAGAAGAACTTCACATATACTTTAGTTACTACTCTGTTAATGTAGTAATAACCGTAGTTATTTTATTTTAAATAGATTCTAATAATTTTTACTTCTCTAAATCTTAATCTTGTTGAGTTGTTATATATAATGAATTAATATCTTTAACTATCTGGAATGGTATTGGCTATGTGCCATCCTTGGGAGAATTGAGAAAATAGTCATCACTCAAATCACTTTCATATGATTTAATACTCTTGGGGACTCCTGCCTGAGAAAATCTGGATTAGGCCATTTCTTGTTCCTTCGAGCTCTGAGTTTATTTGATTTTGTACTTTATCCACAAAATCAGTTTGATTAATTTTATCTTGTAAAATTGGGGGAAGGTATCCCCTCCTTGTACGTGGTAGTAATGCTAAATAATTTTTGATAAAAGTATCTTGGTATTCATTTTTCATTAGAAGCTCCTGTTTACCCATTTTGTCTTCATGCTATACAAGAATCAGTCACAGTTTTGCTCAACCATTTAAATTTCTAAGAACATTTATTTTTACCATTAATACGAATTTTTGGTGTTATCCTAGTTAAAGGAACACATTTAGAAGAAAACTTTTTGATGAAATTGAGTGTTTAAGATAGAGGCGACTTCCCCTTCTATACAGCAATGAATAAATAACAGATAGTTAGTCATAATACTTTTGTTCTAGACATTTATTCAGTTTCTTCAGTCGTTATAAAGCTATCATATATCAAGAACTGATACTAGCATAAAATGAAAAGGGTTAAATAGCAGCATGATCTTTGATAAGTATTATCTTTGATAAGTATTATCTTTTATAAATATAAAAAGCTGTGATTTGGGGAGGTAAACATCAGGGTGATTTTGGTTCCTTTGGCCTCTTGGGTTTGATTACTGTACCTCATTTTATGTTACCATTGACGTATTCATCACTGCTATCACCATCACTATTTTTCATTGTAGTGTGTAGTACACATAAGTACTATGCATAGTAGTTAAGAGTATAGGCTTTCTGCTTACTTTTTACTTTGGTGGAATTAAATGAATTGATATTTGTAGCACCTAGAGAAGTGCATGATATATAATAAGCACATAATAAGAGTTAGCTATTGTTCTCATTACATGTGTGAAACTAGCAAGTTACATAGTTTGGAAAGTAAATGTATCAGACTAGTGGAAAATAGGTACCTTTCTATATTGGTGACAAATGTCAAAAATAATTGTAGTAGCCTTTTGTTGTTATAATGTAATCACCTCCTCACTGGGACTGAATCTTATAACATGTGTGTTGTTCAGGATTTCCTATAAATATATTTAAGTATATTTATAAGTATATTTACATGGCCTAAACATATAAAATTCATTAAGGGGTAAATTATAGTCATGTGGGATAAAACTATTTTTCCAGAGTCCTTCACAGCAGTTTTTTCTTTTGGATTTTAGTAAAGATTTTGTTGCTCTATCACATGATTAAATAGTATTAGAGTACATATCAAAACCACTGCTTGATCTGTATTTCGTGGACTTAGAAATTTGTAACTTGATCATAATTTTTTATTTGATAGTAACCTTAAGTAATGAAAAACCTTATGATCTTTGTAGTAGAATCAGTTGGTAAATATATGTCTGTAAAAGATTTTTAATGAATAGAGACTTTTCAATAAAATGTTAATTACTTCATTACACTGAGTATTTTATTAAATTATCAGTGGACTTATTAAACTTACTTTATATGTAAACTGATCCAGGATCTTGAAGCTTGTGTTGTTAATAATGTTTGAATGTCATAGTAGTGACCCAGTTTTAAAATGTAATGTCTCGTAATTGTTTATAGACTGTTTTAAGATTTAAGCTTCTATTTATCCATTACACTAAAAAAGGTGATATTAATTGTTTTCACAAATTCAAGGTAAGTACTTTAAACCTTGAATTATTTTGGCAATAAAATGTCTAATATTACTAAAATTGTTTTTAAATCATTTAAAAGTGTATCTGACATAAAATTAATGACTTTTAAAATTGACTCCTTGGTGTTTTTCAGCTATGCTAAAGCAGCCTTTTGTTTAGAGGAGCTTATGATGACTAATCCACACAACCACTTATACTGTCAGCAGTATGCTGAAGTAAGTTTTCCAAAACTACAATTGTATGTGATTTTATTCTTGTTGGTGTTGTGTATTATTATGGAACCAAGAATATGTCCTTAATGTTAAGCAACTATATGAATACTTCAGACATATTAAGCAAGTATTTAAGATGTGAGGAAAATTGATTTGTGAGAGTAAATTGAATTAAATTTTGAATAGTATAGTGTAAATAGTATTTTCAATTAAATACACTTAAAATAGTGATATGTTTTTTTAATTGTATTTTTGAATTGCATAGTATATTCTTTTAAAATTATGAATTATGTCACAGTTATCACCATTTAATGGCTTTTAAGGCATTTATAAGATTATGACTTTTATATCCATATTTTAGGAAACTCATATTAAATTCATTATTTTGGGAAATAGCAAGTATTTATCTTATTTGCTTAACTGTTAAGAATAGCAATACAGTTAACTCCTGTAAGGTTAAAAGAACTTCATATTAATGTCAGAGCAAATAGGAAAGGACAGTTCAGTATGAATTCCATGTTTATAATGCTGGTATAACATAAAGCATTTGCAAGGCAGTTGAGATAGAAATAATACTGGCTTTTTTATATTGGCAGAAATTTTTAATTTTAAAAACTACTCAATTATCTTAATGTTCATAGAATGGTTTTGGGGATAGGTTTTACTTTTGAGTTTAGATTAGCTCTATAATTCTAATTCTTCTAACAGCCTGCATTTGTTTATAGAAGTATCTGTTTCAATTACTAATGCCTATGGTATGATGAAACATGCTATATTTCAAAGAAGCAAAATAAACAGGTTTCAGCACTCTGTAATTTTTAACAGGTTAAATATACCCAAGGTGGACTTGAAAATCTCGAACTTTCAAGAAAGTATTTTGCACAGGCGTTGAAATTGAACAACAGAAATATGAGAGCTTTGTTTGGTCTTTACATGGTGAGTTGAGGTGAATGTTTAATGCTATTTTATGAAATACCATTTTAAGTCCATTAACTGTCCCAGTTTATCACTTCCCTCTCCTTTTTTTTTTATGTCATTGATAAGCATATGATGTTTTTCCTGTAGTTAATTATGAGCAATAGGTTATAAGGTAGTTATATTTTTGAATGTTAATACATCCTAGCTATTTGACATTTCATTGTAAATTTTCTTTTATTATATCAGAATTTAAATCTGCCTTCTTAAAATTAAATAGGAATAGATACACAACTGTATTATGTATTTCTTATTTGTTATTCTTGGGTTTATGCTCAACATTGTCTTAATAGTCTTAAACTAAAATTGTATATTTTAAAATTATGCCAATCAAAAATATATTAGAAGTAAAATCTCTAGTGCCAAATTGAAAGTTTTTTATGGTATGGAAAAACAGTTTGGAAATTATTTATGATAAGCATGCTATTAAATATTTCTTTTGTTTATGTATGCCAAATGATGAACTTAGAAAAAGTCAATTAACAAAAGCCATGGGAAATAGGAAGAATTTGCTGAACTTCAAAAGTAAATAAAATGAGCTCCTCTACAGTCAGAAAAACTACAAAATAAACTTCATTAATAGGGTAGTTCTTTGAAATTTTAATTTATCCTAGTCTTTTCGTGGACTTTGGGAATCAATGTTTTGTTGGAGCTCAGTGTAAAAGGATTGTGGGAATGGAGGCAGGAAGAAACATACATGAAATAATTTTCAGCAAAGAAATAATAATTAGAAAACAAAAGAAGTTTCAATAAGCGTTTCCTGGATTCTACCAGTACCAGTTATGGTAACTTGTAGATACAGTATAGTAGTGGTGTCTATTTTTACCAAATACTAATTTTTAAAATAAATAAATTATTAATAATAGTAAAAGTACTTAACACTTTGTGTCAGATTCCTTACTTTTTATTTTAAATCATTAAATTGTCATATCAACTATTTGAGAAGATGCTATTATTATTAATACTACCATTTCACAGAAAGTGAAGCTAAGACACAGAGAGTTCTGATTAATTTGACCAAGGATGAACACAAACTACTAAATGGTTGAACTGGGATTCTGACCAGTTCTGGTAGTTAACTTCATAGTGACTCCAGAGTAATTTTCTTAACTACTGCATTTGTTGAAATTCATACCAAAAAAACATATCAGTAAAGACATAGAGATAGGGCTTCCCTGGTAGCTCAGTGGTAAAGAGTTCGCCTGCCAATGCGGGAGACATGAGCTCGATCCCTGATCCGGGAAGATCCCACATGCTGCAGAGCAACTAAAAGCCCATGAGCCACAACTATGGAGCCTTTGCTCTACAGCCTTGGAGCCGCAACTATGGAGCGCATGCGCAACAACTACTGAAGCCCGTGTGCCCTAGAGCCCGAGTTCCACAGCAAGAGAAGTCACCGCCACAAGAAGCCTGCTCACCTCCACCAGAGAGTAGCCCTCACACCCTGCAACTAGAGAAGAGCCTGCAGCAGCAGCGAAAACGCAGAGTAGTCAAAAAAAAAAAAAAAAAAAACATAGTGATATAAAAATCACACTTTGATATATAAGTTCCTTAGAGACAGAGAAGAAGCCAGAAGGGGAAAACTTATAGTGTAAGTCTAAAAGAAAGCGCAATGGACAGATCCTCTCTTAAGAGTAAGATATGTTTAAGCATGAGATAGAAGTTAAATCTTTCTCTTCCCAGAAATACATACAATTAAAAATTAGAATATGATTTTTGAGGGTTTAGCGATTCTTATATGGATCCCAGAGTAACAGTCCTCTGTTTAAAGACATTTTTATAACGAAAAGGGTGACTTCAACTGGTTATAGGGAACACAGTTTGGAAACTGTTGGTATAGTGAGAAGAGAAATAGATTGGAAGTGATCTCTTTCTAAGATTTTTGTTAACTTATTTTGGTTAAGTCAATTTAACATTTTTGGTTAAGTCCTATTGACCTTCAATTTTTTTCACCTGTTAATGTGGGAAATTGGACTAAACTGTTTTTGAAGTTCCTTATATTAATGTTCAGTAATTCAGTAATTCTGACATAGAAAAGCTGAAGTAATTCAGTAATAAACAGTAACACAAGGGGCTTCCCTGGTGGTCCAGAGGGTAAAAAGTCTGCCTTGCAGTTCGATTCTTGGTCTGGAAAGATCCCACATACCATGATGTGGCTGGACGAGTGTGTCCAATTACGAGCCAGTGCTCTAGAGCACATGAGCCCAGAGCCAGTGCTCTGCAACAAGAGGCCATTGCAATGGAAGGCCCGCATAGGCCAAAATATAAAGATGGATGAAAATAAATAAACTTAAAAAATAATAAAAGAGGCCAAAATTAAAAAATAATACCAGTAATATCTTGCAGTATGTAAGTGATAATGAAATTTTATCTTCCATAGTGGTGATAGATGACAAAATAATTTTAGATATTATTTAAGCTATAATTTCTTTTCTCACTTCTTTGGATTACTCTCTTTTAAAACATGTTTATAAATGTAAACATTACTTTATTCAACTTTATTTTGCTTTTAACAATTGTACAGTTTAAAAAACCTTTATTGTCAACCTGTTGCAAATATGACTTTTATGTGGTTTTGATTGTTCTTGGCTACATAAAAGAAATACTGTTTTTGATGTTTTTTTTCTGTTTTTAGTCTGCAAGTCATATTGCTTCTAATCCAAAAGCAAGTGCAAAAACAAAAAAAGACAACATGAAATACGCTAGTTGGGCAGCTAGTCAAATAAACAGAGCTTATCAGGTTAGTACTGATTTATAATTTTATAAATTAATTTTATATTATCATTTAGATCAGTTAATGTATTTCTTAGTTGTTTATGTTTCTACAAACTGCAGAGCCAGATGTGTCTATCATTGAACTTCTGTGTTTTTGGGTCTTTATCAAATGTGTTTTAAGTGTGTAAGATTAACTTGTAGGATCACATATTTTTTTCCTCAGGAGGAGTTTGTTACTTTATGATCCCATAATGAGCCTTATCATCACAGTAGTTCTATATTTGGCTAATAAAAAATAATTCTAAAAATCCAGAAAGGATAAATTTCATGATTACCTTTCAGGGGCAGGTTGGATGTATGAGTTTATTATTAATCAAAGATTAAGATAATAAAAAAGGAAGAAGAAAAGCCTAAAAGTAAACTAACAAGGCTATGTAGAAGGTTTATATACTCCTTTTACAATCAGATCTTACCTGAAATGTCTCCACACGTTTCTTAGTTTTCTGAAGCTCATCCCTAGAGATTCTTCAGGAAGGATTTGTGGAAAAGCATCTTCTTGCATCTTGCCTATTTGTGATTTATTTGTCTGTAGTCTATATTTGAAGGACAATTTGACTTCTTAACATCCTTTGGCTATTAAATACTTTACCTAAGTAGTAAATGTATTAAACATTCTGGGTTTGTTTTATTTTTCTTTATTTTCTTAAAGCTGAAATATTGCTGTCAAGCTTGATGCCTTCCTTATTTTCTTTCTCTAATAAGTGATTTGAAGTTTCTGTCTGGTTGCCCAAAGGAAATTTTCCTTTATCTTTAAAATCCAATAGTTTTACTGTAACATTTTTTTTTTTCTTTTTGAAACATTTATTTTTTATTTATTTATCTTTTGAGGGGTGGGTTGGGGAGGGAGGGGGACGGGCGGGCCACTTGTATTGGTCTTTCATTTGTCCATTTTCATCCATCTTTGTTCTTTGGCTCCTGTGGGCCTCCCATCGCGGTGGCGTCTGTCGTCGCAGAGCACCAGCTCTGGGTGCATGCGCCCCAGAGCTCCAGCTCGGTAATTGAACACACCAGTCCAGCCGCTCTGCGGCACGTGGGATCTTCCCAGGCCGGGGATCGAACCTGCGCCCCTTGCACTTCAAGGCGGCATCCTTACCCACTGGACCACCAGGGGAAGCCCTATAATAATATTTGGTTAGTTATTCTTTGGTTAGTTTTCCCAAATGCACTATGGACCTTTTAAATATTTGAATTTATTCCTCGTTTAATTTGAGAAAAATTGCTTATAGAATAATGATTGTGAATAATTTTTTGGCTTAATTTCTTAAGATTTCTTTTTCTACTTATAAGTTTATTGGATCTCCTTTCCCACTTTGTATATCATTTCTTTTTTTGAAATCTTTCTGTCATTTTCTGTATTTTCTTATTTTTTTCTTCATAGTAATTTTTTTTATGAAGTTCATATTCTTTTTGTTTTCTGCATTGGGCTATTAGTAGATGGTATTTATGGTCTGAGGGGACTCAGATAGGACATGGTAACTTTTCCAACTTGTAATTTTTCTAAAAAAAGGTTTATATACTCCTTTTACAATCAGATCTTACCTGAAATGTCTCCACACGTTTCTTAGTTTTCTGAAGCTCATCCCTAGAGATTCTTCAGGAAGGATTTGTGGAAAAGCATCTTCTTGCATCTTGCCTATTTGTGATTTATTTGTCTGTAGTCTATATTTGAAGGACAATTTGACTTCTTAACATCCTTTGGCTATTAAATACTTTACCTAAGTAGTAAATGTATTAAACATTCTGGGTTTGTTTTATTTTTCTTTATTTTCTTAAAGCTGAAATATTGCTGTCAAGCTTGATGCCTTCCTTATTTTCTTTCTCTAATAAGTGATTTGAAGTTTCTGTCTGGTTGCCCAAAGGAAATTTTCCTTTATCTTTAAAATCCAATAGTTTTACTGTAACATTTTTTTTTTTCTTTTTGAAACATTTATTTTTTATTTATTTATCTTTTGAGGGGTGGGTTGGGGAGGGAGGGGGACGGGCGGGCCACTTGTATTGGTCTTTCATTTGTCCATTTTCATCCATCTTTGTTCTTTGGCTCCTGTGGGCCTCCCATCGCGGTGGCGTCTGTCGTCGCAGAGCACCAGCTCTGGGTGCATGCGCCCCAGAGCTCCAGCTCGGTAATTGAACACACCAGTCCAGCCGCTCTGCGGCACGTGGGATCTTCCCAGGCCGGGGATCGAACCTGCGCCCCTTGCACTTCAAGGCGGCATCCTTACCCACTGGACCACCAGGGGAAGCCCTATAATAATATTTGGTTAGTTATTCTTTGGTTAGTTTTCCCAAATGCACTATGGACCTTTTAAATATTTGAATTTATTCCTCGTTTAATTTGAGAAAAATTGCTTATAGAATAATGATTGTGAATAATTTTTTGGCTTAATTTCTTAAGATTTCTTTTTCTACTTATAAGTTTATTGGATCTCCTTTCCCACTTTGTATATCATTTCTTTTTTTGAAATCTTTCTGTCATTTTCTGTATTTTCTTATTTTTTTCTTCATAGTAATTTTTTTTATGAAGTTCATATTCTTTTTGTTTTCTGCATTGGGCTATTAGTAGATGGTATTTATGGTCTGAGGGGACTCAGATAGGACATGGTAACTTTTCCAACTTGAATTTTATATACTTCATCTTTGTTACAGAGAATTCAAATGTGACCAAAACTCAAATATATATAGAACTCAAATATATATAAATTCTATATATCCAGTCTCAGAACTAGGTCTAGTTCAGAATGATATTTCTGGCTCCAGCCCTCTTTGATCTACTCCTGTGGCTTTTCAGATCTTGAATTTTGAGGTGATATTCTCAGTTTTAAATGTTATATTTTGTTGTTGTTGTTTCTTATAAGATTTGCACCTCAGTGTCACTACCTCCCAGCCTTCCCTTCTCCCCTCAGCTGAACTATCTTCTCTCTTAAGTTTAGTGTTTCTGCCTTGTTCAATTTGGTTTCAGTTACAGTTTTCCTTCAGTGTGAGGTTTTTTTCTCTTCTGAAAGAGAATTTTTGCTGGATATTTCAGATACTTTGAGGTCTTAGACCATTATTGATAGATTTGTTAATGTCACATTTGAATGCCATTTTTTGATTTGGAGCTTTTGAGACTGTTGTAGTTTCACAAACTATCTGCAGATTCATCAGTTCATGGTTTTTGTTTTTGTTTTTCATTTCTGTGGCTTATAGAGTACTAAGTTGTCTTCTTTTACATCTCTTTGTGTGTCCCACATAGCTCTTGAGCTTTTATAGGTCCCGCTACTATCAGTAATATTAATATATTAATTACTACCTTCTAGGGTTTTGAAGGATTGCTTGCAATATATTTTTTCTTTTTATTATAAAATATCACCTGTAAATATGTGGTCATTTGGGAATTTATTAACTTTTAAGTCATAGATCCATCTTTCTGTTATTTATATTGCCCTTTTCTTTTTATCTCCTTTATTGAGGTATAGTTTACATACAATAACATGCACACATTTTAAGTGTACAGTTGTTTTGACAAATTATACTCCTTTCTCACCACTTCCTCATTCAAGGTATACTGTTTCCATATCCCCAGAAAGTTCCCCTCTTCCACCTTGTAGTCAGCCTCACTCGACATGACAGAGTAGCACTGATTTGACTAGAGCTTTATATATAAGTGAGATCATAGGTTATGCATTTTCGTGCTTGACTTTTTTCACTCAGCATGTTATGGAGACTCATCTATCCACTACTCCATTTTATTTACTTTATTACTTTGTTCACCTGTATTATTTCCAAAACTGTGTAAATTTGTGGATTTTAGCCCAACTTACTATAGTTACCATGAAGGAGAAATCATTGACCTTTGAATTTGATAAGTTTTTATTATTTGATCTTTCTGGTGAGTTTTTAAAATATATCAGGAAATAATGGAAAAAAGAGTTTACTTAAAATCTATATGAGGGTTTCCCCTGGTGGTCCAGTGGGTAAGGACACCGCCTTGCAGTGCAAGGGGCGCCGGTTGGATCCCTGGCCTGGGAAGATCCCACGTGCCGCGGAGTGGCTGGACCGATGTGTCCAATTACCTAGCCGGAGCTCTGGGGCGCATGCGCCCAGAGCCGGCGCTCTGCGACGACAGACGCCACCGCGATGGGAGGCCCACAGGAGCCAAAGAACAAAGATGGATGAAAATGGACAAATGAAAGACCAAAAGAAGTGGCCCGCCCGCTCCCCTCCCTCCCCAACCCGACCCCCGCCCCAAAATAAATAAATAAATCTTTAAAAAAAAAAAATCTATATGAAACATGAAAATGCAAAATATGTGATTAATGTGGAAAACTGCAATATAACTTTCAAATATTGATAGTTTAGTAATTAGATAATTCTCTGGGATCGGATTGAGATCTTTGTGATATGTCTAGGCATATAAACAGATATGAAGTATATAACAAGTATTCATTATTATAATGTTTTTCTAGGCATTTAAAAATTAGAGAAAATGAGATTTTAAGAACTGCTTTCTGTCTTTGTTTCTACTTAATAATGAAGCAGAATATGGCTGCTGCTTACTCTTCAATTAGGTAATTGGTTTAGCATGTTCAGTAGAGGCAGGCAAGTTTGATTAATGCTCATGAAAAACTTTAATGTTAACCTACTCACAATAATTTTCCAGATAAACACTTCTTCGGTACTCTGTTGAATGCGTCTATGCATATGTTCTCTATGATTACAGAGGTGATTCCATTACTATCCTTTTGGGAAATAGAAAATTAAATCATGATTTGAGGGAAAAATAGGATTCAGCTTAATCAGTTAAATTGCCATATAATTCTAGATAGACAAAATAATTGCATGTCAGTAAAATTTAAAGTGATAGATTTATATTTCCAACTTTCTATTTATTTGTTCTGACACAGATAAGTTAGTTGGGTTTGTTTTAAATTGCACTAGTTGTCACTAGCATTGATAGACAATCTTAGGTGTTTTTTTTTAAATAGGCTAATTTTAAAGATCACGCATTTGTATTTATTATTATTTTTATTACGTTTAAGTACTAAGCAAGAAAAAGGGTTTAAACATGCTTGGTATGACTCCAACACTGCATAAATTTTTCACTCGTATTTTCTATTTAAAAAATTAGTGCCCTATTTTGTAGCTTCTCCACCAATGCACCAAAAGCTTTTTCTTAGACCTTTAAGTATCTCATTAGGACCATTTCTGTTTACTTTGGGTAGGCAGTGGTAAAAGAAAAGGCTTTCTGTTCTTGATAAGTCCTTGCAAAAGTGACTCTATCAACTGGGTAATAGGAGTAATAAGGACAGTCCACATTCTTTACTCAGCAAGGGAAATTATGAAAAGTAAAAGTTTTAAGTGTGGTGTTGCCGTAGTGTCTAATTGTGACCTGTATATTCAGCATTTGAATTCCTTAAGTTAGTAATGTCTTATGAAAGGCAAAGTGATCTTGACTCTTAGGAGAAGCTTTTTTCTTTCCCTGGCATCTCCTCTAGAAATCCCTCTTATTAATATTAACTCTGTCAAATCACTATTCAACTATAGACACTAGTGGCTTAGGAACTAGGAGAATCATAATGTTAAACTGCAGTCAAAGGGTCAGAGGCAGGTTACCAACTCCTGAAGCATATTGCTTCTATGATGTTACCTGTGCTTGATCACTTAATCTTTCTCAACAGGTCACATGAAGTTTGCTAAATTAAGTTAATTACAAAAAGAGAAGGAACACATCATAAATCAAGTACTAAGTACTTAAGACAGCATTGGTATTTGAAGGAAAGATAAGTCACTTGAAAGTATACTGAGTGCTTAGATGTTAACTTGAAAATACTATATGTTGCTAATAGAAAATGTTGATCAGTACTTTAACCAGGGGAAAAACAGGTAATATAGACATAATAAACCTTTCCCTGCCTTTACAAGGAACATATATATACTCTGTAGTGCCAAGTCAAACTGATAAATGATGGGAATTGTTAGTCGAGTTAGAGAACTCATTTTGAAATCAGCATGGGATATTCAACAGTGTTTTCCCCACTGGTTATATATTATATTGAATTTTAATAAGCCATCATTTTTTAAAAATATGCAGAGATAGTATTTAATGCACTGTGTGTTGTTTTCATTGTAAAATCCAGTCTCAACTTGGTATTATAAAATTAATCATGGCTTAATAAACTAGAAATGCATATTTTAAAACATGTTTACATTACTTCAACATGTAGCAGAGTTTTATTTGATAGCTTTTCACTATAGAAAAGTGATGTTATCTAGTCAACTAATAAAACTGGCAAATTTAAAAAAAATTGCAGCTCACTATAAATAATTTTAGAGAAATCTTGTTACTTTAATTTTTTTATAAAAGTGCATTTTATCTTTTTTTGAAATTGTAGAAATTTGATTAGAGATCACACAAGTAAAATTGGTCCACATTCCTATATAAATATAAGCTAAATTTCATTTGTAAATTATGCTTTTTATTTCATAAGGGTTTTTTGGTATGCAAAGGAAAGATAGTTTGAAAAATCATATATATGTTCTTATAGGTTATTATACTGATTAAATATTTAAACTGGCTAGTTTTTCAGGGAAATTTTTATATACTTCAGTTGAAGATGAAACCTTAATGAAAATATCCTTAAAACCCAAATTTTGTTTTTTACTAAAAAGAACTTACTTGATTTCATGCTAGTGATAACATAACATTAGCTCTCATTAACAATTTGAAAGTAAGATTGTGAGTTTTGAACCTGGCACTGTAATTAAGCCTAATTGCATTTTTAAAAATTAGTTTGCAGGTCGAAGTAAGAAGGAAACCAAATACTCTCTCAAGGCAGTTGAAGACATGTTGGAAACACTGCAGATCACCCAGTCTTAAGGTTTCAAAGACTCTTTCACATTACATGTTATAACTGCAAAACTGAGCTCACTGATTTGTGATTTATTTACTAGATGCTCAATGCTATCTGTATATTGATTTTCTGTTAAGAAGGCAATTGCAAAGAATGTGTTTATTTAAACTTAGAAATGCCATATACTGTTAAATAGGAAGAGGAGGAAAAGCCCATGGAAGAGAGATTTAACAAGATTCTTACAGATCAAACATCGTTCTTTTAATATCACACATCTATAACTGCTTTTAAATCACAATCTGATATAGAAATAACTTGGTTAAATAAACTGATGATTATTAAACTTGGATATGAAAATTCTATATTCTTTTTGTTATACTCAAGTAGTGAATATATTATTTTAAAGCTTAATTTCTAGACAACTCCTTTTTATTTGTGATAGGAAATACATAGCATATGTAGTTGACAGAAGCAAAATTGTGGTAAATTATTTCATTCTCTTTATAGTGTTAGGTTGGATTGGACTTTGCTGCACATTCCAGTGCACTATTATTTTATATACTGTAATGTTATTTGGATAAATCTTAGTTAAAGTACATCATTCTTCAAAGTTCAATACTATGTTTTATTTTGCTGTCAGACATAATTGATATTTTTTTTGCATATGAAATGGTTTAAGGTTCATGTATGCTATAATGGTCAAATTTTGTGCTTATTTTAGTTTTTTTATTGGCCTCTAAGTCATCGTTTATTTTTCATCTGTCTTTATTATTTTTGGCATGTGTGGGCCTTCCATTGCAGTGACCTCTCTCATTGAAGAGCACTGGCTCTGGGTGCATGCGCTCCAGAGTGCTGGCTCCTAATTGGACACACCGGCCCAGCCATTCCTTGGCAAATGGGATCTTCCCGGGCGAGGGATTGAACCGGTGCCCCTTGCACTGCAAGGCAGACTCTCCACTCACTGCACCACCAGAGAGTCCCTATAATGGTCAAATTTAACCCTTATGAAAGTTATATTTATCCAGGTTTCAACTCTAAATTATGTCAACAGCTATTTAGTTCTAGCATAAATAATAGGGATGAACGAAGTTTCAGTGGCTTAATAATTTTTTCCTTAGGGAATAATAGGAGAATCTGAAACTACCTGTACAAGCAGAATTTTTATAATTCTCATATCTCATGACCTCCTTAGTAATAATTTGAATTTCTTCTTTTTTTTCTCTTGTCATAATGAACAATTGCTACACTACCATTAGTAGTATTTTGTGTGTTTTGCATGTTTTGCAGTAAAATAGAAAGAACTTGAAACTTAAACACTATATTCAGACTTCAAGTTCAAGCACTTTATATAAATCAGGTTTTAAAATAGGCACTTATTCATTCAGGGCAAATATTATTAGCTTATAACTTGTATGCATAAATTATATATTGCATATATAAATACATATATTAATTTTAATTCATTACCAACATAAAACAGAAACTCTGGTATGCTTGTTATGGTGGTCATTAGGGCAAATGGAGATCATAGAATTGATAACATGAAAATCTTAAGAAAACTATTGTCAATATCAGCTTTTTAGCTTTTAAATTATTCTATTAGTAAATTGTTCTCCACATTGAGTCTAATTATTTCATTTTATTTTTTTTTAATTTTGTTTTGCCATTATTAATGGGCAGATGTGAAATAACTCTTCCCTTATGAAGGTAATTACTATTGACTAATTTACTATCAGAGGATACACTGTTTTTTGCCCATGAATTTAGTGTCCATTTTCAACATCATCAGCCATTTCAGATTTGCTTAAAGAAAATAGTGCCCACATATTATTCTGTTGTCTTTCTTTCTTTTAATTACCTTCTGTAAGTCACTACAGTACTGTATACTTTAGCAGTATTTTCATAATAAGTAATTTAGTGTCCCTTATAACTGTCAGCCTTTATTTTCATTTTATTTTTTTATAATTTTGGCACCGCCTTGCCAGGAGTTTTTAAGTTGTTAAATACACTGTTAATGTGTAGTAATTTATAAAGTTCAAATCTTATAATCATGAAATAGCTAATATGAGAATTAATTAAATATCTGATATTAAAGGTAAAGATGGCTCCATAGGAAAGGTCATGGGGACCCTGGGTCCCTGGTGGCATTGTTGAACACCTGAACCAACACAGGTAATCACCAGTTTCTGCACTGAGTACGTGAGAAAAATGAACTTGATTATTAAGCCATTGTTAGTATTTTCTGTTAGTTTAGCCATATATGTTTCTGATTAATATATCCACCATTTAACTCTTTTTTAAAATGAAAAACTCTTATTTTAGACATGCAAGGGATGCTGTTTCAGTATTTAGTGATTTAAAGTTAAGTAGATAATTATATATAACAAAAGATGTAGTATGTAGTTTCAACTCAGCACCTAGTATTTAAGCCAATAGAGATGGAAAAAAGCATATTTAGAAGATCTTCAATCAGGAGAATAATATTGAGCTGGGAACAGAAGATGCATAAATTATATATTGCATATATAAATACATATATTAATTTTAATTCATTACCAACATAAAACAGAAACTCTGGTATGCTTGTTATGGTGGTCATTAGGGCAAATGGAGATCATAGAATTGATAACATGAAAATCTTAAGAAAACTATTGTCAATATCAGCTTTTTAGCTTTTAAATTATTCTATTAGTAAATTGTTCTCCACATTGAGTCTAATTATTTCATTTTATTTTTTTTTAATTTTGTTTTGCCATTATTAATGGGCAGATGTGAAATAACTCTTCCCTTATGAAGGTAATTACTATTGACTAATTTACTATCAGAGGATACACTGTTTTTTGCCCATGAATTTAGTGTCCATTTTCAACATCATCAGCCATTTCAGATTTGCTTAAAGAAAATAGTGCCCACATATTATTCTGTTGTCTTTCTTTCTTTTAATTACCTTCTGTAAGTCACTACAGTACTGTATACTTTAGCAGTATTTTCATAATAAGTAATTTAGTGTCCCTTATAACTGTCAGCCTTTATTTTCATTTTATTTTTTTATAATTTTGGCACCGCCTTGCCAGGAGTTTTTAAGTTGTTAAATACACTGTTAATGTGTAGTAATTTATAAAGTTCAAATCTTATAATCATGAAATAGCTAATATGAGAATTAATTAAATATCTGATATTAAAGGTAAAGATGGCTCCATAGGAAAGGTCATGGGGACCCTGGGTCCCTGGTGGCATTGTTGAACACCTGAACCAACACAGGTAATCACCAGTTTCTGCACTGAGTACGTGAGAAAAATGAACTTGATTATTAAGCCATTGTTAGTATTTTCTGTTAGTTTAGCCATATATGTTTCTGATTAATATATCCACCATTTAACTCTTTTTTAAAATGAAAAACTCTTATTTTAGACATGCAAGGGATGCTGTTTCAGTATTTAGTGATTTAAAGTTAAGTAGATAATTATATATAACAAAAGATGTAGTATGTAGTTTCAACTCAGCACCTAGTATTTAAGCCAATAGAGATGGAAAAAAGCATATTTAGAAGATCTTCAATCAGGAGAATAATATTGAGCTGGGAACAGAAGAGGATAAAGAAAAAATTGAAATGGAAAATTAATGTATCAGTATGCCAGAAGCATATAGTTTTTCCTTTAATGCAGTAATCCCTTCATTCTCAAAGCCACTTCACTTTACTTAAATTCAAAGAAATATAATAGAGTTAGAAGGGACATTAGAGAGATTTAGCTGTACTCCATTTTAGGATAAGGAAGTAAGGTTTTGAGAAATTAAGCTCTTCTGTGACATAGCAGGAAAAACGATCAGACGTCAGTGCTCTTTTTAGCATATTCCAAGGCGTATGTGTAATTTGTGATAGATTGTTCCTTGACAAAATTGAGAGCCATATATATCTAAGGGACTTTGCTTGTTGTCAGAGAAAGGACTAGAATTCAGATTTTCTGACATGTAAAACAGGTTTTCAGTTGAAGAGAAAAGCCAGAATTTCATTTTTAATTAAATTGAAATTTAACCGAAATTACCGATTAAAGATGTTACTTCATTTATAGTAAATATGAGAAATATTTCAAGCTGTTTTAGTACTGTTTCAGACCTCCTCACTTTGAACTTCTAATTTATCTGATCTCCCTTCTCATTCTTAGCAAGGAACCTTTTGTGATAGGCTGAATTGTGTCTGTCCCCACCCACACCCCGATTTCATATTTAAAATTCTAGCCCCCTGGTGCCTCTGAATGTGACTTTATTTGGAGATTGAGTCTTAAAAGTGGTCATTAAGTAAAACTGAGTCATATTGGTGAACCCTAATCCAATGTGATTGATATATTTATAAGAAGAGATTAGGCCCCAGGCATACAGAGAAAGGGCCATGGAAAGATGGAGAGAAGATGTCTATCTACCAGCCACGGAATGTTTTCTCAGAAGAAACCATCCCTGCTGACACCTTTATCTTGTACTTCTGGCCTTTAGAACTGTGATGAAATAAACTTCTGTTGTTTTAAGACACTCAGTCCTCTGTGTACTTTATTAAGGCAGCCCTAGTTAACTATCATTGCTCTCTCAGTATTTCACAGAGAAAAAGATGTCATCAGATAAAAACAAACCCAGTATCAGACATTTTTGTGCCTGAAACCTTCTTTTCCTCCTAGAATAAAAGAAAGTAGCTTTATCTTTTTCTGAACTGTTTCCCATCACTGTTGTCCTCATTTTTTATGCTTTAGCCATGCTTTAGTTTCCTGATTTTTCCACCCTCCCTTATACTGCAGAGCATCCTAACTTCTCTAAAACTTGTTTTCTTTACATTTGTCCTTAAAGTATTTCTTTTCTTCATTATACCATGCTTTAGTTTCACTGATTTTTCTTCACCCTCCTTAAGCCTAAAACTTGAGTAAGGTTTTGAGAAATTAAGCTCTTCTGTGACATAGCAGGAAAAACGATCAGACGTCAGTGCTCTTTTTAGCATATTCCAAGGCGTATGTGTAATTTGTGATAGATTGTTCCTTGACAAAATTGAGAGCCATATATATCTAAGGGACTTTGCTTGTTGTCAGAGAAAGGACTAGAATTCAGATTTTCTGACATGTAAAACAGGTTTTCAGTTGAAGAGAAAAGCCAGAATTTCATTTTTAATTAAATTGAAATTTAACCGAAATTACCGATTAAAGATGTTACTTCATTTATAGTAAATATGAGAAATATTTCAAGCTGTTTTAGTACTGTTTCAGACCTCCTCACTTTGAACTTCTAATTTATCTGATCTCCCTTCTCATTCTTAGCAAGGAACCTTTTGTGATAGGCTGAATTGTGTCTGTCCCCACCCACACCCCGATTTCATATTTAAAATTCTAGCCCCCTGGTGCCTCTGAATGTGACTTTATTTGGAGATTGAGTCTTAAAAGTGGTCATTAAGTAAAACTGAGTCATATTGGTGAACCCTAATCCAATGTGATTGATATATTTATAAGAAGAGATTAGGCCCCAGGCATACAGAGAAAGGGCCATGGAAAGATGGAGAGAAGATGTCTATCTACCAGCCACGGAATGTTTTCTCAGAAGAAACCATCCCTGCTGACACCTTTATCTTGTACTTCTGGCCTTTAGAACTGTGATGAAATAAACTTCTGTTGTTTTAAGACACTCAGTCCTCTGTGTACTTTATTAAGGCAGCCCTAGTTAACTATCATTGCTCTCTCAGTATTTCACAGAGAAAAAGATGTCATCAGATAAAAACAAACCCAGTATCAGACATTTTTGTGCCTGAAACCTTCTTTTCCTCCTAGAATAAAAGAAAGTAGCTTTATCTTTTTCTGAACTGTTTCCCATCACTGTTGTCCTCATTTTTTATGCTTTAGCCATGCTTTAGTTTCCTGATTTTTCCACCCTCCCTTATACTGCAGAGCATCCTAACTTCTCTAAAACTTGTTTTCTTTACATTTGTCCTTAAAGTATTTCTTTTCTTCATTATACCTTTATTTCAACTAGATTTTTCTTATTAGCACTAAAATATGCTCACTTTGCTACCACTTTTTAAAGCCTCTTTCCCTTCATTTCCACAATTCCTCTGAAGCTACTGTCCATTTCTGCCTTTTTTACAGCCAGAGTTCCTCACTTGTCTAAACTCATATCTGTTCTCTCATTTTTTAAATTGCTCTAGTCTGCTCACCCCACTCCCTCAGTCATTCCTTTGAAATAGTTTAGTTCCATGTCACCAGTTTAATAGACATTTTCAGTCTTTCAAAACATGGCCATGTTCCATCTCCGTTATACTGTATGATACATCCCAAAACTATCCATTCTGCTCCATTTCTGTTGCCACCAGCACCCTAGGCCAAGCTACCGTTACCTGCCTCCTGGACTAAACAGTAGCTAGAAGTCTTCTTCACTTCCCCCAATTAATTCATCACTACAGTTATAATGTGACAAAATATCATTAATAATGCCTTTTACCCTCTCCCCTCTTTAAAACTCTTCAGTTTCCCATTTGATGCTTTAAACATAACCTTTGAGGTTCTATATGATATCAGACCAAGAAGGAAGATTCAGATTTTCTTAATTGTAAACTACTTTCCTCTTCCCCTTTATTTCTGGGTTTGGTTCTTCCATTTCCTTTTTCTACAAACTTGGTACTTGTTCCCTCTGTATAAAATAAAGCCTTCCTTGATTCGTCTTTCCATGGTCATGCCCAGCGTTTTTTTCCTACTTTTATTTTTAAAATAATGTCTTATTTTTAAAATACTTTTAAGACTCCCAAGAAATTGCAAAAAATAATACAGAGAGTTCCTGTGTACTGGTAAGCTTCTCCCTGTTATCTTATGTAACCTTAGTACATTGTCAAACCAGGAAATTGACATTGCAGCATGGCTGTTAATTCAGGTACAGATTTTATTCATATTCCATAATTCTGTGGTTTTTTTTCCTCCTTTTATGTAGTTTTACATGTGTAGATTTATGTTACCATCATAAATAGAATATATCTTGATTGTGAGTTCCTTGCTACTTGTTAATAGTTACATGCTACACCCTCATGTAGCCTTAATGCCTACTATCCACTGATTTTTTTTCCCCCCTCTGTTGCTATAATTTTCACACTAAAAATGTTTTATCAGTGGAGTCATGCAATTTGTAACATGTTGAGACTGGTTTCTTTCACTCAGTGTGTTGCCCTTTAGCTCTCTCAGTGTTATATGTGTCAATAGTTTTGGGTTTTTTTTGTATTTTTAAGTAGTATTTCATTGTATAGGTACATCACAGTCTGATAATCCTCTTACCAGGAAAAAGCATTTGAGTTTTTTATACAACCAAATGGGATTTATTCCAGATGTACAAGGCTCTTGCTTTACTGTTTGAAAATTTGTCAATTTGTAATTCATCATACTAAGAAGAAAATAAAAATCACATGATCATATTGATTGATATAAAAAAAGATTTGACAGAATTCACATTTGTGATGAAAGCATCTATAAAACTTGAGTCTTCAATGGTACTTAATGAAAGACTAAAGGTACTAAACTAAAAAATCACTACTTGGACTAAACAGTAGCTAGAAGTCTTCTTCACTTCCCCCAATTAATTCATCACTACAGTTATAATGTGACAAAATATCATTAATAATGCCTTTTACCCTCTCCCCTCTTTAAAACTCTTCAGTTTCCCATTTGATGCTTTAAACATAACCTTTGAGGTTCTATATGATATCAGACCAAGAAGGAAGATTCAGATTTTCTTAATTGTAAACTACTTTCCTCTTCCCCTTTATTTCTGGGTTTGGTTCTTCCATTTCCTTTTTCTACAAACTTGGTACTTGTTCCCTCTGTATAAAATAAAGCCTTCCTTGATTCGTCTTTCCATGGTCATGCCCAGCGTTTTTTTCCTACTTTTATTTTTAAAATAATGTCTTATTTTTAAAATACTTTTAAGACTCCCAAGAAATTGCAAAAAATAATACAGAGAGTTCCTGTGTACTGGTAAGCTTCTCCCTGTTATCTTATGTAACCTTAGTACATTGTCAAACCAGGAAATTGACATTGCAGCATGGCTGTTAATTCAGGTACAGATTTTATTCATATTCCATAATTCTGTGGTTTTTTTTCCTCCTTTTTATGTAGTGTTACATGTGTAGATTTATGTTACCATCATAAATAGAATATATCTTGATTGTGAGTTCCTTGCTACTTGTTAATAGTTACATGCTACACCCTCATGTAGCCTTAATGCCTACTATCCACTGATTTTTTTTCCCCCCTCTGTTGCTATAATTTTCACACTAAAAATGTTTTATCAGTGGAGTCATGCAATTTGTAACATGTTGAGACTGGTTTCTTTCACTCAGTGTGTTGCCCTTTAGCTCTCTCAGTGTTATATGTGTCAATAGTTTTGGGTTTTTTTTGTATTTTTAAGTAGTATTTCATTGTATAGGTACATCACAGTCTGATAATCCTCTTACCAGGAAAAAGCATTTGAGTTTTTTATACAACCAAATGGGATTTATTCCAGATGTACAAGGCTCTTGCTTTACTGTTTGAAAATTTGTCAATTTGTAATTCATCATACTAAGAAGAAAATAAAAATCACATGATCATATTGATTGATATAAAAAAAGATTTGACAGAATTCACATTTGTGATGAAAGCATCTATAAAACTTGAGTCTTCAATGGTACTTAATGAAAGACTAAATGTACTAAACTGGAAGCAAACGAGAAGGATATGCACTTACCACGTCTCTCATGACTTAGCTGGTGTAGTAAGATAAGGGCATAGACAGCATACCAGACTGGAAAAGAAGTAAACTTGTATTTAAAGATAACCTGATGGTCTATATGTAAAACACTATGAACTCTCCAAAAACATCTTGGAAATAATAAGTTTAGCAAAATCACAATAATACAAGGCCAACAAAACTTGTATTTTTATATGCTAGAAATGAAGACATCATTTACAGTTGCTAAAAAAATATATTAAGTATAAACTTCAAGAAAATGAGATATATTTGCTGAAGACTACAAATGCTAATGAAAGAAGAGCTAAATAAATGGAGAAATGTACCATAATGGATTGGAAGGCAATACAGTAAAGATGTCAGTTGTCCCTGATGTACCATAATGGATTGGAAGGCAATACAGTAAAGATGTCAGTTGTCCCTGAAATGATCTATGGGTTACAGTTTCTATCAAAATCCCAGAATTCTTTGTAGATGGACTATACACATAGACTTTGTAGACAAAATTCAAAAAGGCAGAGGAACAGGAATAACATACTTGACTTTGAGACTGAAGATGAAGGTATCAGACTGCAAGATATGAAGATTTATTATGTGCCCACTACACCCGTCAGGAAAGTATGGTGTTTTTCTAGCAGTGGAACAGAATATGAAGTCTAGAATAGATTCATATGAGTATGGCAAGCTTTTGAGAAAGGAGAAACTGTGCTGGGACAATTGCAATGACGTTGGAACAATCGGGAATTTATAGCAAAAATATAATTTCTCTGCTTAGATCTCCCACCTTATAAAAATATTAATTCAAAATAGATTATAGGTCTAAATGCATTATGTAAAACTAAAATTTAGGAAAAACATATGAAGAAGTCTGTGACTGAGGATTAGGCTAGAATTCTTCAAGTGACAAGTTACAATGTTTTAATGAAAAATATGAATATACTGAACTTTGCAAAAAGTAAAAGTGTTTTGTTCTGAGAAAGACCCTGTTAAAGAAATGGAAAGACAAGACAGACAAAATATATGCAGACATACTCGGTAAAGGACTTGTGTCCAGAATGTACAAAGAATTTTCAAAATTCAATAGTAAAAAAATAATCCAGTGAGAAAATGGGCAGAAGATTTAGACACTACAACGAAAAGACTAGTGGTGGCAGGTGAAAAGATGTTCGTATTCAAGGTAATTGGAAGCAAATTGCAGAGATACCACTGAAAACCCCGGAAAACTAGAAGAGCTGAAATAAAACTCCAATAACCCCATGTCCTGATGATTATGCCAAACAACTTGGAAATGTCAAGTGTTTAGCCTTCTTGGAAAACAGTTTGTCATGTACTTCTGCCATATAACTTCTATTTGGAGCATTTGTCACTTTATTCTCCACTTTATGTCCACTTTTTTGGAGCATATTTTTGGGTGATTTCTGCCCCAGAACTTCTTTATGTGAGATCAGAGGCCATGTCTGTTTTGGTCCACTATTGTCGTTCCTGTTTTTAGCATGAAATCTATATGCACACACACACAGATGTTCATATACACAGTTCTCCTGGTTTGGATATTTGTATTTCTTCTTGGACCCAATTGTAATAATCACAATGAGGTATAGATGGTGTGCATTTTGTGTTGCAGTAGACACAGTAGAAAGTAAGAATAAATCAAGTCTTCTATACTCATTGTTTCTTAATATAAAAATGATTAATAATTAGATCTTGATGCCCCAAGTTATATTAGAAGCATATTGTAACAGACCAATTAAGCCACAAATGATGGAATTCCATTAAGGTTATTTGCATCTCTACTATTTAATTTAAAAATACAAACCTTATAAGAATGTACAAATCATTTTCTAATCTAGGCCCTGGAAAAGTTACTCTACCCCAACAGACTGCTCCCACCAAAATAGACAGGCTAATTTGGCAAATATCTTTAATAAGGAAATACATGCTTGTAGATGTCCAAATAATAAGGAACAAATAGAGAATGGACAATAACTTTGAAGAAATCTGTGCTTAAACACTAAGAAACTTGAGAGATTATAGGTCTAATTGCATTATGTAAAACTAAAATTTAGGAAAAACATATGAAGAAGTCTGTGACTGAGGATTAGGCTAGAATTCTTCAAGTGACAAGTTACAATGTTTTAATGAAAAATATGAATATACTGAACTTTGCAAAAAGTAAAAGTGTTTTGTTCTGAGAAAGACCCTGTTAAAGAAATGGAAAGACAAGACAGACAAAATATATGCAGACATACTCGGTAAAGGACTTGTGTCCAGAATGTACAAAGAATTTTCAAAATTCAATAGTAAAAAAATAATCCAGTGAGAAAATGGGCAGAAGATTTAGACACTACAACGAAAAGACTAGTGGTGGCAGGTGAAAAGATGTTCGTATTCAAGGTAATTGGAAGCAAATTGCAGAGATACCACTGAAAACCCCGGAAAACTAGAAGAGCTGAAATAAAACTCCAATAACCCCATGTCCTGATGATTATGCCAAACAACTTGGAAATGTCAAGTGTTTAGCCTTCTTGGAAAACAGTTTGTCATGTACTTCTGCCATATAACTTCTATTTGGAGCATTTGTCACTTTATTCTCCACTTTATGTCCACTTTTTTGGAGCATATTTTTGGGTGATTTCTGCCCCAGAACTTCTTTATGTGAGATCAGAGGCCATGTCTGTTTTGGTCCACTATTGTCGTTCCTGTTTTTAGCATGAAATCTATATGCACACACACACAGATGTTCATATACACAGTTCTCCTGGTTTGGATATTTGTATTTCTTCTTGGACCCAATTGTAATAATCACAATGAGGTATAGATGGTGTGCATTTTGTGTTGCAGTAGACACAGTAGAAAGTAAGAATAAATCAAGTCTTCTATACTCATTGTTTCTTAATATAAAAATGATTAATAATTAGATCTTGATGCCCCAAGTTATATTAGAAGCATATTGTAACAGACCAATTAAGCCACAAATGATGGAATTCCATTAAGGTTATTTGCATCTCTACTATTTAATTTAAAAATACAAACCTTATAAGAATGTACAAATCATTTTCTAATCTAGGCCCTGGAAAAGTTACTCTACCCCAACAGACTGCTCCCACCAAAATAGACAGGCTAATTTGGCAAATATCTTTAATAAGGAAATACATGCTTGTAGATGTCCAAATAATAAGGAACAAATAGAGAATGGACAATAACTTTGAAGAAATCTGTGCTTAAACACTAAGAAACTTGAGAGATAACATTACTAAGAATCTCCTTTAATTCCAAATTCAATTCCATTTAGGTCAGCTTAAATATTACATGAAAAGAGGATAAAAATTATGTAGAAATGGGATTGTAATCAGATGAAAGACCAAAAAAGTTGAGGTTTCTTAAAAAGCATGTGCTTTAAAAACTAGGTAATAATGTATACTAAAGTGTCATATAAATTTAAAATCAATTTGAAGCTCTCCAGAGTGGTAACTATAAAGCAATTTCAAGAGTTGGCTTCAGATGACACCTGATTTGTATCCAGTTTCATCATACTGGTCTATGTGTCATACTCCACATGACAGAACTGAGACAACACAGCTCCATAGATTGATAGTTCCCCAGTGCTCCTCCCCTATTCTGACTTTATTAAAAGTCAGGTTAGTTCAGTCACTCAGTCGTGTTTAATTTTTTGTGACCCCATGGACTGCAGCATGCCAGGCTTCCCTGTCCTTCACCATCTCCTGGAGCTTGCTCAAACTCATGCCCATTTACTCAGTGATGCCATCCAACCATCTCATCCTCTGTTGTCCCCTTCTCCTTTTGCCTTATATTTTTCCCAACATCAGACTCTTTTTTAGTGAGTTGTCTCTTAGCATCAGGTGCCCTAAGTATTGGAGCTTCAGCATCATTCCTTTCAATGAACATTCATTGTATGGAATATTCAATGAATATTCTGATAAATATTAAAAATACTTGAAAGTAAAACAACTACAATTCTTGTGAGGGAATCTTAAAATGCCCCTGGTTTGGAATTTTTTTTAATTATTAAGAAGGGCTTTTGGATTAGAAAAAAAATCAAGTCTTCTATACTCATTGTTTCTTAATATAAAAATGATTAATAATTAGATCTTGATGCCCCAAGTTATATTAGAAGCATATTGTAACAGACCAATTAAGCCACAAATGATGGAATTCCATTAAGGTTATTTGCATCTCTACTATTTAATTTAAAAATACAAACCTTATAAGAATGTACAAATCATTTTCTAATCTAGGCCCTGGAAAAGTTACTCTACCCCAACAGACTGCTCCCACCAAAATAGACAGGCTAATTTGGCAAATATCTTTAATAAGGAAATACATGCTTGTAGATGTCCAAATAATAAGGAACAAATAGAGAATGGACAATAACTTTGAAGAAATCTGTGCTTAAACACTAAGAAACTTGAGAGATAACATTACTAAGAATCTCCTTTAATTCCAAATTCAATTCCATTTAGGTCAGCTTAAATATTACATGAAAAGAGGATAAAAATTATGTAGAAATGGGATTGTAATCAGATGAAAGACCAAAAAAGTTGAGGTTTCTTAAAAAGCATGTGCTTTAAAAACTAGGTAATAATGTATACTAAAGTGTCATATAAATTTAAAATCAATTTGAAGCTCTCCAGAGTGGTAACTATAAAGCAATTTCAAGAGTTGGCTTCAGATGACACCTGATTTGTATCCAGTTTCATCATACTGGTCTATGTGTCATACTCCACATGACAGAACTGAGACAACACAGCTCCATAGATTGATAGTTCCCCAGTGCTCCTCCCCTATTCTGACTTTATTAAAAGTCAGGTTAGTTCAGTCACTCAGTCGTGTTTAATTTTTTGTGACCCCATGGACTGCAGCATGCCAGGCTTCCCTGTCCTTCACCATCTCCTGGAGCTTGCTCAAACTCATGCCCATTTACTCAGTGATGCCATCCAACCATCTCATCCTCTGTTGTCCCCTTCTCCTTTTGCCTTATATTTTTCCCAACATCAGACTCTTTTTTAGTGAGTTGTCTCTTAGCATCAGGTGCCCTAAGTATTGGAGCTTCAGCATCATTCCTTTCAATGAACATTCATTGTATGGAATATTCAATGAATATTCTGATAAATATTAAAAATACTTGAAAGTAAAACAACTACAATTCTTGTGAGGGGAATCAAAGTTGTGTGTTTCCAGATAAAAACGAAGAAAATGATCTTGATAACGGACTTTAAATAATGTGATAGATATGCTGATATATAAAAACGAATGGCAGTTGGAAAATACATAGTCTTACGTATTTGCATCGCAAGTGCCTGCATCACAAATGAAACCCAAGAGTCAGAACCCTGCTGCTTACACAAATGCAATCTTAATAAATATTAGAATGAGAGGAAGTTTTAAAAAGCAGATTTTAAATATATTATAGAATAGTTGAATACAGTGTTTCTTCCATGGGATTTTTTACTGATAAATATTTCATTTTTTTGCATTTGATTTCCATAAATAAAATTTATTCTACAAGAAAATATTTACCAATCTAAAGAGAATCACATTGCAGTATTTTGTGTTGTAAATTTTATCCCAGTTTAACATAGCAACTTTAAACTTTATTTTCTATTAACAAATCTCAAATGTCATTAGACAAGTTTTTTAATTCATTTTAACAGTCATTGATTAGAAATAACAAAAAATGATTTTCAATTGTATTCTTTTCCTTCTTCAAGCTTATAGAAGTACGCCACCTAGAGTAAATTTTATAATTTTTGAAGTGTAAAAACTGCTGGGCTGGTTTTATCATAAAACTATAAAAAGTAGGCAAATTTTTAAAAATCAAAATCAAGCTAAATATTATAATAATTGTGATATTTTTCATGTATAGTCTATGTTTTGACATGTGACTTTCTTAATATTTCTTTGTGTAAAATAGACTTTTTCAGTAGCTCCATATTAAGCAGTTGACATAAAATGTTCTTGTGAGGTGGTTAACAAATCAAGTTCAGGAGTTAACAGTTTTTAAAACCTGATCCAATGACATTAGGTAATCTTTGCATGCTATTACCAACTGAAATGAATTGGAAATATTTGAGAGAAAATATAAATGAGTTTTGGATACATACATAAGTACAAACATTAACCTTGTGTTCAATGAATTAAGACATACCCATTGAGTAAGCACTGATGCTGGAAATCTAAACATACAAGTAGGTAAAATTGTTCAAGTGCTGATTAAATGTGAGAGAAAAGAACATTTTATTGTCCTCTTACATGTCTTCAGGTGGCCATGAAGCATGCTTTCTTTTCTTGGTGAAGAAAATATGAAAGAGCATGTTTTAAGATTTATCTATAGACCTAATATCTTTATTAAGAAAACACTTTGTAAGATTCTGAGGCCTATAGGCTCTTTTTAATGAGGCAATGTTTAAAAACATTGACATTTCTTTTAGTGCTTCCCCCCAACTTTATTGAATTATAACAGACATATAACATTGTATAAGTAAGTTTAAGATGTACAATGTTTAGATACAGGTATATATTGCAAATTGTTTACCACAATAAGGTTAAATAACACATCCTTAATCTCGTATGATTACTGTTTTGTCATTGGTATGGTGAGAACATTTAAGATTACTCTCACAGCAACATTTAAATATGCAATATGGTATTGTTAACATAATTCATACTGTACATTTGGCCCCTAGATATTCACTTTATGATTAAAAGTTCGTATCCTTTGTCCAGCATCTCACCATTTCTTCTAGATTAGAAATAACAAAAATGATTTTCAATTGTATTCTTTTCCTTCTTCAAGCTTATAGAAGTACGCCACCTAGAGTAAATTTTATAATTTTTGAAGTGTAAAAACTGCTGGGCTGGTTTTATCATAAAACTATAAAAAGTAGGCAAATTTTTAAAAATCAAAATCAAGCTAAATATTATAATAATTGTGATATTTTTCATGTATAGTCTATGTTTTGACATGTGACTTTCTTAATATTTCTTTGTGTAAAATAGACTTTTTCAGTAGCTCCATATTAAGCAGTTGACATAAAATGTTCTTGTGAGGTGGTTAACAAATCAAGTTCAGGAGTTAACAGTTTTTAAAACCTGATCCAATGACATTAGGTAATCTTTGCATGCTATTACCAACTGAAATGAATTGGAAATATTTGAGAGAAAATATAAATGAGTTTTGGATACATACATAAGTACAAACATTAACCTTGTGTTCAATGAATTAAGACATACCCATTGAGTAAGCACTGATGCTGGAAATCTAAACATACAAGTAGGTAAAATTGTTCAAGTGCTGATTAAATGTGAGAGAAAAGAACATTTTATTGTCCTCTTACATGTCTTCAGGTGGCCATGAAGCATGCTTTCTTTTCTTGGTGAAGAAAATATGAAAGAGCATGTTTTAAGATTTATCTATAGACCTAATATCTTTATTAAGAAAACACTTTGTAAGATTCTGAGGCCTATAGGCTCTTTTTAATGAGGCAATGTTTAAAAACATTGACATTTCTTTTAGTGCTTCCCCCCAACTTTATTGAATTATAACAGACATATAACATTGTATAAGTAAGTTTAAGATGTACAATGTTTAGATACAGGTATATATTGCAAATTGTTTACCACAATAAGGTTAAATAACACATCCTTAATCTCGTATGATTACTGTTTTGTCATTGGTATGGTGAGAACATTTAAGATTACTCTCACAGCAACATTTAAATATGCAATATGGTATTGTTAACATAATTCATACTGTACATTTGGCCCCTAGATATTCACTTTATGATTAAAAGTTCGTATCCTTTGTCCAGCATCTCACCATTTCTTCTAATCTCCAGCCTCTGGCACCTATCAATCTACTCTGTTTCTATGAGTTTGATGTTTTTAGATTCCACATATAAGTGAGATCATATGGTATTTGTTTTGACTTACTTCATTTACTGTAATACCCTCAAAATCTATCTAAAAGTAGGATTTTTGTGTGACAATAAAAATTATATTCCATTGCATGTTGTATATATCACACTTTCTTTATTTTCTTCATTTATCTGTCCATTGATGGGCACTTGGATTGTTTCTATGTCTTCACTGTTACGAGTAATGCTGCACTGAACATGGGAGTGCAGCTATCTTTTCGAGGTAGTCATTTCATTTCCTTTAGGTACATATTCAGAAGTTGGATTGTTGGCTCATATGATAGTTCTGTTTTTAATTTTTTAAAGGAATTTCCATACTGTTTTCCATTCACTGCTTCAATTTGTATTTCCCACAAACAGTGCACCACGGTTCCTATTTCTCTGCATCTTCTCTAGCATTTGTTACCTCTTGTCTTTGTAATGATAGCATTCTAACAGGTATGAGATGGTATCTTATTGTGATTTCAGTTTGCATTTCCCTGTTGACTATTGATATAGAGCAGCCTTATATTTGGTGGCCATTTTTATATCTTCTTTGGAAAAAATACTTTTTACTCATTTTTTAATTGACTTCTTTTTGTTGTTGCTGTTACTGAGGTATGTGAATTCCTTGTATTTCTTCGGTTGCCTTTGCATTTTGTTGTGAAGAAGGTTTTTTTTTTTTTTGCTAGTTTTAGGTAGTCTTGTTTTTTGCTTTAGTTGATTTAGTTTTGGTGTCATATCCAAAAAAATAATGACAAGACTGATGCCAAAGAACTGTTCCAGTACATTTTCTTCTAGAAGGCTTTTTTTTTTTTTTTTTTTTCTATGTTTAAGGCCTTAATCTATTTCAAGGTAATTTTTGTGAGAAGTGTAAGATAGTAGTCTAGTTTTATTCCTTGCATGTGGATATCCAGTTTCCCCAGCATCATTTGTTGAAGAAACTATCCTTCCTCAGTGAGTATTCTTGGTTCCTTGTCAAATATTTGTTTACATTTATGTGTGGATTTATTTCAGAAAGCTCTCTATTCTGATTTATTTGTCTGTATGTTTATTTATATACCAGTGCCATTCTGTTTTTATTACCACTGCTTTGTGATATAATTTAGAATCAGGAAGTGTTATACTTCCCGTTTTGTCCTTTCTCAAATTTATTTGGTTAATCAGGATCTTTTGTGGTTCCATAGAAATTTTAAGATTGATTTTTGTTTCTGTGAAAATTGAATCCATAGATAGCTTTGGGTAGTATAGACATTTTAGCAATATCAATTTTTCTGATCCATAAGCATGGACTATCTCTCATTTCCCTGGTGGCTCGGATGGTAAAGAATCCACGTGCAATGCAAGAGACCCGAGTTCAGTTCCTGGGCCAGAAAGAAGGGCAACCCACTCTTAGTATTGTTGCCTGGGAGATTCCATGGACGGAGGAGCCTGGAGGGCTACAGTCCATGAGGTCCCTATGAGCTTGACACTACTGAGCAACTAAGCACACACAGCTCTCATTTATTTGTATCTTTAATTTTTTTTATCAATGTCTTTTAATTTTCAGTATACAAATCTTTCACTTTCTTGGTTAAATTTACTCATAAGTGTTACTGTTTTTAATACTATTGTAAACAGGATTGTTATCTTTATTTCTTATTCAGATAATTTGTTGTTTGTGTATGGAAACAACTTATTTTTATATGCAAATTTTACTGAATTCACTTTTTCTTATCTGAATTGGTATCAGGATAATGCTAGCCTTGTAAAATAAGCTTGCATTTTCTTCTTGTCAATTTTTGGGAAGTGTTTGAGAAAGATTGGCTCAAGGGCTTCCCTGGTGGTCCAGTGGGTGGAGAGTCCACCTTGCAGGGCAAGGGGCGCCGGTTTGATCCCTGGCCTGGGAAGATCCAACATGCCTCAGAGCGGCTGGACCAGTGTCCAGTTATGATCCGACGCTCTGGAGTGCATGCGCCCAGAGCCAGTGCTCTGCAGTGAGAGAGGCCACTGCAGTGGGAGGCCCACACAGGCCAAAGAGCAAAGATGGATGAAAATAAATAAATGAAAGACCAATAAAAGAGGTCAAAAATTGAAAAAAAAAAAAAAGAAAGATTGGCTTGATTCTTAACTTTTTGGTAGAATTCAATAGTAAAGTTGTCTCTTCCTGGGCTTTCCTTTGTTAGGATGTTCTTAATTAACTGATTTAATCTCCTTAATAGTAATTGATATGTTAACAGTTTAGTTTTGGTAGGTTGCATGTTTCTGGGAATTTGTTCATTTCTTCTAGGTTGCCCAGTTGTTGGTTTATGATTGTTCATAAAAGTCTCTTATGAGCATTTGTGTTTCTGTGATATCAACTGTAATGTCTCCTCTTTCACTTATAATTTTAAATTCCCTTCCTTTTTTTCTTTCTAAATCTAGCAAAAAGGTTGTGAATTTTATATTTTTACAAAACCAACTTAATTTTATTCATTTTTTCTATTTTCTTTTGTTTTCTTCACTGATCTTTATGTATGCTTACTTCTGCTAACTTTGGACTTTTGTTTTCTTTGTCTAGTTCCTTGAGGTGTAAAGTTAGGATTATTTATTTAAAATCTTTCTTTTTTGTAATACAAGCATATGTTGCTATAAACTTTCCTCTTAGCATTACTTTTACTATATTCCATACATTTTGGCATGTGATGTTTCCAGTAGCATGTATTTTGGTACATTTTCTAATTTATCTTTGATTTCATCTTTGACTCAGTGGTTTTTCAGAATTGTGTTGTTTAATGTCTATGTGTTTGTGAATTTTCTAGCTTTGCTCCTGTTATTAATTTCAACTTCCATATCATTATGATCAGAAAAGATACTTGGTATGGTTTAGTGTTTTAAACTCGCTGAAACTTGTTTTGTGGCCCACATATGATCTATTTTGGAAATGTTCCACTTGTATTTGAAAAGAGTGTTTATTCTGCTGCTGTTGGATGGAATGTTCCCTATATATTTATAGATCCTTTTGGACTAAAGTACAGTTTGAGTTCAATGTTTCCATATTGATATTCTGTCTCTATGATATACTCATTATTGAAAGTGTGGTATTGAAATCCCTACTATATATAAGATCCAACAGAGCGGCTGGACCAGTGTCCAGTTATGATCCGACGCTCTGGAGTGCATGCGCCCAGAGCCAGTGCTCTGCAGTGAGAGAGGCCACTGCAGTGGGAGGCCCACACAGGCCAAAGAGCAAAGATGGATGAAAATAAATAAATGAAAGACCAATAAAAGAGGTCAAAAATTGAAAAAAAAAAAAAAGAAAGATTGGCTTGATTCTTAACTTTTTGGTAGAATTCAATAGTAAAGTTGTCTCTTCCTGGGCTTTCCTTTGTTAGGATGTTCTTAATTAACTGATTTAATCTCCTTAATAGTAATTGATATGTTAACAGTTTAGTTTTGGTAGGTTGCATGTTTCTGGGAATTTGTTCATTTCTTCTAGGTTGCCCAGTTGTTGGTTTATGATTGTTCATAAAAGTCTCTTATGAGCATTTGTGTTTCTGTGATATCAACTGTAATGTCTCCTCTTTCACTTATAATTTTAAATTCCCTTCCTTTTTTTCTTTCTAAATCTAGCAAAAAGGTTGTGAATTTTATATTTTTACAAAACCAACTTAATTTTATTCATTTTTTCTATTTTCTTTTGTTTTCTTCACTGATCTTTATGTATGCTTACTTCTGCTAACTTTGGACTTTTGTTTTCTTTGTCTAGTTCCTTGAGGTGTAAAGTTAGGATTATTTATTTAAAATCTTTCTTTTTTGTAATACAAGCATATGTTGCTATAAACTTTCCTCTTAGCATTACTTTTACTATATTCCATACATTTTGGCATGTGATGTTTCCAGTAGCATGTATTTTGGTACATTTTCTAATTTATCTTTGATTTCATCTTTGACTCAGTGGTTTTTCAGAATTGTGTTGTTTAATGTCTATGTGTTTGTGAATTTTCTAGCTTTGCTCCTGTTATTAATTTCAACTTCCATATCATTATGATCAGAAAAGATACTTGGTATGGTTTAGTGTTTTAAACTCGCTGAAACTTGTTTTGTGGCCCACATATGATCTATTTTGGAAATGTTCCACTTGTATTTGAAAAGAGTGTTTATTCTGCTGCTGTTGGATGGAATGTTCCCTATATATTTATAGATCCTTTTGGACTAAAGTACAGTTTGAGTTCAATGTTTCCATATTGATATTCTGTCTCTATGATATACTCATTATTGAAAGTGTGGTATTGAAATCCCCTACTATTATATAATGCTGGCTTTTATTCCTTTTAACTCTGTTAACATTTGCTTAATATATTTAGGTACTCTGATTTTGGGTTCATATATATTTACAGTTGTTATTGCTTCTTGATGAAATGACCCCTTTATCATTATATAATAATCTTCATAGTTTCCTGTTAAAGTTTTTGACTTAAAGTCTGTTTTGTCTGATATAGATATAGCTACCCCTGCTATCTCTTGGGATTCATATACATGACAAATCTTTATTCATTCCTTGAGCCTGTATCCTTAAAGTTGAGGTGTGTATCTTATAGGTATCACATAGTTGGGTCTTTTTAAAATTTTTAAAATTCTTTTAATCACTCTAGGCCTTTTGAATGGAGAATTTAATCCATTTACATTTAAATTATTGGTAGATATGAAGTTACTACTGTCATCTTTTTCATTGTTTTTTGGCTCTTTGGTAGTATTTGTTTATTTTTTTACTTTCTAACTATCTTCCTTTGTGAATTAATTATTTTCCATAGTGGTATACTTTGATTCCCATCTTTTTATGTTATATGTATCTCATATAGTTTTTTTTTGTTTTGCTTTTATCCCGAGGCTTACATAAAGCCTTATTTTAAGCTGATAACAACTTAAATTGGAGTGTATACAGAACTCTCCCCTTTTACTTCTATCCCCACATTTAATGTTTCTGATGTCACAATTTATGTCTTTTATACTGTGTATCGATTAAAAAATATAATAAGTATAGCTATATTTGCTACTTCTTCTTTTAACCTTTAGTGTAGAGTTAAGTGGTTATCATACCACCATATCATAGTATTACAGTATTCTGAATCTATACTATGCACGTCACAAATACATTATATATTTTCATGTTATCATATTGCTAATTAGGATCTTTCATTTCAGGTTGAAGAACTCCTTTCAGCATTTCTTATAAGGCCAATGGTGATAAACTCCCTCAGCTTTTGTTTGTTGGAAAAGTTTATCTTACTTTCATTATCTTGCCTTCACTTCATTTTTGGACAGTTTTGCCAGGTAAAGTATTTGTAGTTGCCAGTTTTTTTTCTTTCAGCACTTTGAATATATTATCTCACTGTCTCCCATCCTGTAAGGATTCTTTTGAGAAGTTCACTGATAACCTTATCAGGTTTCCTTTTGTGAAAGAAGTTATTTTTTTCATCTGGAATCTTTTAAAATTCTTTGATTTTAGACAGTTTTATTATACTATGTCTTGGAGAAGGTTCTTTTGGATTGACATTTTGGAGTGACCTGTCAACTTAATGAATTTCGATGTCTAAATTTGTCCTCATGTTTAGAAAATTCTCAGACATTATTTCTTTAAATAAACTTTCTACCCCTTTCTCCCTCTTTCTCCTTCTGGGATTTCACTTATACGTAGATTCTTTCTCTTAATTGTGTATCATTGATCCCATAGGTTTTCTTCATTCCTTTTCATTCTTTTTTCTTTTTGCCTTTCTCACTAGATAATTTCAAATGATCTGTTTTTGGACTCACTGATTTTTTCTTCTACTCCATTGGTACAGTCTGCTGATGAAGAAATTATTGACTTTTTCACTGCAGTCATTGTATTTTCTGGTTCCAAAATTCCCCTTTGCTTCCCGCCCCCCCCCATGTTTTGTATCTCTTTTTCCCTGAATTCAGTAACTGTATATCTGTGTTATCTTACAGCTCTCTTAGAATCTTTATAATAATTATTTTGAGTCCCTTATCAGGCAGTTCATGGATCTCCATTTCTTTGACATCACTTAATGAAAATTATTGTGTTCCTTTGATAGTATCATGTTTATCTGATCCTTCATGTTGCCCTGTATAGGTGTTTGTATATTTGAAGAAAAAGTCACCTCTTCCAGACTTTATGGACTGACTCAATAAGAATAGACTTTCACTTGTGTGATAGAGACATGCTGGCACCTGATGTGATTCTAGGTCTAGTGGTTCAGGGCACATGCATGCATGAGGTGGTGTGAGTCCTGGGAAAGGACATACTGTCTCAATGACTTGGAACAGCTGGAGTATAATATCAACAGTTGTGGTCTTTGGTGAGTAATGTGGTGGTTGTTCTGCAGCTGCAAAGGTTATTAGTTCTTCAACCATGCTTCCAGGTCCAGTGACTAGAGACTAGGGCATGCAGTGGTGGTGGCTGGAGTCAGGGATGTGTGAATCTTGGGGCTAGCTGCAGGTTCCTGTGTAAATGACAGGGGCTGATTGCAGATACACACATAGTGGTGGGGCCCAGGGCAAGCAGCACGTGCCAGGGCCAACTGGATGTACTGGCAGTTGCAGGACCCTGGCTGTCAGCATGTACCTCTGTGACTGGTAGGATCTTGCCATGGGTGCATGCAAAGCAGCAAATATTAGTGACAGGAATTAGACTGGAAGTGTGTAAGTGCACAGCTGAAGAAGCTAATCCCAAGCATGCATATGGCATTGGAGGTCAGCCATGGGGTTTAAGTTGGTATTTTTCAGTCATGCAGCGACAGAGCCAGGGTGTCATTGTAGATCGCAGGCTCTGATAGGACAGGAGGAGGAGGAGAAATACGCAGGCACTTGACCTCTGTAAACATGAAAACTTGTGAGGCAAAACAAAGTTAAATCTGAAGAAGTTCTGTTGTGGTCGTTTTGGTTTCCTCAGTGGCAAACCAAAACCCCAGGGTCTTCTGTAGAGGAGGTGACTGGGAATCATGGTCACTTCGACTGTGTGGGAGATGCTAGTAGTGTTGCCCTTCTTGCTTATTCGTAGCCATGTCTGTATGTCTCAGATTTGCTGATCTCTGGGTGGACTGAAACCAAAGTGGATTCTTCATGGATCTCCATTTCTTTGACATCACTTAATGAAAATTATTGTGTTCCTTTGATAGTATCATGTTTATCTGATCCTTCATGTTGCCCTGTATAGGTGTTTGTATATTTGAAGAAAAGTCACCTCTTCCAGACTTTATGGACTGACTCAATAAGAATAGACTTTCACTTGTGTGATAGAGACATGCTGGCACCTGATGTGATTCTAGGTCTAGTGGTTCAGGGCACATGCATGCATGAGGTGGTGTGAGTCCTGGGAAAGGACATACTGTCTCAATGACTTGGAACAGCTGGAGTATAATATCAACAGTTGTGGTCTTTGGTGAGTAATGTGGTGGTTGTTCTGCAGCTGCAAAGGTTATTAGTTCTTCAACCATGCTTCCAGGTCCAGTGACTAGAGACTAGGGCATGCAGTGGTGGTGGCTGGAGTCAGGGATGTGTGAATCTTGGGGCTAGCTGCAGGTTCCTGTGTAAATGACAGGGGCTGATTGCAGATACACACATAGTGGTGGGGCCCAGGGCAAGCAGCACGTGCCAGGGCCAACTGGATGTACTGGCAGTTGCAGGACCCTGGCTGTCAGCATGTACCTCTGTGACTGGTAGGATCTTGCCATGGGTGCATGCAAAGCAGCAAATATTAGTGACAGGAATTAGACTGGAAGTGTGTAAGTGCACAGCTGAAGAAGCTAATCCCAAGCATGCATATGGCATTGGAGGTCAGCCATGGGGGTTTAAGTTGGTATTTTTCAGTCATGCAGCGACAGAGCCAGGGTGTCATTGTAGATCGCAGGCTCTGATAGGAAAGGAGGGAGGAGGAGAAATACGCAGGCACTTGACCTCTGTAAACATGAAAACTTGTGAGGCAAAACAAAGTTAAATCTGAAGAAGTTCTGTTGTGGTCGTTTTGGTTTCCTCAGTGGCAAACCAAAACCCCAGGGTCTTCTGTAGAGGAGGTGACTGGGAATCATGGTCACTTCGACTGTGTGGGAGATGCTAGTAGTGTTGCCCTTCTTGCTTATTCGTAGCCATGTCTGTATGTCTCAGATTTGCTGATCTCTGGGTGGACTGAAACCAAAGTGGATTCTTCATGCAGTGCCCTGAAAGACTGGGGAAGCTGATGACTCATCCTGTTCTCTCTTTCCCAGTGAAGGGAATTCTTTCTAGCAGGGAGTTCCTTTCTGGCAAGGAACAGTGCTGGCCCAGGGGCTGAGGGAGGTTAGATGCAGCTGTTCTTTCCTTTTTGTGTGGTTATACTCAGGGGTTTTGTCCCACTGTGTAGATAAAGTTTCTTAAGTGAACTTCTGAGTTCTCTCAAAGCCGACTTGTTCATGGACAGCTGTTTGATTGTTGATTTTTTTTTTTTTTTTTGAGGAGATAAGAGTGTGAGGTCTCCTACTTTGCCATCTTGGTGATATCACTCCTCAGCACTGACACTTCAAAGTGAATGTGATGGGGAAAGATTTCATGAAATTGAATACAAAGTACTTTGTATTTAAGACCAAAACTATTTGAAGATGTTGAGACTCTGTCATATTTCTACTTTAAAAAATTATTTTTTCCTTCTAGTTTTTGTGTCTGTTGGCAAGTAGTGCTTAGAATTTTTGCTTTATTAGAGTTCAAAATCTGAAGCAGTTGTAGGCAAGTGATGTTTCTTGTAACACCTCACTGGGATCAGATTTCCTAATGAAATACTGCTTTGATTTATTACTATCCTTGTAGAGGCGATATCTACCCTTATCCAGAGGAGAAATTTCTGCACAGTAAAGGTCTTACCTTCAATTTAATTTCCCTCAATATATATGAGACATATTATTGCCACAGTGAATACTTATAAACATTTTTTGATAGAACATTTTGTCTCCAAGCTAACTAAAATCAGTGAGGACTGTCATTCACTTGCTAAACTTTAACAGTCATATTAGGTTATAAGACTATGAATTTAATTAGCAAAGTTTGAAAACTCCTCATGGCTTTTATTTCTAAATGGAATATGAAAAATTTTATTTAAGATATAGTAGGACCCCCTTGATAGCAGTTATGATTACAGACATTCAGAACGAAAGATTTATTAATAAATTTTCTTAACCCACTAAAAAGTGAATGAGACAGAAAAAAGTACTTATTGAGTAATGGTATATGTTGGTGTTTTTTTTTTCTTTTTTTATATTTGGCCTCTTTTATTGGTTTTTTATTTATTTATTTTCATCCATCTTTATTCTTTGTCCTGTGTGGGCCTCCCATTGCAGTGGCCTCTCTCATTGCAGAGCACCAGCTCTGGGTGCATGTGCTTTAAAGTGCTGGCTCGTCATTGGGCACACTGGTCCAGCTGCTCCAGGGCATGTGGGATCTCCCCAGGCCAGGGATCGAACTGGTGTCCCTTGCACTGCGAGGCAGATTCTTTACCCACCGGAGCACCAGGGAAGCCCCAGTATTTTTTTTTTTTTTTAACTAACATTTTTTAGTTACAAGAGGTGCATGCATTTTATTTATAATATAGCTTCAAGACTTTAAATATGCTGCCCAGAATATCTTCCAGTTGCTATGGGGAGTTCTGTTATTCGTCAATGTAGGGTTTCCTACTTGGCAGCATTATGTGTTTATGATGGCATCTATGTTTGCTGGTCGCTGCATCTGCAGTGGAACTTGTATTTCAGCCAGTTGAATAGGAGGGGAAAAAGAAAGCAAATTAAACTTGACTTCTTGGCAATGAAGTAGTAGCTTCTTGTTGCTTGGACCCATATATTCCAAGAACACCAAATATACCAGTATTTTTCCCCCATAGTTACACTACCTAAATTGGAACTATGTTAAAATTCAAAACCAGTTGACATGGAGAATGTTCAATTTTTCCCTCAATATATAAATTGCACAGTAAAGGTCTTACCTTCAATTTAATTTCCCTCAATATATATGAGACATATTATTGCCACAGTGAATACTTATAAACATTTTTTGATAGAACATTTTGTCTCCAAGCTAACTAAAATCAGTGAGGACTGTCATTCACTTGCTAAACTTTAACAGTCATATTAGGTTATAAGACTATGAATTTAATTAGCAAAGTTTGAAAACTCCTCATGGCTTTTATTTCTAAATGGAATATGAAAAATTTTATTTAAGATATAGTAGGACCCCCTTGATAGCAGTTATGATTACAGACATTCAGAACGAAAGATTTATTAATAAATTTTCTTAACCCACTAAAAAGTGAATGAGACAGAAAAAAGTACTTATTGAGTAATGGTATATGTTGGTGTTTTTTTCTTTTTATATTTGGCCTCTTTTATTGGTTTTTTATTTATTTATTTTCATCCATCTTTATTCTTTGTCCTGTGTGGGCCTCCCATTGCAGTGGCCTCTCTCATTGCAGAGCACCAGCTCTGGGTGCATGTGCTTTAAAGTGCTGGCTCGTCATTGGGCACACTGGTCCAGCTGCTCCAGGGCATGTGGGATCTCCCCAGGCCAGGGATCGAACTGGTGTCCCTTGCACTGCGAGGCAGATTCTTTACCCACCGGAGCACCAGGGAAGCCCCAGTATTTTTTTTTTTTTTTAACTAACATTTTTTAGTTACAAGAGGTGCATGCATTTTATTTATAATATAGCTTCAAGACTTTAAATATGCTGCCCAGAATATCTTCCAGTTGCTATGGGGAGTTCTGTTATTCGTCAATGTAGGGTTTCCTACTTGGCAGCATTATGTGTTTATGATGGCATCTATGTTTGCTGGTCGCTGCATCTGCAGTGGAACTTGTATTTCAGCCAGTTGAATAGGAGGGGAAAAAGAAAGCAAATTAAACTTGACTTCTTGGCAATGAAGTAGTAGCTTCTTGTTGCTTGGACCCATATATTCCAAGAACACCAAATATACCAGTATTTTTCCCCCATAGTTACACTACCTAAATTGACTATATTATAGTAAACTTATGTAATAATATTAAAACAAAAAAGTTAAAAACTAAAATATTATATCTTATCAGTTGACATGTGCTTTTTAGTTAGAATTTTAGTATGGAAAATTAGCTATTAGAATGATCCTTATTTTCTCCTGGTCAAAGAAAATTATCATTTTGTAAGCTTTCTTTTTCTTAAAACAAGTGAAAATCTAAATGAGCTAATTAAAAAGCATTTCCTCTCAACTTTTATGGGGGAAACTGTAGAAGATAAAAGTAAACATTAATATCTAGGGTTTCTTTTTAAAAACAACTAGAACATTTTAAACTCAGTATGCATTTATCTCAAGTCAGTATTCCAAATCCACCTACACCTACCACATCCACCTGTAATATTTGATGTTCATAAATACTATATTCAGATATCCCAGGAAGTACCTTTTTAATATTAAGAACACAGGAACAGGGCTTCCCTGGTAGTCCAGTGGGTAAGGATGCTGCCTTGTGCCGGTTCGATCCCTGGCCTGGGAAGAGCCCACATGCCGTGGAGCGGCTGGACCGATGTGTCCAACTACTGAGCTGAAACTCTGGAGCACATGTGCCCAGAGCTAGTGCTCTGCAATGAGAGAGGCCACTGCAATGGGAAGTCCACACAGGCCAAGGAACAAAGATAAATAAATGAAAGATCAATAAAAGTGGCCAAAAAAAAAAAAAGAAGAACATAGGAACACATTCTTAGTATTGATTCTTAATATAAAGAACCAAGAATTAAGTCCTAAATATTGACATGTGAAATTATATTCATTATAATTTCTAGATTTATACATTATATTCATTTTAATTAATTTAATTAATTTTATTTTTTTAAAACACTAGTAGTGTCTGAGGCATAGTTTTGTTAAAGGTCTACTAAATTAACTTCTAATGCTTATGCCAACTATGTTACACACTTATATTCCCTGGTTTCTGGAAGCTGATTCAATGGATACATGAGTGGTGAAAGGGAAAGTGTTAGTTGTGGAGTCATATCCAATGCTTTGTGACCAGGTGGACTGCAGCCCGCCAGCCTCCTCTGTCCACGGGATTCTCCAGGCAAGAATACTGGAGTGGGTTGCCATTTCCTTCTTCAGGACATCTTCCCAATGCATGGATTGAGCCTGGGTCTCCTGCATTGCAGGCGGACTCTCTACCATCTGAGCCATTAGGGAAGCCAGTATGTATAAAATAGAAGGGAATATGGAGAGAAAAATCTAATGCTTAGATTTTGTTTTCAAAGAGCTTACAATTCAACTTGAAAGCCAGTGAGTAAGAATGAAAACTCTGTTAATGTAAATAGCAAGTAACTGCCCAATGGAAAAATATACAAGTAATTCGTATTGCCTGATGACTTATGTGTTAGTGCCCTACAGCTTCAGATGAAGATGTTACTGCATATTGGAAGGTTTTGTGAAAACTTCAGGGAAAGGCAGAGACTTGGTCTTAATACTGAAAGATGAATGGTTTAGATGGGGCATTGACATTCTATGTAGGGGAAACAATTTATGTGTTAACGTTAGAGAGGAGAAAACCAACTTCTAAAGGCACAGTGAGTAGGTCTCCTTTGCTGGGATGAGATTTTAGAGACGTGAATATAGAGAAAGAATGGTGGGAAGTATTAGTATATTAGAACCAACATTTCTCTAGTACTTTGCACTTTATAAAGAATTGTTATGTAATTCTTATTTAGTCTTTTAATACATATGATGTAATGTCTTTACTATTTCTACTTTAAAAATATAGAACTAAAAATTAAAGAAATAAATAAAATTGTAGAACTAAAGCAACTAATTTTTACAAAATAAAAATAAAATATGAACTTATATAATCTTTGATAGTCTAAAGGGAAAAATACAAGAAAAATTAGGTAAGGTGGAGACTAGGTGCAAGGAAAAATATGATATATTTAATCTTTCATTGTAAGAAGAGCGTTTAAAGGCAAAGCACATAGTTTTGATAGTGACATCAAAGATTTTTATATTTTTTTCTTACCTTTAAAGAGAGGTTACTTATAGTTACTTTATTTAGTAACCGTATCTTCTGTGAAGGTGAAACTTTTATGAATTTCAGTATTAACTTCCATTTATTTAAAACACATATTTAAAACTAATCATGATTATCCCATTTTTTCCCTGAAATTATTGATATTTGCTCCTCTGAAGTATTCTTTTACAAATTGTACATATTTATAAGAATATTCAATAAATTAGGCAATGATTGCTTTGGGGTGATGAAATATAGATAGATGTTCTAGCTTCTTCTGGCACTTTTCAGTACACTTTCTGAACGAAATGGACATCATTTTTTTTCTAAAACAATAAAGTTATTATTATTAAAATTTGAAAGTTCCATACAAGTGCTGCTTTTAAGACTACACTTTGGGAACCACTGATATAGATAATTATTTCCTAAACGTTTTGGATGAATGATCTCTTTCACAACAATATAAGGTTTTGCAGACTCAGGAATTGAAAGTCTGAGACTGCATGTTTATTAATGTAATTGTATCAGAAACAGATATGGAAATGTATTCCTTAAGTGGGATTGAAAATACAATTTTTGTTAATGGTCTGGCCTTTAGATTTATTTCTGGTTGATGTTTAAAATGAATGTTTTTATTCACGTAAATAGCTTAGAGGGTCAGGCTGTCGTTGAATATTTGTATCAGGAAATACAATTTTTGATTTAGAGATTCTTTATTATACCATAACATCTTTCCTCTATGTAGAATTTCATGTTAATCATACAGAATAAAGAAGCCAGTTTCAGATATATAGATTTTTGATGTAAAAAATCTAAAATTCAGTTTTTATGGCACATGGAAATGCACTTCCAGTATGTAAAACCTTTTGAAAAATTCACTTAACTTGAAAATGTCTAGAGGAAGGTGTAGAGATTTCCCATATTCGCCTTGACCTCCCCTCATCCCTCACCAGGATGGTATTATGATCAGTGTATTCTACTTAGGCATTGCCACTTACCCAGATCTGATAAAAGGGTAATTCATAGGTACTCTATTTGTACATATTCAAATTTGAGTTACTTTAGAATATTATGAAATAGAGGAAAGTGAATAGAAGAAGAAAAAGAACACCAGTCTGTGCACAAATGTAAATGATGACATTATATTACAAGATTAATAAACAGTTTCACTTAATTTTAGATTTTAATATAGCATTTAAAATATCACTGTGGTGCAAAGTAAGTTATTAAATCTGGCTATCAAGGAAATGAATAAAGTCATTAGCATTGTAACACAGCTCTGAAATATTTGGAATTCCGTAAACTCATTATATGCCAGGGAGGGAAAAAATTAGTATTCTTTTACAAATTGTACATATTTATAAGAATATTCAATAAATTAGGCAATGATTGCTTTGGGGTGATGAAATATAGATAGATGTTCTAGCTTCTTCTGGCACTTTTCAGTACACTTTCTGAACGAAATGGACATCATTTTTTTTCTAAAACAATAAAGTTATTATTATTAAAATTTGAAAGTTCCATACAAGTGCTGCTTTTAAGACTACACTTTGGGAACCACTGATATAGATAATTATTTCCTAAACGTTTTGGATGAATGATCTCTTTCACAACAATATAAGGTTTTGCAGACTCAGGAATTGAAAGTCTGAGACTGCATGTTTATTAATGTAATTGTATCAGAAACAGATATGGAAATGTATTCCTTAAGTGGGATTGAAAATACAATTTTTGTTAATGGTCTGGCCTTTAGATTTATTTCTGGTTGATGTTTAAAATGAATGTTTTTATTCACGTAAATAGCTTAGAGGGTCAGGCTGTCGTTGAATATTTGTATCAGGAAATACAATTTTTGATTTAGAGATTCTTTATTATACCATAACATCTTTCCTCTATGTAGAATTTCATGTTAATCATACAGAATAAAGAAGCCAGTTTCAGATATATAGATTTTTGATGTAAAAAATCTAAAATTCAGTTTTTATGGCACATGGAAATGCACTTCCAGTATGTAAAACCTTTTGAAAAATTCACTTAACTTGAAAATGTCTAGAGGAAGGTGTAGAGATTTCCCATATTCGCCTTGACCTCCCCTCATCCCTCACCAGGATGGTATTATGATCAGTGTATTCTACTTAGGCATTGCCACTTACCCAGATCTGATAAAAGGGTAATTCATAGGTACTCTATTTGTACATATTCAAATTTGAGTTACTTTAGAATATTATGAAATAGAGGAAAGTGAATAGAAGAAGAAAAAGAACACCAGTCTGTGCACAAATGTAAATGATGACATTATATTACAAGATTAATAAACAGTTTCACTTAATTTTAGATTTTAATATAGCATTTAAAATATCACTGTGGTGCAAAGTAAGTTATTAAATCTGGCTATCAAGGAAATGAATAAAGTCATTAGCATTGTAACACAGCTCTGAAATATTTGGAATTCCGTAAACTGATTATATGCCAGGGAGGGAAAAAAATTAGAAACACAAATGTTCCAGAAGAATCTTTGTTCTTCAAATGAATTTAAAAAGCAAATATATTACCATTTAAGTTTTATGCTTATTAGACCTTCATTTCTAAAGAACAAGTGGCAAAAATAGAATCTGGATTTTTATAGAATAGGAATGAGAGCTGTTGCTCCCTTTCCATTTTAAGGTTGAGATGTCTTCTCTCTAAGCAATCTAGGATTGTTTCATTTTGCTTTCAAATTTCAGGTAGACCAATCTAAACCAACAAATTGCAAGGAAAGGAAATTTGGAACAGACAAATGTCATTTACGACCTGAGTTATCATCTCTTTCTTCAAAAATGTTAATCATCCACTTTTACATACACCAAAAACTTCATATTTTTGTTTCAAAATAGCAGAGGAGAAAGTTTTGGCAGCTAAGACTACAAAGTAAAAAAGGAAAAATCTCAGTCAGGGATAACCTTACTTCCTAATATGGTAAAACTGACATATTGCTTTATAAAAAATTTTATTACTTATAGAAAGCATCCTGTACCACAAAACTCTTATCTTTTAAATAATTTAAATTCATAATAAACAAAGATATTAGTAGGAAAGGAACAGTTTTAAAACCCACGGAATCTGAGGTAAGAGGTAGAACCTGATTGTACCTGTGATGAAGATGGCCTCCTTAGCTTATCAGAAAATTCTAGGGTGTAGAGATTTCCCATTCGCCTTGACCTCCCTCATCCCTCACCAGGATGGTATTATGATCAGTGTATTCTACTTAGGCATTGCCACTTACCCAGATCTGATAAAAGGGTAATTCATAGGTACTCTATTTGTACATATTCAAATTTGAGTTACTTTAGAATATTATGAAATAGAGGAAAGTGAATAGAAGAAGAAAAAGAACACCAGTCTGTGCACAAATGTAAATGATGACATTATATTACAAGATTAATAAACAGTTTCACTTAATTTTAGATTTTAATATAGCATTTAAAATATCACTGTGGTGCAAAGTAAGTTATTAAATCTGGCTATCAAGGAAATGAATAAAGTCATTAGCATTGTAACACAGCTCTGAAATATTTGGAATTCCGTAAACTGATTATATGCCAGGGAGGGAAAAAAATTAGAAACACAAATGTTCCAGAAGAATCTTTGTTCTTCAAATGAATTTAAAAAGCAAATATATTACCATTTAAGTTTTATGCTTATTAGACCTTCATTTCTAAAGAACAAGTGGCAAAAATAGAATCTGGATTTTTATAGAATAGGAATGAGAGCTGTTGCTCCCTTTCCATTTTAAGGTTGAGATGTCTTCTCTCTAAGCAATCTAGGATTGTTTCATTTTGCTTTCAAATTTCAGGTAGACCAATCTAAACCAACAAATTGCAAGGAAAGGAAATTTGGAACAGACAAATGTCATTTACGACCTGAGTTATCATCTCTTTCTTCAAAATGTTAATCATCCACTTTTACATACACCAAAAACTTCATATTTTTGTTTCAAAATAGCAGAGGAGAAAGTTTTGGCAGCTAAGACTACAAAGTAAAAAAGGAAAAATCTCAGTCAGGGATAACCTTACTTCCTAATATGGTAAAACTGACATATTGCTTTATAAAAAATTTTATTACTTATAGAAAGCATCCTGTACCACAAAACTCTTATCTTTTAAATAATTTAAATTCATAATAAACAAAGATATTAGTAGGAAAGGAACAGTTTTAAAACCCACGGAATCTGAGGTAAGAGGTAGAACCTGATTGTACCTGTGATGAAGATGGCCTCCTTAGCTTATCAGAAGGTTTTTTTTTTTTTCCCAACCACTTCTATTGGTCTTTCATTTGTCATCCATCTTTGTTCTTTCTTTTTTGCCCTGTGTGGGCCTCCCATTGCAGTGGCCTCTCTCATCGCAGAGCACCGGGTCTGGGCACATGGGCTCCAGAGCTCTGGCTCCATAGTTGGGCACATCGGTCCAGCCACTCTGCAGCACATGGGATCTTTCCAGGCCAGGGATCCAACCTGTGCTCCTTGCACTGCAAGGCAGTGTCCTTATCCACTGGACCACCAGGGAAGCCCGCTTATCAATAGTTTTAAGTGTCACAGTGTTTTCCTCTACCTAAATATCTAAATACATCTTTGATTTACTGTGATGTTAGCTTGAGTTTTTAGGATTATTTAGTCTCACTTTTATAAGTTGATGGCTCACTACAAACACAGTTTCTTCATTGATGAATCAGTAACTAGTTATGCATCATTAAACCTGAGCTTTGTTCTCTTGTCATTTGCTTGCTGGGCAGTTTTAGGCACAGTATAATTTAGTTAAAAGGATATTTAACATAGGGATTGATTTGTATTGCATGAAATAAGATAGTCAGCTTGTGGAAACCAGTTCAGGCCACACATACTGTATTTAAGACTCAAATGCCAAACCTGTATAGCTGTTCTGGAAGTTGCCAAATAAGTCACAGCATATGTACAACGAACAGGGTGTGGTGTAAAATGGCCCGAACTTTCTAAATTTCATGGCTTTTTCTATCTTTTTAAAGTACACCAAAACAATTTCCTTCAACATTGAAGCATTTGGCTATCTCTTATAGTTTCTTTTTTCTTAAAGGAGAAAAATCAGTCCAGGGGGGGAAAAGCTGTGGCTCAGCCCAAAGCCTGTACTAAGGATAAAGCTCAGTGGCACTAAAATGCCTAAATCTTTGTTTGTGTGGGTCTTTGGTGAGCAACATAACAGAATCTAATTATCTTCAGGAAGTTGGAAAATTGAAATAAAATTAATTATCTATATCTCTAATCTTTGAGTAGTAGCTAAGTTCTTCCTTCAATTGTATTTATGCTTCATTTGTGTAATACCATAAATTTAATTGTGTAATTCTAACTTTACTTTAAATACATATATAAGTAATAATAAGTTTTCTTTGTAGAGGAACAGAAGTATATTCTCTTACTTCTTAGACAGTTAGCTAATGTTCCTGTTGATTGAACTTGAAAGTTATTTCCTAATTTCACACAACTATTTTATTCATTCCAAAATGTGAGAGTGAGTAGACATATTTATCAGTTAGTTAGTCTTAGGTTGGATATGCAAATTACTGATTTTATTTTGATTTTCTCAATTTGTTAATGATTCTATATCAGTATAGTGCCTTTACGTAATGATATTTAAAGTAATTCTTTATTGACACCCTATAGCTGGAAAATCACCCAATCTTAACTCTGCAAAAAATTAAGGCTTCTAGATATCCTTGTTGCTAGAACTCTTCACACTCGTGATGAATTACTACTGCTTTTGATAGTCTTATTATGATCAGTAACTAGTTATGATCTCCTGAGCTTTGTTCTCTTGTCATTTGCTTGCTGGGCAGTTTTAGGCACAGTATAATTTAGTTAAAAGGATATTTAACATAGGGATTGATTTGTATTGCATGAAATAAGATAGTCAGCTTGTGGAAACCAGTTCAGGCCACACATACTGTATTTAAGACTCAAATGCCAAACCTGTATAGCTGTTCTGGAAGTTGCCAAATAAGTCACAGCATATGTACAACGAACAGGGTGTGGTGTAAAATGGCCCGAACTTTCTAAATTTCATGGCTTTTCTATCTTTTAAAGTACACCAAAACAATTTCCTTCAACATTGAAGCATTTGGCTATCTCTTATAGTTTCTTTTTTCTTAAAGGAGAAAAATCAGTCCAGGGGGGGAAAAGCTGTGGCTCAGCCCAAAGCCTGTACTAAGGATAAAGCTCAGTGGCACTAAAATGCCTAAATCTTTGTTTGTGTGGGTCTTTGGTGAGCAACATAACAGAATCTAATTATCTTCAGGAAGTTGGAAAATTGAAATAAAATTAATTATCTATATCTCTAATCTTTGAGTAGTAGCTAAGTTCTTCCTTCAATTGTATTTATGCTTCATTTGTGTAATACCATAAATTTAATTGTGTAATTCTAACTTTACTTTAAATACATATATAAGTAATAATAAGTTTTCTTTGTAGAGGAACAGAAGTATATTCTCTTACTTCTTAGACAGTTAGCTAATGTTCCTGTTGATTGAACTTGAAAGTTATTTCCTAATTTCACACAACTATTTTATTCATTCCAAAATGTGAGAGTGAGTAGACATATTTATCAGTTAGTTAGTCTTAGGTTGGATATGCAAATTACTGATTTTATTTTGATTTTCTCAATTTGTTAATGATTCTATATCAGTATAGTGCCTTTACGTAATGATATTTAAAGTAATTCTTTATTGACACCCTATAGCTGGAAAATCACCCAATCTTAACTCTGCAAAAAATTAAGGCTTCTAGATATCCTTGTTGCTAGAACTCTTCACACTCGTGATGAATTACTACTGCTTTTGGTAGTATTAAAAAAAAATACCCACACTCTATTTTTCCTCACTTTCTTATTTTCTGATTTTAATTCCCTTCCAGCTGCTTATCTCTTCTGATCTTTAACCTTTCCTTGGTTATGGGAATCAACAATGTGGTTTTTGCCAGAACTTAGTTCCTTTAGTGAAATAAATAACAGTCATCAGAAAGAGTCACCTTTGATGATTAACATGTGTGTTTACTGATAAAGTCAGTTATTATGATTGTGCTCAGTCACTCATTGTGTCTGACTCTTTGCGATCCCATGAACTATAGCCTTCTGGGCTCCTTTGACCATGGGATTCTCCAGGCAAGAATACTGGAGTGGGTTGCTATTTCCTTCTCTGTCTTTATGATTAAATGAATACTTGTTCTCAAATAGACAAGACTTGTTAGATAACTATAAGTAGAAACCTAGTTATTGAAATTGCTTCTTATGTATAATACAGCTTTAATTATAAGAAAGTCAGGCTTCTAACAACATTTAAAAAATAAAACACTGACAGAGGCAATAAATATATGCTTTGTATACTTCAGTTATTCCTTGATATCCTTTTGTTCTGCACTAGATGGTAGCAGATGGGAAGAAGCAAGAAGCACAATCCTACAGTGACAAAATCAAAACTATATTACAGAAAGTTAATCAGCATGAAAAAGCAGAAAGTTATGTGCCAAATGAAGGGACAAGATAAAACCTCAGAAAAACAACTTAATGAAGTGGAGATAGGCAACCTTCCAGAAAATGAATTCAGAATAATGATAGTTTATATCATTATAAACTTTCTCAGAAAGGGAATGGAGGCAAAGATTGAGAATATGCAAGAAATGTTTACCAAAGATCTAGAAGAACTAAAGAACAAACAAACAAAGATGAAGAATAGACTAGAAGGACTCCATAGCAGAATAATTGAGGCAGCAGGAAGGATAAATGATCTGGAGGACAGAATGAAGGAAATCACTGACACAGAACAGAATATAGAAAAGTGAATGAAAAGAAATGAAGACCGCCTAAGAGACCTCTGGAACAACATTAAACACATGAACATTTGCATTATAGGGGTCCCAGAAGAAGAAGAAGAAGAGAGAAAGGACCTGAGAGATTATTTGAAGAGGTAATAGCTGAAAACTTACCTAATATGGGAAAGGAAATAAACAACCATGTCTAGGAAGCACACAGTCCCTAGCAGGATAAACCCAAGGAGGAACACACAGAGACACATAATAATCAAACTGACAAAGACACATAAAATATTAAAAGCAGCAAGGGAAAAATGAAAAATGGCATACAAGGGAACTCCTATCAGGCTATCAGCTGATTTCTCAACAGGAACTCTATGAGCCGGAAGAGAATGGCATGACGTATTTAAAGTGATGAAAGTGAAGAACCTACAACCAAGAATACTCTACCCACCAAGACTCTCCTTCAGATTTGATGGAGGAATCAAAGGCTTTCCAGACAAGCAGAAGTTAAGAGAATTCACCACCACCAAACCAGCTTTACAATAAATACTAAAGAAACTTCTTTAGGCAGAAAACAAGAATAGGAAAAGCCCTACCTACACAAAATAAACCCAATTAAGAAAATGGTAATGGGCTCATACATATCAGTAATTACCATAAATGTGAATGGACTAAATGCACCAACCAAAACACATAAACTGGCTGAACATATGAAAACATATGCATGTATGCGCTTCCACTTACCATATCACTCTGCTTGATCCCTGAAATTGTAAGTAAGCATTTTATATTGTTAGGTTAATCATGTTTCCATTATGGCTTGCAGTTATAGTTATCTTTTATTTCTGTATTTATTTTTGATTGTGAAAACAGATAAATTTCATTGTATTCAGAATAATGATAGTTTATATCATTATAAACTTTCTCAGAAAGGGAATGGAGGCAAAGATTGAGAATATGCAAGAAATGTTTACCAAAGATCTAGAAGAACTAAAGAACAAACAAACAAAGATGAAGAATAGACTAGAAGGACTCCATAGCAGAATAATTGAGGCAGCAGGAAGGATAAATGATCTGGAGGACAGAATGAAGGAAATCACTGACACAGAACAGAATATAGAAAAGTGAATGAAAAGAAATGAAGACCGCCTAAGAGACCTCTGGAACAACATTAAACACATGAACATTTGCATTATAGGGGTCCCAGAAGAAGAAGAAGAAGAGAGAAAGGACCTGAGAGATTATTTGAAGAGGTAATAGCTGAAAACTTACCTAATATGGGAAAGGAAATAAACAACCATGTCTAGGAAGCACACAGTCCCTAGCAGGATAAACCCAAGGAGGAACACACAGAGACACATAATAATCAAACTGACAAAGACACATAAAATATTAAAAGCAGCAAGGGAAAAATGAAAAATGGCATACAAGGGAACTCCTATCAGGCTATCAGCTGATTTCTCAACAGGAACTCTATGAGCCGGAAGAGAATGGCATGACGTATTTAAAGTGATGAAAGTGAAGAACCTACAACCAAGAATACTCTACCCACCAAGACTCTCCTTCAGATTTGATGGAGGAATCAAAGGCTTTCCAGACAAGCAGAAGTTAAGAGAATTCACCACCACCAAACCAGCTTTACAATAAATACTAAAGAAACTTCTTTAGGCAGAAAACAAGAATAGGAAAAGCCCTACCTACACAAAATAAACCCAATTAAGAAAATGGTAATGGGCTCATACATATCAGTAATTACCATAAATGTGAATGGACTAAATGCACCAACCAAAACACATAAACTGGCTGAACATATGAAAACATATGCATGTATGCGCTTCCACTTACCATATCACTCTGCTTGATCCCTGAAATTGTAAGTAAGCATTTTATATTGTTAGGTTAATCATGTTTCCATTATGGCTTGCAGTTATAGTTATCTTTTATTTCTGTATTTATTTTTGATTGTGAAAACAGATAAACATCTTTTACTATTGTAGAAAAAAAGATAAAATATATTGGATAAAATAAAATTGTAGATGAATATATTTATAGGGACTTCCCTGGTGGCTCAGATGGTAAAGAATCTACCTACAATGTGGAAGCCCTGGGTTCGATCCTTAGGTTGGGAAGATCCCCTGGAGGAGGGCATGGCAACCCACTATAGTTTCTTGCCTAGAGAATCCCCAGGGGACAGGGAAGCCTGGCAGGCTACAGTTCATGGGGTCACAAAGAATTGGACATGACTTAGTGGCTAAACAGCGACAACAAAAATGTGTGTGTGTGCATGCTTAGTTTCTCAGTTGTGTCCAATGCTTTGAGACCCATGGACTGTACCCCTCTAGGTTCCTCTGTCCATAGGATTTCAAAAGTGAGAATACTGCAGTGGGTTGCCATTTCATTGTCCAGGGAATTTTCTTGACCCAGGGATTGAACCTGGCAGGCAGATTGTTTACCACTGATATACCAGGAAAGTCTATATATAGTATATTATAATATATATATATACTATATACATATCACATATATAGTTATATATATGGTCTTCCCAGACCAGGAACCAAATCCATGTTCCCTGTGTGGGCAGATGGTTTCTTACCCACTGTACCACCAGGGACCTCCTCTAGTATACTTTTTATCAGAATTTTAGAAGGAGATTATAAAGCCAATGGGAAAGAGAGAGTATTCAAAGAGAATTCCTCAGAGTTATTAAAAGACAGCAATCCTCAAATCAGTAAAACAAATACCAAGATTAAATTAAAAATTAAATTAAAAACTTCATCAAAATCACTGTAAAGAAAGTAGAGGGATAAGCTACTGGGAGGTGATACTTGTGATCCATATAATCAGCAAGGGATTAGTATCTCTCCAGAGTACATATTTAACATGCATTTTTATAACTGCATACATTGTATATAACTCTATATATAATAAAATAAAAATTATAATGTTATTTGTTTATATATATTTGTATGTAATACAGAATAATATATGTTATTGTGAATGATTAAAGAGACTGCCTAAAACAGCTCTGTCTGTAACTCAAGTTATAAACTTCCAAATTATCTTAAACATGTCTCTGAATTATCCTAAAAATCCCCTTCTGCATATCTATATCCAGAATCTACAAGTCTTTGTGATTCTGTATTTGAACTCATTTTCATATATATTGTCCTCTTTCTTCTGGTTTCATTGACAATAGTTTTGTTCAAGTCTTTATTACTTTCCCCTTAAGCTAGAGGAATAGATTTCCAACTGATTTCTCTCTCTCCTTTTAGTTATTTCTTTTACAAAGTCAACAAAAAGGGTTTTTTTAATGCATTTAGAACAAGTTTTGTTATTCTTCCACTAAAATATTCACCGTGCTCTATAAACATTTATTTTTTATTTATTTATCTTTTGGGGGGTGGGGTGGGGAGGGAGGGGGACAGGCAGGCCACTTCTATTGGTCTTTCATTTCTCTGTTTTCATCCGTCTTTGTTCTTTGGCTCCTGTGGGCCTCCCGTCACGGTGGCCTCTGTGATCGCAGAGCACCGGCTCTGGGTGCATGCGCCCCAGAGCTCCGGCTCGGTAATTGGACACATCAGTCCAGCCGCTCCGCGGCACGTGGGATCTTCCCAGGCCAGGGATCGAACCGGCGCCCCTTGCACTGCAAGGCAGTGTCCTTATCCACTGGACCACTAGGCGAAGCCTCACCATGCTCTATAAATCATGACTGTTCATTTTTATTTTTATCAAATCATGCATATAGCTTGAAGAATCAAATAGTTCTGTTAGGTCACTTCATCCTTTAACTTCTGTCCACTTAACTTTTGCTGTTGTACTGATGTTTTTACTTAACAAGCTTATGTCTTTTCTTTTTGATTTCTTTTATTTTACGCATTGACTTTCCATTATGAAAGATGAGGATTTAACCCTCTTCCTCCATCTCTACCACATATCAATACTGAGAGAAGACTTAAGTTGTCCCTGAGGCAGAATGTTTAGAGAAGAGGAAAGGCATCCCAAAGCCCTCAAATAGTAGGCCTTCTGACGTCCCCCTTTTCCTAATATAGTTAACATGGTAATTTTGATAATAGTAGTATAGTTTTATATACCAGTGTATATAGTAGTGTAATTTTGTATGCAAATACATTGGTAATTTTGATTTTAATAGTTTTTTTTTCTTGTCATTATTATTAATTTAAACTTCCAAATTATCTTAAACATGTCTCTGAATTATCCTAAAAATCCCCTTCTGCATATCTATATCCAGAATCTACAAGTCTTTGTGATTCTGTATTTGAACTCATTTTCATATATATTGTCCTCTTTCTTCTGGTTTCATTGACAATAGTTTTGTTCAAGTCTTTATTACTTTCCCCTTAAGCTAGAGGAATAGATTTCCAACTGATTTCTCTCTCTCCTTTTAGTTATTTCTTTTACAAAGTCAACAAAAAGGGTTTTTTTAATGCATTTAGAACAAGTTTTGTTATTCTTCCACTAAAATATTCACCGTGCTCTATAAACATTTATTTTTTATTTATTTATCTTTTGGGGGGTGGGGTGGGGAGGGAGGGGGACAGGCAGGCCACTTCTATTGGTCTTTCATTTCTCTGTTTTCATCCGTCTTTGTTCTTTGGCTCCTGTGGGCCTCCCGTCACGGTGGCCTCTGTGATCGCAGAGCACCGGCTCTGGGTGCATGCGCCCCAGAGCTCCGGCTCGGTAATTGGACACATCAGTCCAGCCGCTCCGCGGCACGTGGGATCTTCCCAGGCCAGGGATCGAACCGGCGCCCCTTGCACTGCAAGGCAGTGTCCTTATCCACTGGACCACTAGGCGAAGCCTCACCATGCTCTATAAATCATGACTGTTCATTTTTATTTTTATCAAATCATGCATATAGCTTGAAGAATCAAATAGTTCTGTTAGGTCACTTCATCCTTTAACTTCTGTCCACTTAACTTTTGCTGTTGTACTGATGTTTTTACTTAACAAGCTTATGTCTTTTCTTTTTGATTTCTTTTATTTTACGCATTGACTTTCCATTATGAAAGATGAGGATTTAACCCTCTTCCTCCATCTCTACCACATATCAATACTGAGAGAAGACTTAAGTTGTCCCTGAGGCAGAATGTTTAGAGAAGAGGAAAGGCATCCCAAAGCCCTCAAATAGTAGGCCTTCTGACATCCCCCTTTTCCTAATATAGTTAACATGGTAATTTTGATAATAGTAGTATAGTTTTATATACCAGTGTATATAGTAGTGTAATTTTGACTATGCAAATACTATTGTAGTTTGTCCAAATATTAAACTAGATTGATTCCGCTTTCCTGGAAAAAAATTCATGTTCTTCATCTTTCTTTTTTATCTTGTCATTATTATTAATTTAAATCCAGACTCTTCCCAGTTGCTCAGTTATTATTTCAACATATTTAGATATATCACATATTTGATCAAGTCAGAATATATATTCCTAGCATTGTACCTTTCATATGGTAGGTTATGAATAAACATTTATTGATGAATTAGCTGAAATGCTACCAACTGAGCTACATAAATAAATTCCTACAACTTAAGTTCTTCTGAGAAGAGCTAAAGTTGTGTGGGTTTCACAAAATTCAGATCTTGGAGAAGCTTCAGTTTCCGCATCTGCAAAATGGAAATAAGAATTTCTACTTCTAAGATTGTTGTCAGAATTAATCATAATAATTATATGTTTATGTACTAAAATTTTACTGTTGTACTTGGCACATGTGAAACACTGCATTGGTAGCAGGTACTGAGTTAATGGTTTTATACAACTACTACTGTTATTTCTACAATAATGCTAATGATATAACATGAGTCCTTATTATGAATTTCCTTAGAGATTTCCAGTGACTTCAAAAGGAAGAGTTGTAGAAAGATTGTCACTATTTCAAAATCTCTCGTGAGAATCCCCTTGACTGTTTTCTTTGGCCTACTATTTGAGGGATTTTGGATGGCTGTCATCTTCTCTGAATATTCTGCTTCAGGACAACTGAAGTCCTCTCTCAGCTTTGATAATACTCTGTATTAAAGCATGTAACCACCAGAATTAATCAGTTATTACATTTTGTTTTATTTAACCCATATTTATTATTCTTTCATGAGCATATGGGTTTTTAAAATGCCATCTGAAAGAATTGCTTTCCATATTTTGTACTTATTTTTTGAATTTTTTAGAATATTTGGCATCACGAATTACACATGCTTATTGTTTTCAGTCTCCCAGTCACATCCCACTCTTTGTGACCCCATGGACTCCAGCCCGTCAGGCCTCCCTGACCCATGCTATCTTCTAGAGTTTGCCCAAGTTCATATCCATTGCATCGGTAATGCTGTCCAGCCATCTCATGCTATGACACCCTCTTCTCCTCTGCCCTCAGTCTTTCCCAGCACCAAGGACTCTCCAATGAGTTGGCAGTTTACCTCAATGATATTTTATTAATTGATCTAGGTTTTAGGCATGTAAGGGAGAGAAGAAAATCTCCCAGTGGTGTGCAAAATTTCTTTGAGTATATAGATTTGATTCTTAAATGCTCCATAGCTGATTGTACTATTTTCCACTTACTCTTTCATCCTTCCTCAAGATTTTTCTCCAAGAAGTCTTTTTAGAACTTATGGTTTATGTTGGCTTCAGAAATAGTGTATTAACGCAGCTTGACTCTGGGCTGTCACAATAGAGCTCTTCAGTCAGCAAGGAAAAATCTCCAGTGGCAGAGTGGTACCAAATCAACGATTCCTAACAAGGCTGTTCTTCCTCCTAACTGCCTGACATTGGCATTTTCGTTTTCCTGACGTACATAACATTTTAAGTTGTCATATTAAAGGTGTCTCTATTGCATTAGGCTTTTTGGAAATCTCAAGTGAAAATGACCATCATTCCAGAAAGAGCTAAACTGAATCTCTTGCTTTCCTAGTTGAGCTATTTTTTGGTTTGTTTGTTAAACTTCAGATGTAAGTGGGATGGATATGAAGTAATTATTTTTAAATTATCAAAAAGTTGTATGCATTTTAGAATTTGAAATAATTGCTTTTAAGTGTGGATTTTTTAGTTTTGCTAATTAAGACAATAACATAAATGGTGAATTTCTATTATTTCGAAATGATTTGTTTTTAAACTGTTAATTGTATCAGCTAGCAAGATCAAAAGGAACTCTGCTAAAATGTAGAATTTCAACTGTTGACTGTGAATATCAGGAGAAATTCTTGAAGATATTTCTGTCTGCTGATAACCACTTATTGAATATGCTCTTTGGACTGTACCACTGACACCTTAAACTCAAGCTGCCCAAATAATATTTATTATTTTTTCTCTTTTTCTTACATCTTTCTTATTTGCCTTTTTGGTTAATTAATTTGCTACCTTTTTAGTCACTAAAGTATAACCTTTGAACTCCTTCCTCCTCTTCGTGGTCCTTAAGTTCTGTGGTTCAGCTTCTGAAATGCCTCTTGACTCTCTCCTCCATTCACTTTTCGTTTCCTTGATTCATCTTTAGAAAGCTACTGCATTATGCTCCCAACTAGTCTTGCAGTCTCTCTAGCATCCCATGATACCTTAGGAACCTTTGGTTATTTTTCATTTTTTGATGGAATTAAGTCTAACTTTCTTGATAGCACTATTAAGATCCAGTCTTTATTCAGCACTATTGTTGGTGAATAAAGGTAGAGCTTTGAGATCACACAGACCTGGGTGCAAATTTCATCTTTTCCACTAACCATGTGATTTCTTCAGGCAAGTTTCTTGACTACTAAGAATAGTTTCCCTATCAATATATTGATAGTGATAAGAATAATAGTTTTAAACTCCTAGAATTTTTGTGAGTGTTACATTAGCTACAGCTTATTTGAAATGCTCAGTGTATGGTAAGCATTCAGTATGTTAGTTTTCATTTTTATTTACTTTCATTCAGTGACCATGCCTTCATTCAGCCATGATTCAGTACCATGCCATGGTAAAATTCACTTACCTTGTGAATTTTCACATTCCATCTATATCCTTACGTTTTCCTTTCTCTGTCTGATGCACCAATTTAAACTTCAAAAGTGTGTGGATGGATATGAAGTAATTATTTTTAAATTATCAAAAAGTTGTATGCATTTTAGAATTTGAAATAATTGCTTTTAAGTGTGGATTTTTTAGTTTTGCTAATTAAGACAATAACATAAATGGTGAATTTCTATTATTTCGAAATGATTTGTTTTTAAACTGTTAATTGTATCAGCTAGCAAGATCAAAAGGAACTCTGCTAAAATGTAGAATTTCAACTGTTGACTGTGAATATCAGGAGAAATTCTTGAAGATATTTCTGTCTGCTGATAACCACTTATTGAATATGCTCTTTGGACTGTACCACTGACACCTTAAACTCAAGCTGCCCAAATAATATTTATTATTTTTTCTCTTTTTCTTACATCTTTCTTATTTGCCTTTTTGGTTAATTAATTTGCTACCTTTTTAGTCACTAAAGTATAACCTTTGAACTCCTTCCTCCTCTTCGTGGTCCTTAAGTTCTGTGGTTCAGCTTCTGAAATGCCTCTTGACTCTCTCCTCCATTCACTTTTCGTTTCCTTGATTCATCTTTAGAAAGCTACTGCATTATGCTCCCAACTAGTCTTGCAGTCTCTCTAGCATCCCATGATACCTTAGGAACCTTTGGTTATTTTTCATTTTTTGATGGAATTAAGTCTAACTTTCTTGATAGCACTATTAAGATCCAGTCTTTATTCAGCACTATTGTTGGTGAATAAAGGTAGAGCTTTGAGATCACACAGACCTGGGTGCAAATTTCATCTTTTCCACTAACCATGTGATTTCTTCAGGCAAGTTTCTTGACTACTAAGAATAGTTTCCCTATCAATATATTGATAGTGATAAGAATAATAGTTTTAAACTCCTAGAATTTTTGTGAGTGTTACATTAGCTACAGCTTATTTGAAATGCTCAGTGTATGGTAAGCATTCAGTATGTTAGTTTTCATTTTTATTTACTTTCATTCAGTGACCATGCCTTCATTCAGCCATGATTCAGTACCATGCCATGGTAAAATTCACTTACCTTGTGAATTTTCACATTCCATCTATATCCTTACGTTTTCCTTTCTCTGTCTGATGCACTCCTAATTGTTCTCTTTTGTTTTCAGTTGGTTTAAATGAGCAATCACCATTCAAAGCCCTGTTTAAATGTCACTTGTGAACTGCATTAATCACTGTCTCTTCTGAGAATCACATGGTATATGCCTTCTAATAATTGGGTTCATAAATGTATCATAGCTACATTTTTGACAAGATTTTCCCCTAAACATTTGAAAACCTTCAAAGGTAGAGATCATATCCAGTTCGTCTTATAACCATAGTGCATATCATGTTGAATGCAAGAAAACAAGCATTTCAATTTGTATCCTGTTTTCATTGGCTGTGCTGGGGTTGTAAGTGCAGGGCTTTTTGTTGAGGCAGGAAGGCTTCTTTTGTTCTGGGATACAGGTCTAGTTGCCCCAGGCCATGTGGAATCTTAGTTCCCCTACCATGGAGATAAGCTGCACGGCTCATTGGAAGGCACATTCTTAACCAGTGGATCACCAGGGAAATCCCTGCATCCTGGTTTTAAACTCGATTTCTCTTGAACTAGTTACCTCAAAAGATAGCTGAAGATCATTCTCAAAGGTGATTTTAAAAATAATAATTTGAGGGGCTTCCCTGGTGGTCCAGTGGGTAAGGACACCGCCTTGCAGTACAAGGGTCTCCAGTTCGATCCCTGGCCTGGGAAGATCCCACGTCCCATGGAGCGGCTGGACTGATGTGTCCAATTACCCAGCTGGAGCTCTGGAGCGTATGTGCCCAGAGCGAGAGCTCTGTGACAACAGAGGCCACCGTGATGGGAGGCCCACATGGGTGAAAAAATTTTTTGTGATTTCTTCAGGCAAGTTTCTTGACTACTAAGAATAGTTTCTATCAATATATTGATAGTGATAAGAATAATAGTTTTAAACTCCTAGAATTTTTGTGAGTGTTACATTAGCTACAGCTTATTTGAAATGCTCAGTGTATGGTAAGCATTCAGTATGTTAGTTTTCATTTTTATTTACTTTCATTCAGTGACCATGCCTTCATTCAGCCATGATTCAGTACCATGCCATGGTAAAATTCACTTACCTTGTGAATTTTCACATTCCATCTATATCCTTACGTTTTCCTTTCTCTGTCTGATGCACTCCTAATTGTTCTCTTTTGTTTTCAGTTGGTTTAAATGAGCAATCACCATTCAAAGCCCTGTTTAAATGTCACTTGTGAACTGCATTAATCACTGTCTCTTCTGAGAATCACATGGTATATGCCTTCTAATAATTGGGTTCATAAATGTATCATAGCTACATTTTTGACAAGATTTTCCCCTAAACATTTGAAAACCTTCAAAGGTAGAGATCATATCCAGTTCGTCTTATAACCATAGTGCATATCATGTTGAATGCAAGAAAACAAGCATTTCAATTTGTATCCTGTTTTCATTGGCTGTGCTGGGGTTGTAAGTGCAGGGCTTTTTGTTGAGGCAGGAAGGCTTCTTTTGTTCTGGGATACAGGTCTAGTTGCCCCAGGCCATGTGGAATCTTAGTTCCCCTACCATGGAGATAAGCTGCACGGCTCATTGGAAGGCACATTCTTAACCAGTGGATCACCAGGGAAATCCCTGCATCCTGGTTTTAAACTCGATTTCTCTTGAACTAGTTACCTCAAAAGATAGCTGAAGATCATTCTCAAAGGTGATTTTAAAAATAATAATTTGAGGGGCTTCCCTGGTGGTCCAGTGGGTAAGGACACCGCCTTGCAGTACAAGGGTCTCCAGTTCGATCCCTGGCCTGGGAAGATCCCACGTCCCATGGAGCGGCTGGACTGATGCGTCCAATTACCGAGCCGGAGCTCTGGAGCGCATGTGCCCAGAGCCGGTGCTCTGTGACAACAGAGGCCACCGTGATGGGAGGCCCACATGGGCCAAAGAACAAAGATGGATGAAAATAGGTATATGAAAGACCAATAGAAGTGGCCCGCCCGCCCCCTTCTCTCCCCAACCCGTTCCCCCCAAATAATAATAATAATTTGAAAACACTTATTACTAAGTGCTGCAGAAAGTTTGGAAGATAAAGTAAAAAGCCATACATAATCATATTGTTGTCATGTGGTTTCTATTACTCTTTTTGTGCTTTCATTTCTAATTTTTTAAAAATAAACATTATTTCCATAGTTTTAATTATGGTGCACATTCAGTACTTTTGTTCTGCCTTTTTTAAGTGTTGTGTTTTAGGTACTTCATATGCTATTATAAAACATATAACCATTAAAAGACTACTTATTTCTTCAAGTGAGTAATTACTATGCATTTCTGTCTATCCCTCTTCTCCCTTCTTGCTTATTTGTTAATGCTTATTAAGTTATTTATTTATTATTTTCATTCATTTGTGTTTATATTTTATTTTTGGCTAGGTCTTCTACCTGAGGGCTTTCTCTGGTTGCAGTGCTTGGGCCTCTCATTGCCGTGGCTTCTATTGTGGAGCACAGGTCCTTGGCATGCAGCTTTAGTAGTTGCAACATGTGGGCTCAGTAGTTACAGCTCTTGAGCTCTAGATCAGTAGTTAAGGCACTTGCACTTAGTTGCCCCATTGTATGTGGGATATTCTCGGACCAGGGATTGAACCCATATCCTCTCCATTGCAGGTCAGATTCTTAACCACTGGACCACCAGGGAAGCCCCCTTCTTGTTTTTATAAATTATACTCTAGTAGATGGTTACATGACAGTAGCCTTTCATGTATGTTGAGTTAATTTCTTGATATACATTCCCCAAAGTGAAATTAATGCTTTAATGACTATTCACTTCAGTAATACACTATGCTTATATTATAACTACAGGCCCATAGTAAAACTGGAAAATGCTAGGTGAAAGATTAAGGAAGAGAGAAGAGCTATGTATCTTTAATAAAATTATATACTCTTTAAGGAGAGTTACCAAATCTTATAGTTCTTTGCTATTTCCTTGTAAGAGGAAACAATGTTCATTTGCTAAATATTTATTGAGCATTTATTTATTGAGTACCCTTAGCAGAGGCATATACAAACACATAATGCCTGCTCTCAAAAAGTTTACAATTGATTGTAAACAGGCAATTAGAATACACAGAAGTATGTACTATAATGGGTGTAAGTACATCTAGGTATTAAAGAATACACAGAAAATGAAGTAAAATGTTGAGAGAGCATTCATGAGGTGGACGTAGGAATGACAGTTCATGAGTTGTGTAGAAAATGAGCAAAAATGAGAGAAGAAGCCAGCCATACCTATTTCTCTACATCTTCTCTGCAGTCAAGTATATATGGAGGAGATGGGCAGAAATTCTTACCTTTGAATGAAGATCTGAGTTGGTGGCTGTTTTTTACTGACTCTTTTAAATTCTTAATCTAGATTGCATTTCTGTTGTCTAAGTAAGCATCTCTTCCCAAAAGAGATCAGAAGAAATGGAATTACCCCAAAATTTGTCCATAGAATGATAGTATTACTCCAAACTGCCCCCCCCCCCCCCAACCATGCAAGATTCTTTTTGATGCTGTACCATTAATCTTTCATAGTTAACTTACCAGTTGTAGTAGTTATACACACAGTTTTAAAAAGTTGTTCTGAGAATTTGGGTGCAATGAGGATGTACAATTCATGGAAAGTTACTAAATCACTTTATTGCTTATCTGGAATTCAGTATTCTTTATTCTACCACTGCACTGCTCTCGGCTTTTAAAAAGAAACCAGTACTCACATTGGCAGGTCAGATTCTTAACCACTGGACCACCAGGGAAGCCCCCTTCTTGTTTTTATAAATTATACTCTAGTAGATGGTTACATGACAGTAGCCTTTCATGTATGTTGAGTTAATTTCTTGATATACATTCCCCAAAGTGAAATTAATGCTTTAATGACTATTCACTTCAGTAATACACTATGCTTATATTATAACTACAGGCCCATAGTAAAACTGGAAAATGCTAGGTGAAAGATTAAGGAAGAGAGAAGAGCTATGTATCTTTAATAAAATTATATACTCTTTAAGGAGAGTTACCAAATCTTATAGTTCTTTGCTATTTCCTTGTAAGAGGAAACAATGTTCATTTGCTAAATATTTATTGAGCATTTATTTATTGAGTACCCTTAGCAGAGGCATATACAAACACATAATGCCTGCTCTCAAAAAGTTTACAATTGATTGTAAACAGGCAATTAGAATACACAGAAGTATGTACTATAATGGGTGTAAGTACATCTAGGTATTAAAGAATACACAGAAAATGAAGTAAAATGTTGAGAGAGCATTCATGAGGTGGACGTAGGAATGACAGTTCATGAGTTGTGTAGAAAATGAGCAAAAATGAGAGAAGAAGCCAGCCATACCTATTTCTCTACATCTTCTCTGCAGTCAAGTATATATGGAGGAGATGGGCAGAAATTCTTACCTTTGAATGAAGATCTGAGTTGGTGGCTGTTTTTTACTGACTCTTTTAAATTCTTAATCTAGATTGCATTTCTGTTGTCTAAGTAAGCATCTCTTCCCAAAAGAGATCAGAAGAAATGGAATTACCCCAAAATTTGTCCATAGAATGATAGTATTACTCCAAACTGACCCCCCCCCCCCCAACCATGCAAGATTCTTTTTGATGCTGTACCATTAATCTTTCATAGTTAACTTACCAGTTGTAGTAGTTATACACACAGTTTTAAAAAGTTGTTCTGAGAATTTGGGTGCAATGAGGATGTACAATTCATGGAAAGTTACTAAATCACTTTATTGCTTATCTGGAATTCAGTATTCTTTATTCTACCACTGCACTGCTCTCGGCAGGTGGGGTATGGGTAATGGGAGTGGGAGGAGAGAAAGCCTCCAGTACTGGGTATTCTCAAACTGTCTTCTTTCCAAGTACTAAGCAGACCCAATTCTGCTTAGCTTCCCAGATTGCAGAGCTGTCAGATGGAAAGGAAAAACAAAGTACATGAAGTTCCTTTTAAGATGCACATGTGGACTGGTGTTTCCATTCTTGGCTGTTAGAAGGTGCCTTCATCATGGTACAAAGGAATTTTCGTGATACTGTGGTGATTTATTGGCACAAGTTATAATGTACCACAGAGGTACTTTCCTTTTATGTAGAGTTATGTCTGATGGGTGATAAACGAAATACACAATAGACTTCGAGTTCGAAGATAGTAAAGGAAGGAGAAAAAAAGTAACAGGGATATACATTTACTCTTTTACCTCAAGCAACTGTGTGATTTCTTATTATTGAAATCATACTGTTTGACAGACAAGCAAAATCAAAACAATCCACAGTTCATAGACATTAGCTTTTGGCTAGAAGATGAGAGCTATTTCTTCAGCAGATAAATAGGCTAGTAGGTATAGAAGGATAGTGAAGTTTACAGAACTTATTGATCTAGGAGAATTCTTTGAAAGTCATTCAATGGATATTAAAATCTACGTGGCAGGTTGGGGAGGGGTCTATAAGACTAGGAGCAGAATATTCGTATCATTTTGATACTTTTTCATACCATTCTGCCTACAAATGGATGGCACACATGGATTAGTGGACTTCTATTCCTGCCTTGCAAATCTTTGATTACATTTAATTCTGTTAACCAAAGACACAGGCCATTAGATATTGATAAGTGTTTAACTGGGACATATTAGAGGGTCTATCTTTCCAAAATGAAGTGAAATAATAATATAGTTTAAAAATTGGGCAGAAATTTCAACAGGAATTTCTAAAGTCTTTGTTAATTGAGAAAGGTAAGTGCATGCTCCTAAGTCACTTTAGTTGTGTCTGACTGTGATCCCATGGACTCCTCTGGGCTCCTCTGATTATGGTTGATTCAGAGCTGCTTATCTGGAATTCAGTATTCTTTATTCTACCACTGCACTGCTCTCGGCAGGTGGGGTATGGGTAATGGGAGTGGGAGGAGAGAAAGCCTCCAGTACTGGGTATTCTCAAACTGTCTTCTTTCCAAGTACTAAGCAGACCCAATTCTGCTTAGCTTCCCAGATTGCAGAGCTGTCAGATGGAAAGGAAAAACAAAGTACATGAAGTTCCTTTTAAGATGCACATGTGGACTGGTGTTTCCATTCTTGGCTGTTAGAAGGTGCCTTCATCATGGTACAAAGGAATTTTCGTGATACTGTGGGGATTTATTGGCACAAGTTATAATGTACCACAGAGGTACTTTCCTTTTATGTAGAGTTATGTCTGATGGGTGATAAACGAAATACACAATAGACTTCGAGTTCGAAGATAGTAAAGGAAGGAGAAAAAAAGTAACAGGGATATACATTTACTCTTTTACCTCAAGCAACTGTGTGATTTCTTATTATTGAAATCATACTGTTTGACAGACAAGCAAAATCAAAACAATCCACAGTTCATAGACATTAGCTTTTGGCTAGAAGATGAGAGCTATTTCTTCAGCAGATAAATAGGCTAGTAGGTATAGAAGGATAGTGAAGTTTACAGAACTTATTGATCTAGGAGAATTCTTTGAAAGTCATTCAATGGATATTAAAATCTACGTGGCAGGTTGGGGAGGGGTCTATAAGACTAGGAGCAGAATATTCGTATCATTTTGATACTTTTTCATACCATTCTGCCTACAAATGGATGGCACACATGGATTAGTGGACTTCTATTCCTGCCTTGCAAATCTTTGATTACATTTAATTCTGTTAACCAAAGACACAGGCCATTAGATATTGATAAGTGTTTAACTGGGACATATTAGAGGGTCTATCTTTCCAAAATGAAGTGAAATAATAATATAGTTTAAAAATTGGGCAGAAATTTCAACAGGAATTTCTAAAGTCTTTGTTAATTGAGAAAGGTAAGTGCATGCTCCTAAGTCACTTTAGTTGTGTCTGACTGTGATCCCATGGACTCCTCTGGGCTCCTCTGATTATGGGATTCTCCAGGGAAAGATACTGGAGTGGGTTGTGATGCTCTCCTCCAGGGGAGCTTCCTGACCCAGGATTGAACCCATGTCTCTTAACATCTCTTGCACTGGCAGGCAGGTTCTTTATCACTAGGGCCACCTGGGAAGCTCTAATTGAGAAAGTCATACCTAAATAAATCTTGTTTGTCTCAGTAGAGGGAGTGCCTTGAGATATTTTATACTTGTGCAAACATATAAACAAAAAAGTTTGTCAAGGAAGGCAGTGCCTCTTCCTTGCCTTTGTATTTTGGGGCACACATTCCTAAATAAATGGCAGTGAGCCTTTAAGACACTGGGGTTTCCTTCCAGTATAATGTTATACCTTAAAGAGGCATTGCATGCTATTGCATTGTTTATGAGAACTTTACATTCTGATTATCTTTCGTAAAAGCTCCTCATTAAAGAATAGAAATTTGAGGCTTCCCTGATGGTTCAGTGGGTAAAGAGTCCACCTTGCAGTGCAAGGGGCCCCATTTCAATCCCTGGCCTAGGAAGATCCCACATGCCACGGAGCTGCTGAACCGGTGTGTCCAATTATGAGCCAGTGCTCTGGAGCGCATGTGCCCATGGCCGGTGCTCTGCAAGGAGAGAGGCCACTGTAATGGGAGGCCCACAAAAGCCAAAGAATAAAGATGGATGAAGAAAAAGAAAAGCACTAAAAGAGGCCAAAATTAAAAAACAAAACTCTCTCTCTCTCTCTAATATATATATACACGTATATATATGTGTGTATGTATATATGTATAAAAGAATAGTAATTTGAAGCCAACAGGATGTTCTTATTCAGACTTGTCCCATATTGGTCTCTTGGGCTCCATTCATTAAGTAGACTCCATGTGCTAGATGTAATGTAAAATATTGGGAATATAATGGGAATAGCTTGGCATAGTCCTTGTCTTTAAATATTCATTGTCTTGTCTCGAAGACTCTTCAGATAATATCAGACCCAGTAATAATTTTATGTACTTTGAAGAAATTTTCCTTTTTTTTAATAAGGTTAGATTTTTGCAAGAATTATCGAAGTATGTACAACAGAAAATTTTAGAATTAAAAAAGACTTGTAAAATGTTTCCTTTTGAGTCAAGAATCCATTTTAGAAATCACTGGTAGTTCAGATAAATCAGATTTTCCAATTTATTCATAATGTGGTAGAATCAAGTATATTTTCATAGATCTGCAACAGCAGGATTGGTAAGAGAGGCATGCAACAAGAAACCAATTTCAAATCTTGTTTCTTGTTTCTGAAATGGTTTTCTGTCATAACTCTGGAAAACCAACACCATGAATTTTTCAAAGTATCATTAGGCAACTCTGGCATAATTTATGTTAAGAGGTTTTGGCCTGTTTATGTACCCTGGAATTTGCCAAAATTAGTAATGTGATATTCCATATTTAGCAGACCTATAGAACAATAAATAAGGACATATGACTATTGGGGAGTGCTGTTTGTTTAAATTCTTTTTTGTGGCATTCATGAAATACAAGGGACTTCCAACTGAAATTCTGCAATATTAGGCAGCAAGTTGTACTCTGAACCAAACCAGATGGTGATCAGTTCTATTCCTATTATCAATTCAGTGCAGCGATGGTTACCAGACCTTGCTTGCAACTTTAACATTTGGAACAGATTAACAACAGTTAGGCTGAAATGAGAAACCTCCATTTTACTAAAAGATTCAGAACATATCATGCTGTAAAATCAGACTAGTAAAAATTATGAGGGAAAGAGTTCAGTGTCTACCTTGGTTTCTCCTTGCAGGACATACTATTTCCCTTTTATGAGTACCTTTTTCAAAGGAATTTTAATGGGAAATATTGTGAGGATTAAGATCTATTAGCCTATCAGCCTCCTGATAGGTGCCCCATTACACAACTTGCTGTTGCATTTATCTCAGTGTAGCTGTGAATAATCCAGACTTCAGACACACAAGGAGGATTGTTTGCAGTTTTGGGGATTTCTTTTGTAGATAGTCACACACACAAACATACTGTATAAGTTCAGAGGTTCATGGAGCTGCTGAAATTCATGAAACATTTGGGCTGCCCAGATTTAAACCATGGGTTTGAAATATTTAGCTAAAAGTTTTGCCTTGTGTTCCAGTGCCTCATACTATCTCTAGCAATCTTTTCTTTATGGCATCTATTGGTCAAGTTTCTTCCCAGGTCTTTACAGGACTAAGAAAGGCAGGAGTTGTTCCTCATGTCTAATTTTGTATCAAGGTGAATGCCAAGGCCAGAAAGTCTTATAGCTATTAGGACAAAATTGTAGAAGTATACATATGACCGAATTCAGCTTCCATTCTGTGGTATCAGAAACTGACATACTGAGATGTTAAAGGATTTTCTTAAAACACACAGTTGGTGTGAGTGGTAGATGTGATAAGGAAGGATGTGAGTGTTGCTAATGTATCAGCATAACTCTGGAAAACCAACACCATGAATTTTTCAAAGTATCATTAGGCAACTCTGGCATAATTTATGTTAAGAGGTTTTGGCCTGTTTATGTACCCTGGAATTTGCCAAAATTAGTAATGTGATATTCCATATTTAGCAGACCTATAGAACAATAAATAAGGACATATGACTATTGGGGAGTGCTGTTTGTTTAAATTCTTTTTTGTGGCATTCATGAAATACAAGGGACTTCCAACTGAAATTCTGCAATATTAGGCAGCAAGTTGTACTCTGAACCAAACCAGATGGTGATCAGTTCTATTCCTATTATCAATTCAGTGCAGCGATGGTTACCAGACCTTGCTTGCAACTTTAACATTTGGAACAGATTAACAACAGTTAGGCTGAAATGAGAAACCTCCATTTTACTAAAAGATTCAGAACATATCATGCTGTAAAATCAGACTAGTAAAAATTATGAGGGAAAGAGTTCAGTGTCTACCTTGGTTTCTCCTTGCAGGACATACTATTTCCCTTTTATGAGTACCTTTTTCAAAGGAATTTTAATGGGAAATATTGTGAGGATTAAGATCTATTAGCCTATCAGCCTCCTGATAGGTGCCCCATTACACAACTTGCTGTTGCATTTATCTCAGTGTAGCTGTGAATAATCCAGACTTCAGACACACAAGGAGGATTGTTTGCAGTTTTGGGGATTTCTTTTGTAGATAGTCACACACACAAACATACTGTATAAGTTCAGAGGTTCATGGAGCTGCTGAAATTCATGAAACATTTGGGCTGCCCAGATTTAAACCATGGGTTTGAAATATTTAGCTAAAAGTTTTGCCTTGTGTTCCAGTGCCTCATACTATCTCTAGCAATCTTTTCTTTATGGCATCTATTGGTCAAGTTTCTTCCCAGGTCTTTACAGGACTAAGAAAGGCAGGAGTTGTTCCTCATGTCTAATTTTGTATCAAGGTGAATGCCAAGGCCAGAAAGTCTTATAGCTATTAGGACAAAATTGTAGAAGTATACATATGACCGAATTCAGCTTCCATTCTGTGGTATCAGAAACTGACATACTGAGATGTTAAAGGATTTTCTTAAAACACACAGTTGGTGTGAGTGGTAGATGTGATAAGGAAGGATGTGAGTGTTGCTAATGTATCAGCATTCTTCTATCACCATGATGAAACAAAGACAAAAAAGTAGATCCTCCACTTTCTATCCCAAATGATCGCAGCCCTGCTCTTCTGGTAAACTGAAGAGCTTGCCAGAGAAATCCCACAGAGAGAGGCCAAATGCCTTTGAGCATTTTTGTTTATTCTCTAGCTAAGACCTTGCTTCAGGACTGATTGAAAACCCTTCTGTCTGTTTTTTGGTATGATAGTAAATAGGAATTCCTCCTTAGAAATTGTTATTTGAAGCTTCTTGTACTGTAAAAATTAGGATGAGAACAATGCTTAGTTCCAGGATGTTAAAAAATACCTCATATGTGTGTGCTTGAACTAAATTTTGGAATACAGTTGTTGTTTAGTTGCTAAGTTATGTTTTATTCTTTTGCGACCCCATGAACTGTGGACTGCCAGGCTCCTCTGTCCATAGGATTTTCCAAGAAAAAATATTGGAGTAGGCTGCCATTTCTTTGTCAAGGGGATCTTCCTGACTCAGGGATCAAGCTTGAATCTCTTGCATTGGCAGGCAGATTCTTTATCACAGAGCCACCAGGGAAGCCCTGGGGTTCTGTTGTCGATGCGGACAGTAGAGTTAAGTGAGACCCGGAGGTGAGTGACAAGAAGTGGGAGAGAAAGAGAGAGATAATGACCAGACAGGAAAAAATCATTGCAAATTGCAAGAAGGAGATTTTTTTTATACTAAAAATAGAAGACTCACTTTAAGTATTTCTTAACTGGGAATGATATGCTAGTATTTGCATTTTGAAACAATATGGATGTAGCCTAGCAGAAGTAGGATTATTAGAAGATAGAAGTAGATGAAAACCAGTTAGGAGGTTATTCCAGTAGAGCAGGTGAGTGATAATGAATGACAACTTTTTTTTTTTTTTGCCTTTTTTAAAATTGGGGTTTAGTTGTTTTACAATGTTGAGTTAGTTTCAGGTGTACAGCGAAGTTATTGTTACACATCTTTTACAGAGTTTTCTTGTTTATAGCTATACGTAATCCCAAAACAGGTATATCACTGACCCCTTCTACCTGAGCCCCTTTCCTGCCCCATCCACCCCCCAGGTTGATTCTTAACCCCATGTAAGTTCCCTTAGTCTTACAGCTTAATCACAATGGTTATCTCTTTTACATATGATAGTGTAGGTTTCCATGTTACTCTTTCCATACCTCTCGCCTGATCTTCTGTCTCCCCAATGTCCATAGATCTGTTCTCTATGTCTGTTTCTCCATCACTGCTCTGCATGTGTGTTTATTGGTACCATCTTAACTAGATTCCATGTATATGTGTTAGTATTCTGTATTTGTCCTTTTCTTTTTGACTTACTTCACTTTGTATAATAGGTTCTAGGTTCATCCATCTCATTAGGGCTGATTCTTCTGCATATTTTATGGCTGAGAAATATTCCATTGTATATATGTACCATAGCTTCTTTATCCATTCATTCGTCGATGGACATCTAGGTTGCTTCTGTGTTCTAGCTATTGTATAGAGAGCTGTAGTGAACATTGGGGTACAGGCATGTCTTTCAATTTTGATTTAATCCGGGTATAAGCCTAATAGTGGGATTGCTAGGTCATATGGTGCTTCTATTTTTAGTTTTTAAAGAAGTCTCCATAGTGTCTTCCATAGTGGTTGTATCATTAAATTAGAAGACAAGAGTAGATGAAAACCGGTTAGAAGGTTATTCCAGTAGAGCAGTTGAATGATAACTTTGATTAATATGGACATTCAATCCTTGTTCTGTTTATATCTGTATCTATCTATAAGCTATAAACTGTAGTTATATATATATATATATTTATAAAATTGATTATACCACATGTATTTTTGAAACTCTGATTTTTTAACTTCACAGATTATTGTGAACTTTTTTTTTTTTTTTACCATTCACTTAAATTTTTAATGGCCTCATAATATTCACTCTTAGGGGAATATTATAGTAGTTCATTGAATCATCCCCTATTGATGAATATTTGAGTTTTTCAGTTTTTCAATAGACATGACTGTTAAATCTATATGTGTAAATTCATCCTTGCTTGCATCTGTGACTATTTCATTAGGATAAATTCCTAGAAATTTTTCAGTATATAGTGTATTCAAAATCTTTAAATTTTGCAGGGTACTACTAAATTGTACGTGGCCACAATTCAGATTACTTTTGCAGTATAGCTGATACCCAGGGAGCTACATGTGAAGCGTATTCAAGCTCTTCACAATGGTTTCCTTTTACATTGTGTACCTTTCTTTCCATACCTCTCGCCTGATCTTCTGTCTCCCCAATGTCCATAGATCTGTTCTCTATGTCTGTTTCTCCATCACTGCTCTGCATGTGTGTTTATTGGTACCATCTTAACTAGATTCCATGTATATGTGTTAGTATTCTGTATTTGTCCTTTTCTTTTTGACTTACTTCACTTTGTATAATAGGTTCTAGGTTCATCCATCTCATTAGGGCTGATTCTTCTGCATATTTTATGGCTGAGAAATATTCCATTGTATATATGTACCATAGCTTCTTTATCCATTCATTCGTCGATGGACATCTAGGTTGCTTCTGTGTTCTAGCTATTGTATAGAGAGCTGTAGTGAACATTGGGGTACAGGCATGTCTTTCAATTTTGATTTAATCCGGGTATAAGCCTAATAGTGGGATTGCTAGGTCATATGGTGCTTCTATTTTTAGTTTTTAAAGAAGTCTCCATAGTGTCTTCCATAGTGGTTGTATCATTAAATTAGAAGACAAGAGTAGATGAAAACCGGTTAGAAGGTTATTCCAGTAGAGCAGTTGAATGATAACTTTGATTAATATGGACATTCAATCCTTGTTCTGTTTATATCTGTATCTATCTATAAGCTATAAACTGTAGTTATATATATATATATATTTATAAAATTGATTATACCACATGTATTTTTGAAACTCTGATTTTTTAACTTCACAGATTATTGTGAACTTTTTTTTTTTTTTTACCATTCACTTAAATTTTTAATGGCCTCATAATATTCACTCTTAGGGGAATATTATAGTAGTTCATTGAATCATCCCCTATTGATGAATATTTGAGTTTTTCAGTTTTTCAATAGACATGACTGTTAAATCTATATGTGTAAATTCATCCTTGCTTGCATCTGTGACTATTTCATTAGGATAAATTCCTAGAAATTTTTCAGTATATAGTGTATTCAAAATCTTTAAATTTTGCAGGGTACTACTAAATTGTACGTGGCCACAATTCAGATTACTTTTGCAGTATAGCTGATACCCAGGGAGCTACATGTGAAGCGTATTCAAGCTCTTCACACTGTGTGCTCCTTACCTTGAACTTGTTAGTAGTTATTCTTCCTTATGGTGTAAAGTACCTTGTAAATAATCAATATACCAGTAACCTCTCTTATTCTAGACACTAGAGTTAAAATTTAGAGTTGGAAAGAACTTGCAAAATATGAGTTAATAATTCATTTTAAAAATCACTAGTAAATCTAAATTTATTGATTTTACAACTTATTCATAATGTGAAATAACAGATAAAAGTTTATCTGTATTACACATAAAAATCATAATCCCTGGCCCTGAGGCATTTAAAAAATTTTAATAGGCTTTGTTTTGGGGGTTAGTTTTAAGTTTGCAAAAAACTAAGCATTTTATATTACAATAAAAAGGAAAGAAGAAAAGAAATTTGGGACATAAGTATATATATTTCTTTAAAGTGAAAAAAATATTATTTTCCCTTTTAATATTTTAGAAGGCAATATTGGTTAACATTTGAAACTTCTTCCAACAAGAATCTTTGATTTTAGAGTAGCCTCAAAGATAAGCATATCCTTATTTGCTTTTGAAACCTAAAGAAACCATGGTAAAGCTAAATTAAATTAGATGACAGAGCAGAAAAAGGTCATTTATTTATTCTTTCTTTCTTTCCTCTCCTTACCTCTCCTGTCTCCATCTCTTCTTTCATGAGACTTTTATGAAAATTTGATTAATGGAAAAGATCTTGAATATACTGGCTACCAGAGAGTTTTTATTCCCAGTGGCATTTAGATTTCTAATGAAATGAACATTGTAGCCAACTTGGAACTCTCATTTGTGTATAATATAATTCCTTATTACATATTTACATTACCTTTCAATTAAAATAATACCCAACGGCAATTCTTTTTTCTTTCTTACTTCAAACACTGTGTTGGTAAATGCTAGGTACACAGTAGATGATTAGTAAAAGCTTGATTAATTCATTAACCTGGAAAGTAGCTGTTTTAAGGTTGAAGGTTCTCATTATGGGGTCTTTCTTTCTGTGAAAATCAGTAGCAAAGTGCTCTTTGTTGTTACCAGGAATCATGTTTAACATAATCAAAGGGATGACATAGCTTAAAATCTTAATTGAGTGATAGTCTGGGTCTCAACAGGAACTATTTAACACCTCAGCAATTCTTTAGCAGTTACTATGTGCTTTAAGAAATCTACTTGTACTACATACTTACATTTTCTCAACTGTTCTGTGTTCTCAAATAGTTTTTAAAAAGAAGTCTGGCAGAACATGCCAGCAAAAAGAATAGCCTCGCCAGATTCTAACCAAATCATCAGCTAGAACTGTGTTTCTTTAGGACCTCACAGTTCCCCTTCTAATAGGTCCTTTCCTCTGTCCTTTGTTGTTCTACTTCTAGAATACTAAGACCACTAGTATTAGCCAAGAACATTTTTCTCTGTTAAATCCTTGTCAACTAACACTTCAGAGGAAGAGTTTAAGGCATTACTATTTTCAGGAGTAATTACATTTTATTAGTGAGATCTTTAAAAAGGAAAATACCCTTATAATTCACAGTAGCAATGTATAATGCAGGGGATTTTAGGTGATGATCTATTGAATGCCATTTGGAAAGTTCTTTCTAAGGTGTGTATTTGGAAAAGTACTTTCTTTTCACAGCTTATCACATCAGATAAGCTGATGCCAACATAATTAAATCTATCTCTCCCCTCTTTGAATTAAGCTTCTTGCTATAACCTGCCTTCTGCCTATATTATTTTGTTGAAACCTGTGATGATCCAAAAGCCAAATCCAATGGGTAGTATTTAGCAACCATCCAATTTGATGTCTCCTTGCTTCTGACTTTCCCAAATTTTTTCCCAAATTTTTCTCTTGGTTCCCTTTCCACCTCTCTCAATATTTTTCCATTTTCAGAACATTGTAGCCAACTTGGAACTCTCATTTGTGTATAATATAATTCCTTATTACATATTTACATTACCTTTCAATTAAAATAATACCCAACGGCAATTCTTTTTTCTTTCTTACTTCAAACACTGTGTTGGTAAATGCTAGGTACACAGTAGATGATTAGTAAAAGCTTGATTAATTCATTAACCTGGAAAGTAGCTGTTTTAAGGTTGAAGGTTCTCATTATGGGGTCTTTCTTTCTGTGAAAATCAGTAGCAAAGTGCTCTTTGTTGTTACCAGGAATCATGTTTAACATAATCAAAGGGATGACATAGCTTAAAATCTTAATTGAGTGATAGTCTGGGTCTCAACAGGAACTATTTAACACCTCAGCAATTCTTTAGCAGTTACTATGTGCTTTAAGAAATCTACTTGTACTACATACTTACATTTTCTCAACTGTTCTGTGTTCTCAAATAGTTTTTAAAAAGAAGTCTGGCAGAACATGCCAGCAAAAAGAATAGCCTCGCCAGATTCTAACCAAATCATCAGCTAGAACTGTGTTTCTTTAGGACCTCACAGTTCCCCTTCTAATAGGTCCTTTCCTCTGTCCTTTGTTGTTCTACTTCTAGAATACTAAGACCACTAGTATTAGCCAAGAACATTTTTCTCTGTTAAATCCTTGTCAACTAACACTTCAGAGGAAGAGTTTAAGGCATTACTATTTTCAGGAGTAATTACATTTTATTAGTGAGATCTTTAAAAAGGAAAATACCCTTATAATTCACAGTAGCAATGTATAATGCAGGGGATTTTAGGTGATGATCTATTGAATGCCATTTGGAAAGTTCTTTCTAAGGTGTGTATTTGGAAAAGTACTTTCTTTTCACAGCTTATCACATCAGATAAGCTGATGCCAACATAATTAAATCTATCTCTCCCCTCTTTGAATTAAGCTTCTTGCTATAACCTGCCTTCTGCCTATATTATTTTGTTGAAACCTGTGATGATCCAAAAGCCAAATCCAATGGGTAGTATTTAGCAACCATCCAATTTGATGTCTCCTTGCTTCTGACTTTCCCATTTGAAACCGTCTTTCTTGGTTTCAGCATATTATTCTCTTGGTTCCCTTTCCACCTCTCTCAATATTTTTTTTCCATTTTCATGAGTATCTGACTTTTTTTTAATAATTATTTTTATTTTACTTTTTACTTTGACAGAGTTTTGTTGTTTACAGATAATGTATAATCCCAGATTAATCATATGTATATCCCTGGCCCCCTCCCTCCTCCACCCCCCTCCCAGTACCCCCCACCAGACCCCTCCAGACCATCGCACAGCACTCCTGCAGGATACCCTATTCCCACAGCACAATGACAATAGCTAACTTTTCCACATACGATAGCAGAGGTTTCCATGTTACTCCCTCTATGCTTCCCACCCACTGTTCATTCCCCACAATGTCCATACGTCTGATCTGTAGGTCTGTTTTTCCGTCACTTCTCTGCATGTGTTATCATTACCCTCTTACTTGATTCCATATATATGTGTTAGTATACTGTACTTGTCTTTCTCTTTTTGACTTACTTCACTTTGTATAATAGGTTCTAGATCCATCCACCTCATTAGGGCTGATTCTTCTACATTTCTTTTTTTTTGGCCACTTCTATTGAGCTTTCATTCATTTATCTTTGTTCTTTGGTGTGTGTGGGCCTTCCATCGCAGTTGCCTCTCATTGCAGAGCACCAGCTCTGGGCACATGTGCTCTAGAGCTCAGGCTAGGTAATTGGACACACTGGTCCAGCTTTTATTTTGGGGTAGATTTTTAATCACAAATTTGATTTCTGAGCTTGTGATTGGGTTGTTCATAGTTTCTATTTCTTTCTGGTTCAGTCTTGGAAGATTAATCTTCTCTAAGAAACTGTCCATTTCTTCCAGGTTGTCCAGTTTGTTGCCATACAGTTGTTTATTATAGTCTCTTATAATCCTTTGTATTTCTACATTATCTCTTGTAATCTCTCCTTTTTCATTTTTGATTTTGTTAAGCTTCTTGCTATAACCCTTTTTTTTTGCTCTTTTTGCCTATATTATTTTGTTGAAACCTGTGATGATCCAAAAGCCAAATCCAATGGGTAGTATTTAGCAACCATCCAATTTGATGTCTCCTTGCTTCTGACTTTCCCATTTGAAACCGTCTTTCTTGGTTTCAGCATATTATTCTCTTGGTTCCCTTTCCACCTCTCTCAATATCTTTTTTCCATTTTCATGAGTATCTGACTTTTTTTTAATAATTATTTTTATTTTACTTTTTACTTTGACAGAGTTTTGTTGTTTACAGATAATGTATAATCCCAGATTAATCATATGTATATCCCTGGCCCCCTCCCTCCTCCACCCCCCTCCCAGTACCCCCCACCAGACCCCTCCAGACCATCGCACAGCACTCCTGCAGGATACCCTATTCCCACAGCACAATGACAATAGCTAACTTTTCCACATACGATAGCAGAGGTTTCCATGTTACTCCCTCTATGCTTCCCACCCACTGTTCATTCCCCACAATGTCCATACGTCTGATCTGTAGGTCTGTTTTTCCGTCACTTCTCTGCATGTGTTATCATTACCCTCTTACTTGATTCCATATATATGTGTTAGTATACTGTACTTGTCTTTCTCTTTTTGACTTACTTCACTTTGTATAATAGGTTCTAGATCCATCCACCTCATTAGGGCTGATTCTTCTACATTTCTTTTTTTTTGGCCACTTCTATTGAGCTTTCATTCATTTATCTTTGTTCTTTGGTGTGTGTGGGCCTTCCATCGCAGTTGCCTCTCATTGCAGAGCACCAGCTCTGGGCACATGTGCTCTAGAGCTCAGGCTAGGTAATTGGACACACTGGTCCAGCTTTTATTTTGGGGTAGATTTTTAATCACAAATTTGATTTCTGAGCTTGTGATTGGGTTGTTCATAGTTTCTATTTCTTTCTGGTTCAGTCTTGGAAGATTAATCTTCTCTAAGAAACTGTCCATTTCTTCCAGGTTGTCCAGTTTGTTGCCATACAGTTGTTTATTATAGTCTCTTATAATCCTTTGTATTTCTACATTATCTCTTGTAATCTCTCCTTTTTCATTTTTGATTTTGTTGATCTGGTTCTTCTCTCTTTTTTTCTTGATGAGTCTGGCTAGCAGTTTGTCAATTTTGTTTATCTTTTCAAAGAACTAGCTTTTCGTTTTATTTATATTTGCTATTGTTTCTTTCATTTGTTTTTCACTTATTTTTGCTCTGATCTTTATGATTTCTCTTCTGCTAACTTTGGATTTTTATTTGTTCTTCTTTCTCCAGTTGCTTAAAGTGTAGAGTTAGGTTGTCTGTTTAATGTTTTTCTTCTTTCTTGAGGTAGGTTTGTATTGTTATAAACTTCCTTCTTAGAACTGCTTTTGTGGTGTCCCTTAGGTTTTGCACTGTCATGTATTCATTGTCATTTTCTTCTAGGAATTTCTTTATTTCTCCTTTGATTTGTTCTGTAACTTGTTTGTTTTTTAGGTATGTGTTGTTTAATCTCCATGTGTTTGTGTTTTTAGCAGTCTTTCTCTTGTAGTTGATCTCTAGTCTCATTGCATTGTGGTCAGAGAAGATGGTTGATACAATTTCAATTTTCTTGAGTTGACTGAGGTTTGATTTGTGGCCCAAGATGTGGTCAATCCTGGAGAATGTTCCATGAACACTTGAGAAGACAGTGTTACAATTCTGCTTTTGGATGGAAGGTCCTAATGATATCAATGAGGTCCATCTCTTCTAGTGTATCACTTAAGACTTGTGTTTATTAATTTTCTGTTTTGATGATCTGTCCATTGGTGTAAGAGGAGTGTTAAAGTCTCCTACTATTATTGTGTTATTGTCAATTTCTTCTTTTATGTCTGAAAGTGTTTGTCTTACGTATTGGGGTGCTCCTGTGTTGAGTGCATAGATATTTATGATTTTTATGTCTTCCTCTTGAATATATCCCTTGATCATTATGTAGTGTCCTGCCGTGTCTCTTATAATCTTTGTTGTAAGGTCTGATATAAGGATTGCTACTCTGCCTGAGATTCCTAGGGTTGATCTTTGGCCAGTGTTTGGAGATCCCACCTGTGATTTGTTATGGTATTCAGTGGTATTAGCCCAATATAAACATATGAGAGACAAAAGGCCTATCTCTGGTAAGTGGCAATTATAAAATCATGCCACTTTTATCTAATATAATGGAAAGACATATATACATTTGTATCCATAACTAAATCTGGATGGTCTAAAAGGGATAACATACAGGAGATTATTCTGGCAAATGACACAACCAAAGTTGATGCCCAACTGTTAAGATCTAACCTAACTGAAATACCTCCTGGCTAACCAAACTAGAACAGTATCCTGTGACTGGAAAAATGTTAATTAAAGCAGTTATTCACTAGCAAGTATAGTGGGGAAAGGAAAGAGGAGGATTGGTAGGTAATGTGGAGAAATGCGGTCATGTTGCAGGGTTATGCAGGGAAAGATAGTGAAGATTTGGATATAATAAGATTTAGTATAGCAGGGAGAAAGCACTCGAGAAATCAAAGAAAGGAACAGTTATAAGAGATTAGCAGTGGGTATTATAATTTATAAGAGTTAATGTGAAGAGAGAATTGTAGTCAATAAACAAAACAAAACAAAAAAATTCATAAGTGTAAAACAGAACAAAGGCTAAAAAAAAAAGTCAAGCATATTAAAACAAAGCAAAAAAAAAAAAAAAAAAAGTGTTCCTAGTTTTCAGTTGTGACCTTATCTTCTTTTTTTTTTTTTATTTTATTCTTTATTTTAAAGGTTTTACAGAGTTTTGTTGTTCATATACATGTATGTTCCCAGATCAGTCATATGCATATCCATGGTCCCCACCCACCCAGATCCCCCCATCCCACCCCTCCAGACCTTTGCCCCAAGCCATTGTAAGCACTCCTATTCCCTTAGCACTGTGACACTAGCTATCTTTTCCACACATAACACTATAGGTTTCCTTGTTACTTCCTCCATGCTTCCCCCTCCCTATTTATTCGCCACGATGTCCCTATGTCTATGCTCTGTCTGTTTTTCCATGAGTTCCCTGCGTGTGATATCAAGACCGTCCTACTAGATTCCATATATGTGTGTTAGTATACTGTATTTGTCTTTCTCTTTTTGACTTACTTCACTTTTTATGATAGGTTCTAGAGCCAGCCACTTCATTAGGATTGAGTCTTCTGCATTTCTTTTAACAACTGAGTAGTATTCCATTGTATATATGTACCAGAGCTTCTGGATCCATTCATTCGTCGATGGACATCTAGGTTGCTTCCATGTTTTGGCTATTGTATAGAGAGCTGCAATGAACATTGGGGTACAGGTGCTTCTTTCAGTTTTGATTTCATCAGGATATAAGCCTAATAGTGGGATTGCTGGTGAAACTGAAAAAACCCGGTAACCAAACTAGAACAGTATCCTGTGACTGGAAGTTTATTAAAGCAGTTATTCACTAGCAAGTATAGTGGGGAAAGGAAAGAGGAGGATTGGTAGGTAATGTGGAGAAATGCGGTCATGTTGCAGGGTTATGCAGGGAAAGATAGTGAAGATTTGGATATAATAAGATTTAGTATAGCAGGGAGAAAGCACTCGAGAAATCAAAGAAAGGAACAGTTATAAGAGATTAGCAGTGGGTATTATAATTTATAAGAGTTAATGTGAAGAGAGAATTGTAGTCAATAAACAAAACAAAACAAAAAAATTCATAAGTGTAAAACAGAACAAAGGCTAAAAAAAAAAGTCAAGCATATTAAAACAAAGCAAAAAAAAAAAAAAAAAAAGTGTTCCTAGTTTTCAGTTGTGACCTTATCTTCTTTTTTTTTTTTTATTTTATTTTTATTCTTTATTTTAAAGGTTTTACAGAGTTTTGTTGTTCATATACATGTATGTTCCCAGATCAGTCATATGCATATCCCTGGTCCCCACCCACCCAGATCCCCCCATCCCACCCCTCCAGACCTTTGCCCCAAGCCATTGTAAGCACTCCTATTCCCTTAGCACTGTGACACTAGCTATCTTTTCCACACATAACACTATAGGTTTCCTTGTTACTTCCTCCATGCTTCCCCCTCCCTATTTATTCGCCACGATGTCCCTATGTCTATGCTCTGTCTGTTTTTCCATGAGTTCCCTGCGTGTGATATCAAGACCGTCCTACTAGATTCCATATATGTGTGTTAGTATACTGTATTTGTCTTTCTCTTTTTGACTTACTTCACTTTTTATGATAGGTTCTAGAGCCAGCCACTTCATTAGGATTGAGTCTTCTGCATTTCTTTTAACAACTGAGTAGTATTCCATTGTATATATGTACCAGAGCTTCTGGATCCATTCATTCGTCGATGGACATCTAGGTTGCTTCCATGTTTTGGCTATTGTATAGAGAGCTGCAATGAACATTGGGGTACAGGTGCTTCTTTCAGTTTTGATTTCATCAGGATATAAGCCTAATAGTGGGATTGCTGGGTCATAGGGTGACCTTATCTTCTTTGTGTGTGGATCATCTGCTAGTGTTTGATTCTGAGGCCATCCTTAGAAGGTTTGATTCTGTTATCAGGAGCCGATTGCAGAGGTGTAGCAGCTGCTTACCTTTAAGGTTTCAGTGACAGCCGTATATCATATTTCTAGTGGGAGTGGGGGGTCCTTGCAGAACGAGTTTCTCTGGTTTCTCCACTGTATGTCTGTCTCTGAGCCGCGTTGCTCTCAGCATTCCAGGTATTACCTTGCACTGGTGCTGTCTGCTTCTCTGCCGTGTGGTCGCCCTGCTCCCCTGTCTGACTCTTTCTGACCAAATGGGCTATTGCCCCCCAAGCCCTGTTTATGGGATTCTCCAGGCCATAATACTGAAGTGCCCTCCTCCAGGGCATCTTCCATCCACAGGGAGAGAACTTGTGTCTCTTACATCTCCTACATTGGCAGGGAAGTTCTTTACCATTAGCACCACCTGGGAAGCCTGCTTATAAATATGAGAAGTATCAATATTTACCCTGTTAGATAAGGAGAAAAACTCGTGAAAACACACATGCATCTATGCTTGTTTATAGCCTTTTTTCTGTTAATCATAAGAGTCTTTCCTTTTGATTTCCTTCACTCCAGCTATTATCTCAATGCCTACCACTCCATGCCAGTTCATCCTCTCTCTAGAGTTTCAGAAATCCTTCAGGACATTGCCACATGGATCTTGTTAAGATGTAAATGAAACAAACCTAACATCAAGCTCATTATCTCCTACTTGAGTCTTGTATTTTCTGCCTCAGTTATTAGTGGTATCACCATTTATTCAATGGTTCCATTCCCAAACCTTCCAGAAAACTCATGTTTATCCTTTAACTGTCACTTCCACATCCAGTTGACCAGATATTATTGGAGTTCTCTTAAAATTATTTAAACATCTTTTCTCAATCCCCAGTTCTAATTTTTTTCATTCGGATGGACATCTAGGTTGCTTCCATGTTTTGGCTATTGTATAGAGAGCTGCAATGAACATTGGGGTACAGGTGCTTCTTTCAGTTTTGATTTCATCAGGATATAAGCCTAATAGTGGGATTGCTGGGTCATAGGGTGACCTTATCTTCTTTGTGTGTGGATCATCTGCTAGTGTTTGATTCTGAGGCCATCCTTAGAAGGTTTGATTCTGTTATCAGGAGCCGATTGCAGAGGTGTAGCAGCTGCTTACCTTTAAGGTTTCAGTGACAGCCGTATATCATATTTCTAGTGGGAGTGGGGGGTCCTTGCAGAACGAGTTTCTCTGGTTTCTCCACTGTATGTCTGTCTCTGAGCCGCGTTGCTCTCAGCATTCCAGGTATTACCTTGCACTGGTGCTGTCTGCTTCTCTGCCGTGTGGTCGCCCTGCTCCCCTGTCTGACTCTTTCTGACCAAATGGGCTATTGCCCCCCAAGCCCTGTTTATGGGATTCTCCAGGCCATAATACTGAAGTGCCCTCCTCCAGGGCATCTTCCATCCACAGGGAGAGAACTTGTGTCTCTTACATCTCCTACATTGGCAGGGAAGTTCTTTACCATTAGCACCACCTGGGAAGCCTGCTTATAAATATGAGAAGTATCAATATTTACCCTGTTAGATAAGGAGAAAAACTCGTGAAAACACACATGCATCTATGCTTGTTTATAGCCTTTTTTCTGTTAATCATAAGAGTCTTTCCTTTTGATTTCCTTCACTCCAGCTATTATCTCAATGCCTACCACTCCATGCCAGTTCATCCTCTCTCTAGAGTTTCAGAAATCCTTCAGGACATTGCCACATGGATCTTGTTAAGATGTAAATGAAACAAACCTAACATCAAGCTCATTATCTCCTACTTGAGTCTTGTATTTTCTGCCTCAGTTATTAGTGGTATCACCATTTATTCAATGGTTCCATTCCCAAACCTTCCAGAAAACTCATGTTTATCCTTTAACTGTCACTTCCACATCCAGTTGACCAGATATTATTGGAGTTCTCTTAAAATTATTTAAACATCTTTTCTCAATCCCCAGTTCTAATCTTTTAGTTGAAATCTTCACCTCCTCTAACCTATCTTATGGAAAAACATACTAAATATAGGTAAAGTGCCTCAATTGTTCTCTTTCAGCAATGATCTTTTGTCACTTTGCTGCCAGATATGATCATTTGTTTCTTCATTTAAAATTATGATGGCTTCCTATGCTTATGAGACAGAGCAGGGTTTTTATTCATTTATTCATTCAATTAATATAGTGAACTTGTACCATGAGGCTGACACTGAATAAATATTGGTGAACAAAGTATGGTATACTCTATAGTTTTCTCTACTCAATAATCTAATTCCAGTGTCATTCTATGAACTAATTTTTTTCTTTCCAGCACACTGTTATCCCCAGCCTGCTCCTCTTACTGTTTCATTCTCTGAAAGGTATTCTGTACTCTAGCTATTCAGGTATATTCTACATCCTGCTATAATATTGTGCTATATTATCCTGGTGACTTCTGCTTCTTGAGGGATAATTCTTCATGGATCTGCTTACATTTCTGCATTACTTGTGAGCAGAGACACTCACTGCTCACTTTCAACTCACTGTATGTGCAAGTGTTACCTGGCCCTTGTTTTGTCTTTGTGTTACCACAGAGGTGTGGTAACTGGACCTGGGAACTGACATAAGAAAGTGCTAACAGCCTGACTGTGATCATAGCTGTGAATAATAAAGATCTTTCTGTTTGATTAAAGAATTTCATGTTTTTGCCAGCCTCCATGAAATTGTTGCAAGATAATGTGTTGGTTTGCTCATAGAGTAGAATCTCAACACTTCTATAATTCCTACACAATTCAGGATCCAACTTAAATATTTCCTCTTTGTTGAAAATGTCACCTATTCTTGCAGGAAAGCATTTTTACAGATCTGTGATTTTTCCAGAGCATTGTCCTTTATAATAATTGTCTTGCTATGTTATGATTATGCTTTCCAAATCTGTCTCCTTGCTAGATGAATAGCCTTTTAGAATTAGATATTAAGTCCCAGTTACCTTGTAGCATTTATGTAGTACACATTAAGATATTCAATAAATACTGATGAATCAATGCATATAATTTTCTTTCTTTTCCTGATTTCATCCTAATACATCTCATTTTTTTCTAATATCTAAGGTACTGAGGGACTTATTTAAATCTTCCTTTCAAAGCAACATCCTCCACTATCTTTTGTCACTTTGCTGCCAGATATGATCATTTGTTTCTTCATTTAAAATTATGATGGCTTCCTATGCTTATGAGACAGAGCAGGGTTTTTATTCATTTATTCATTCAATTAATATAGTGAACTTGTACCATGAGGCTGACACTGAATAAATATTGGTGAACAAAGTATGGTATACTCTATAGTTTTCTCTACTCAATAATCTAATTCCAGTGTCATTCTATGAACTAATTTTTTTCTTTCCAGCACACTGTTATCCCCAGCCTGCTCCTCTTACTGTTTCATTCTCTGAAAGGTATTCTGTACTCTAGCTATTCAGGTATATTCTACATCCTGCTATAATATTGTGCTATATTATCCTGGTGACTTCTGCTTCTTGAGGGATAATTCTTCATGGATCTGCTTACATTTCTGCATTACTTGTGAGCAGAGACACTCACTGCTCACTTTCAACTCACTGTATGTGCAAGTGTTACCTGGCCCTTGTTTTGTCTTTGTGTTACCACAGAGGTGTGGTAACTGGACCTGGGAACTGACATAAGAAAGTGCTAACAGCCTGACTGTGATCATAGCTGTGAATAATAAAGATCTTTCTGTTTGATTAAAGAATTTCATGTTTTTGCCAGCCTCCATGAAATTGTTGCAAGATAATGTGTTGGTTTGCTCATAGAGTAGAATCTCAACACTTCTATAATTCCTACACAATTCAGGATCCAACTTAAATATTTCCTCTTTGTTGAAAATGTCACCTATTCTTGCAGGAAAGCATTTTTACAGATCTGTGATTTTTCCAGAGCATTGTCCTTTATAATAATTGTCTTGCTATGTTATGATTATGCTTTCCAAATCTGTCTCCTTGCTAGATGAATAGCCTTTTAGAATTAGATATTAAGTCCCAGTTACCTTGTAGCATTTATGTAGTACACATTAAGATATTCAATAAATACTGATGAATCAATGCATATAATTTTCTTTCTTTTCCTGATTTCATCCTAATACATCTCATTTTTTTCTAATATCTAAGGTACTGAGGGACTTATTTAAATCTTCCTTTCAAAGCAACATCCTCCACTATCATTCTGTAAACCACTGGAAAAGATGACTTTTCTATACCCTCTAGCTCAATTAGAAATTTCTCCATCATTGAAATGTATGCTTGTTTGAGCTGCTTCCCTGGTTTTGATATAAAGCCAAATTCCCAATAATACACAAAATACCTTGTTACTGAACATTATTGGTTCCAATATTTTATGTAAAAGTGACTTTATCTTACTATATATTTTCTTATATGTAAATGAAACTGACTTGTTAAAATGTTTGCATTTTTATTTTTAACCTTAAGATGTTATGAATCACAGCATGATATTAATTGAATGTCTTGATTCTTATTTGTGATCTAGAGCATCACATTGTGATCAGGCTATTTAGTTGATACTGTTAATAACTGTTCACTGAGTTTTATACCATCTAGTTTTCTTTATTCAATCCAGATTTTCTATATTACTGGTTATTACTTAATTATCTTTTAGAATTGGCTATAAGAAGAGAGTCAGAACCATATGTAGGGGAATGGTGGAAAGGGGAATAGAAGGAAACAAGTTTGAGTGTTAGTCAAGATAGTACAAGTCTCTGCTTTATAGCACACAGACCACTAAAACCACCAAATTTCATTGGCTTGACTGAATAGGTCCAGATGACTTTCCAGGAAAACTTATCTTCCATATAGTAACTTGACAATTGAATCTGCTTAGATTTTAATGCTCTTTTTTTTTTTCTCCTCATTTCAGTAGAATTTCTGAAGAAAGGAAGATTGAATGGAGAGTTTATAACTTCTTCAGATCTCATCGGGCAGAGGTAATCACATGGCCCCATCAAGCAAAAGAGACAGAGAAGAGTAGTAATCATTACTAATGAGAACAGAAATAAATTTATCTAAATTTTGAGAGAAAGGGTTAATAAATGTCAAAGTATATCAGGCTTGAGAGGAAATGAATATTTATTAGGTTAAACCAAATTTACTATTTCCTAGATTAAAGTAAATAATTCTTTACTGGGTTGCACCAAATTTAGTTTGAATATCAAAAAGGTACTTTTTTTTTGATTTCATCCTAATACATCTCATTTTTTTCTAATATCTAAGGTACTGAGGGACTTATTTAAATCTTCCTTTCAAAGCAACATCCTCCACTATCATTCTGTAAACCACTGGAAAAGATGACTTTTCTATACCCTCTAGCTCAATTAGAAATTTCTCCATCATTGAAATGTATGCTTGTTTGAGCTGCTTCCCTGGTTTTGATATAAAGCCAAATTCCCAATAATACACAAAATACCTTGTTACTGAACATTATTGGTTCCAATATTTTATGTAAAAGTGACTTTATCTTACTATATATTTTCTTATATGTAAATGAAACTGACTTGTTAAAATGTTTGCATTTTTATTTTTAACCTTAAGATGTTATGAATCACAGCATGATATTAATTGAATGTCTTGATTCTTATTTGTGATCTAGAGCATCACATTGTGATCAGGCTATTTAGTTGATACTGTTAATAACTGTTCACTGAGTTTTATACCATCTAGTTTTCTTTATTCAATCCAGATTTTCTATATTACTGGTTATTACTTAATTATCTTTTAGAATTGGCTATAAGAAGAGAGTCAGAACCATATGTAGGGGAATGGTGGAAAGGGGAATAGAAGGAAACAAGTTTGAGTGTTAGTCAAGATAGTACAAGTCTCTGCTTTATAGCACACAGACCACTAAAACCACCAAATTTCATTGGCTTGACTGAATAGGTCCAGATGACTTTCCAGGAAAACTTATCTTCCATATAGTAACTTGACAATTGAATCTGCTTAGATTTTAATGCTCTTTTTTTTTTTCTCCTCATTTCAGTAGAATTTCTGAAGAAAGGAAGATTGAATGGAGAGTTTATAACTTCTTCAGATCTCATCGGGCAGAGGTAATCACATGGCCCCATCAAGCAAAAGAGACAGAGAAGAGTAGTAATCATTACTAATGAGAACAGAAATAAATTTATCTAAATTTTGAGAGAAAGGGTTAATAAATGTCAAAGTATATCAGGCTTGAGAGGAAATGAATATTTATTAGGTACCTACTACAGAAATTTCCCAATATTTTTAGTTTTTGACATCTTCAGATTTCCTAGATTAAAGTAAATAATTCTACTGTTGACTGAGTGGTTAGATACAAACAGGTTAAAAATATATACTAACAACTTAGTATTTTTTTTTCAAGAATAAAGCAATACACATGGTTGACGGAAAAAAAAATTATCTTGGTCTTAACCACAGTTACTAACAAGATATATAGGCACCCTTGGGCACTCTGCACTTCTCAGACATTGCAATCAGATTAGATACCACTAGCTTCATTTCCTGTTCTTCATTGATTTTTATGCTTATTTGCCTTTTGTCCCACCACCAACAAAACTCAGCTTCATAAAGATACAATTCACTGAAAAGTATGTAGTTTGATCTAATATTGAAGCTGTGAACTACTTTTAGCTAGTAGTTCACACAGGGGCTGAGAGATTTCAAATATTGTTGCAGTTCTCTTGAAAATTTAAAATATCTGATGGTACCTCTATAAGTGTGCTGCAGTCCCCTGGGGTGCCTCAGTGCAGAGTTTGGGAATCATGGACTTATTGTCCTAGGTACTATATACAAATCACTTCTCTCTATAGTTATATTATTATTCCCAAGTTGGATGAGAAAACTAAGGTCTGGAAAGGGTGTGAATTTATCCCAAATTTCTTACTTAGTAATTAGCAGAGCAGAGGCTTGAACCCAAGCCTTCTGGCTCCAAACCCCATTGCATCATGCCATGTGCCATGAGATTTGCAGAATTAAGGTTTTCACAGCTTCCTCTCCCCATAACCTTTCCTTGATTTCAAGCAACATTGAAATGACTATTTTTTAAACATGTGGAAGTGCTTGAAGCTCATGGAAGTGATTTTAAGTCATGTCTACAGTTTTAGTTTTAAGGCACACCTGCTAGAATGTAAATTTTCTTGAGCAGAGATTAAAGAACCTGAACTTGGTCTTAAAATGGCCCAAAGAAGATTGTTTAAGGCTTGAAATAAAGAAGGTACATTTCCAATTAACTTGTAATTATTTACTGCTAATTTTTAATATGACATTTAGTATAGACCACATGTCACTTTTTTTCCAGGTATCAGGACAGTCCCTAAACTAAACCTTCTTCACCAGCTGTTGTCTGATTCAATATGGTCCATTCTGGAATTTTTCCAACCCTGCCTGCACATAATTTCTAAGTCTCAACAGACCTGTGCAAAAATGAACCATAACTATAATCTTTCATGTTGCTCATAGTTGTATTTAATTATCTGAAATACTACCTGATAAATAGTGCAATCAGAAGAATTCCAGTTTAACAGCAACTACTTCCACATCACTTTTCTGCTGTCATCTAATTTGAAACAGGTTTTGGATTACTGCCTCTAAATTATGTAAACTCTTAATCAATGATTGATTTTGGAATCTTCAAGCTACTTCCTTTTTTCTTTTTTTAGGTGGTTCCTGTGCATGCTAGGTCAACTTCAGTCGCGTCTGACTTTGCGACCCTATGGACTGTAGCCCTCCAGGCTCTTCTGTCCATGAGATTCTCCAGGCAAAAATACTCCAGGGGCTTGCCATGCCCTCCTCCAGGAGATTTCCCCAACCTAGGGATTGAACCCATGTCCCTATGTCTCCTGTAATGGCAGACAGGTTAAGTGTCAATAAATTCAGGCATGGTCAAATGAAGTTATTTTCTACAGAGTTTGTGGAGGAGATAAAAGATAGATATTTAGAACCAAAGAAGAGTAAATCTGTACAACAGAGAATTATTTTTAAAGAAAATGTCTCTTAACATAGAATTAAAAATACATTTGTATTAAATGCCTCTGACACAGATTATAGTTCAGCGATTATCTAAAGTTAGGAAAAACTGTTCTTCATTTAAAACCAAATTTATCAATGGATGAAAAGAGAATGACATTTAGCTGGCACTCTGTAAATGCCAGGCATTCTCATTTATTATTTTGTTTGAATGTGACCACAATAGGAGGTCATTTTTATTACTTTTATTTTGCAGAAACTGGAAGCTGAGAGTGTGAGGAAGTCTCCTAAGTTTGCAAGTGAGTAATACTTAGAGCACATATTCAAACTCAGGTGGGTTTGACATCAACAATGCAGTCATGGCTCTTGACCACAAAGGTATGCTGCCTCTAGATCAAGATATATGGGGATGGTCTTTTGTCTTTTGAGTTTCAGAATGGTGACTGCATATGAAACATAGGATTGATTTTTATTTGCCAAATATTTATTGAGTGCTACAACGTGACTGGCACTTTTCTTTTTTTTTATTGAGATTATTTCATCTTTGAAAAATGAACCATAACTATAATCTTTCATGTTGCTCATAGTTGTATTTAATTATCTGAAATACTACCTGATAAATAGTGCAATCAGAAGAATTCCAGTTTAACAGCAACTACTTCCACATCACTTTTCTGCTGTCATCTAATTTGAAACAGGTTTTGGATTACTGCCTCTAAATTATGTAAACTCTTAATCAATGATTGATTTTGGAATCTTCAAGCTACTTCCTTTTTTCTTTTTTTAGGTGGTTCCTGTGCATGCTAGGTCAACTTCAGTCGCGTCTGACTTTGCGACCCTATGGACTGTAGCCCTCCAGGCTCTTCTGTCCATGAGATTCTCCAGGCAAAAATACTCCAGGGGCTTGCCATGCCCTCCTCCAGGAGATTTCCCCAACCTAGGGATTGAACCCATGTCCCTATGTCTCCTGTAATGGCAGACAGGTTAAGTGTCAATAAATTCAGGCATGGTCAAATGAAGTTATTTTCTACAGAGTTTGTGGAGGAGATAAAAGATAGATATTTAGAACCAAAGAAGAGTAAATCTGTACAACAGAGAATTATTTTTAAAGAAAATGTCTCTTAACATAGAATTAAAAATACATTTGTATTAAATGCCTCTGACACAGATTATAGTTCAGCGATTATCTAAAGTTAGGAAAAACTGTTCTTCATTTAAAACCAAATTTATCAATGGATGAAAAGAGAATGACATTTAGCTGGCACTCTGTAAATGCCAGGCATTCTCATTTATTATTTTGTTTGAATGTGACCACAATAGGAGGTCATTTTTATTACTTTTATTTTGCAGAAACTGGAAGCTGAGAGTGTGAGGAAGTCTCCTAAGTTTGCAAGTGAGTAATACTTAGAGCACATATTCAAACTCAGGTGGGTTTGACATCAACAATGCAGTCATGGCTCTTGACCACAAAGGTATGCTGCCTCTAGATCAAGATATATGGGGATGGTCTTTTGTCTTTTGAGTTTCAGAATGGTGACTGCATATGAAACATAGGATTGATTTTTATTTGCCAAATATTTATTGAGTGCTACAACGTGACTGGCACTTTTCTAGGAGTTAATTGTGTTAATTATGAATATTGACATTTATTAAGTTCTGTAATTTATTTGCATCTTTGAAAACTGTGAATTACTTTTAGCTCTTCTGTTGTTCAACAGTAGGTTGATGATTATCAGCAATATTGAAAAAATGTTAGATTTGATCCCAAGAGAACTGTGTACCCATGTTTGTCTTTTCTACTTGGTACCTTGGTGATCCCAAGTCAATTTGTATGTCCTGACTGTGTTTCTTCCTTTGGATTAGGAGAAGAATGAAATATCTGATGGCTGAGGTTCTTCTGAGGACTAAAATTCTAAGCATACTCATGTTCTGTAGATCATTCCCAATGATCCATGAGACTAAGACTGAAAGAAATGCTTTTAGGTTTGGCTTTGGGAAGTATAAATGAGGTACACAAAATGAAAGCTTTAAAGCACTATGCCAATTTTACTAGTTTTCCATTGCTGTGTAACAAATTACAACAGATTTTGTAGCTTAGAATAATACATATTTGTTATTTCAGTGTTTCATGGGTTAGGAGTCTCAGCATGGTTTAGTTGGGTCTTCTGCTCAGAATCTCACAAAGCTGAAGTCAAGATGTCAGTGGTTTAATTCATTTTTGGGCCTTGGTTTTTTCCCAAGCTCTGATTGTTGGCAGAATCCCTTTTCTTGTGGTTGTAGAATGGAGGTCCCCGTTTTTCTCTTTGGCTATAAGCCAGGTACAGGCAGCTCTCAGCCCCTAGAAGTTGCTGGCAATTTCTTGCTCCGTGACTCCCTCATAAACCCTTTCAAAACCTAGAAGTTTCCTTCTTCAAGTCTATTAAAAAAAATAGCTTTCCTCCTGTCTGCTAAGATGAAGTATTGTATAACTATACTGACTTGAATAGTATCCCACAAATTCATGTCTACCTGAAGCCTTACATTGTGACCACCAGTCATGGCTCTTGACCACAAAGGTATGCTGCCTCTAGATCAAGATATATGGGGATGGTCTTTTGTCTTTTGAGTTTCAGAATGGTGACTGCATATGAAACATAGGATTGATTTTTATTTGCCAAATATTTATTGAGTGCTACAACGTGACTGGCACTTTTCTAGGAGTTAATTGTGTTAATTATGAATATTGACATTTATTAAGTTCTGTAATTTATTTGCATCTTTGAAAACTGTGAATTACTTTTAGCTCTTCTGTTGTTCAACAGTAGGTTGATGATTATCAGCAATATTGAAAAAATGTTAGATTTGATCCCAAGAGAACTGTGTACCCATGTTTGTCTTTTCTACTTGGTACCTTGGTGATCCCAAGTCAATTTGTATGTCCTGACTGTGTTTCTTCCTTTGGATTAGGAGAAGAATGAAATATCTGATGGCTGAGGTTCTTCTGAGGACTAAAATTCTAAGCATACTCATGTTCTGTAGATCATTCCCAATGATCCATGAGACTAAGACTGAAAGAAATGCTTTTAGGTTTGGCTTTGGGAAGTATAAATGAGGTACACAAAATGAAAGCTTTAAAGCACTATGCCAATTTTACTAGTTTTCCATTGCTGTGTAACAAATTACAACAGATTTTGTAGCTTAGAATAATACATATTTGTTATTTCAGTGTTTCATGGGTTAGGAGTCTCAGCATGGTTTAGTTGGGTCTTCTGCTCAGAATCTCACAAAGCTGAAGTCAAGATGTCAGTGGTTTAATTCATTTTTGGGCCTTGGTTTTTTCCCAAGCTCTGATTGTTGGCAGAATCCCTTTTCTTGTGGTTGTAGAATGGAGGTCCCCGTTTTTCTCTTTGGCTATAAGCCAGGTACAGGCAGCTCTCAGCCCCTAGAAGTTGCTGGCAATTTCTTGCTCCGTGACTCCCTCATAAACCCTTTCAAAACCTAGAAGTTTCCTTCTTCAAGTCTATTAAAAAAAATAGCTTTCCTCCTGTCTGCTAAGATGAAGTATTGTATAACTATACTGACTTGAATAGTATCCCACAAATTCATGTCTACCTGAAGCCTTACATTGTGACCACATTTAGAAGTGGTCTTTACAGATAGTTAGTCAAGTTAACATGAGGTTGGTCATTCTGGAGTAAAGTAGGTCGTAGTTTAATGACTGCTGCCCTTAAAAATATAAAATAGAGGCTTACAGACACACAGAGGGAGGACACCCATGTGATAGCAGAGCCAAAGGTTGGGTTACACTGCTATAAGCCAAGGAACACTGAGGATTGCTATGAACCACTAGATGCTAGAAGAGTCAAGGGAAGAATCCTCCCCTAGAACCTTCAGAGAGGTCATGACCTATAGATACCTCGTTTTCAGACTTTTAGCCTTCAAAACTGTGAGAGAATACATTTCTGTTATTTTTGAACCACAATTTGTGGGACTTTATTATGGAAGCCCTAGAAAATTAATCCAATAACATGATATAATCATGACAATACCAGTATCCCATTAGCATTGCTATATAACATAACCAAATCAAGGGAGTGAATGACATTCTATCACCTTTGCCATTTCCATGGTTAGAAGCAAGTCACAAATTCCTCCCATACTGAAGGAGAAAGGATTATGACTCATTGGGGTCACCTTAGGATGTATCTGCCACATAAATTATCTTATTTTGTTGGAGTGGGCACTTCTATTATATAGAAAATGAATTAAGCTGCCCTATCTAACTGTCTTTTACCATATTTTTAAATTATATGTACAGATTTATATTTTTTTTGGCCACTTCTATTGATCTTTCATTTATTTATCTTTGTTCTTTGGCCCGTGTGGGCCTCCCATCACAGTGGCCTCTCTCGTTGCAGAGCTCTGGCTCTGGGCGCATGTGCTCCAGAGCTCCGGCTCGGTAGTTGGGCATATTGGTCCAGCCACTCTGTGGCACATGGGATCTTCCCAGGCCAGGGATCAAACTGAATGGAGGTCCCGTTTTCTCTTTGGCAAAGAAGCTCTCAGCCCCTAGAAGTTGCTGGCAATTTCTTGCTCCGTGACTCCTCATAAACCCTTTCAAAACCTAGAAGTTTCCTTCTTCAAGTCTATTAAAAAATAGCTTTCCTCCTGTCTGCTAAGATGAAGTATTGTATAACTATACTGACTTGAATAGTATCCCACAAATTCATGTCTACCTGAAGCCTTACATTGTGACCACATTTAGAAGTGGTCTTTACAGATAGTTAGTCAAGTTAACATGAGGTTGGTCATTCTGGAGTAAAGTAGGTCGTAGTTTAATGACTGCTGCCCTTAAAAATATAAAATAGAGGCTTACAGACACACAGAGGGAGGACACCCATGTGATAGCAGAGCCAAAGGTTGGGTTACACTGCTATAAGCCAAGGAACACTGAGGATTGCTATGAACCACTAGATGCTAGAAGAGTCAAGGGAAGAATCCTCCCCTAGAACCTTCAGAGAGGTCATGACCTATAGATACCTCGTTTTCAGACTTTTAGCCTTCAAAACTGTGAGAGAATACATTTCTGTTATTTTTGAACCACAATTTGTGGGACTTTATTATGGAAGCCCTAGAAAATTAATCCAATAACATGATATAATCATGACAATACCAGTATCCCATTAGCATTGCTATATAACATAACCAAATCAAGGGAGTGAATGACATTCTATCACCTTTGCCATTTCCATGGTTAGAAGCAAGTCACAAATTCCTCCCATACTGAAGGAGAAAGGATTATGACTCATTGGGGTCACCTTAGGATGTATCTGCCACATAAATTATCTTATTTTGTTGGAGTGGGCACTTCTATTATATAGAAAATGAATTAAGCTGCCCTATCTAACTGTCTTTTACCATATTTTTAAATTATATGTACAGATTTATATTTTTTTTGGCCACTTCTATTGATCTTTCATTTATTTATCTTTGTTCTTTGGCCCGTGTGGGCCTCCCATCACAGTGGCCTCTCTCGTTGCAGAGCTCTGGCTCTGGGCGCATGTGCTCCAGAGCTCCGGCTCGGTAGTTGGGCATATTGGTCCAGCCACTCTGTGGCACATGGGATCTTCCCAGGCCAGGGATCAAACTGGCATCCCTTGCACTGCAAGGTGGTGTCCTTACCCACTGGACCACCAGGGAAGCCTACAGATATTTTAATAAAAAGTTTCATTGTGACTAATTTTTTTTGATGGCTTTTAAAAATCTACCACTCTACATTTTCCATGCTCATGGTTTTTTTAAAAAAATGGATTTGTTGATACTTTGACTACAAGTTGTTCTGAAGATGAAAATTAGTCAATCATTTGAAAGTATAAAAAGAAAAACAGAAGTTTATTAGTGACATACTGCCCTCTTAAAAATATCATCAGTGTTCTAAGAGATATTGGCTAATTGATCAGCATTCCATTGAGAATCTATAATATATGTAGCATTGTACAAGATTATTAGCTTAACCTTGGTACGTCTTTACTATTTTGAATGATAAAATGACATGGTTGAATGCAAGCTGAGACTTGTCATCCATCAAAAGTCTTTGCATTTGATTACTTTGTATAGGATACTTCCACAAAATATTAGTAGATTTCATCATATTTGTTAGATTTTACAGAATTGCAGTTTACATCTAGTGGGAAACAACAAAGTTAGTAATGACTCTACCGTAGGTACTCTGTGGTTTTCACGTTGGTTCTTGAATCCAAACTTCCACAGATACTGTGTGAAGTGCCGTCAGATTTGTGAACTAATGTACCAGACAAATCTCTCAGATTTTCCTATGGATTTCTTTGTGGGCTGTCAGATAGACATGTGTTTTTCTTTGAGTACTTCCATGGAACTCCCTTATGGGATAGATTTCAGCCCTTAGTCAGCCTTGGGGGAAAATAAATGTTTCCTTATATATGAACTGAGTACATATCATGTTGCAAAACTTTTCTGGGTGCACAGCCCTGTACATTTGAAATATTCTCTGGTGTTTAAACTTTCAGAGATAGTTTGTTTGAAAACCTATCAGTTTTGTTAAAGATAGAGGCTTACATACTTTCATATATGCTGCTGTCAAAATCAAGCACCTAAACTATTATTGATTCTATAAAGATCACAATTAAAATTCTCTCTTCTTTCCAAATTCCTATCTTTAATATTGCATGAATAATCCTTTAGGGTATCAGTATTTAATACAGCCAGACAGAGGTATTAACTGTGATAATTCTGGGAATATTATTTGTGTAATATCAAACACAGAAAAAATACATTTTAGGTCCCAAATCTTAGAATTGCTATGTAATGAAGTAAAATTGCTTCATGTAAAGAAGTTCATATGGTTTGAGTTTCTGGCTCTGGATTTTAGCAGAATGAATAGTCTATAGGTCCTTGATGAAATTCACATAAAAGGCATTAGCTCTCTGAATTTTCTGGATTGGGTCTCTCAGTGATGTCAGAATCCCATAGATAAAATCACAAGCTCTGTAGTCAGTGGACCTGGTTTCAAATTTGAGCACTGGCACTTTTTAGCTATAAAGTTGCATAGTATGATATATCACAGGGAATTTGTGGTGATTAATGAATGAATGTAAATTGCATAGCATGAAGCTTAGCATGTAGAAAATGCTTAATATGTTAGGTGAAATGAGCTAACAACAATAAAATTTCAGTTTAACACTCCCAAGTATCTGTGAAACAGATTTAGGCTATGGAGAAATTTGCAAATGATTTGGGGTTTTTCTTTGCTCTTGAATATTTGGCACCACCCGTCCTGCTAGGAGGGCTTCCTTGGTGACTCATATGGTAAAGAATCTCTGCAATGGAGGAGACCTGGGTTTGATCCCTGGGTTGGGAATATCCCCTGGAGAAGGGAAAGGCTACCCACTCAGGTATTCATGCCAGAAGAATTCCATGGCCTGTGCATGGGTCGCAAAGAGTCAGACACAACTCAGAGACTTGACTTTAACTTTCACTTTTCATTTTGCTAGGAAGGAAGACATTCATTGGTCCCTTCCTGCCATCAGATAATATGTCAGAATATTTGTGTAGATAAGCTGATCAAATTCTCAAACCCACAAAACACCCCTCCAAAAAACCTATGAGAAATTCTTATTTTGAAATAAGGAACTAAGCTCAAATAATAAATTACAAATCTGTGATTTGAATCCATATATGTTTGACTTTCTAATTCATGCTCTTACTTTTCCACCATGCTGCCTCTCAAAAGGCAAAGCCCACTGAAATTCATCCAGGCCGTGTGACTTCTGTGTGCCTTGAAGAGAGGGAAATAAAAATGAAAAGTGATGAAGATTTTTACCATATGGAAAACAATATTTCCTGTGAAAATGCATAAATAATTTCAAATGGTGGACAAGCCTAGAAAAATTTTGGAGTGTGATTAGGCATACACAATCAGATATATTCTCAGATTTCCTTCTGTAGATCTTTCTTTTTCCCATCACAGATACATGAAATCACACTTGCCTGATTCAGTTTTTGTCTGTTGATATCCTTAGACTCAGATGCAGTGATGTGGCTGAGAATGGTAGGCGGAAAATAACTATATTTGTATTTTGAAAATATTACACTGGCTACAGTAGGGAGAACAGATAAGAGAAAGGTCAAATGAATGTAGTGAGATCAGTTAAGATCACCTGCAGTAGTACAGGTGAAAAATGGTGATTCTTAGAGTAGCATTAATAATAATGAATAGGGTGAAAAGTCAGTGTCTTTGAGGTAGGAATTAAATTAAAGAGACTTTGTGACAGACTGAATGACTGAAACACCACTGCCCAGGCCTGTGAAGTCTGACATATATTGGGTGTGTGAATGTAGATGAGCAAAGGAAATATATGAATAACCAGAGACAGAGAATTAAAACCCAAGTGGTTGTGGTAAGAAAGGATTTCAAAAGGAGAGATTAACATACAATTGTAGATGAGGACGGATACATATTCATATATGCTGTAACATGGAATTAGTGACCTTTGCAAGATTTCTTTTAGTGAATTTTAAGGGTAGAAACTGAATTACAGAGGTTGAGGAGTGAGCATAAAGTGTGAAACTGATATAATGTATAGTGTATAGGAACAATGAAACCTCTTGAAAAATTAGAGGTATTTAAAATAAGGCTTGCTCTTGTCTTTTTTCTATTTAAGAAGAGGAAAGTCTATATCACTGTGAACTTCCCTCTTAGAATTCTTTTTGCTGCATCTTATATGTTTTGTAAACTTGTATTTTTATTTCTGTTTTGTCTTGAGGTATTTTATGATTTCTTCTTTGATTTCATAATTGACCCATTGATTTTCTTCTTAGGAACATGTCGTTTGTTCTTCATGTGTTACTTCTTTTCCTGATTTCCTTTATTGATTTCTAGTTTCATAACACTGTGGTTGGAAAAGATGCTTAATATAATTTCTAGACTCTTATATTTGTTGAGGCTTGTTTTCTGGCCTAGTTTGTGGTCTATCCTAGAGATAGGATACAGAATACACAGTTGAAAACAATGTGTATTCTGATTTCTTTAAATACAAGAATGTCTATTAAGTCTAGTGGTATAGTGATTCATTTAGGACATCTGTTGCTTTGTTGATTTTCTGTCAGGATGATCTGTCTATTGATGTCAGTGGGATGCTTAAGTCTCCAACTATTATTGTATGATTATCAGTTTCTCCATTAATGTCTGTTAGTATTTATATATTTAGATATTCCTACATTGGTGAGTATACATGAATGAGTGTAATATCCTTTTCTGTATTAATCCTATTATTATTACATAATTCCTTTTTTTGTCTAATTTGATAGCCTTTGTTTTAAAGTCTTTTTTTTTTTTTCCTGGTATGAGTATTTCTACCAGTATTTCTTCCCTGTTTATTGTCACTTCTGTTTGTATGAACTATATATTTTCCATCCTCTCACTTTCAATTTCTGTGTTTCACCCTGAAGTGAGTCTCTTATAAGTAGCACACTGTAGGTTTTTTGTTTTTTTTTTAAACAATCAGTCACATTATGTTTTTGGATGGTAGCATTTTGTCTACTGACAAAGTAATTATTGATACATATGTTTATAAACATTTTGAGACAAGAACTATACATATTTTTGTTTAAAATATTTTTAAGTTAGCATATAGTAATTTTTGGCTTTCTCTTGCTATGCAGTTATATGAATTTAACACATGTGTAGATTCAATAACTACCATTGCTGTCAGAATACAGAACCACCCCAAGAATCTCTATGCTTCTTACACAGTTTTTCTGCCTAACCCATGGAAGCCACTTGCCTATTCTCTTTCCATATAGTTTAATTTTTGTTTAAGCTGTCATATAAATGGAGTGTGTAACTTTTTTTTTTTTAAAGTTTTTACAGAGTTTTGTTGTTCACATACATGTATGTTCCCAGATCAGTCATATGCATATCCCTGGGAGTATGTAAGTTTTTGAGGCTGGTGTCTTTTACCTGAGAATAGTGCCTTTGAAATTCATCCATGTTGTTCTGTATGTCAATAGTTCATGCCTTTTGTTCCTGACTAATATTGCATTATATAAATGTACCCCAATGTGTTTATCCATTTATCTGCTCAATGATAAGTGTTGTTTCTAATTGTTGGCAATTATGACTAATACTGCTGAAAGTTATTTGTTTATAGGTTTTTGTGTGAACATAACTTCCCTTTTCCTAAAGTAGTTAGCTGGAAGTAGGATTACTGGGCCATATTATAATATGTATTTATCTTTATGACACACTGCCAAATTGCTTTCTAGCTATTCCATATTGTACCTTGGTTTTAAAACCAAAGTTATATACACATGTATTAGAATAAGTAAAATTTAAAATTCTGGCAATTTCAAGTGCTGACAAGATTGTAGAGACACATGATCTCTCATACATTGATGGTGGGGATGCAAAATGATACAGCTAAATGAAAAAAGATGGGGTGGTTCACACTCCTTGACAATCTAATCATGGAATGACATTTCGTGATTTTACCATATTCTGTTTGTTAGAATCAAGTTACTATGCCTAGGATAGAATTCTGCAAGGCTATGAGTATTAGGGAGAAGGGATCACACGTAGAGTCATTGGAAGATTACCTAAAACAATAATTTAAGGGACAGAATATTTACAGAGAAAAATACTATATTTACATAGATATTCACCATTTCTATGGCTCTTCCTATATTCTTGATGTTCCATATTTCCTTGTGCTATCATTTTCCTTCTGTGAAAAGATTCCTTATGAATTTTTTCAGAGCAGATCTCTTAGTTTTTTATTCATCATCAAGGGAATATTAACTATGTGTAGTATGCTGGGTTGATAGGTTTTTTTTTTTCTTTCAGCTTTTTAAAAATGTTCAGTTTGCTTCTGATTTTCATGTTTTCTGAGGAATTTGAATTGTTTTTCTATAAATTGTCATTTACTCATTACTTTCAAATATTTGTTTTAATTTTTAGCAGTTTGAGTATGATGTTTCTAAGCACGGGTTTCTTTAAATTTCTCCTGTTGGCGTTCACTGGGTACTTGAATCTGTAGGTATATATATTTTTACCTTATTTTGGGAGTTTTCAGCCATTATATCTTCAAAGATTCCGAGTATTGTGCTCTTTCTCATCTTTTGGGAATCCAGTAACAAAAATGCTAGATTTTTTTTATACATTGCCATAAATTTTAGAGAGTTTGTTATTTGTTTCTGATTTGTTTTTCAGTTAGGAAAATATCTATGAATCTATTGGTTTTCACGGTTCTGAAATTTCTATTTAGTTCTTCTTTACACTTTACTTTTTTGCTTTGCTGAGATCTTGAATATATTTTCTTTATTTTAACTCTTCATCTGTGGTCTCCCTTTATGTCAAATCTCTTCAAATGTGGTTTCCCTTTCTTATTGGAGCATTTTTATAATAGCTGATATAAAGCTTTTGTTATTTAATTAAAATATTTGTGTCATTTCAATGTTCATGACTATGGATTGTCTTTTTCCATGCAAATTGAGATTTTACCAGTTCTTTATGTGCCATATAATTTTACATTGTGTTCTGAATATTTTATTTTAGACTCTTAGTCAAATGAAAAAGATGGGGTGGTTCACACTCCTTGACAATCTAATCATGGAATGACATTTCGTGATTTTACCATATTCTGTTTGTTAGAATCAAGTTACTATGCCTAGGATAGAATTCTGCAAGGCTATGAGTATTAGGGAGAAGGGATCACACGTAGAGTCATTGGAAGATTACCTAAAACAATAATTTAAGGGACAGAATATTTACAGAGAAAAATACTATATTTACATAGATATTCACCATTTCTATGGCTCTTCCTATATTCTTGATGTTCCATATTTCCTTGTGCTATCATTTTCCTTCTGTGAAAAGATTCCTTATGAATTTTTTCAGAGCAGATCTCTTAGTTTTTTATTCATCATCAAGGGAATATTAACTATGTGTAGTATGCTGGGTTGATAGGTTTTTTTTTTTTCTTTCAGCTTTTTAAAAATGTTCAGTTTGCTTCTGATTTTCATGTTTTCTGAGGAATTTGAATTGTTTTTCTATAAATTGTCATTTACTCATTACTTTCAAATATTTGTTTTAATTTTTAGCAGTTTGAGTATGATGGTTCTAAGCACGGGTTTCTTTAAATTTCTCCTGTTGGCGTTCACTGGGTACTTGAATCTGTAGGTATATATATTTTTACCTTATTTTGGGAGTTTTCAGCCATTATATCTTCAAAGATTCCGAGTATTGTGCTCTTTCTCATCTTTTGGGAATCCAGTAACAAAAATGCTAGATTTTTTTTATACATTGCCATAAATTTTAGAGAGTTTGTTATTTGTTTCTGATTTGTTTTTCAGTTAGGAAAATATCTATGAATCTATTGGTTTTCACGGTTCTGAAATTTCTATTTAGTTCTTCTTTACACTTTACTTTTTTGCTTTGCTGAGATCTTGAATATATTTTCTTTATTTTAACTCTTCATCTGTGGTCTCCCTTTATGTCAAATCTCTTCAAATGTGGTTTCCCTTTCTTATTGGAGCATTTTTATAATAGCTGATATAAAGCTTTTGTTATTTAATTAAAATATTTGTGTCATTTCAATGTTCATGACTATGGATTGTCTTTTTCCATGCAAATTGAGATTTTACCAGTTCTTTATGTGCCATATAATTTTACATTGTGTTCTGAATATTTTATGAGACTCTTAGTCTTATTTAAATCATATAAGAATGTTAATATTCTTTGTGTTAGGAGGCATTTGACCCAGTTAGTATATCTCATAAGTTCTATCTTGTCTTTTATAGGTTGTGACTTCAATATCAGTTCCATTTTCAAAACCGTTGCTATATTATTCTGATGTCCTGTGTACATACTACTCAATGTCTTGTCTGAGACTTATATCTTAGTTAAGTTCTAATATTTTTTGTCATGCTGTTTAAGATACAATTCATTCATGTGAAACTTACAGTATGAGCCAGGAATTAAAAGAAAAAAGTTCAAACTCCTTCCTGTCCCCAGAAATTACCAGTTTCCTGATATTTCCATTGTTGGTTTTCTGGTTAGAAAGTGGGGATGTTATTTAACATGCGTTGCTGTCCAGCTTAATTCTCATGCCTATGTTTGTCTTTGGGACCCATTGCTTATAGAAGTTCTGGAGAAAAGAGCATTGGTGCCCTCTGAGTCTGACTTTCCTTACTTCTTAACTCTAAAATACATTTTCTATCTAGCATGAAAAAACTTTACTTGGTCTTTTTGGATTTATTTCTTATTTTTATTTCAGTAACATTGACTTATAGTATTACATAATATTTATGTGTATAATATTATATTTCTACTCTATATATTCCATAACATGCTCATCACCCAAAATTTATTTTCCATCTGTCACCATACATTTGACCCATTTAACCATTTCAACCTCCCTCTCCACCCCTAAGCCTTTAGTAACCACTACTCTGTTCTCTGTATCTATGTATTTGTCTGGTTTGTTCATTTACTTCATTTTTGTTCGTTTGTTTTTAAATTAATTGATCTTTTAAATTGAATAACGAATTTTAAAGAGGTCATTTTGCTAAAAGTTTACACTTTTCTCACTGGAATCAAAGCCTGTACTGTATATGGTACCAAGCATAGGAAGCAGTTGTGGGTACAGTAGTCTTATGTAAGTACTTCGTACTAAGGGAATTCCTTGTAGGATAAGAAATCTGAAATTAACTGAAAGATGAGGTTTAGACAACGGGAAGTGCAAAGAAATGCCATATAATTTTACATTGTGTTCTGAATATTTTATGAGACTCTTAGTCTTATTTAAATCATATAAGAATGTTAATATTCTTTGTGTTAGGAGGCATTTGACCCAGTTAGTATATCTCATAAGTTCTATCTTGTCTTTTATAGGTTGTGACTTCAATATCAGTTCCATTTTCAAAACCGTTGCTATATTATTCTGATGTCCTGTGTACATACTACTCAATGTCTTGTCTGAGACTTATATCTTAGTTAAGTTCTAATATTTTTTGTCATGCTGTTTAAGATACAATTCATTCATGTGAAACTTACAGTATGAGCCAGGAATTAAAAGAAAAAAGTTCAAACTCCTTCCTGTCCCCAGAAATTACCAGTTTCCTGATATTTCCATTGTTGGTTTTCTGGTTAGAAAGTGGGGATGTTATTTAACATGCGTTGCTGTCCAGCTTAATTCTCATGCCTATGTTTGTCTTTGGGACCCATTGCTTATAGAAGTTCTGGAGAAAAGAGCATTGGTGCCCTCTGAGTCTGACTTTCCTTACTTCTTAACTCTAAAATACATTTTCTATCTAGCATGAAAAAACTTTACTTGGTCTTTTTGGATTTATTTCTTATTTTTATTTCAGTAACATTGACTTATAGTATTACATAATATTTATGTGTATAATATTATATTTCTACTCTATATATTCCATAACATGCTCATCACCCAAAATTTATTTTCCATCTGTCACCATACATTTGACCCATTTAACCATTTCAACCTCCCTCTCCACCCCTAAGCCTTTAGTAACCACTACTCTGTTCTCTGTATCTATGTATTTGTCTGGTTTGTTCATTTACTTCATTTTTGTTCGTTTGTTTTTAAATTAATTGATCTTTTAAATTGAATAACGAATTTTAAAGAGGTCATTTTGCTAAAAGTTTACACTTTTCTCACTGGAATCAAAGCCTGTACTGTATATGGTACCAAGCATAGGAAGCAGTTGTGGGTACAGTAGTCTTATGTAAGTACTTCGTACTAAGGGAATTCCTTGTAGGATAAGAAATCTGAAATTAACTGAAAGATGAGGTTTAGACAACGGGAAGTGCAAAGAAAGGGTCCAAGAGAGAGGTGGATGGTGCATCTATTTGGTACTGGCTCTGGTATAATGTTGAAATTGGTTCTATATATCAGTCCTGAAAAAAAGTAGGTGCATGCATTTTTGAGCTCTGTTAGGTATTTTGAGGTTATAAATTGAAAGTTATATAATGGCTTCTCTTTTACAGGGCTTATGTCTACTGAAAGCTACATTTCTGCCCACAGTGGGTTAATAATTCAAAAATCACATTTTGATTTTCCTGGGAGGTCTGTAGAACTCAAAATGAATGAAACCCAGGACTTTCAACCATACTTTTGCCACCTTTCCAAAGTACGGACACAAAAGAATCCTACTGAGGGGCATATAAATCCTTTAAAGATCTAGGTTTTTTTGAGAATGAAATATTTTAATAAATATTGTCCATTTTTTCCCCTCTGAACTGGATACTTAAAACCATGTGACTAGTTACCAGACTAAAAATAAAATGATCTTCAAAAATAAGCAGAACCTTCCAAGTGGTACATAAAAACAATGTCATTGAAATCTTAAAAACTATGTAACAGCTTATGTTTATATTAATACTATGATGTCCTGCTGATGTCTGACGTAGGGAAAAAAAAAAAAAAAAACCTCTTAGAGAAAATTAGCTGCTTGAACCTGGACTACCAAATGCATTTAGTAAGTCTTAAAGTTTTGGCAGAATATCACATCATTCAAATGGAGGAGATAAACTTGAGGTGTAAGGGTTATGAAATTTAGTTTGCATTCTTGACTCTCCAGAGAGTAGATTTTGGAAGGTGATAAGATAGGTCAACATCTGAGGAAAAAAGTAAATGAATTCTGAAGCTGCCAGTGATGTATCCTAGCTGGACTAAAATCAAGGCATTTTCATTAACCTCTGCAACCTAGAAGCTATTGACATGGGTTCTTTTATCTTTTAAAATATAACTTCCACATCGTTATTACATCAAGAATTTTCTTTATTGGGGAACTTGTAGTTTGGTATACACTCAAAACGTCTCATCCTTTCAGCAGTGAGGAAAAAATAACTTGATCATGAATAACCTGAAAATAATGTTTAGGTAAAAGAATGAAGACTTATAAACAAGGTATATCGTATTTCTTCTACTTTCTTCATAATCAGTGTGCATGATAAGCAGTGTATGTGAGAAGCAAAGTGCTCTGAACATCTTTGAGGATGAAGAGTAATTTTTTGTGTGTGTGAAAAATAACAAAACCACTTGTAGCCAATCTGGTTAGAGATAGATACTTGGTTTAGTGGAGGCTGAGGCAAAACGTTGTTCTATTACCACTGATTTAATTATTTATGGTATTTATTTAGTTTGTGCCAAGTTTACTAAAGTTTGCCAGAGATATATCTTTAGGAGCAATACTGTGTTACCTGCCAAGACCTTGGGCTCTGCTGTCAGAATCCTGATTTCACTCTTTACTAGTTGTGTAACTAGGCCCTTTGTTTGCTGTCTTCTAAGCTTCATTCCTACTCTAATATTCACACCTGGATGATCCTATGGAAAGAAAAGCCTGAAATGGGGTCACAAAGAATCAGACACAACTGAGGGACCAACAAAAAGCTTCATTTATCCCATCACAAAATGAGATTAATACTGCCTATTTCATAGGATTATTGTGAACATTAAATCATCTCATATAAAATGCTTAGCATACTAGCATAAACATTTAGTAAACACTCCACAATGTCACTCTATAGTAACATTGAGATTCTGTAGAAGAAATCAAGTTAATTCAATGTTTTCCATGAAAACTTATGTGAAAGAGTTCTACAATGTATAATTCAATAGTTTTCCTGATATAAAAAAAGTTCTATCACATCATTCAAATGGAGGAGATAAACTTGAGGTGTAAGGGTTATGAAATTTAGTTTGCATTCTTGACTCTCCAGAGAGTAGATTTTGGAAGGTGATAAGATAGGTCAACATCTGAGGAAAAAAGTAAATGAATTCTGAAGCTGCCAGTGATGTATCCTAGCTGGACTAAAATCAAGGCATTTTCATTAACCTCTGCAACCTAGAAGCTATTGACATGGGTTCTTTTATCTTTTAAAATATAACTTCCACATCGTTATTACATCAAGAATTTTCTTTATTGGGGAACTTGTAGTTTGGTATACACTCAAAACGTCTCATCCTTTCAGCAGTGAGGAAAAAATAACTTGATCATGAATAACCTGAAAATAATGTTTAGGTAAAAGAATGAAGACTTATAAACAAGGTATATCGTATTTCTTCTACTTTCTTCATAATCAGTGTGCATGATAAGCAGTGTATGTGAGAAGCAAAGTGCTCTGAACATCTTTGAGGATGAAGAGTAATTTTTTGTGTGTGTGAAAAATAACAAAACCACTTGTAGCCAATCTGGTTAGAGATAGATACTTGGTTTAGTGGAGGCTGAGGCAAAACGTTGTTCTATTACCACTGATTTAATTATTTATGGTATTTATTTAGTTTGTGCCAAGTTTACTAAAGTTTGCCAGAGATATATCTTTAGGAGCAATACTGTGTTACCTGCCAAGACCTTGGGCTCTGCTGTCAGAATCCTGATTTCACTCTTTACTAGTTGTGTAACTAGGCCCTTTGTTTGCTGTCTTCTAAGCTTCATTCCTACTCTAATATTCACACCTGGATGATCCTATGGAAAGAAAAGCCTGAAATGGGGTCACAAAGAATCAGACACAACTGAGGGACCAACAAAAAGCTTCATTTATCCCATCACAAAATGAGATTAATACTGCCTATTTCATAGGATTATTGTGAACATTAAATCATCTCATATAAAATGCTTAGCATACTAGCATAAACATTTAGTAAACACTCCACAATGTCACTCTATAGTAACATTGAGATTCTGTAGAAGAAATCAAGTTAATTCAATGTTTTTCCATGAAAACTTATGTGAAAGAGTTCTACAATGTATAATTTAGTCCAGCAAGTTTAAGATTGCTAGTCTTCCATGTTTCATAATCTGATATAAAAATAAGTGGATTTTTAACATAATTTTTAAAGTTATTTATAGTCATTTACATTATATTTATAAAATTAAGTTCTCTTCAGACATTTACAGAAAGTGGGAAATATGACTACAAATGCTCAGATTTCTTAAGAACTCAGTTTGAAAACAATTATTTTGAATCTTTGATCCTTTTAGTAAAGATTCATACATGAAGTTTAGTATCAGTTCACTTAACTGCCTAGTCTAAAATATTTATCTTCCTTCTCTGAGAATATTGTACCTTCAGATGGATGACTTGGAATAACAGTATCTTTGAGTTAAGTTTGAATCTTTTGATCTTTTGAATTCTATTTGTATTGTTGAATCTGACAATGAGCATTTCAGCTTTATTTTTGTTAGGTACACCAAGATAGTGGGGCAGAAAGAGAAGTTTAAATGAGTTCCATGTTAAAGAATGAAAGCCACCAAGAAAGGACTGAGCATTGTCTTCTTCTGACAGACTCCTAGGACAAAGGAAAGATAGGTTGATGCTTTAGATTCCCACAATTCTTGGTATTAATTGTGTTCAATACATACTTTCTGAATAATTGAATTCAATTTGGTTTTGTCTGTACTTGCCTTTTTTTCCTCTCACCAGGAATTAAAAACCCTTCTGTCTATTCTTCAGGGTTCAGTTAAGTTCCTATCTCCTTTCTTGAAAATTTTGCCACTAGTTGTGTAACTAGGCCCTTTGTTTGCTGTCTTCTAAGCTTCATTCCTACTCTAATATTCACACCTGGATGATCCTATGGAAAGAAAAGCCTGAAATGGGGTCACAAAGAATCAGACACAACTGAGGGACCAACAAAAAGCTTCATTTATCCCATCACAAAATGAGATTAATACTGCCTATTTCATAGGATTATTGTGAACATTAAATCATCTCATATAAAATGCTTAGCATACTAGCATAAACATTTAGTAAACACTCCACAATGTCACTCTATAGTAACATTGAGATTCTGTAGAAGAAATCAAGTTAATTCAATGTTTTTCCATGAAAAACTTATGTGAAAGAGTTCTACAATGTATAATTTAGTCCAGCAAGTTTAAGATTGCTAGTCTTCCATGTTTCATAATCTGATATAAAAATAAGTGGATTTTTAACATAATTTTTAAAGTTATTTATAGTCATTTACATTATATTTATAAAATTAAGTTCTCTTCAGACATTTACAGAAAGTGGGAAATATGACTACAAATGCTCAGATTTCTTAAGAACTCAGTTTGAAAACAATTATTTTGAATCTTTGATCCTTTTAGTAAAGATTCATACATGAAGTTTAGTATCAGTTCACTTAACTGCCTAGTCTAAAATATTTATCTTCCTTCTCTGAGAATATTGTACCTTCAGATGGATGACTTGGAATAACAGTATCTTTGAGTTAAGTTTGAATCTTTTGATCTTTTGAATTCTATTTGTATTGTTGAATCTGACAATGAGCATTTCAGCTTTATTTTTGTTAGGTACACCAAGATAGTGGGGCAGAAAGAGAAGTTTAAATGAGTTCCATGTTAAAGAATGAAAGCCACCAAGAAAGGACTGAGCATTGTCTTCTTCTGACAGACTCCTAGGACAAAGGAAAGATAGGTTGATGCTTTAGATTCCCACAATTCTTGGTATTAATTGTGTTCAATACATACTTTCTGAATAATTGAATTCAATTTGGTTTTGTCTGTACTTGCCTTTTTTTCCTCTCACCAGGAATTAAAAACCCTTCTGTCTATTCTTCAGGGTTCAGTTAAGTTCCTATCTCCTTTCTTGAAAATTTTGCCAGTGTTGAAAATCTTTAGAGTATCCATGGCTTCTTCTATACAAAGTGTTGAAGATACTAATATCTTTTATAGTGATTTCACAGAAATTCTTGTCACTTCAACTAAGCGAAGGTATACATAGTATTAATTCTCTTTTACCCTGTCCCCATAGTGCTGAATATGTTATAGGATCTCAGTATTTATTTGTTTATTCATTACACTTCAGTGATTCAAATGTGTGAAGTCTATGATTCTGCAGCTGCTATTTCTGTGAATTTATAGATGAGATGCTTTGAATATAAAAATGTAACATTTTTTATTTCATCAAGTTTAGTCATATTTCCATAAGCATGTCATGAGGCTCCACTGATATCTGGGATTTGTGCGTTTTCATCTGTTACTAGTTTATTATTTTCATCTTGGAATGAGTAACAGAAATGCTACTTTATTAACTCTGAAAAGAGAGGGCTTAATTTGTGTTTACTAAAAAGGTTTCAGTGTCAGTTCGAGGACCTTGAGAGATTCTTAGAGCTCTGTTTCCATGATTACTTGTCTACCTCCTCTTCTCTTATGAGAATCACCAACTGTCATTTCACTCACTAGAAATCAGTATTGGAAGAGTTTTCATCCCATAGCAATCTACAGTTAAGTGAATATAGTAATTGGATGATGAAAACTGCTTCCTCAAGATGGGATAGAAAGAGACATGAAGGAGGCCAAGAAGACCACCCTGGTGAAAAAAGAAAAATTTACTCAAAAGGAAATGAAAATAGACTGCCCTGAGGTTTTATTCTTATGCATGAAACCCAGATTTCCTGGAAGAGTCCTAAGGGTTTGGCCCTGAGCGAACTATAATGCCCCTACACAAATGTATCATTGAAGAATGCATGGGCTGGCAGATTCCATTTGGGTCTCATCTCGTCGGTTGTTCCTGTTACCCATCCCACATATTATCCACTTCTTACTAGCTTCCTCACGTTCAGATGGTGCAAACAAGCACTGTGTGGATGACTGAAAAAGTATGCAGAAGAAGAAAGCAAAATAGCACCAAAGACAAAGTTAGACCTTATCTTCGTTAAAAATCCCTACTGTTGTTTGCACGATCCCTGTATAAGATAGACTGTTGAGCTTGCTATGACTGTGAAAGAAATATAGTTGGCTTTGCCTTGACAAGAATGAAGGTCTGAATTTTGTAGGATTTTCTTCCCAAATATTGGAAGTATACTTCCTGCCCCTCTAAAATTATCTCATTTATTTAATCCTGATAAAACTCTGTAGGGTATAATATCTAATATCATTTACATTCAAGGAACTTGTTTGATCTCTAAGGAATATGCACTACAAAAAAAAATCTATTGAGACAAAATTCTGCATTTTCCTTTGTGCCACGAAACTCACTAGGGTTAAAAATGCTCAAGCTATTTGGAATCTCATCCTTTGTGAGGTAGCATAACACAGTGCTGGGAGTGATCCAGCTATGATGCATTCAGAGCAGCACTCCCCACAAACTGAGTGTATCATCACTCTGTAACCACACACAGTTATTAGAAACTTAGAGGAGAATGCTAATGAACACACCCTGTATAGTCCTTCCACAAACACTCTAATCGGTTTCCATTGCCTATTACCCACTTACTAAGACTCTGAAAGCCCTTGCAAAGACTTCAATAGGGAGGTAAAACATGCACATCTTTTCCCCACTTTCCTCTATTAGATTAGAAATATTAGCTGAGGACATACCAAAAAACATTTTGCTCTTCATCTCCCTCCTCTCCTCTCCTCTCTATTGCAATTAACAGCTATGAAAACTCAAACCTAAATCCACAATCATAAAAATGATTCTCTCCTGTAATATGCTTCCTATAAGACACAAAGCAGAAACCTTCCCACCCAAACTAGAGGTATGGAGCTATAAAGGTGAATGTCTAGTCATCAGTAATTCATTCCTACATTAACCAATTGCAGATATGCTGCAGTTTGATTCCAGATTCTGTTATTTTATCATTAGGTGGGGATAATAGGAGCATAGTGCTTTGGAACAATTACTTTGCAACTTGAGTGCAGATTCTATCTCTGGTCAACTGGCCAGGAACAGGCTAGTAATCGTGTCCAGCTTTGTAGTCTGTGACTCTGCAAAGGAGTAACTCCTGAGAAGCAGGGAATGGGTTTCCTGGCCTTTGTGGAAAATCTAAAGACCTGGAAGTTTCAAAAGGTAGAGTTACCATTGAGGTAAAAACTGCCTTCTCTCATTTGCATCTCTCCAGCTACCTGATTATTGCTCTATTTTGCTACCTATTGGCATCCTTTCCACTATCGTTCTAGAAGAGTAATACCTCCTGTTGCTCTCCAGATATATAAAACCCTAGTTATGATGATTTCTGCCTTCTACTAGTGCTAAATAGTATCAAGTCCCCAACTAATCATGCCTCGCCTACTCTCCTCAGGGAGAGATTTGAGGTGAGTTTTGAGAGAAGAGCATGCTGACTGAACTAATTCACACTTAACTATGATTAATTGATAAACATTATTATTCCTAGAATGTTTGTATTTTGAGAAGAGCCTGATTATCCCCCAGAATCAGTCGTTAGAGACATTTCAGAAACTGTGAAGTAAATTAAAGCAGGCAATTTGAGGAAGATTTCCTGGAGAATAAAGGCAGTGGGCAGCTGTTTGACTTGGTCCTGAAACCAGGCAAACTCTGTGTTGTTTAACAAGTCATCGTGTAAAGGCTATTATTCAGCAGCCACAAGGCATAAAAATCTTGATTGAGAATGGGAGAGGAGGGCATCCTTTGGGAAAGAAACACCACTAATAGAATTAGAGCTTGAAAAATTTTAAACATTTTCTGTGAAACTTTCTCATTTTATTTGTGAACAAAATACCAGTTCAGGGTCACTACTGCCCAAGGAACACTTGTGTCATTTGGTGGTTCATCAAAAAAGGAAGAGCCAGAGATTGTTAGCATGCCCGAAAGGGACACAAAGCAGAAACCTTCCCACCCAACCTAGAGGTATGGAGCTATAAAGGTGAATGTCTAGTCATCAGTAATTCATTCCTACATTAACCAATTGCAGATATGCTGCAGTTTGATTCCAGATTCTGTTATTTTATCATTAGGTGGGGATAATAGGAGCATAGTGCTTTGGAACAATTACTTTGCAACTTGAGTGCAGATTCTATCTCTGGTCAACTGGCCAGGAACAGGCTAGTAATCGTGTCCAGCTTTGTAGTCTGTGACTCTGCAAAGGAGTAACTCCTGAGAAGCAGGGAATGGGTTTCCTGGCCTTTGTGGAAAATCTAAAGACCTGGAAGTTTCAAAAGGTAGAGTTACCATTGAGGTAAAAACTGCCTTCTCTCATTTGCATCTCTCCAGCTACCTGATTATTGCTCTATTTTGCTACCTATTGGCATCCTTTCCACTATCGTTCTAGAAGAGTAATACCTCCTGTTGCTCTCCAGATATATAAAACCCTAGTTATGATGATTTCTGCCTTCTACTAGTGCTAAATAGTATCAAGTCCCCAACTAATCATGCCTCGCCTACTCTCCTCAGGGAGAGATTTGAGGTGAGTTTTGAGAGAAGAGCATGCTGACTGAACTAATTCACACTTAACTATGATTAATTGATAAACATTATTATTCCTAGAATGTTTGTATTTTGAGAAGAGCCTGATTATCCCCCAGAATCAGTCGTTAGAGACATTTCAGAAACTGTGAAGTAAATTAAAGCAGGCAATTTGAGGAAGATTTCCTGGAGAATAAAGGCAGTGGGCAGCTGTTTGACTTGGTCCTGAAACCAGGCAAACTCTGTGTTGTTTAACAAGTCATCGTGTAAAGGCTATTATTCAGCAGCCACAAGGCATAAAAAATCTTGATTGAGAATGGGAGAGGAGGGCATCCTTTGGGAAAGAAACACCACTAATAGAATTAGAGCTTGAAAAATTTTAAACATTTTCTGTGAAACTTTCTCATTTTATTTGTGAACAAAATACCAGTTCAGGGTCACTACTGCCCAAGGAACACTTGTGTCATTTGGTGGTTCATCAAAAAAGGAAGAGCCAGAGATTGTTAGCATGAAATCTGTAATTTCAATTTACTTCTGGAGAAGGGCTTTTATTTTTGTGTCTGCTGTCCATTGGATCTTTTCAGCATTTTACAGAGGAAAGAGCACAGCATGTGAAACCAGAAAGAGGACAGAAGTGCTGGCCCTGGCTGCTTGCTTTCTGATTGTAGCATGGCATTTCCTCTCTGAGCTTTGGGAAATGACACATACCATACAGGATTGCTGTGGTTGTAAGGATTCAGTGAGATAATTCAGAACTTGGAAAAGGGCAAAGTTGGGCAGTTCACTTAGAATTTTTTAGGCTTTTTCTTTCTCAGTCCATATCAGTTCCTTTTAAAGCCAGAGGACACCTGACTCTTGAGATCCAGGGGACATATTGGACCTGAATGAGCCTTATATGATCTTAATTTTTCCCATTTGAGTGTTTGTATGTATAGTGCAGGTAGAGTGAATTTAGAGTCCAGAGTTTCTAAATAGAGGGCCTGGATTTGGAACTGGACCTTAAAGTAAATGTTGTTGACTGAAAGGTTTCTTTTGCATTATGTCATATCAGAAGAGACAATAGGGGTTCTTTATCCTTATAGGTTTTGACTGTATGAATATTACATGGGTCAGGAAGATAAGAGCATTTTATGCCTTTCATTGAGTCTTGCTTATTTAAAGATAATAACTGCAGGTCTCACAAAGGCCAAATGAAATCACATTATTCCTAGAATGTTTTGTATTTTGAGAAGAGCCTGATTATCCCCCAGAATCAGTCGTTAGAGACATTTCAGAAACTGTGAAGTAAATTAAAGCAGGCAATTTGAGGAAGATTTCCTGGAGAATAAAGGCAGTGGGCAGCTGTTTGACTTGGTCCTGAAACCAGGCAAACTCTGTGTTGTTTAACAAGTCATCGTGTAAAGGCTATTATTCAGCAGCCACAAGGCATAAAAAATCTTGATTGAGAATGGGAGAGGAGGGCATCCTTTGGGAAAGAAACACCACTAATAGAATTAGAGCTTGAAAAATTTTAAACATTTTCTGTGAAACTTTCTCATTTTATTTGTGAACAAAATACCAGTTCAGGGTCACTACTGCCCAAGGAACACTTGTGTCATTTGGTGGTTCATCAAAAAAGGAAGAGCCAGAGATTGTTAGCATGAAATCTGTAATTTCAATTTACTTCTGGAGAAGGGCTTTTATTTTTGTGTCTGCTGTCCATTGGATCTTTTCAGCATTTTACAGAGGAAAGAGCACAGCATGTGAAACCAGAAAGAGGACAGAAGTGCTGGCCCTGGCTGCTTGCTTTCTGATTGTAGCATGGCATTTCCTCTCTGAGCTTTGGGAAATGACACATACCATACAGGATTGCTGTGGTTGTAAGGATTCAGTGAGATAATTCAGAACTTGGAAAAGGGCAAAGTTGGGCAGTTCACTTAGAATTTTTTAGGCTTTTTCTTTCTCAGTCCATATCAGTTCCTTTTAAAGCCAGAGGACACCTGACTCTTGAGATCCAGGGGACATATTGGACCTGAATGAGCCTTATATGATCTTAATTTTTCCCATTTGAGTGTTTGTATGTATAGTGCAGGTAGAGTGAATTTAGAGTCCAGAGTTTCTAAATAGAGGGCCTGGATTTGGAACTGGACCTTAAAGTAAATGTTGTTGACTGAAAGGTTTCTTTTGCATTATGTCATATCAGAAGAGACAATAGGGGTTCTTTATCCTTATAGGTTTTGACTGTATGAATATTACATGGGTCAGGAAGATAAGAGCATTTTATGCCTTTCATTGAGTCTTGCTTATTTAAAGATAATAACTGCAGGTCTCACAAAGGCCAAATGAAATCACATTAATGTTCCTTGTTTGGGAGATTGCTGCTCTTACTGGCTTGAAAACGTCTCATTTCTCCAGACTGCATCAAGCCATTACCAATCTCTGCATTTCGTCTCTTCATGATTCCTAACAAAACCAGCTCAACTTCTTCCTATTTCTCTAGCCAAAGGTACTTTCACTCACTCCTCTTATTTTTTTTTTCCTGTGCACATATGTGTGTTTTCCAAAAGCTTAAACACAGTTGCATAAATATTTTTCCCATTATTAGCCTAAACCTGACTGTAGGGGAATAAGATAATTTAGTTAATTAGCCAGATTTTCTTTTCAAGAGTAAAAAGGATTTAGAGGGGCTTCCATAGAGTTGGACAACATCCTCCTGGGAAAATATCAGTCATACTAGCAGTACTACTGATGACTGAAATTAGAAAATCACTGTAATTCAGCAAACTTGAATTATTGTCTGAAGTATAGCTCTACACGTGTTTACCCATTTAAAAAACAAGTTGAAAGAGTCTCAAAAGGTTTCCTTGGGCAAAAGAGATCTCATTTTCAGAGTTTGCAAGATAGCTATAGGTGAGGATGAGGAATGTATATGCCTAAGTATCCAACAGTTCTTTAGATCTTCTGTGGACAGTTCTGTTAGATTCTTTAAGTTTACTTAACAGAACCCACTCTCTGGTTGAGAGCTAAAACTCATCTTTTCTTTTTGTTTTTTCTGGACTTCTTAGCATTATTCAAAGCCTTCAGTATAGTTACCCATTTCTTTATTTTCATTTATTCTTTATTTCCTTTCTCATTGTTCCCTTTCAGGATTTTTCATCTTACATTCATAGAATCAGTCTGTCATGATTCTTTGTGTATAGTCAGGTGTCATCATTGAACCATGCTTAATTCCCCTCTTATATTTACTTATTTTTCATCTAATTTCATTATTCTCTGTATTACCAACTTCCAAATCCATTTTCCATACTATAAACATCTGTCCTTATGTACTTAATGCGAGTCCTTCCAAGCCATAATATATATATGTATATATATATATGTATATATATATATATGTATATATATATATATATACACACACACACACGCATATTTGCAAATATATGTGTCCATTAACAGTATTAAGTATTATATATGTGCTTTTAATTTACCGAAATGATCTTATTTGGTATATTGTTACTCATTCAAATCAGCATTATGTTTTTTTTGGAAAAGTAAAGTGATGATGAGAGATAAACCTATAAGAAAAAAAGATTATTTGTATCTTTCCTGGACAGTGTGAAGTTAGGCACTATCTTGCTCCTAATATTACATTCTCTGTCATGACTAGTTAAGGAATGGAGCATCTCTTCCATGATCCATGCATTTTTCAACAATCCACTCACATCACTTTTTCCTTGGATGGTATTAGAAGAGTAGAGAGAGAAGGAACTAAGTAAACAAAGCAGGTGTGCCTAGAGTAGGAGCTTTGGATCTGTATATGTTGGTCATGTGGGCATATGTATGTCCATGAATTCTCCTCTCCTCAGCCTACCAAAGAATCAGGATTTCTGCCACCCCCTTCCTAGTTAAAATGAAAGAAAAGGGAGGCAAAGAAGAGGGAGTAAAAGTAGGGCAAAAAAAAAACCCCTAAAATTCCTTAGAAGAAACCCAGATATTTTTGACTTGCCATTTGGGAAACAGGGTTCTTTCATTTTTTAAAAGTTGCCTTTCTGTAAAACACTAGAAATATTTAGTCCTGCATAACATTTCAAAAAAATTATTTAATTTTATTTTTTTTTCAATTTTTACAGTTTTGTTGTTCACAGACATGCATGTTTCCACATCAGTCATGTGCATATCCCTGGCATCCTCCCTCCTTGCAGTCCCCCCATTCCACCCCCCCAGGCCATCACACCCCGCCCCTGCAGGATCTCCTATTCCCACAGGGCAATGACAATGGCTATCTTTTTCACATATGATAGTATAGGTTTCCATGTTACTTCCTCTATGCCTCCCACCCACTGTTCATTCCCCACAATGTCCATATGTCTGTTTTCTATGTCTGTTTTTCCCTCGCTTCACTGCATGTGTTACCATTACCCTCATACTAGATTCCATATATATGTGTTAGTATACTGTACTTGTCTTTCTGTTTTTGACTTACTTCATTTTTTATGATAGGTTCTGGATCCAGCCACCTCATTAGGGCTGAGTCTTCTGCATTTCTTTTTACAACTGAGTAGTATTCCATTTTATATATGTACCAGAGCTTCTTTATCCATGCATTCATCGATGGACATCTAGCTTGTTTCCATGATCTAGCTATTGTGTAGAGAACTACAATAAACATTGGGGTACAGGTGCTTCTGTCAGTTTAGGTTTCATCTGGGTATAAGCCTAATGGTTGGATTGCTGGGTCGTATGGTGCTTCTATTTTTAGTTTTTTAAGGAATCTCCATACTGTCTTCCATAGCAGCTGTATCAATTGACATTCCCACCAGCAATGCAAGAGGGTTCCCTTTTCTCCGTACCCTCTCTAGCATGTATTGTCTGTCGATTTGTTGATGATGGCCATTCTGACGGGTGTGAGGTGATATCTCATTGTACTTTTGATTTGCATTTCTCTAAGAATAAGCAAGGTGGAACATCGTTTCATGTGCTTTTTGGTCATCTGTATGTCCTCTTTGGTGAAATGTCTCTTTCAGTCTTTTCCCTATTTTTTGATTGGGTAATTCATTTTTGCAGTGCTGAGTTGTCTGAGTTGCTTGTAGATTTTGGTGATTAATTCTTTGTCTGTTGATTCATTTGCTATGATTTTCTCCCATTCAGTGGGCTGTCTGTTCAGCTTGTTTGTAATTTCTTTTGTTGTACAAAAGCTTTTAAGTTTCATTACGTCCCACATGTTAATTTTTATGTTTAGTTCCGCTATTCTAGTAGGCGGGTCATGAAAGATCTTGCTTTGGTTTATGTCCTTGAGTGTTTTGCCTATATTCTCCTCTAAGAATTTGCTGGTTTCCGGTCTTACATTTAGGTGTTTAATCCATTTTGAGTTGATCTTTGTGTGTGGTGTAAGGAAATGTTCATTCCAACTTCATTCTTCTGCATGTAACTGTCCAATTTTCCCAGAACCACTTGTTAAAGAGGCTGTCTTTGTCCCATTTTATATTTTTGCCTCCTTTGTCAAAAGTAAGGTATCCGTAAGGGCATGGGCCTATCTTTGGGTTCTCTATCTTATTCCATTGGTCTATATTTCTGTTTTTCTGCCTGTACCATACTGTCTTGATGACTGTTGCTTTGTAGTAGAGTCTGAAGTTAGAGAGGCTGATCCCTCCACTCCATTCTTCTTTCTCAGGATTACTTTGGCTATTTGGGGTCTTTTGTGTTTCCATATGAACTGTGTTATTCTTTTGTCTAGTTCTGTGAAGAATGTCATTGGTAGTTTGATAGGGATCACATTGAATCTGTAGGTGCTATTTGGTAGTATGTTCATTTTCACAATATTGATTCTTCCGACCCAGGAACATGCAATATCTCTCCGTCTGTTTAAGTCTTCTTTAATTTCTTTCATTAGTGTCTTGTAATTTTCTGTGTACAGTTCTTTTGTTTCTTTGGGTAGGTTTATTGCTAGATATTTTATTCTCTTGGTTGCAATGGTGAAGGGGATTGCCTTTTTGATTTCGTTTTCTGATTTTTCATTGTTTGTATATAGGGATGCGAGTGATTTCTGTGTATTGATTTTGTATCCCACAACTTTGCTGAATTCATTGATTAATCTAGTAGTTTTCTAATAATGTCTTTGGGGTTTTCTGTGTATAATACCATGTCATCTGCAAATAGAGGGAGTTTTACTTCTTTTCCAATCTGGATTCCTTTTATTTCTTTCTCTTCTCTTATTGCCGTTGCTAGAACTTCCAGGACTATGTTGATTAAGAGTGATGAAAGTGTACACCCTTGTCTTGTTCCTGATCTTAGAGGGAATGCTTTCAGTTTTTCACCATTGAGGATAATGTTCACTGTGGGCTTCTCATATATGGCTTTGACTATGTTGAGGTTGGTTCCTTCTGTGCCCATTTTCTGAAGAGTTTTTATCATAAATTGGTGTTGGATTTTGTCAAAGGCTTTTTCTGCATCTATTGAGATGATCATGTGGTTTTTGTCTCTCAGTTTGTTGATAGGGTGTATCACATTGATTTATTTGTGGATATTGAAGAATCCTTGCATGCTTGGGATGAACCTGACTTGATCATGATGTATGAGTTTTTTGATGTGTTGAATTTGTTTTTTATATACCCTGTATAAGGATAATTTGTAGGCTTACTTCTGGACCATTTATTTTGCCTCATTAGTTTTTCTTGTTTGTTTCAGACCGGTTCTGCTGCTTTTATTGCTATGGCTTTCTACAATGTGCCAATACCTGGTAGAATGAATCATGGCTATTAGGAAATTTTATTGCTCCATGTAAACATTAAAATGTTGTACATATGACTAATCTGGGAACATACATATCTGTAAACAGCAAAACTCTGTAAAAGTTAAAAGTAAAATAAAGGTTTAAAAGAAAATGTGAAGTTTCCTTAAAAAAATTCTGCCGTCTTTTGTTACCATTATTGTTGCCATTATATTGAATTTAAACATGGCCTGTTTATTTAGGTTGTGTTTTACATTAGTTAAAAGTGCTTGAACATTTCCTTCATAAATTCTTTTTCATTCTTCATTAAATTGCCCTCAATTCATAATTTTTTCTCTATATAATAGTATATTTATAAACTTGATGAGTTATTATTATTTCTCTTAGTTTGTTTTCTTTTGATTTAATGGTTATGCCATCAAGAAATAATGTATTATACCTTCCCTTGCAATTATCATAAACTTTTCTTATCATTCTTACCACATTAGTATGTTCAGTATTATTGGGCTGAATAGTAACAGAGAAAATGCAAGTTTTTAGTTTTGTTCCAGTTCTTAAAGGGAGTGTACTTGACTATGGGTTTTAAGTAGATAATCTTTATTACATCAAGGAAATTGTTTTGCTTCTAAGTTTCAGGGAGTTTCATCATAGATATGTATTGACTTTTATCACATGTAGTCTCTGATATTGAACTATCTCAAATTCTTTTAATATGCCACATTGAATCATGATATATTAGCTTTTAAATAAATTGATATTTCTAACTATCTGATTATTTATATATTTTGTGTATTTAAATGTTCATAAATCAAACATATCTATGCTTTTCCCCTTTCCATGTTGAACCCAAGGGTACACTAGCTTCAGAAAATGAATTAGGGAACTTTCTCCTTTCTTCTAGTTTTCTGGAACAATTTGTATGAGAAAGGGCTTATCTATTCTGAATTATCGGTAGCACTCAACTTTAAAAACCTTGTAAAACGAAAGTTTGGTCATTTTTTGAGGGGGAAATTCTTAGTTCCCATATCCAGTTGTGGTGATACTTCCATTCAGGTGTTTTATTTCTTCTTGGGTTTATCTTGCCATCTTATATTTTTCCAGAAATGTATCCATTTAAGCTAGGTTTTCAAATATCTTGGCCTATAGTTGTTAATATTTTCTTGTTTGTTTCAGACCGGTTCTGCTGCTTTTATTGCTATGCCCTTTACAATGTGCCAATACCTGGTAGAATGAATCATGGCTATTAGGAAATTTTATTGCTCCATGTAAACATTAAAATGTTGTACATATGACTAATCTGGGAACATACATATCTGTAAACAGCAAAACTCTGTAAAAGTTAAAAGTAAAATAAAGGTTTAAAAGAAAATGTGAAGTTTCCTTAAAAAAATTCTGCCGTCTTTTGTTACCATTATTGTTGCCATTATATTGAATTTAAACATGGCCTGTTTATTTAGGTTGTGTTTTACATTAGTTAAAAGTGCTTGAACATTTCCTTCATAAATTCTTTTTCATTCTTCATTAAATTGCCCTCAATTCATAATTTTTTCTCTATATAATAGTATATTTATAAACTTGATGAGTTATTATTATTTCTCTTAGTTTGTTTTCTTTTGATTTAATGGTTATGCCATCAAGAAATAATGTATTATACCTTCCCTTGCAATTATCATAAACTTTTCTTATCATTCTTACCACATTAGTATGTTCAGTATTATTGGGCTGAATAGTAACAGAGAAAATGCAAGTTTTTAGTTTTGTTCCAGTTCTTAAAGGGAGTGTACTTGACTATGGGTTTTAAGTAGATAATCTTTATTACATCAAGGAAATTGTTTTGCTTCTAAGTTTCAGGGAGTTTCATCATAGATATGTATTGACTTTTATCACATGTAGTCTCTGATATTGAACTATCTCAAATTCTTTTAATATGCCACATTGAATCATGATATATTAGCTTTTAAATAAATTGATATTTCTAACTATCTGATTATTTATATATTTTGTGTATTTAAATGTTCATAAATCAAACATATCTATGCTTTTCCCCTTTCCATGTTGAACCCAAGGGTACACTAGCTTCAGAAAATGAATTAGGGAACTTTCTCCTTTCTTCTAGTTTTCTGGAACAATTTGTATGAGAAAGGGCTTATCTATTCTGAATTATCGGTAGCACTCAACTTTAAAAACCTTGTAAAACGAAAGTTTGGTCATTTTTTGAGGGGGAAATTCTTAGTTCCCATATCCAGTTGTGGTGATACTTCCATTCAGGTGTTTTATTTCTTCTTGGGTTTATCTTGCCATCTTATATTTTTCCAGAAATGTATCCATTTAAGCTAGGTTTTCAAATATCTTGGCCTATAGTTGTTAATATTCTGTTATTTTTAAAAATTTATGTTATATCTATAGCTAATTACTACTTTATTTACATTTTATTTCCAGGGTCTTTTCTGTTTTATTAATCTATTCAAGGAATTATAATTTATCTTTGTTAACCATCTTTATTATAAATAAATTATATGTAACTGATTTCTGACCTCTTCTTTTTGCCCTTCATATCCTCTGGCTTATTATATTGGCATTTTTCTTCAAATTAAATTATTTTAAGGTTTTTCAAGTTTAATAATGTGCCATTTATTGCCAAATTATGGTTACTTTTGTTATTTTATATCTTTCTTATTTTTAAATAGATTTACTTAAAACTCTGAGCCACCAGGGAAGTCCAGATGGTGAAGAATCCACCTGCAATGAGGGTTTGATCCCTGGGTTGGGAAGATGCCCTGGAGAAGGTAAAAAGCTACCCGCTTCAGTATTCTTGCTGGGAGAATTCCATGTCTTGTCCATGGACCGCAAAGAGTTAGACACTACTGAGCAACTTTCACTCACTTCACTCACTTAAAACTCTAAATATTCTTCTAAGTGCAACTTAACCTCTGCCCCAAATTTTGACCTTTAGTGCTTTCCTTGTCATTCATTTTGAAGTATATTACAATAACAGGTTTCACTAGCATGATTATTTCTGAGTCTTCATGTCTTAACCTACCTAAAGGATTTGACAGTGTTAAATAATATGCCACATTGAATCATGATATATTAGCTTTTAAATAAATTGATATTTCTAACTATCTGATTATTTATATATTTTGTGTATTTAAATGTTCATAAATCAAACATATCTATGCTTTTCCCCTTTCCATGTTGAACCCAAGGGTACACTAGCTTCAGAAAATGAATTAGGAACTTTCTCCTTTCTTCTAGTTTTCTGGAACAATTTGTATGAGAAAGGGCTTATCTATTCTGAATTATCGGTAGCACTCAATTTTAAAAAACCTTGTAAAACGAAAGTTTGGTCATTTTTTGAGGGGGAAATTCTTAGTTCCCATATCCAGTTGTGGTGATACTTCCATTCAGGTGTTTTATTTCTTCTTGGGTTTATCTTGCCATCTTATATTTTTCCAGAAATGTATCCATTTAAGCTAGGTTTTCAAATATCTTGGCCTATAGTTGTTAATATTCTGTTATTTTTAAAAATTTATGTTATATCTATAGCTAATTACTACTTTATTTACATTTTATTTCCAGGGTCTTTTCTGTTTTATTAATCTATTCAAGGAATTATAATTTATCTTTGTTAACCATCTTTATTATAAATAAATTATATGTAACTGATTTCTGACCTCTTCTTTTTGCCCTTCATATCCTCTGGCTTATTATATTGGCATTTTTCTTCAAATTAAATTATTTTAAGGTTTTTCAAGTTTAATAATGTGCCATTTATTGCCAAATTATGGTTACTTTTGTTATTTTATATCTTTCTTATTTTTAAATAGATTTACTTAAAACTCTGAGCCACCAGGGAAGTCCAGATGGTGAAGAATCCACCTGCAATGAGGGTTTGATCCCTGGGTTGGGAAGATGCCCTGGAGAAGGTAAAAAGCTACCCGCTTCAGTATTCTTGCTGGGAGAATTCCATGTCTTGTCCATGGACCGCAAAGAGTTAGACACTACTGAGCAACTTTCACTCACTTCACTCACTTAAAACTCTAAATATTCTTCTAAGTGCAACTTAACCTCTGCCCCAAATTTTGACCTTTAGTGCTTTCCTTGTCATTCATTTTGAAGTATATTACAATAACAGGTTTCACTAGCATGATTATTTCTGAGTCTTCATGTCTTAACCTACCTAAAGGATTTGACAGTGTTAAATAATCCCTCCTTGGAATGCTGTCTTCAATTCCAAGGCATAATTTTCTTCCCATTACATCTTACATTCTTAAATGCTCCTTCTAAGTCTGCTTTTGCTGCTTCCTCCTCATCTTCCTGACTTATAAATGATGGAGTATCCCAGAACTCAGTTCTTATAATTCTTCTCTATTAACTCTATTTCCTATACAATGTAGCTGGGTACCTGTGACATCTATATGGTAAATACTCCTGAATATTGATTTTTAGTTGAACTATTTACAATTTCTGAGACTTGACCACTTTTTAATGTATAAACATTATAATTGTAAATGATTCAATGATTCAACCTAAACAAACTATATATAGTTATGTATAGTTTACCTCGTGAATATCTAATGAACTCCTCTCTTATCTCATAGCAATTGATTAGCAAATTCTGTCAACTCTACTTGCAAAAATATATCTTAAATATCCTTTCTACTCCACCATGATTGCATGTAAGCAGGGGAAACCCAACCTGAGGCTGGTTTGCTGTCAGGTTCATGAGGGACGACACGTGTTTGGGGACATTTTGGATTCACTTTGAATCTGCCTGGGAGAAAGCATTATGAAAATTTCTCACTGAAGCTGCCTCCTCCTCTCTCTTCTCTGGGTCTCCATTTTGTCCTCATAGCTGAGGAGCATAACTTCTCTTTTACTAGATCTTATCTGACTTTCTCTTTCAATTGGCTTAGAGTCTCCTTTTGGTGACACTCTAGGGAATGCAGCAAAGTCGCATATACTCCCCTGTGTTTGGCCACATAGCCATTTCTGCCCCCTTCTGTGTTCCTTAGACCAGAATTTACTAGTTAACGTTGATACTTTTACCTTAATTAAGTGGATTTTCCCCAGTGCTAGCAATGTTTACTTAGTATTTTTCTCTCCCAGTCACTTTTCATGAAAAAAGAACTATAGCATCAAACTTAAAACCCCTTTTTAGCATTTTACCGTTTTCTATGAAAGGAAGGTGGTGGTGATAGGAGAGCATTCCAACAACTCTACACATCCACCTTTTTTGCTCAGAAACTGTGATATTAAGTAGACATGTGTGTGTGTGCACATGCATCCCTAGGCTTCAACGAGTCTTGGATTATATCAGAGTGTGTGTCAGCTTGCTTCTCATCAATTAGTTTTCCTCATTAAGGAACAGTCATCATCCTCTAGACATATGCTGTTTAAAGCCTGATCCTAGTAAAGTCTGGTAATATCAACATCATTTAGGAACTTGTTAGAAATGGAAGATCTCATCCCAGACCTATTAAATCCTCTCATTAACTTCTGAGTCTGTAGTCATCATTTTCTGGACATAATGCTATTATTCTTTATAGACATGGCTACTCTAGAGTTTGCCTAGAGATGCTCCCAATATTGATATAGTTGCAATTACTCCAATGCTTCTCTCCTTTCAAACTTCTATGCAGAACTTCAGAATTTCTTGAAAATGTTTTAGTTTGCACCTCAGGGATATCAGCTACTGAATAGGTGGGGCTCTGCTCCTTCCTGAGACAAATTTTTACTCAGAGCAACTGTTGTAAGTTCAGTTGTGGGCCCCTTACACCCAGAAAAAAATATATTGAATTCATAATCCCTGTTACGTGTGAGTGTGACTTTATTTAGAGATAGGATCTGTGCATATGTGGTCAAGCTAAAATGAGGTCAAGCTGATTTAGGGTGGGCCCTACTCCAATGAGTGATCCTTATGTGAAGACACAAATTCGGATATAGACACAAAGGAGACACACAGGGAGAATACCATGTGAAAATGGAGGCAGAGGTTGAAGTGATCTGTCTATAAGCCAAGGATGTCAAAGACTAATGGCAACCACCAAAAGCTAGGAGAAAAGCAGGTAACAGGATCACACTCCCAGCTCCAAAAGGAGTGACCTGCCAACCTGGATTTTGGAATTGTAGTCTCCAGAACTTTGAAAGGACAAATTTCTGTCTTTAGCTGCTCAGCTTGTGATATTTTATTGTGGTGGAACTAGGAAGCTAATGCCGCAAGTTTCCTTTGATATGTCTTATATCTGCATAACATGCCACTTGAAGGAAGAATTGGCTCATTTTTGAAATGCTTAGAAAACATGACTCTCCTCTATTGATGGTGATGCTAGATGAGGGGAAGCAATGGAGCAAAAATTACTCCCTTTGTCTCTAAATAAAATTCTTTATTAGAGTAACAGTGTATTCTAAGTATTCATTAGCACTTCTAATGAAAAAAGACTAATGTCTTTCTTCATTTGATAAATCTTAATTATAGTTTCCTCTTCTCCCTCTCATGGCCCATTCTGTATATAATTTGAAAAAACTACGGTTTCAGTGAATACTATGTTATACTGTACTTAAAACTATTCACAAAATCCTAGCTAATGGACAAAGGAAGTGCCTTTACTTTCTTTCGTTTCAAATGAACTTTTGAATGTACTATACTGCCTGGGAAGCTAGTGAAAGTCACTCAGTCGTGTCTGACTCTTTGCAGCCCATGGACAGACCGTGGAATTCTCCCAGCAAGAATACTGGAGTGGTTAGCCTTTGTATTCTCCAGGAATCTTCCCAACCCAGGGATCAAACCCAGGTCTCCTTCATTGTGGGCAGATTTTTTACTGTTGAGCCATGAGGGAAGCCCGTGGGACGCTAAGGGGAGCTATTATCCTCAGGCTCTTCTGGGGCCACTGCTCAGTCTCAGGAGGCCCAACCATGTTTTTTACCATAAGGCCCATAAGTTCTTTTGGAAATAAAACTAAACAGGAATAGACCTACTGGAAGTAAAACTAATAGGTCTCTTCCTAAAGCATGATTGGAATACTCTTTCAAATATTACTGGAAATGGTGTAAAAAATTTAGATAATATAAAAATTTTGTTTTAGACAAAATGAATAAAGAGAAGGTGTTTCATTTGGAAGTAAGCAGTAGACAGCATTATTGTATAAGCTCATTAAGGGTTGTGTACTGTTTAAAATCCAGGAAGTCATAATTGCCTATTGCTGCTGACCAAAAAGCAGTGGTGAATGAATTGGTAAGGCTAATCAGGTCATTTAAAATTATTGTTTTTACTCTTTTCAATTAAGGATATGTCTTATATCTGCATAACATGCCACTTGAAGGAAGAATTGGCTCATTTTTGAAATGCTTAGAAAACATGACTCTCCTCTATTGATGGTGATGCTAGATGAGGGGAAGCAATGGAGCAAAAATTACTCCCTTTGTCTCTAAATAAAATTCTTTATTAGAGTAACAGTGTATTCTAAGTATTCATTAGCACTTCTAATGAAAAAAGACTAATGTCTTTCTTCATTTGATAAATCTTAATTATAGTTTCCTCTTCTCCCTCTCATGGCCCATTCTGTATATAATTTGAAAAAACTACGGTTTCAGTGAATACTATGTTATACTGTACTTAAAACTATTCACAAAATCCTAGCTAATGGACAAAGGAAGTGCCTTTACTTTCTTTCGTTTCAAATGAACTTTTGAATGTACTATACTGCCTGGGAAGCTAGTGAAAGTCACTCAGTCGTGTCTGACTCTTTGCAGCCCATGGACAGACCGTGGAATTCTCCCAGCAAGAATACTGGAGTGGTTAGCCTTTGTATTCTCCAGGAATCTTCCCAACCCAGGGATCAAACCCAGGTCTCCTTCATTGTGGGCAGATTTTTTACTGTTGAGCCATGAGGGAAGCCCGTGGGACGCTAAGGGGAGCTATTATCCTCAGGCTCTTCTGGGGCCACTGCTCAGTCTCAGGAGGCCCAACCATGTTTTTTACCATAAGGCCCATAAGTTCTTTTGGAAATAAAACTAAACAGGAATAGACCTACTGGAAGTAAAACTAATAGGTCTCTTCCTAAAGCATGATTGGAATACTCTTTCAAATATTACTGGAAATGGTGTAAAAATTGAGATAATATAAAAATTTTGTTTTAGACAAAATGAATAAAGAGAAGGTGTTTCATTTGGAAGTAAGCAGTAGACAGCATTATTGTATAAGCTCATTAAGGGTTGTGTACTGTTTAAAATCCAGGAAGTCATAATTGCCTATTGCTGCTGACCAAAAAGCAGTGGTGAATGAATTGGTAAGGCTAATCAGGTCATTTAAAATTATTGTTTTTACTCTTTTCAATTAAGGGTATGTTTATCTTAGTAATATTTCAAGATAGCAATTATGTTTTAAATAAACAAGTGAAAATCTACACTTATTCAAAAGAGATGCTCATAACGTTGTGTTGTATTTTTAAAATTTATAGCTGTGTTCACTGGATTCCAGTGGGATCTAGTCAGTTTATTTCCTTTTTGGTTTTAATTAGGAACCCTACTGGAATTGTGGATAGCTATATACACTAGGGGAATGAGTATGCTTTATTTGATTATATTGTATGTTGGTGACTTTTTTCTGTAATAAAATTTCAGTGATGTTGTGTTAGTTGAGGTTTTTAAAATTAATAATGGTAAAAATGATACTAAATATTTATTTAGAGACATTTTCAGTATTGTACAAATATGTGTTTATTGAGAAAGTTGAATTTCTCTAGGGAAAAAACCCTCCAGTTTCTATGTTTTGACTGTATATCAGTTTGAGACTAGAGACTTGTGAAACTCTAAGTAAACAGTGTAAATATTTAGAAAAACATTTTATTTGTGGTGGTAAGTTGAGGCAAAACAGGGGAAAGGCCTTAAAAAAATAGATGAACCATTTCCTATGATTTTTCCAGAAGATCCCATTTAGAATTCTCTTTGGATTTTTCAGTTAAATAAAAGAATATATCTGGGTCACTCTGTCAGCTCATCTTCTATGTCCACAGTTGGAAACTAAAGATGCTGTCACCAGCATGGACTCAGCCATGAAACTGAGGGTCCTCAGTGATTGGTGACTGTATTGATTCCAACAGAAACTTTGTTTATTAATTACATATATAATATAATATGAAATATGTGTATATATATATTTACACAGATACACACACATATATATAAGATCTGCAGCTTCTCAGTAGATGACAGATTACATCCCGTGTGTTGTCTCGTCATCCTAGAAACCAGCGACTGCCCTAAATGCAGTACCACATGAACTGTCTCTTCTTTAACTCATATTTCTGTGCTGCTTAGACCTACTCTTACCAGAGTTAACTGCCAACTTACTCTGTTTACCCTCTCACTATTAACCTCCTCACTATTAACCTTTACTCATCCACTTTTTAGGTCACAATTCCACTGTAAACAGCTCTCTTAGATATTGACCTTTCCCTTATCTTCTTTCATTTCATTGCCCTAACCTAAATCTAGAACCGTTAGATTCTGAAGCAATAAGAATCTAACCTCACCCTCTTCTTTTATAGGTGAATATAAAAGAAGGATATATAATGATATGTTCAAGGTTACATAGCCATATAGGAAGATTATTAGAAGTATTTGTATTACATATGCCTCTCACATTTGTTAGTATCATTATAATTATTTATGATACCTTATATTCTAAATTATTTTTAGTAAGGCATCATATAATGACAATAGACATAAATCTGATAGTGGTATGACAACCTTAATTCATTTATTGAACACATTAGGCATATGCTATATGTTAATAATTGTTAGGAATACTGGAAATTAATCTGTAGATAGAATAGAAAAAAGTCCCAACCTACATGGACTTTGCGTTCTTGTGGTGGAAGATAGATTCTAAGCTTATATAATTGAAATCTATAGTGGCTTATGTTGGTGCTGAAAACTCAAGCAGGACAGGAAATGTAGGGAGGTTTAGATTCTGTGCGTTTGGCAGAAATCAGTATTGAGGCGGTAAAACCAAGGATTTGGAAATGAGGAAACTAGATATACTTAAACTCAATGAAGCTTATCCCCTTCTTTTTTAAAATTTTCAAGTACATTTTAATCTGTTATTATAGAACTCACAGAAAGTCACACCATTGGTGAGTACGTTTATGAATTTAGAGCAGAATGCAGGTTTGGAAAGCAGTAAAGTGTATATGCCCTTCTTGATTTTTTGCTAATGAAAAAGAATTACCAAATATAATCCTTCCAAAGGCTTTTTCTTCCTCCTGATATAACTGTAAAATTGTGGCAAAGGGTAATACAAGGAAGGATATGTTATACCATCCGCCACCTTCATTACCTTTTTTTTCTTTCAGAATCTCATTTATCAAAAAGATGTGGTTCACCCATTGGCATGGAAGCCATTAGTTAATTTAAATCTAAAGTCTGCAGTTCATTTTTAAGAACTGAGTTTCTTACTAAGAGGCACAAACAGTGTTTAATCATGGCTGTGTGTAAGAGATAAAGCAAGCTGCAGAAGGGACAGCTGCCAGGGCCTTAGCTCACATATCCATGTACTGGACATTCACAGGAGAAGGCAACAGCTTGGGAATCCCTTTACTGTAGAAAACTGGGGAGGAAATTGGTGCTCGTGACTGAGAAAACAGAGAAATAAGGACTGACTAGTTTTCTCTGCTTTTTTAAAAAACTATTACTTTATATCTCAATGGTTTTTATTTTTACTTTATTTATTTATTTATTTTCATCCATCTTTATTCTTTGTCCTGTATGGGCCTTCCATTGCAGTGGCCTCTCTCATTGCAGAGCACTGGCTCTGAGTGCATGCACTCCTAATTGGTCCAGCCGCTTCAAGGCACATGGGATCCTCCCAGGCCAGGGATCCAACCAGTGCCCCTATGCACTGCAAGGCTGAATCTCGATAGAATAGAAAAAAGTCCCAACCTACATGGACTTTGCGTTCTTGTGGTGGAAGATAGATTCTAAGCTTATATAATTGAAATCTATAGTGGCTTATGTTGGTGCTGAAAACTCAAGCAGGACAGGAAATGTAGGGAGGTTTAGATTCTGTGCGTTTGGCAGAAATCAGTATTGAGGCGGTAAAACCAAGGATTTGGAAATGAGGAAACTAGATATACTTAAACTCAATGAAGCTTATCCCCTTCTTTTTTAAAATTTTCAAGTACATTTTAATCTGTTATTATAGAACTCACAGAAAGTCACACCATTGGTGAGTACGTTTATGAATTTAGAGCAGAATGCAGGTTTGGAAAGCAGTAAAGTGTATATGCCCTTCTTGATTTTTTGCTAATGAAAAAGAATTACCAAATATAATCCTTCCAAAGGCTTTTTCTTCCTCCTGATATAACTGTAAAATTGTGGCAAAGGGTAATACAAGGAAGGATATGTTATACCATCCGCCACCTTCATTACCTTTTTTTTCTTTCAGAATCTCATTTATCAAAAAGATGTGGTTCACCCATTGGCATGGAAGCCATTAGTTAATTTAAATCTAAAGTCTGCAGTTCATTTTTAAGAACTGAGTTTCTTACTAAGAGGCAAAAAAAGTGTTTAATCATGGCTGTGTGTAAGAGATAAAGCAAGCTGCAGAAGGGACAGCTGCCAGGGCCTTAGCTCACATATCCATGTACTGGACATTCACAGGAGAAGGCAACAGCTTGGGAATCCCTTTACTGTAGAAAACTGGGGAGGAAATTGGTGCTCGTGACTGAGAAAACAGAGAAATAAGGACTGACTAGTTTTCTCTGCTTTTTTAAAAAACTATTACTTTATATCTCAATGGTTTTTATTTTTACTTTATTTATTTATTTATTTTCATCCATCTTTATTCTTTGTCCTGTATGGGCCTTCCATTGCAGTGGCCTCTCTCATTGCAGAGCACTGGCTCTGAGTGCATGCACTCCTAATTGGTCCAGCCGCTTCAAGGCACATGGGATCCTCCCAGGCCAGGGATCCAACCAGTGCCCCTATGCACTGCAAGGCTGAATCTCTACCCGCTGAACTACCAGGGAAACCTTTCTCTGCTTTTCTTGTCCACTGAGTGGTACACTGTTTCTCTTTTCTCTTCCAATTCCCTTCCTCTCCCTGCTCTCGATGTTCTATTGCTTAGGGTTCTTTCCTTTTTTCACTGCTCTGATTCCTGTAGCTCCTTCCCTTGGCTTATCTTGCCAATTAACAGGACTTTAGCTGTAACTTAAAATCTTGTGATAGCATCCCAATCTCTCTCTCCACACTTCATTTCTCTTATCATTAGGACAGTAATATTTCACTTGTATGAATATCATATCATATGGGCACCTCAAATGCACTAGTTAGTTATATAAATAAACTAACCACTGTTTGTCTACAAATCTGCTCATCCTTTTTATCTCCATTACATTATTTGCTCCATCTCCCAAGCCAAATACTCAGGTCATCTTTGACTAATCTCCTTTTATCATTAATCAAATCCATTAGTGGATTACAGCCTTGTCATGGCAAAGGGGCTTGTGTAACTCAATGAAGCCATGCCAGGCAGGGTCATCCAAGATAGGCAGGTCATTAGTAGAGAGTTCTCACAAAGCATGGTCCATTGGAGGAGGGAAAGGCGAACCACTCCAGTATTTTGACACAAGATGATTCCCCCAGGTTGGAAAGTGTCTAGTATGCTATTGGGGAAGAATAGAGGACAATTACTAATAGTGCTAGAAAGAATGAAGCTGCTGAGCCAAAGTGGAAATGATGCTGTTGAGGATGTGTCTGGTCGTGAAAGTAAAGTCATAGGCTGTAAAGAACAATATTGCATAGGAACTTGGAGCATTGGGTCCGTGAATTAAGGTGAATTGGATGTTGTCAAACAGGAGATGGCAAGAGTGAACATTCACATCTTAAGAATTAGTGAACTAAAGTGGGCGAGAATGGGCAAATTTAACACAAATGTCAATCATATCTACTGCTGTGGGCAAGAATCTCTTAGAAGAAACAGAGTAGCCCTTATAGTTAACAAAAGTGTATTAGTTGCTCGGTCATGTTTGACTCTTTGTGACCCAGTGGACTGTAGGCTGCCAGGCTCCTCTGTCCATGGATTTTTCCAAGCAAGAATATTGGAGTGGGTAGCCAGCCGTTCCCTTTTCCAGGGGATCTTCTAGACCTAGGAGTTGAACCTGGGTCTCCAGCATTAAAGGTGACTTCTCTACCATCTGTGCCACCAGGAGGACCCCCAGACATGTAGTACTTGGGTGCAGTCTCAAAAAGGACAGAATGATCTCAGTTTATTTCCAAGGCAATTCATTCAACCTCACAGTAATCAGTCTATACTGCATTCACTGATGCTGAAGAAGCTGAAGCTGACTGGTTCTATGAAGACTAACAACACCTTCTAGAAATGACACCAAAAAAAGCAATGTCCTTTTCACCATAGGAGAATGTAATGCAAGAGTAGAATGTCAAGAGATACCTGGCATAACAGGCAAGTTTGGCCTTAGAGTACAAAATGAATCAGGGAAAAAGCTAACAGAGTTTTGTCAAGAGACCACATTGGTCATAGCAAACATGCTCTTTCAATAAAACAAGAGACACTTCTTCATGTGGACATGACCAGATAGTCAATACCAAAATAAGGCTGATTATATTTTTTGTGGCTGTCAATGAAGCCATGCCAAGCAGGGTCATCCAAGATAGGCAGGTCATTAGTAGAGAGTTCTCACAAAGCATGGTCCATTGGAGGAGGGAAAGGCGAACCACTCCAGTATTTTGACACAAGATGATTCCCCCAGGTTGGAAAGTGTCTAGTATGCTATTGGGGAAGAATAGAGGACAATTACTAATAGTGCTAGAAAGAATGAAGCTGCTGAGCCAAAGTGGAAATGATGCTGTTGAGGATGTGTCTGGTCGTGAAAGTAAAGTCATAGGCTGTAAAGAACAATATTGCATAGGAACTTGGAGCATTGGGTCCGTGAATTAAGGTGAATTGGATGTTGTCAAACAGGAGATGGCAAGAGTGAACATTCACATCTTAAGAATTAGTGAACTAAAGTGGGCGAGAATGGGCAAATTTAACACAAATGTCAATCATATCTACTGCTGTGGGCAAGAATCTCTTAGAAGAAACAGAGTAGCCCTTATAGTTAACAAAAGTGTATTAGTTGCTCGGTCATGTTTGACTCTTTGTGACCCAGTGGACTGTAGGCTGCCAGGCTCCTCTGTCCATGGATTTTTCCAAGCAAGAATATTGGAGTGGGTAGCCAGCCGTTCCCTTTTCCAGGGGATCTTCTAGACCTAGGAGTTGAACCTGGGTCTCCAGCATTAAAGGTGACTTCTCTACCATCTGTGCCACCAGGAGGACCCCCAGACATGTAGTACTTGGGTGCAGTCTCAAAAAGGACAGAATGATCTCAGTTTATTTCCAAGGCAATTCATTCAACCTCACAGTAATCAGTCTATACTGCATTCACTGATGCTGAAGAAGCTGAAGCTGACTGGTTCTATGAAGACTAACAACACCTTCTAGAAATGACACCAAAAAAAGCAATGTCCTTTTCACCATAGGAGAATGTAATGCAAGAGTAGAATGTCAAGAGATACCTGGCATAACAGGCAAGTTTGGCCTTAGAGTACAAAATGAATCAGGGAAAAAGCTAACAGAGTTTTGTCAAGAGACCACATTGGTCATAGCAAACATGCTCTTTCAATAAAACAAGAGACACTTCTTCATGTGGACATGACCAGATAGTCAATACCAAAATAAGGCTGATTATATTTTTTGTGGCTGAAGATGGGGAAGCTCACTTTGGCTCAAATCATGAGCTCCTTATTGCAAAATTCAGGCTTAAATGGAAGAAAATAAGAAAAACCACTAGGCAATTCAGGTACAATTTAAATCAAACTCCTTATGATTATACAGTGGAATGACAAATTCAAAGAATTAGGTATGATAGAATGTCTGAAGAACTATGGACAGAGGTTTATAACATGGTTCAGGAAACACTGACCAAAACCATCTCAAAGAAAAAGAAGGAAAGGTGGTAGTCTGAGGAGGATTTACAAATACTGAGTAAAGAAGAGAAGTGAAAGGTAAGGGAGAAAGGGAAAGATATACCCAACTGAATGCAGGGTCCTGGAGAACAGTAAGGAGAGATTTAAAAAAAAAAAAAAAGCCTTCTTAAGTGAACAGTGCAAAGAAATAGAGGAAAATAACAGAATGGGAAAGACTAGAAATCTCTTCAATAAAATTAGGGATATCATGGGAACATTTCATGCGACAATGGATATGATAGAGAACAGAGATAATAAGAACCTAAGAGAAGCAGAAGAGGTTAAGAAGAGGTGGCAAGACTATGCAGAACTATACAGAAAAGTCTTCATAACCCAGGTAACCACAGTGGTGTGGTGTGTAAAGTCAAGTGGGAATTAGGAAGCATTACTATAAACAAAGCTAGTAGAGGTGATGAAATTTCAGCTGAGCTATTTAAAAACCTAAACAATGATGCTGTTAAAGTGCTGCACTCAATATGTCAGCAAATTCAGAAAACAGCAGTGGCCACAGAAATGGAAAAGATCAGTTTTCATTCTAATCTCAAAGAAGGTAAATGTGAAAGAATGTTCAGTCTACTGTATAATTGTGCTCATTTCCCATGATAGTGGGGTTGTTCAAAATCTTTCAAGTTAAGCTTTAGCAGTATGTGAACCAAGAATTTCCAGATGTGCAAGATAGGTTTAGAAATAGCAGAGGAACCAGAGATCAAACTGCCATTTGTTGGATCATAGAGAAAGCAAGGGAATTCCTGAAAAACTACTGCTTAATTGACTATACTAAACCTTTGTGTGAATCACAACAAACTGTGGAAAATTCTTAAGATGGGAATACTAGACCACCTTACCTGCCTCCTGAGAAACCTGTAGGCAGGTCAAGAAGCAACAGTTAGAAGTGGGCTTGGAGAAGTGGAGTTAAGATGGTGGCGTAGAAGGACGTACACTCATCTCTCCTGCAAAATCGCCTGAATTGCAACAAGTTCCTGAGAAACCATCGACAGGAGGAGGTTGGATCCAATCACAAAGAAGATACCCCACATCAAAAGAAAAAGGAGGGGCTTCCCCTGGTGGTCCAGTGGGTAAGGACACCGCCTTCCAGTGCAAGGGGCGCCAGTTCGATCCCTGGCCTGGGAAGATCCCACGTGCCGCAGAGCGGCTGGACTGATGTGTCCAATCGCCGAGCCGGAGCTCTGGAGCGCATGCGCCCAGAGCTGGTGCTCTGCGACACTGGAGGCCACCGCGATGGGAGGCCCACAGGGGCCAAAGAACAAAGACGAATGAAAATAGAGAAATGAAAGACCAATAAAAGTGGCCCGCCCACTCCCCTCTCTCCCCCGCCCGACGCCTGCCCAAAATAAATAAATAAATCTTTAAAAAAAAAAGAAAAAAGAAAAAGGAGAAGCCGCAACAAGATGGGGGGGGGGGGGCGCAATCGCACTTTTAAAAGTCAAACCTCATACCCACCAGAGAGGCTAGGTGGGCCAAATAGGCAAAGCCTGTTGCAAATCAAGACCCAGGAAAGGAGCAGTGACCCCCATAAGGAACTGAACCAGACCTGCTTTAGAGGGTCCAAGTGCCCCCTTAAGCTAGAAGTGCCCTTGAGCAGTTGTCAGAAAGATGGCACTCAATTCCCTTTGAAGGAGGTTATCATTAACCCGATCATAGAACCGTGGAGTAGGACTGGAGTGCTCGGAGATCTGGGAAAGGGGAATAGCTATCCCGCAAGAGACTGAGCCAGACTCACCTCTGAGTATTGTGACGTCTCCTGCGGTGGTGGGGGTTGATGGTGGCCTGCAGCAGGGTTGGGGACACTGCGGAAGTGTTTCTCATAGAGCATGTGGGAATAAATCCTTTGTAAGAGAGAGGCAACTACCCCTACTGTAGTTTGGCTGAAGGTCAAACTACAGGGAGGGAAGTTAGCTCCACCCAGCAACAGAGGTATTTGGACTAATGATTAAGAAACTATGAGGGCCAGCCTGGGTGGGCCTTTTACTTCTGGAATAGGCAGAAATAAACAAGCAGTAAAAGAGGCCATCATATCCACCCACTGCCAGAGGCAAGAAAAAGACTGATAATTCCTGAGTAGTCAGCAAGAGACAGAGGAACATAAACATTCACTATTTTTATGTTTTGACTGGAGCTGGATTTACTGCTGGATTTTTTTTTCCATTCTTTTTTCTTGCTTTTCTTTTCTTTTCTTTTTGTCACTCTTTTTTTCTTTATTCCTCATTCCCTCTGCTCCCCCCCCACACTTTTTTTTTCCTTCAGTGAACTATATTGAAGCTACCAATCTTATCAGTAAGACTGACTATATTCAAGTTTACATAATTTTTTTTTCTTTTAAACCACACGTTTTATCTTGGTATATACTTCTGGTTCTACACTGGCTTCTTATGGTTCTGTGGGGGTGTTGTTTGTTTATACTGCTTTTGCTTTCTGTATATTTTTCTATATTCTTATCCCTGTTTTAATTTCTAAATTTTTTATATGTGTTATTACTTCCTCTACAAATATTTCTTTGCTTTCTCTGATGCTGTTTTCCTACAGCACTAAACTCTAATACATACAAATCTTTATCTCCCTAGATTTAACTTTGCATTACTATTCTATATGTCTCTTCTATCCTCCCTTTCTCATTTTCCCTTTACCCACTATATTTCTTAGTCTGTTCTGTCCTCGTTGCCTTATCCCCAACTGGGACCCTGAACTAGCATTATTCTCCAATTTGTGCTCTACTTAGTTTGGTTATTAACTGGTGGATATCATTCTTGGTTTTCTCTGTTCGCCATGCTAACATATTGTACTGTATTTTTTGTTGGAATGTTTGGGTTATGTTGTGGATGTATGTTTTTATGTTAGTTTTATGTTTATTTCCATTGTGTATATTTGTGGTGGGGTTGATGGTGGCCTGCAGCAGGGTTGGGGACACTGCGGAAGTGTTTCTCATAGAGCATGTGGGAATAAATCCTTTGTAAGAGAGAGGCAACTACCCCTACTGTAGTTTGGCTGAAGGTCAAACTACAGGGAGGGAAGTTAGCTCCACCCAGCAACAGAGGTATTTGGACTAATGATTAAGAAACTATGAGGGCCAGCCTGGGCGGACCTTTTAGTTCTGGAATAGGCAGAAATTCACAAGCAGTAAAAGAGGCCTTCAGATCCAACCACTGCCAGAGGCAAGAAAAAGACTGGTAATTCCTGAGTAGTCAGCAAGAGACAGAGGAGCATAAACACTCACTATTTTTGCATTTTGACTGGAGCTGGATGCACTGCTGGATTTTCTTTCCATTCTTTTTTCTTGCTTTTCTTTTCTTTTCTTTTTGTCACTCTTTTTTTCTTTATTCCTCATTCCCTCTGCTCCCCCCCCACACTTTTTTTTTCCTTCAGTGAACTATATTGAAGCTACCAATCTTATCAGTAAGACTGACTATATTCAAGTTTACATAATTTTTTTTTCTTTTAAACCACACGTTTTATCTTGGTATATACTTCTGGTTCTACACTGGCTTCTTATGGTTCTGTGGGGGTGTTGTTTGTTTATACTGCTTTTGCTTTCTGTATATTTTTCTATATTCTTATCCCTGTTTTAATTTCTAAATTTTTTATATGTGTTATTACTTCCTCTACAAATATTTCTTTGCTTTCTCTGATGCTGTTTTCCTACAGCACTAAACTCTAATACATACAAATCTTTATCTCCCTAGATTTAACTTTGCATTACTATTCTATATGTCTCTTCTATCCTCCCTTTCTCATTTTCCCTTTACCCACTATATTTCTTAGTCTGTTCTGTCCTCGTTGCCTTATCCCCAACTGGGACCCTGAACTAGCATTATTCTCCAATTTGTGCTCTACTTAGTTTGGTTATTAACTGGTGGATATCATTCTTGGTTTTCTCTGTTCGCCATGCTAACATATTGTACTGTATTTTTTGTTGGAATGTTTGGGTTATGTTGTGGATGTATGTATATGTTAGTGTGTATAATTCAGTATGCTAGATAGTATTTGGATGATATTTTAATTGCCATTTGTCAAAGATATACTTTCTGATTCTCATTCGCGTATATATGTTTAAATATCATTTAATGCCATAACAAACCAGCTGTGAAATCTTCATTCCCTGGTTAGGCAACAAGCTCAGGGGCTTTAGGGATGGAGCACTGACCCCAAAACCCTACAATACCAGAGAGCACCTAACTCTAGAGAGCATTAAACAGCGAGAACTCCAACAAAGGCAAGCACTTGTATGCAAATCCTGACATCACCCAACCACCAGCATCACCCAGAATAAGACGCATCATACAAACAACAAACACTGACAGAAGTAACTCAAAGTCTGGGAAAAGGAAACCTCAAACATAGTTAAAAAATTAATAATAACAATGAAACGGCAGAGAAATACCACACAAGTGAAGGAACAATCTACAAATACACAAGTCCAAATAGACGAAGTGGAATTAGACAAACTTTCTGACAGCGAATTCAGAACAATGATAGTGATGATGATCCAAAACACCAAAAACAGAATTTTAGAGAAATTGCAAGAATCAACTAACACACTGAATCAAGAAATATAAGAACTTAAAAAACAACAAACAGAGACAAGCAACTCAATTGCTGAACTTAAAAACACTGTAGAAGGAACCAAGAGCAGAGTATCTGAGACAGAATACCAGATAAATGAGCTGGAAGACAGAATGGTGGAAGTAACTGCTAAAGAAGAGAATCAAGCTCAAAAATGAAAAGAACAGAGGATAGCCTCAGAGACATCTGAAATAATATCAAACACACCAATATTTAAATTATAGGAGTTTCAGAAGAAGAAGAAAAAAAAGAAAAGATATGAGAACATTCGTGAAGAGATTATAGTTGAAAATTTCCCCAACATGAGAAAAGAAATAGTCTATCAAGACCAAGAAACACAAAGAGTACCTAAAACAACCCAAGCTAAGGGACCCTGAACTAGCATTATTCTCCAATTTGTGCTCTACTTATTTTATTAACTGGTGGATATCATTCTTGGTTTTCTGTTCGCCATGCTAACATATTGTACTGTATTTTTTGTTGGAATGTTTGGGTTATGTTGTGGATGTATGTATATGTTAGTGTGTATAATTCAGTATGCTAGATAGTATTTGGATGATATTTTAATTGCCATTTGTCAAAGATATACTTTCTGATTCTCATTCGCGTATATATGTTTAAATATCATTTAATGCCATAACAAACCAGCTGTGAAATCTTCATTCCCTGGTTAGGCAACAAGCTCAGGGGCTTTAGGGATGGAGCACTGACCCCAAAACCCTACAATACCAGAGAGCACCTAACTCTAGAGAGCATTAAACAGCGAGAACTCCAACAAAGGCAAGCACTTGTATGCAAATCCTGACATCACCCAACCACCAGCATCACCCAGAATAAGACGCATCATACAAACAACAAACACTGACAGAAGTAACTCAAAGTCTGGGAAAAGGAAACCTCAAACATAGTTAAAAAATTAATAATAACAATGAAACGGCAGAGAAATACCACACAAGTGAAGGAACAATCTACAAATACACAAGTCCAAATAGACGAAGTGGAATTAGACAAACTTTCTGACAGCGAATTCAGAACAATGATAGTGATGATGATCCAAAACACCAAAAACAGAATTTTAGAGAAATTGCAAGAATCAACTAACACACTGAATCAAGAAATATAAGAACTTAAAAAACAACAAACAGAGACAAGCAACTCAATTGCTGAACTTAAAAACACTGTAGAAGGAACCAAGAGCAGAGTATCTGAGACAGAATACCAGATAAATGAGCTGGAAGACAGAATGGTGGAAGTAACTGCTAAAGAAGAGAATCAAGCTCAAAAATGAAAAGAACAGAGGATAGCCTCAGAGACATCTGAAATAATATCAAACACACCAATATTTAAATTATAGGAGTTTCAGAAGAAGAAGAAAAAAAAGAAAAGATATGAGAACATTCGTGAAGAGATTATAGTTGAAAATTTCCCCAACATGAGAAAAGAAATAGTCTATCAAGACCAAGAAACACAAAGAGTACCATACAGAATCAACCCAAGAAGAAACACACCAAGACACACATTGATGAAGCTAACACAAATTAAACACAAAGACACAATTCTCAAAGCAGCAAGGGAAAAGCAACTAGTGACATACAAGACCCATACAGCTGTTTAACAGCTGATCTTTCAACAGAAACTCTGCAGGCCAGAAGGGAATGGCAGGACATATTTAAAGTGCTGAAACAGAATAATCTTCAACCAAGAATACTCTACCCTTCAAGAATCTCATCCAGAATTGATGGAGAAATCAAAAGCTTTACAAAGAAGCAAAGATTAAAAGAATTTAGTCACACCAGTCCAGCCTTACAACAAGTGTTAAATGGACTTAAATAGACAACAAGTATAAAAGAAGAAGAAGATCTATAGAACAAAGCCATCATAGCATCTAAGAAGATGACAATAGGATCAATTGTATCAACACTTAGTTTGAATTTAAATGGACAGCCAAAAGGCACAGACTGCCTGAATGGATACAGAAGCAAGACCCATATGTATGCTGCCTATAAGAAACTCACTTCAGACCTAGAGACACTTATAGGCGGAAAGTGAGAGGATGGAAAAAGATATTCCATACAAATGGAAATCAAAAGAAAGCTGGAGTAGCAATCATCATATCAGACAAAATAGATCTTATAATCAAGAAGAGTATAAGAGACAAGGCAGTGCACTACATAATGATCAAGGGATCAATCCAGGAGGAAAACATAACAATTGTAAATATCTACGCACCCAACACAGGTGCACCTGAATACATGAGACAAACACTTTCAGACATAAAAGAGGAGATCGACAAAAACACAATAATAGTCGGAGACGTTAACACTCCTCTCACACCAATGGACAGATCCTCAAAACAGAAAAGTAATAAAGAAACACAAGCCTTAAATACCACACTAGAAAAGATGGACCTCATGGATATCTTTAGGACCTTCCATCCAAAAGCAGAATACACTTTCTTCTCAAGTGTTCATGGAACATTCTCCAGGATAGACCACATCCTGAGCCACAAGTCAAACCTCAGTGAATTCCAGAAAACTGAAATTATATCAGCCATCTTCTCAGACCACAATGCAATGAGACTAGAGATCAACTACAAGAGAAAGACTGCTAAAAACACAAACATATGGAGATTAAACAACACATACCTAAAAAACAAATTGATTACGGAGCAAATCAAAGGAGAAATAAAGAAATTTCTAGAAGAAAATGACAATGAACACATGACAGTGCAGTTCTAAGAGGGAAGTTTATAGCAATACAATCCTATCTCAAGAAACAAGAAAAATATCAAACAGATAACCTAACTCTATGCTTAAAACAGTTGGAGAAAAGAAAAATAAAACCCCAAAGCTAGCAGAAGAAGAGAAATCATAAAGATCAGAGCAGAAATAAATGAGAAAGAAAGAAACAGTAGTAAAGATAAATAAAACAAAAAGCTGGTTCTTCGAAAAGGTAAACAAAATCAACAGACCGCAGGCCAGACTTATCAAGAAAAGAAGAAAGAAGACCCAGATCAACAAAATCAAAAATAAAAAAGAAGAGATTTCAACAGATAATGCAGAAATCCAAAGGATTCTAAGAGACTATGATGAACAACTGTATGGCAAGAAGCTGGACAACCTGGAAGAAATGGACAGTTTCTTAGACAAGGTTGGTCTTCGAAGACTGAACCAGCAAGAAATAGAAGCTATGAACAACCCAATCACAAGCTCAGAAATCAAATTTGTGATTAAAAATCTACCCCCTAAAAAAAGCCCAGGGCCAGATGGCTTCACAGGTGAATTCTACCAAACATTTAAAGAAGAACTAATACCTGTTCTTCTAAAATTCTTTCAAAAAATTGCACAGGAAGGAATACTTCCAAACACATTCTCCAAGGCCACCATCATCCTGATACCAAAAGCAGGCAAAGACAACACAAAAAAAGAAAATTATAGACCCATTTCACTGGTGAACTTGGATGCCAAAATCCTCAGCAAAATCCTAGCAAACAGAATTCAACAACAGATCAGAAAACTCATACATCATGAGCAAGTTGGGTTAATCCCAGGCATGCAAGGATTCTTCAATATCTGCATATCAATATGATACACCATATGAACAAATTGAGAGACAAATCACATGATAGGCTCAATAGATGCAGAAACAGCCTTCGATAAAGTGCAATGTCCATTTATGATAAAAAACTCTTCAGAAAATGGGCATAGAAGGAACCTATCTCAACATAATAAAAGCCATATATGAAGCCCACAGCGAACATTATCCTCAATGGTGAAAAACTGAAAGCATTCCCACTAAGATCAGGAACAGGACAGGGGTGTCCACTTTCACCACTCTTAATCAACATAATCCTGGAAGTTCTAGCTACCGCAATAAGAGAAGAGAAAGAAAAGGAATCCAGATTGGAAAAGAAGTAAAACTCCTTCTATTTGCGGATGACATGATATTATACATAGAAAACTCCAAAGACATTATTAGAAAGCTATCAGACTAATCAACGAGTTCAGCAGAGTCGTGGGATACAGAATCAATATACAGAAATCACTGGCATTCTTATACACAAACAATGAAAAATCAGAAAATGAAATCAAAGAGGCAATCCCCTTCACCATTGCATCCAAGAGAATAAAATATCTAGGAATAAGCCTGGAAATAAACAAAAGAAACCAAACAAAAAAACCCAAAGAAACAAAAGAACTATAGACAAAAAATTACAAGACACTAATGAAAGAAATTAAAGAAGACTGAAACAGATGGAGAGATATTCCGTGTTCCTGGGTTGGAAGAATCAATATTGTGAAAATGAACATACTACCAAAAATTTTACAGAGATTCAATGCAATCCCTACCAAATTACCAATGACATTGTTCACAGAACTAGACCAAAGAATAACACAGTTCATATGGAAACACAAAAGACCCTGAATAGCCAAAGCAATCCTGAGAAAGAAGAATAGAGCTGGAGGGATCAGTCTCCCTAACTTCAGACTATACTACAAAGCAACAATCATCAAAACAGTGTGGTACTGGCACAAAAACAGAACTATAGGCAATCAATCGAGACCCCAGAGATAAACCCATGCACCTGTGGGTTCAACAACAGATCAGAAAACTCATACATCATGAGCAATTTTACCCCTGCAAGGATTCTTCAATATCTGCATATCAATATGATACACCATATGAACAAATTGAGAGACAAATCACATGATAGGCTCAATAGATGCAGAAACAGCCTTCGATAAAGTGCAATGTCCATTTATGATAAAAAACTCTTCAGAAAATGGGCATAGAAGGAACCTATCTCAACATAATAAAAGCCATATATGAAGCCCACAGCGAACATTATCCTCAATGGTGAAAAACTGAAAGCATTCCCACTAAGATCAGGAACAGGACAGGGGTGTCCACTTTCACCACTCTTAATCAACATAATCCTGGAAGTTCTAGCTACCGCAATAAGAGAAGAGAAAGAAAAGGAATCCAGATTGGAAAAGAAGTAAAACTCCTTCTATTTGCGGATGACATGATATTATACATAGAAAACTCCAAAGACATTATTAGAAAGCTATCAGACTAATCAACGAGTTCAGCAGAGTCGTGGGATACAGAATCAATATACAGAAATCACTGGCATTCTTATACACAAACAATGAAAAATCAGAAAATGAAATCAAAGAGGCAATCCCCTTCACCATTGCATCCAAGAGAATAAAATATCTAGGAATAAGCCTGGAAATAAACAAAAGAAACCAAACAAAAAAACCCAAAGAAACAAAAGAACTATAGACAAAAAATTACAAGACACTAATGAAAGAAATTAAAGAAGACTGAAACAGATGGAGAGATATTCCGTGTTCCTGGGTTGGAAGAATCAATATTGTGAAAATGAACATACTACCAAAAATTTTACAGAGATTCAATGCAATCCCTACCAAATTACCAATGACATTGTTCACAGAACTAGACCAAAGAATAACACAGTTCATATGGAAACACAAAAGACCCTGAATAGCCAAAGCAATCCTGAGAAAGAAGAATAGAGCTGGAGGGATCAGTCTCCCTAACTTCAGACTATACTACAAAGCAACAATCATCAAAACAGTGTGGTACTGGCACAAAAACAGAACTATAGGTCAATGGAACAAGATCGAGACCCCAGAGATAAACCCATGCACCTGTGGGTACCTTATTTTTGACAAAGGAGGCGAAACTATAAAATGGGACAAAGACAGCCTCTTCAACAAATGGTGCCGGGAAAATTGGACAGCTACATGCAAAAAAAGTGAAATTGGATCATTTCCCTACACCATACACAAAGATCAACTCAAAATGGATTAAAGGCCTAAATGTAAGACCAGAAACCATAAAACTCTTGGAGGAGAATATAGGTAAAACTCTGAAGGACATAAATGAAAGTAAGATCTTCACTGACCCACCTACTAGAATAGTGGAACTAAAAACAAAAATTAACATGTGGGACGTAATGAAACTTAAAAGCTTTTGTAGAGCAAAATAAACTACAAATAAGGTGAATAGGCAACCCGCAGACAGGGAGTAAATAATAGCAAATGAAACAACAGACAAAGAGTTAACTTCCAAAATCTACAAGCAACTCAGACAATTCAACTTTGGAAAGATGAACAATCAAAAAATGGGAAAAGGACCTAAACAGACAGCTCTCAAAGGGGACATATAGATGGCCAAAAAACACATGAAACAATGCTCAACATCACTTATTATTAGAGAAATGCAAATCAAAAGTACAATGAGATATCACCTCACACCCGTCAGAATGGCCATCATCCACACATCGACAGACAATACCTGCTGGAGAGGGTACGGAGAAAAGGGAACCCTCTTGCATTGCTGGTGGGAATGTCAATTGATACAGCCGCTATGAAAGACAATATGGAGAGTCCTTAAAAAGCTAAAAATAGAAGCACCATACAACCCAGCAATCCAACCATTAGGCTTATACCCAGATGTTATCAAAACTGACAGAAGCACCTGTACCCCAATGTTTATTGTAGTTCTCTACACAATAGCTAGATCATGGAAACAAGCTAGATGTCCATCAATGAATGAATGGATTAAGAAGCACTGGTACGTATATACAAAGGAGTACTTCTCAGCTGTAAAAAGAAATGCAGAAGACTCAGCCCTAATGAGGTGACTGGATCTAGAACCTATCATAAAAAATGAAGTAAGTCAAAAAGAGAAAGACAAGTACAGTATACTAGCACATATATATGGAATCTAATAGGATGGTAATGATAACACATGCAGTGGAAAAACAGACATGGAGAATAGACATATGGACATTGTGGGGAATGAACAGTGGGTGAGAGGCATAAAGGAAGTGTCATAACCTATACTATCATGAAAAAAATAACTACTGTCATTGCATTGTGAGAAAAGGGGATCATGCAGGGGCACTGTGTGATGGCCTGGAGGGGTGGGACGGGAGAGATATACATATGACTAATCAGGGATCATACATATGTGTAAACAGCACAACTCTGTAAAAGGAAAAAGTAAAATTAAAATTAAAAAGAAGTGGGCATTGGAAAATGGACTGGTTCCAAATTGGGAAAGGAGTCTATCAGTGCTGTGTATTGTCACCCTGTTTGTTGAACTTTTTTGCAGAGTACATCATACAAAATGCCAAGCTGGATGAATCTTAAGATAGAATCTAGATTGCTGGGAGAAATACCAACAACTTCAACGTCGATTTAGGATTTGAATCCAGCTAGATTTAGATTTGAATCCAGCTAGTCAGCAGATATGCAGATATGCAGATGATACCACTCGAGTGGCAAAAAGCAAAGAGAAACTAAAGATACTCTTGAGGAAGGTGAAAGAAGAGAGTGAAAAAACTGGCTTGAAACTCAGCATTCAAAAAGCTAAGATCATGCCATCCCATCCTATCACATCATGGCAGACAGAAGGGGGAAAATGTGGAAGCAGTGACAGATTTTCTTTTCTTGGGCTCCAAAATCACTTGGCAGTGACTACAGCCTTAAAATTAAAAGACACTTGCTCCTTTGAAGGAATGATATGACAGAACTAGAGAGCATACTTAAAAACAGAGATACTCACTTTGCCAAAAGATCTGTATAGTCAAAGCTGTGCTTTTTCTAGTAGTCATGTATGGGTGTTTAAGAGTTGGACAGTAAAAAAGGCTGAGTACCATAGAATTGATACTTTATAATTGTGGTGCTGGAGAGTCCCTTGGACTACGAGATCAAAGCAGTCAATCCTAAAGGAAATCAATCCTAGATATCTATTAAAAGGACTAATGCTGAAGCTTAAGCTCCAATACTTTGGCCACGTGATGTGAAGAGCCAACTCATTGGAAAAGACCGTGGTGTTGGCAAAGACTGGATGCAAAAGAAGCAGTTGACAGAGGAGGAGATGGTATCACTGACTCAATGGAACTGAATTTGAGCAAACTAGTTCATGGAGTGGCAGATAGTGAAAATGACTTAGCGACTGAACAACAACAACAGTAACAAAGCCCTGATGTTGCTGGTTTATGTCCAAATAGTATTTTATGTTTCTTTGTCTCTATTCTTATTGATCTACCCTATCTTAATAATTATCTCACCTCCATTACTCCCCCAGCTCCCTCCATCCTCCACATTTCTGCTGGAGAGAACTTTGAAAATGCAAATTTAACTATATTAGTACTTTGCTTTAATAACTTTCTATAATTAACTTCTTTAGAATTAGACTTTTTCTTATCTAAAATCTAGTTTTCATATTGCTTCATACTACTAATAATACAGTCCTCATTTTGGAAGGAAATTCAACAAAGTTATTTAAGTGATAGAAGCATAAAATCCTAGAATTGAAAGACTTTTCTAGGGACACCACTGAAACATCTTTCTCTTCTCTGGAGGTATCCAAGCAGAAATCATTTGTCAAGTAAGAGGGACTCAAAATAGAGGGAATTTAAATCTTAGATATGACCTGAATTAAATGAACTTTCAACCTTCATCCGAATCAACTCTGGAATGTTTGATTTGGAGAAGTCTTATTTGTATTTTCTAGGCTCAGCTTAATGACATTTTATTCATGAAGCTTTCCTCATCTTTAGATGTAAGTGGTTTTTTAAAAACTTGTTTTAACCTTATAGACAGAACATATACTTTTTATTTTTGACACATGGAATGTACTAAGTAATGCTGAATGAATATATTAATACAAAGCAATTGATTTTTTTTTACATTCTAATTTGTATTGTTATTACTATCATGTCAAGAACCCAAACTTTGCCTTCAAGGAGACTTTAGTTTAAATTCTGGTTCTAGTTCTTGGTAGTTTTGTGAAATTAGAAGAAATGATTGATTAATGATTGTGAAGCTTGGTTTCCTCCTCTATATATTGCAGATACTAACCTTTTTTGAATTTTAAGCTTAAGCTCCAATACTTTGGCCACGTGATGTGAAGAGCCAACTCATTGGAAAAGACCGTGGTGTTGGCAAAGACTGGATGCAAAAGAAGCAGTTGACAGAGGAGGAGATGGTATCACTGACTCAATGGAACTGAATTTGAGCAAACTAGTTCATGGAGTGGCAGATAGTGAAAATGACTTAGCGACTGAACAACAACAACAGTAACAAAGCCCTGATGTTGCTGGTTTATGTCCAAATAGTATTTTATGTTTCTTTGTCTCTATTCTTATTGATCTACCCTATCTTAATAATTATCTCACCTCCATTACTCCCCCAGCTCCCTCCATCCTCCACATTTCTGCTGGAGAGAACTTTGAAAATGCAAATTTAACTATATTAGTACTTTGCTTTAATAACTTTCTATAATTAACTTCTTTAGAATTAGACTTTTTCTTATCTAAAATCTAGTTTTCATATTGCTTCATACTACTAATAATACAGTCCTCATTTTGGAAGGAAATTCAACAAAGTTATTTAAGTGATAGAAGCATAAAATCCTAGAATTGAAAGACTTTTCTAGGGACACCACTGAAACATCTTTCTCTTCTCTGGAGGTATCCAAGCAGAAATCATTTGTCAAGTAAGAGGGACTCAAAATAGAGGGAATTTAAATCTTAGATATGACCTGAATTAAATGAACTTTCAACCTTCATCCGAATCAACTCTGGAATGTTTGATTTGGAGAAGTCTTATTTGTATTTTCTAGGCTCAGCTTAATGACATTTTATTCATGAAGCTTTCCCTCATCTTTAGATGTAAGTGGTTTTTTAAAAACTTGTTTTAACCTTATAGACAGAACATATACTTTTTATTTTTGACACATGGAATGTACTAAGTAATGCTGAATGAATATATTAATACAAAGCAATTGATTTTTTTTTACATTCTAATTTGTATTGTTATTACTATCATGTCAAGAACCCAAACTTTGCCTTCAAGGAGACTTTAGTTTAAATTCTGGTTCTAGTTCTTGGTAGTTTTGTGAAATTAGAAGAAATGATTGATTAATGATTGTGAAGCTTGGTTTCCTCCTCTATATATTGCAGATACTAACTTTTGCTCTTAGAATTTTAGTAAGGATTTTTTTTTTTAATTTACACTTAAGAAAGCTTGAGAAATTCTTACTACCTTTTTATAAATTCAATCTTCACTTATTGAGTTCTTATTATGTACCAGCTTTCTGCTCTAATTCATCTGATCCTTATAAGCAACCCTATGACTGGTTCTAGTACAGGTCCATTTTATAGATGAGGATGAAAGGCAGAGAAAAATTAAGTAACATTCCAGTGTCTCACAAATAGTAAACAGTACATTTAGGATTTGAATCCAGCTAGTCAGCAGATGCCAGTCTCTCAACCTCTGTGTTTTCCAGACTCAGCAAATTACTCCCATTGATGAGAGATGTTGACAGACAATCACATAAAAGTCCAGAAGTCTTTTCCAAAGTTACTGTGAGCCTTTGCTGGGCCAATTTAGTTCATTTGTGTTTCACTGATAAATCTGCAAATGAGCTGAGGACTTCTTGGAGGAATGGAGGGGCAACGTTTCAGATTTAAAACAAGCTAGCAATTAATTCATCATAATCAGATCTGTAGAAGACTTAACTGGATTAGAAAGACCCTTTAACAGTATATTATTTATTGAAACAGGATGAAGTAAACTCTATTTTTTCAGGCATAACACAGTAAGTAGAAATAAACCCCAAAGAATAGCAAACATTATAGACTCAGTTAAGTGCACATTTTTACCTGTCCCTTGCTAACATGATTAAGTAATTGCTTCCAAATGGTTTGACAGTTTGGTCATAACCAATCCCACTAATGATAGGGTACTGGAGAACTCATTTATTTGCCAGGGGTATAAAAAGAATTGCATGATCTAATGAGGTTTTCCTATCAATAATATCTGTGAAACATACTATTTAGTAATACTTCAGAGAGATGCATATGTAATTTGAAGTAAATTAATACAACCAGCGGTGTCTATTTTGGGACTCAAATCCGATTGAAGTTGTTCAAGGAGACTTTAGTTTAAATTCTGGTTCTAGTTCTTGGTAGTTTTGTGAAATTAGAAGAAATGATTGATTAATGATTGTGAAGCTTGGTTTCCTCCTCTATATATTGCAGATACTAACTTTTGCTCTTAGAATTTTAGTAAGGATTTTTTTTTTTAATTTACACTTAAGAAAGCTTGAGAAATTCTTACTACCTTTTTATAAATTCAATCTTCACTTATTGAGTTCTTATTATGTACCAGCTTTCTGCTCTAATTCATCTGATCCTTATAAGCAACCCTATGACTGGTTCTAGTACAGGTCCATTTTATAGATGAGGATGAAAGGCAGAGAAAAATTAAGTAACATTCCAGTGTCTCACAAATAGTAAACAGTACATTTAGGATTTGAATCCAGCTAGTCAGCAGATGCCAGTCTCTCAACCTCTGTGTTTTCCAGACTCAGCAAATTACTCCCATTGATGAGAGATGTTGACAGACAATCACATAAAAGTCCAGAAGTCTTTTCCAAAGTTACTGTGAGCCTTTGCTGGGCCAATTTAGTTCATTTGTGTTTCACTGATAAATCTGCAAATGAGCTGAGGACTTCTTGGAGGAATGGAGGGGCAACGTTTCAGATTTAAAACAAGCTAGCAATTAATTCATCATAATCAGATCTGTAGAAGACTTAACTGGATTAGAAAGACCCTTTAACAGTATATTATTTATTGAAACAGGATGAAGTAAACTCTATTTTTTCAGGCATAACACAGTAAGTAGAAATAAACCCCAAAGAATAGCAAACATTATAGACTCAGTTAAGTGCACATTTTTACCTGTCCCTTGCTAACATGATTAAGTAATTGCTTCCAAATGGTTTGACAGTTTGGTCATAACCAATCCCACTAATGATAGGGTACTGGAGAACTCATTTATTTGCCAGGGGTATAAAAAGAATTGCATGATCTAATGAGGTTTTCCTATCAATAATATCTGTGAAACATACTATTTAGTAATACTTCAGAGAGATGCATATGTAATTTGAAGTAAATTAATACAACCAGCGGTGTCTATTTTGGGACTCAAATCCGATTGAAGTTGTTATGGCATGTTTGTCCTTGTGTGCCTGCCTGGTTACCAGGAGAGTCTGCTCTGGGCTGTGTGTTAAGCAGAAGATAGTGCTTTGTTTGGGCCTCTTGGAGACTTGCATTACTAACTCTGACTGAGAACCAGTGGCTAACAGCACCTCTCAGACTCCCCAGCTCACATCTTTATTGTTAAGTTTCTCATTTGTGCACAATAAATGTCAAATAACTGTTTACCAAATTAATGAAAAAGAGTCCGTCACTCAACCTCACTCTCATGAGGTTGGGAGAGGGCAACAATTCTGGGATGAAGAACTGGACACACTTAAAGAGTGTTTTTGAAAGTGACTCGATCAAACTCAGCACTTAAGCTGGTTAGAGGAATGGAATGTGTCCTCTCTGAGGCAAAAGTCACCTACATCTGGGCTTTAACCAGCTATCTAGAGGCAGAATTCCAGACATATGTGATATAGCCTCAGGAATCATTTGTGTGACAACATGGTGTGTAAGTGGGGTTTCTATATGTAGACACAAGTCTTCAGAGAAAATAATTATTTAGGTTCCAAAATCTATGCAATAATTATGCAGTATTTAATAATGATAGGGAAATATTGGAGATCTCACTAACCCCAGAGTTAACTGGAGTTTATTGCCCATGACACAGCTGCCCATTAAAGGGGTAGATCTTAGCAGGTTTGCAGGGACCAGACCTCTGCACTAGTTCATAAGAATAAGGAACAGAAGCTTTCTTACAATAAGGCACCTTTATATACCATTAGTACTGTAGAAATATTGCCAAGGGACCATGAGATTTTCAGGTACCCATAAAAGTGTTTCAGGGCTGAAAAAAGCATTGTCTTCAAGTATGAAAATACAATACAAAAATTGAAATTAACAAATGTTTAAGTGAATTCAAACTATAGCATCATTTATTCTATCACTTGTTAAATTTATTAATAATTAAATATATTGATTTTTTTTGTGAACATATTTTGTAATCTTAGAGAGATGCATATGTAATTTGAAGTAAATTAATACAACCAGCGGTGTCTATTTTGGGACTCAAATCCGATTGAAGTTGTTATGGCATGTTTGTCCTTGTGTGCCTGCCTGGTTACCAGGAGAGTCTGCTCTGGGCTGTGTGTTAAGCAGAAGATAGTGCTTTGTTTGGGCCTCTTGGAGACTTGCATTACTAACTCTGACTGAGAACCAGTGGCTAACAGCACCTCTCAGACTCCCCAGCTCACATCTTTATTGTTAAGTTTCTCATTTGTGCACAATAAATGTCAAATAACTGTTTACCAAATTAATGAAAAAGAGTCCGTCACTCAACCTCACTCTCATGAGGTTGGGAGAGGGCAACAATTCTGGGATGAAGAACTGGACACACTTAAAGAGTGTTTTTGAAAGTGACTCGATCAAACTCAGCACTTAAGCTGGTTAGAGGAATGGAATGTGTCCTCTCTGAGGCAAAAGTCACCTACATCTGGGCTTTAACCAGCTATCTAGAGGCAGAATTCCAGACATATGTGATATAGCCTCAGGAATCATTTGTGTGACAACATGGTGTGTAAGTGGGGTTTCTATATGTAGACACAAGTCTTCAGAGAAAATAATTATTTAGGTTCCAAAATCTATGCAATAATTATGCAGTATTTAATAATGATAGGGAAATATTGAGATCTCACTAACCCCAGAGTTAACTGGAGTTTATTGCCCATGACACAGCTGCCCATTAAAGGGGTAGATCTTAGCAGGTTTGCAGGGACCAGACCTCTGCACTAGTTCATAAGAATAAGGAACAGAAGCTTTCTTACAATAAGGCACCTTTATATACCATTAGTACTGTAGAAATATTGCCAAGGGACCATGAGATTTTCAGGTACCCATAAAAGTGTTTCAGGGCTGAAAAAAGCATTGTCTTCAAGTATGAAAATACAATACAAAAATTGAAATTAACAAATGTTTAAGTGAATTCAAACTATAGCATCATTTATTCTATCACTTGTTAAATTTATTAATAATTAAATATATTGATTTTATTTGGAAATAGTTTGGGGGTTGAATTTTTTCACCTTGCCAAAATTCTCAAGATGAGTGATGACCACAGAAAATTTACATGCCATGTAATTTCTAAAACAAAATTATAAAGCTCTTTCAAAAATTTTACACCAAAATATTATGTTAATTATATTTAACAAGGCCATAGGAGCATTTTTAACATGTTTGGCACAATAGTATGGTTACCCAAGACTAAAGTAACTTGAATTACACTGTAATGATAAGCAACAGGGAAGATGTCCACAAAAACAGCATCAGGTAAATTTAAGAGAAAGCATCTGAGAAGTCTCACTGATAGGCAGAGTCTAGGGATGGAGACGTGGCACTCTGGACCACCAGGGAGGGTTGTCAACAAGTAGTTGGCTTTCCTCCAACACCATGAGAGAATTGGCAAAAGAAAGTCATGGCCATAGTTCTAGAGAACCAAAACTGGGACTTAGTGTCAGGGTTTTTTCCTGTGGTTAAGTCAGATACTGGATTACTACAAGCTAGAACAAGGTAAAAGCTGGCCTTGGTAGTGAATTTGACATGTTTTTGAGTCATGAGTTTTAAGCCATGACTTAATTCAGTTTTCCCTCTGATCAAATATGGGTCCCAGAGCCTACATGGATTAAGACAGTCAACATGTATTAACTAAGCACCTACTACGTGCCAGAGACTGTGCTAAATACTGGGTATATTAGCAAACAATTAGATGCTAATTCCTAGACCACAGTGTTTACTGCCTAATAAGAAGTATAGGATGCTAAGAAAGTAGCACAAAGACTGGGAGCAAGAGACCAAGATAGAGCATTACAGAAAAATCAAACATGAGCAAGTGTGCCCAGAACTAGGGGTATTATTGATAGGACAATTTTTTGACATCACAGCAGAAATTGCTAGAGTGCTGGATGAGAGTGAGCCTTGGGGATACAGCTGTAGATTTTGTGGGACTGTCACACCAATCAGGACTGAAGGGCTCTCAACGAGCCCTTCCTGGACAAGGTCTTCCCAGGGCGATATGTGACACTAAGAAATGCTTTATTGGAATATGTTGGAAGAGGTCTGTATTACTGCATTTTCTCTCAGTAATGAGCTATTGTTAAAATTTTTTCTCTTATGCTGTCACTTCCTTTCAGATACTGTGGCTACTATCTTTGCAAATAATCAATGTCAGCCTATTGGACTGTCCAGTTGAGAAATCTGTCCCTTTTAATCTTTAACGTGTAGCTGAGGCCCTTGCAGCCTTAGACATCCCTAACACATGTATAATTCTCTAGAATTAAAAAGAAGTTATTTTCAAGATCAATTACCATCAACATCAAAACTATTGTCTATGGCACACATCTCATGCAAGCAGTAAGCACTGACTGTACAAAGTAGTTTTAACTGGAGCCCACTCAGTTCAAATGAATTCATGCAGAGAAAATAAAAACCAGTGAGAAGGCAGCTTGATCTGAGTAGCCTTTTTGTTTGTTTGTTTTTCTTTTCTACCTCCAGCAGTCCTTTTCAGAGTGCCTTACTCATGAAATATTTGCTAAAATTAAAAGTGTATAAAGCTTGGTGTATCTTTCCAGTGCCGTGTCTGATTTTTAAAGCCAGCTAGTGTAAGTTGAATCCCCTAACTTTTTAAAATTTTAGAGATAGTACCCCTGTCCTGTCTCTTTGCCTTTCTCCGGAGGGAGATGAAATGTGATAATGCAGTCATTTGTACTGAGCATGTTCCAGCTGAAAGGCCTTTGTGTAGGTGCTTTGAGTCTCAGAGAAAGGTAGTCATTGTTTGTCTCTAGTATTTTAAGATGACCTCGCGGATAGAGTTGTATCTCCAAGTGACTGAAATGGCTATGGTCTCAGGGGCATGTGGTAAGGTTTTCCTTTGGTTTGTGGTGAAAGCCTATTTGCAGGGCCTGGTATTTGCAGCACAACCTTTCTTTAGGTTGCTTGTCAGGATGAGTTGGCTCGTGTCTGTTAGTTGCACACCAGGTTCCTCTGTTAACGGGTGTTCTATTCCAGAATTCCATAGTTACCAAGAAATGAACTGTGTCAACACAAGGTTTTATTGTGTTCTGAAGCACTTTGGGGCCTCTGACAGCTGCTCTCATTTTTCAGAGCAAACTGCTGCTGAAGGCTTGGCAAAGGTTAATTTGTAAATGTATTCTATGCTGCTATATGTGGCATCTCCCTCGGTATTTGAATCATTCAGCACATAACCCCACTGTTAGGTCATTTTTTTTTTGAAATTTGTGTTGGTCACCTTTAAAACTGCATCAATCTTGGTAATGGAAAAAAAGTCAATGTAATGATCCACTTTGAAAGTAAACAGTGTAACTTGACTTTGGTTTGAGAGCCTATTATCATGTGGTAACATCATTCTATTCCAATGACATTATCTGCTAAGGATACTATGATGGTGGAAAATATTTCAATCTTGTTATCGGAACAATGAAGCTGTGATATTTAATTATAGAGAACTATGCTTAATTTGAGGAATCTGGTATGTTGACTATCACAGTTTACTAATATGTAGCTTGGGCAGTGGTAATCAAATTTGCAGAGACTCACCCATGTTATTGATTCAGCACTTTTCCTTACTTTCTGATTGTATCTTTTGAAATTTGAGTTCTTCCAATTTTTTTGCTGATTAGCAAATTAATTAATGAACTCATTTAAAAACTGTAGTGGTGGATAGTGACAAACAGCTAGGGCATAGAGAGTAACACGGCTCCAGTTTTTATTCTGTGAGGGTGAAACCTGTATACACAGCAAGAAAAGTATTTCCAAGTTGAAATGTTAGCACATTGGAGAAGGTGCATTCTTTCTCTCCCTATGAACACACACATGCTCATAGAGTGTTGAGGAAATTAAAACAGAGAGCCCTATGACTACATTGATTGAACTATTCCATTATGAATAAAAGTTGTCCTTAAAATGGTAGAGAAGGTGGCAGGGGATAAAATTTGAAAGGCGATTCAGGGTACTTTCTATTCTGTAGTAACTTTCCTCCTGACAATCAGTCATCCCATTCTGTATCTGATTCAAGTATTAGTTGGCTTACAATTTAATTTCAGGTATACAACATAGTGATTTGATATTTTTGTACTTTACACAACTTAGCGAAAATATGAAAGTGTTAGTTGATCAATCTTGTCTGACTCTTTGCAACTCCGTGGACTGTAGCCTGCCAGGCTTCTCAGTCCATGAGATTCTTCAGGCAAGAGTACTGGAGTGGGTTGCCACTCCCTTCTCCAGGGGGTCTTCCTGACCCAGGGATTGAACCCTGGTCTCCTCCACTGGAGGCAGATTCTTTAGTATCTGAGCCATCGTGGAAGAGTCATCAAAATTATTAAAATATTGACTATTTTTTATGCTGTGCATTACATCACCATGACATACTAATTTTATTTATTTATTTTATTGGAATATAACTGCTTCATGATGCTGTGTTAGCTTCTGCTGTACAGTGAAGTGTATCTACTATGTGTATGCATACATCCCCTCTCTTATTTTGTAACTGATATTTTGTATTATACCTCTTAATCACCTTCACCTGTTTCAATCATTCCCCCATCACTCTCCCTTTTGGCAACTACTAGTTTGTTCTATGTACCTATGAGTCTGTTTCTGTTTTATTTGTTTACTTGTTTCATTTTTCATATTCCACATATAAGTAAAATGGACAGTCTTTGTATTTGGCATTTTACTAAATAAAATACCCTCTAGGTCCATCCAAGTTGTCAAAAATGGCAAGATTTCATTATTTTTTATGACTGAATGACATACTATTCTGCATGTGTGCACATACATGTGCACACACACATATACACGATCTTCTTTACTTTCTTTTTCCATTCATCTGTTGATGTAAATACTTAGGCTGCTTCCATATCTTGGCTATTATAAATAATGCTGCAGTGAATATTTGGGTGCACATGTATTTTCTTCTTTTTTCTTTTTCGGCTGTGCCATGCAGCTTGTGGGATCTTAGTTCCTCGACTGATGATTCAACCTGGGCCCTCAGAAGTGAAAATGCAGAGTCCTAACCACTGGACTACCAGGGAATTCCTGGAGGGCTGTCTTTTCAAATTATTGTTTTCATTTTCTTTGGATAAATAGCCAGAAGTGGAATTCCTGGATTGTATGAAGGGCCTTTTTTTTCTTTTTCAAATTTATTGTTTTCATTTTCTTTGGATAAATATGAAAGTGTTAGTTGATCAATCTTGTCTGACTCTTTGCAACTCCGTGGACTGTAGCCTGCCAGGCTTCTCAGTCCATGAGATTCTTCAGGCAAGAGTACTGGATGGGTTGCCACCCTTCTCCAGGGGTCTTCCTGACCCAGGGATTGAACCCTGGTCTCCTCCACTGGAGGCAGATTCTTTAGTATCTGAGCCATCGTGGAAGAGTCATCAAAATTATTAAAATATTGACTATTTTTTATGCTGTGCATTACATCACCATGACATACTAATTTTATTTATTTATTTTATTGGAATATAACTGCTTCATGATGCTGTGTTAGCTTCTGCTGTACAGTGAAGTGTATCTACTATGTGTATGCATACATCCCCTCTCTTATTTTGTAACTGATATTTTGTATTATACCTCTTAATCACCTTCACCTGTTTCAATCATTCCCCCATCACTCTCCCTTTTGGCAACTACTAGTTTGTTCTATGTACCTATGAGTCTGTTTCTGTTTTATTTGTTTACTTGTTTCATTTTTCATATTCCACATATAAGTAAAATGGACAGTCTTTGTATTTGGCATTTTACTAAATAAAATACCCTCTAGGTCCATCCAAGTTGTCAAAAATGGCAAGATTTCATTATTTTTTATGACTGAATGACATACTATTCTGCATGTGTGCACATACATGTGCACACACACATATACACGATCTTCTTTACTTTCTTTTTCCATTCATCTGTTGATGTAAATACTTAGGCTGCTTCCATATCTTGGCTATTATAAATAATGCTGCAGTGAATATTTGGGTGCACATGTATTTTCTTCTTTTTTCTTTTTCGGCTGTGCCATGCAGCTTGTGGGATCTTAGTTCCTCGACTGATGATTCAACCTGGGCCCTCAGAAGTGAAAATGCAGAGTCCTAACCACTGGACTACCAGGGAATTCCTGGAGGGCTGTCTTTTCAAATTATTGTTTTCATTTTCTTTGGATAAATAGCCAGAAGTGGAATTCCTGGATTGTATGAATGTTGCTTAGACTCCATGTGTTTTTGTTTTTTCCTGAATTTTTCCTTCCTAGAATTTATTTCTAGTTTTATACATTGTGGTTTGGTAAAGATGCTTGCTATGATTTCAGTCTTCTTAAATTTATTGAAACCTGTTCTATGGTTTAGCATGTGATTTATCCTGGAGAATGTTCCATATGTATTTGAAAAATAAAATTATATATATTCTGCTTTCTTTAGTTGGAGTGTTCTGTAGATATCTGTTAGGTTTAATATGCCATTTAATGCCATTGTTTCCTTATTGATTTTCTGTCTAGAATGATGTGAGTAGGGGTATTCAAGATCCCTATTAACAACGTATTACTGTCAGTTTCTCCCTTTATATCTATTTATGTTTACTTTATATATTTAGGTGCTCCTATGCTGGGTGCATACATATTTGTAAATATTTTATTATCTCTTAGGTTGACCAGTTTATTGTTATGTAATGCCCATTTTTGTCTTTGGTTAAAAGCTTTTAAGTCTTTTTTTTTTCTAATATGAATATTGCTACACAAGCTGTTTGTTTCCATTTGCAGGAAACATTTTTTCTCATCTTTTCACTTTTAGTCATTGTATGTCTTTACATCTGAAGTGGGTCTTTTGTGGGCAGCACATATATGTCTTGTTTTTTTATCCAGCCATTCTTCATCTTTTGATTGGAGCATTTTGCCCATTTCATGTAAAGTGATTATTGATAGGTATGTACTTAATGCCACTTTGTTAATTTCTGGTTTCTTTTTTTTGTTGTTTTTACAGTTCTGCTGTGTTTCTTCTTCTTTTAGTCTATTTCTTTGTTGATGATTTCCTTTACTGTTGTGTTTGGGTTCCTTTGTCTTTATTTTTTGTGTGTATGTTATAGGCCTTTGATTTGTAGTTTTCATAAAGTTCAAACATGTTGACCTATGTATATAGCTATTTGTTTTAAGTTGTTGGTCAGTTAAGTCCATACACATTCTAAAAGCTCTATATTTTTAAAACCTTCCCTTTCAATGTTTTATGTTTTTTAAAAATTTTTATTGGAATATGGTTGATTAATAATGTTGTATTAGTTTCAGGTGTATAGCAAAGTGAATCAGTTATACATATACATATATCCACTCTTTTTTAGATCCTTTTTCCCATATAGGTCATTATAGAGTATTGTGTAGAGTTTTCTGTGCTATACAGTAGGCCCCTATATATTATCTATCTTATATATATAGCAGTGTGTATACATCAATCCCAATATCCCAGTTTATCCTTTCCCTTTGGTCAACGTTTTTGTTTTTAACAGCATATTTTACATTTTTGTTTTGTGTATTCCTTAACTATTTATTGTAGTCATAGTTGGTTTTATGTCTTTTGTCTTTTAACCTTCATACTTACCTTTTTTAAGTGGTTGATCCACTGCTTTCATATACCTTTGACTTTACCATTGACGTATTTAGCTTTTTCCCATATAGTTCTTATTTCTAGTTATGGCATTTTCTTTTTTTAAATGAAGACACTTTAAAATTTCTTTTAAGTCTGGTTTAGTGATGATAAACTCTTAGTTTTTGCTTGTCTGAGAAACACTTCATCTCTCCTTCAATTCTGAATGATAAACTTGCTTAGTAGAGTATCCCTGGTTATAGGCTTTTTTTTCTTTCAACTCTTTAAATATATCACACCACTCCCTTCTGGCTGCCAAAGTTTCTGGTGAAAAATCAACTGATAGCCATATGGCAATTCCCTTGCATTTGACTTGTTTTTCTCTTGCTGCCTTAAAAATTCTCTTTATTTTTAACTTTTGGGCCTGGATATCCTGGACCCGAATATCTCTTTCCTTTCTCAGATTAGGGAGGTTTTCAGCCATTATTTCACCAAATGCATTTTCTGACCCTTTTCTCTAGTCTCCTTATGAGATCCCTATCATGCAAATGTTAATATACTTGTTGCTATTCCAGATGTCCCTTAAACTATTCTCATTTTTTAAAAATTTTAGTTTCTTATTGGTTTTTTATTTGTTTATATTCATCCATCTTTATTCTTTGGCCTATGTGGGCTTCCCATTACAGTGGCCTCTCTTATTGCAGAGAACTGGCTCTGGGTGCACACACTTCAGAGTGCTGGCTCATAATTGGACACACCGGTCCAGCTGATCCACAGCATGTGGGATCTTCCCAGGCCAGGGATGGAACTGATGCTCCCTGCACTGCAAGACAAACTCTTTACCCACTGGACTACCAGGGAAGCCCTATTCTAATTTTTTTTAATTATTTTTTTAATGCTCTTATGATTGGGTCATTTCCAGTCTTCTATCTTCCAGGTTGCTTATACATTCTTCAGTATCGTCTAATCTGCTATTAACTCTCTGTAAAGTATTTCTCATTTCAGTTGTTCTGTTCTTATACTCTGTGTTTTAAAATATTTTCTAATCTATTGAACTTCTCACTGTGTTTCTCTTTTCCTGAGTTTAATGTACATCCTTAAGACCATAGCTTTGAACCCTTTATCAGGTAAATTACCTATCACTATTTCATTAGGATTTTTCTTAGGTTTTATCTTATTCTTTCATTTGAAGCTAATTTCTTATTTTGTTTGATTTTTTTCTGTTTTTGTGAGTTGGGTAAAATAATTACCTCTGTTGATTTTGAAGTTGTGACTTTGTGTAGGCCATTCATATGAAGAAAGCATATGCTTTAGTGGGACAGCTGAAGTGAGAAACACTTCACCCCTTCAATTCTGAATGATAAACTTGCTTAGTAGAGTATCCCTGGTTATAGGCTTTTTTTTCTTTCAACTCTTTAAATATATCACACCACTCCCTTCTGGCTGCCAAAGTTTCTGGTGAAAAATCAACTGATAGCCATATGGCAATTCCCTTGCATTTGACTTGTTTTTCTCTTGCTGCCTTAAAAATTCTCTTTATTTTTAACTTTTGGGCCTGGATATCCTGGACCCGAATATCTCTTTCCTTTCTCAGATTAGGGAGGTTTTCAGCCATTATTTCACCAAATGCATTTTCTGACCCTTTTCTCTAGTCTCCTTATGAGATCCCTATCATGCAAATGTTAATATACTTGTTGCTATTCCAGATGTCCCTTAAACTATTCTCATTTTTTAAAAATTTTAGTTTCTTATTGGTTTTTTATTTGTTTATATTCATCCATCTTTATTCTTTGGCCTATGTGGGCTTCCCATTACAGTGGCCTCTCTTATTGCAGAGAACTGGCTCTGGGTGCACACACTTCAGAGTGCTGGCTCATAATTGGACACACCGGTCCAGCTGATCCACAGCATGTGGGATCTTCCCAGGCCAGGGATGGAACTGATGCTCCCTGCACTGCAAGACAAACTCTTTACCCACTGGACTACCAGGGAAGCCCTATTCTAATTTTTTTTAATTATTTTTTTAATGCTCTTATGATTGGGTCATTTCCAGTCTTCTATCTTCCAGGTTGCTTATACATTCTTCAGTATCGTCTAATCTGCTATTAACTCTCTGTAAAGTATTTCTCATTTCAGTTGTTCTGTTCTTATACTCTGTGTTTTAAAATATTTTCTAATCTATTGAACTTCTCACTGTGTTTCTCTTTTCCTGAGTTTAATGTACATCCTTAAGACCATAGCTTTGAACCCTTTATCAGGTAAATTACCTATCACTATTTCATTAGGATTTTTCTTAGGTTTTATCTTATTCTTTCATTTGAAGCTAATTTCTTATTTTGTTTGATTTTTTTCTGTTTTTGTGAGTTGGGTAAAATAATTACCTCTGTTGATTTTGAAGTTGTGACTTTGTGTAGGCCATTCATATGAAGAAAGCATATGCTTTAGTGGGACAGCTGAAGTGAGCACAGGCCAGGGTTTTTGTGGGAGACGCCAAGTGCTGCAGTCTTGGCGGGAGGGCTAAGTTGAAACTTATCATGGGCTGGGGGATTTTCTAGGGTGTGACAGGGCTGCTGCTGTGGTGGGTTTGTTGGAACCATAGCCAGGTATGGGTCGGGGGCTGCTTATGCAGTCTTGGCAGTTTGGCTAGAGTGCCAGATGCTATTCAATCTACTACCTTTGTACTGTAAATTGGAGCAAATGAGTTTGTGTTCAGCCCCTTTAAGAGCAGAATATTGATTTCCTATAGCTCTTTTGGACTTAAACCCTGCTGGTTTTCAAAGTCAGTTATGGGAGCTCATCATCCTGGTGTTAGGCCCGAGGGATGGAGTGTACAGTATGTGACAGAATTCTCTGTAGAGAGGACCTTTCAGTTTGTGATGCTCCTTCTTGTTTGTAGGTCACCGTGCTGGAGGTGTAGATCCTTTCTAGATACTTCTTTGCCTCTGATACTCATTTCAACATGGTTTTAAAAGACACACTTAATTTTAGAGAAACAGTTCTGCTGGTCTTCAGACCGTTCTCAGAGAGAACTGTTTTACGTATAGTTGTAGTTTTGATGTGCCTGAAAGGAGATGTGCTCAGGATCTTTCTTCTCCACCATCTTGATCCTGTGGGGCTGTCCTGCATTCTTAAATCGTCTTCAGTTATAGCCATTGGCTAGCCAGGAAATAGTTGGGCCTCTCTTACTAAGTACCTACTATGTGTCAGGCCTCATGCTTGATCTAAAAGGAATGCAGAAATGGATAAAGCACACATTATGCTCAAGGAGCTTTATATTTCACGGGAGACAAACACAACTTATAGCTGTGCTTGGTGTTCACATGTGATCAGGGATAGAAAATAGTCATTAGAAGTGGGAAATAGTGAAGAAGGTCACATCACATTTACTCCTATCTCACTGGTGCATTCTTTCATTTGAAGCTAATTTCTTATTTTGTTTGATTTTTTTCTGTTTTTGTGAGTTGGGTAAAATAATTACCTCTGTTGATTTTGAAGTTGTGACTTTGTGTAGGCCATTCATATGAAGAAAGCATATGCTTTAGTGGGACAGCTGAAGTGAGCACAGGCCAGGGTTTTTGTGGGAGACGCCAAGTGCTGCAGTCTTGGCGGGAGGGCTAAGTTGAAACTTATCATGGGCTGGGGGATTTTCTAGGGTGTGACAGGGCTGCTGCTGTGGTGGGTTTGTTGGAACCATAGCCAGGTATGGGTCGGGGGCTGCTTATGCAGTCTTGGCAGTTTGGCTAGAGTGCCAGATGCTATTCAATCTACTACCTTTGTACTGTAAATTGGAGCAAATGAGTTTGTGTTCAGCCCCTTTAAGAGCAGAATATTGATTTCCTATAGCTCTTTTGGACTTAAACCCTGCTGGTTTTCAAAGTCAGTTATGGGAGCTCATCATCCTGGTGTTAGGCCCGAGGGATGGAGTGTACAGTATGTGACAGAATTCTCTGTAGAGAGGACCTTTCAGTTTGTGATGCTCCTTCTTGTTTGTAGGTCACCGTGCTGGAGGTGTAGATCCTTTCTAGATACTTCTTTGCCTCTGATACTCATTTCAACATGGTTTTAAAAGACACACTTAATTTTAGAGAAACAGTTCTGCTGGTCTTCAGACCGTTCTCAGAGAGAACTGTTTTACGTATAGTTGTAGTTTTGATGTGCCTGAAAGGAGATGTGCTCAGGATCTTTCTTCTCCACCATCTTGATCCTGTGGGGCTGTCCTGCATTCTTAAATCGTCTTCAGTTATAGCCATTGGCTAGCCAGGAAATAGTTGGGCCTCTCTTACTAAGTACCTACTATGTGTCAGGCCTCATGCTTGATCTAAAAGGAATGCAGAAATGGATAAAGCACACATTATGCTCAAGGAGCTTTATATTTCACGGGAGACAAACACAACTTATAGCTGTGCTTGGTGTTCACATGTGATCAGGGATAGAAAATAGTCATTAGAAGTGGGAAATAGTGAAGAAGGTCACATCACATTTACTCCTATCTCACTGGTGCATTAGCAAGGACTTGTTAATTACAAAACCAGAAATTTCTTTGATTCCTGAGCTAGTGGAAACTCAGGAAACATCAAGTCCATCTTACTTCAACAAATGAACCTACGAACATCTGAGAGTCAGAGAGTAAGATGGTGGCCATACTAGCAGAAGAGCCTAGTCTCCTGACCAGTGTTCTGCCTGTTACGTAAAATTCCTTCCAAAGTTCCATTTCTAGCTTGAGATCAAGAAAACTGGAATTCTGCTGTTGAAGGAGTTGCAGGGGTAGATCTGCTTCACATTTTCCCTTGGTCATGAGTCCTAATGTGAAATTTGTGTTTTCTCCTCATTTACCTTGAGGCAAAAGATAGATTCCAAAGTTAACCTGGCTAATGGTGGGCTGTTTCTGCATCTGGGCCAGAGATGCTCAGTGCCCTGATTTTGGCTGTTGAAATAATTCTGAGTCACTGCTTGGAGTGTCCTCAGATTCACAAAATTGCCACAGGGACCACAAAACAGAACCTTTGTGTATACGGAGGAACTGGAGGAATAGAGAGGGTATATTACGGGCTACCACCAAATTCACATGGGAGTTGTGTTCTCAGAGTATACGAAGAAAAAAAAAAAAAACCTTTGTTTCTGGCAGGTATCCACAATCAGCTTCAAGTTTGGTGAAAGTAAACTGTGAAGAAAAGTAGCCCAGGCTACATTTGAGCTGGCACTGAACAATTTGGACAATTGACAAAAATATGACCTTTTTTGCTTGTACTTTTCTACTTCAGCTCTGAGCCTTTTGTGGACTCGTTTAGTATATACAGCAAACTGAAAGCTCTTCTTTCATGGACTTTTAAGGTATTAATAAAATATATATCTGAAAGAAACTATTCAAAAACTGATTTTAAATAGCCCAGATGTTTGATTATAGGTAGACACTGAATAAATATTGGTGGTGTTACATTTTAAAAGGAATCTTTATCTTGATTGCTCTTTATAACTACATTTTAAAATTGTATCAATTCACAGAATTGTCTCTAATAATGAAAGCGCCCTCACTCCAAACCAAACAACCAAAGCTAATCACAAAAGCATGTGCATCACTGGTAATTCTTTATAGGAAACAAAAGGAGGACTAAATATAAGTCTGGTTGCCACAAGCTTTCATGTCAATACATGGCTTTGTGACACAGAAATTAGCATATAGGTCAAAATAGCTTTCAAAGAAAAAAAAGACTTTAAATATACAATACGTAGCACTTAATCTAGTTAGCAACATTTTTATATTAATGCATGACTATATTATATTTACACTTATTTAGGAGGCAGCATATTGAAAGGAATGTAAGGCATGTGAGCCAGACCCATGAAGGTTAGGATCCTTATTCAGGTTCTGGGAAGGTTACTTAGTTTTTTTGAATCTTAGTTTTCTCTTTGGGAAAGGAGAAAATTGTTCATATAAAAGTCTTGGCATAGTATGTTTTGCATTATGGACACTCTGTAAATTTTAGTCTGATTTTCTTTCTTAATTCCTGTCAAAATAAAGCAGTGGGAACATGATTTTGGAAGCTCTCACTAACTATCCTCTTTTTTCATACCTAGTAAATTACTCTCTTACAGTTGAGTCTCTGGGTAGGCATATCTCAAATTTATTACAAATGTCTAATAAAGAGAAGCTGTCAGAGGATCAACCTGAGAGGAAGTGCCAAGAAAGACTACCACCAAATTCCAATGGGAGTTGTGTTCTCAGAGTATACGAAGAAAAAAAAAAAAAACCTTTGTTTCTGGCAGGTATCCACAATCAGCTTCAAGTTTGGTGAAAGTAAACTGTGAAGAAAAGTAGCCCAGGCTACATTTGAGCTGGCACTGAACAATTTGGACAATTGACAAAAATATGACCTTTTTTGCTTGTACTTTTCTACTTCAGCTCTGAGCCTTTTGTGGACTCGTTTAGTATATACAGCAAACTGAAAGCTCTTCTTTCATGGACTTTTAAGGTATTAATAAAATATATATCTGAAAGAAACTATTCAAAACTGATTTTAAATAGCCCAGATGTTTGATTATAGGTAGACACTGAATAAATATTGGTGGTGTTACATTTTAAAAGGAATCTTTATCTTGATTGCTCTTTATAACTACATTTTAAAATTGTATCAATTCACAGAATTGTCTCTAATAATGAAAGCGCCCTCACTCCAAACCAAACAACCAAAGCTAATCACAAAAGCATGTGCATCACTGGTAATTCTTTATAGGAAACAAAAGGAGGACTAAATATAAGTCTGGTTGCCACAAGCTTTCATGTCAATACATGGCTTTGTGACACAGAAATTAGCATATAGGTCAAAATAGCTTTCAAAGAAAAAAAAGACTTTAAATATACAATACGTAGCACTTAATCTAGTTAGCAACATTTTTATATTAATGCATGACTATATTATATTTACACTTATTTAGGAGGCAGCATATTGAAAGGAATGTAAGGCATGTGAGCCAGACCCATGAAGGTTAGGATCCTTATTCAGGTTCTGGGAAGGTTACTTAGTTTTTGAATCTTAGTTTTCTCTTTGGGAAAGGAGAAAATTGTTCATATAAAAGTCTTGGCATAGTATGTTTTGCATTATGGACACTCTGTAAATTTTAGTCTGATTTTCTTTCTTAATTCCTGTCAAAATAAAGCAGTGGGAACATGATTTTGGAAGCTCTCACTAACTATCCTCTTTTTTCATACCTAGTAAATTACTCTCTTACAGTTGAGTCTCTGGGTAGGCATATCTCAAATTTATTACAAATGTCTAATAAAGAGAAGCTGTCAGAGGATCAACCTGAGAGGGAAGTGCCAAGAAAGACTGTAGGTCTCATCTGACAAGAAAAGGAAAGTCAATCGAGGGCAATGTTGTGGAGAGAGAGAAAGCAACCAAGACACACATTAGTATCCTTCGTGATATCAGCCAGTGTTCCAAAGGCAGGGCCATCCTGTCTTTTGTTAATAAAACTGGGATGCATTTGAATGTGAAAAAGAACAGGAGAAAAATATCATATCAAATGGGACTGACATCCATGTGGACTGTCCAGAGCAAACCAGAACGTGAGGTCCCGTGGACCTCAAGAAGTGTGGTATCACACAGACCTCGGCCAAAATTCCTACTGGGTGGTCAGATATACCATGATCAGTTATGCAGCCTCCTTGAGCCTCAACGTATTTATTCATGGAGTGTACTCGGTAGAAGCTGGTGTGCAGAAAATAGGGATTGTTGTTTTAAGTGTGTAAGGAATGCAAAAAGCCTGAATGGAAAGGACCTGAGGATACAAGTCAGTCCCTCAAAGGGAAAAAATCGCCCCATCCTTGACTTTCACTGTTACAAAATTTAAAACATGGGTCAATAGGAAAGAAAAGGAAATTAACAGCAACCATCTTATGCTGGTTGCTGTTAATTTGGGGCTTTGTTAATCAATTTGTATTACGTGTTTTGGGGGATATATTATTCCTTTATTGGTTTTTTAATCTAATTAATAACATGCCAATCTAAGGAGGAAAAATTGCTAATCTAAGGAAAAAAGAAAAACTGGATGGATCAGGGATCAAAAGAGACGTGTGTTTGAGGGAAGGACTATTGTCCAATGTGTGGAGTGCTGGCAGTGAATTTGCATAGGTTAAGAGAGCCCACCTGGAAAGGTTTGGGATTGGTTCCCCTTCTCTAGAAGCTCTAGAACTTGGCCATGCATGTTCTGGAGCTTCCTCTTAAGGAGGAAAGTAGCTGTCCTCTCCTTTGCCCATCTCTTCTCCCAGTAGGAATGAAGCTTTTCATTTATAGACAAGTACACATGTCATACACAGGTACTTTTTTTTATTTCAAATTTTATTCCATTTTTTGTTATTGAATAGAAAAATTGTCTAAGCATTATACATGTTATTTATATTCTTTACCTGATTATATCTCACATTAAAAATTCAAGCTCATTTTCCATGTTATTTTCTTAAGCATATTAATATTTATATTCAAAAATACTTTTTATTCATTCTTTCAAATCACCCAGGCAGCACTTTTATTTATTTTTAATTAATTAATTTTAGTTGCTGAATAATTACAGTATTGTGATGGTTTTTGCTACACATTATCATGAATCGCCACAGGTATACATGTGTTCCCCCCATCCTTAACCCCCCACACCTCCCTCCCTACCCTGTCCCTCTGGGTTGTCCCATGTCACTGATTTTGGTTGTCCTAATTCATACATTGAACTTGCAGTGGTCATCTGTTTTACAATACATGCGTTCCAGGTGGTCAGTTATGCAGCCTCCTTGAGCCTCAACGTATTTATTCATGGAGTGTACTCGGTAGAAGCTGGTGTGCAGAAAATAGGGATTGTTGTTTTAAGTGTGTAAGGAATGCAAAAAGCCTGAATGGAAAGGACCTGAGGATACAAGTCAGTCCCTCAAAGGGAAAAAATCGCCCCATCCTTGACTTTCACTGTTACAAAATTTAAAACATGGGTCAATAGGAAAGAAAAGGAAATTAACAGCAACCATCTTATGCTGGTTGCTGTTAATTTGGGGCTTTGTTAATCAATTTGTATTACGTGTTTTGGGGGATATATTATTCCTTTATTGGTTTTTTAATCTAATTAATAACATGCCAATCTAAGGAGGAAAAATTGCTAATCTAAGGAAAAAAGAAAAACTGGATGGATCAGGGATCAAAAGAGACGTGTGTTTGAGGGAAGGACTATTGTCCAATGTGTGGAGTGCTGGCAGTGAATTTGCATAGGTTAAGAGAGCCCACCTGGAAAGGTTTGGGATTGGTTCCCCTTCTCTAGAAGCTCTAGAACTTGGCCATGCATGTTCTGGAGCTTCCTCTTAAGGAGGAAAGTAGCTGTCCTCTCCTTTGCCCATCTCTTCTCCCAGTAGGAATGAAGCTTTTCATTTATAGACAAGTACACATGTCATACACAGGTACTTTTTTTTATTTCAAATTTTATTCCATTTTTTGTTATTGAATAGAAAAATTGTCTAAGCATTATACATGTTATTTATATTCTTTACCTGATTATATCTCACATTAAAAATTCAAGCTCATTTTCCATGTTATTTTCTTAAGCATATTAATATTTATATTCAAAAATACTTTTTATTCATTCTTTCAAATCACCCAGGCAGCACTTTTATTTATTTTTAATTAATTAATTTTAGTTGCTGAATAATTACAGTATTGTGATGGTTTTTGCTACACATTATCATGAATCGGCCACAGGTATACATGTGTTCCCCCCATCCTTAACCCCCCACACCTCCCTCCCTACCCTGTCCCTCTGGGTTGTCCCATGTCACTGATTTTGGTTGTCCTAATTCATACATTGAACTTGCAGTGGTCATCTGTTTTACATATGGTTATGTACATGTTTCAGTGTCGTTCTCTCAAATCATTCCACCCTTGCTTTCTCCAAATGAGTCCAAAAGTCTGTTCTTTACATCTGTGTCTCCTTAGCTCAGGCAGCACTTTTAAAAAATAGCATTTGTTGAGACTGCTAAGGCTTGAATAGATATCAAAATACCTGCTCAGTATAAATGTCATGTCCTCAGACATCACCCTGCTGAAAAGTGTTAGTTGTAAAATGAAGAGGGTGGGGGTGGGGGTTATGCTAAATAGTATATTATGCATGACCTGACAGTTGTTAAAAGAATGTGTATTCACTTTTTCTGTATCTGTATTAGCGAAGCAGAAGAGGAGGTTCAAATCTGAAGTGCTTTAATTGCTTTAGTGGATACAAATTGGACTGTGAATAGTTACTGAATTGAGACTACAGTACATTTGTAATTAGAAAGAACCACAAAGGCTGCATGAAGCCCTGTGCTCTGTGACCTGCTCATTTTCTTAATGCCAAACCATCTCTAAAGACCTGACTTTTGTGAGGGTGGGTGTTTTCTACCTGTTGTTCAAGAAACAGTCTTGTTTTTTTCATTTTGTTATTTTTACTCAATAGATGATATATTTTTCCTAGAGTTGTTGAGTATTTTCATCTTAACATGAAATCTAAATATATATTTATGTGTTATTCCAGCAAAGACATGATAGTGTTCCCAACCCATATACATGACCAAAATATAGGTTTCCTGAGCATTTCTTCCCCCAGATTTGCCCTTTATGTGGTCATGGTATATCCAAAAAGAGGCTCAGTTTTGTGGTCTTTTTAATGGCAAAGTTAACTTTGAAATCATAATTGAACAATAAATTGAGGTCTTTATTTCCCAACAGAAATAATGTTCAGTTTGACGTACTTAAATCAGCAATAGGTAAGTGCCCCATTCCCTTGGGTAGGAAAGAAAATCATCCCAATCCCATGTAAATACTACCTTGTAATTGGTGGAGTTTGGTTTGGCAATTAAGCTTGCCAAGAATAACAGAGCCTGGCTTCCCTGAGTGGGTCTTTTTGGCAGTTCTTACTCTGGCAAATTTTTTGGAAGTTCTTCTGTAATTCTTGGAGAACACCTTCAGTAATGTGCCTGTATGATTAACAGACACATTGTGGCTAGACAATTTAATACATGTCTGGTCAGACAATCTAGCCTGGCTAGAAGTTGTTGGCAAGCTATTGTCTATTACCAAAAAAAGAAATTTTCCAACTTCTCCTCCCCTCTCGATTTTACTTTTTGCTCAGTATAAATGTCATGTCCTCAGACATCACCCTGCTGAAAAGTGTTAGTTGTAAAATGAAGAGGGTGGGGGTGGGGGTTATGCTAAATAGTATATTATGCATGACCTGACAGTTGTTAAAAGAATGTGTATTCACTTTTTCTGTATCTGTATTAGCGAAGCAGAAGAGGAGGTTCAAATCTGAAGTGCTTTAATTGCTTTAGTGGATACAAATTGGACTGTGAATAGTTACTGAATTGAGACTACAGTACATTTGTAATTAGAAAGAACCACAAAGGCTGCATGAAGCCCTGTGCTCTGTGACCTGCTCATTTTCTTAATGCCAAACCATCTCTAAAGACCTGACTTTTGTGAGGGTGGGTGTTTTCTACCTGTTGTTCAAGAAACAGTCTTGTTTTTTTCATTTTGTTATTTTTACTCAATAGATGATATATTTTTCCTAGAGTTGTTGAGTATTTTCATCTTAACATGAAATCTAAATATATATTTATGTGTTATTCCAGCAAAGACATGATAGTGTTCCCAACCCATATACATGACCAAAATATAGGTTTCCTGAGCATTTCTTCCCCCAGATTTGCCCTTTATGTGGTCATGGTATATCCAAAAAGAGGCTCAGTTTTGTGGTCTTTTTAATGGCAAAGTTAACTTTGAAATCATAATTGAACAATAAATTGAGGTCTTTATTTCCCAACAGAAATAATGTTCAGTTTGACGTACTTAAATCAGCAATAGGTAAGTGCCCCATTCCCTTGGGTAGGAAAGAAAATCATCCCAATCCCATGTAAATACTACCTTGTAATTGGTGGAGTTTGGTTTGGCAATTAAGCTTGCCAAGAATAACAGAGCCTGGCTTCCCTGAGTGGGTCTTTTTGGCAGTTCTTACTCTGGCAAATTTTTTGGAAGTTCTTCTGTAATTCTTGGAGAACACCTTCAGTAATGTGCCTGTATGATTAACAGACACATTGTGGCTAGACAATTTAATACATGTCTGGTCAGACAATCTAGCCTGGCTAGAAGTTGTTGGCAAGCTATTGTCTATTACCAGAAAAGGCAGTGAATAAGAAATTTTCCAACTTCTCCTCCCCCTCTCGATTTTACTTTAATTTTTGAATTAACAGAGTAAAACTGATCTTTTGGTGAGCAATTCTGTAAATTTTAATGTATGTATATATTTGTATAACCATCACCACAATCAGTGTACAGAACTGTTCCATTGCCCTCCAGACTCTTTTGTATTGTCAGTATATCCTGCTATAGTCTCTTTCACCCCATCCCTAACTCCTGGAAACCACTGATTTGTTCTCTATCGTTAAAGATTTATCATTTCAAGAGTGTCCTGTAAATGGAATCATATAATATGTGACCTTTCCAGATTGTCTCCTTTCACTTAGTGTAATGCCTCTGAAATTCATCCAAGTTGTATGTATCAGTAGTTTATTTCTTTTTTTTGCTAAGTAGTATTCCATTATATGGATGTGCTGCAGGATAGTCATCCACTGAAGGACACTGAATTTCCTCCTAGTGTTTGACAATTATTAATTTGCATAAACATTAATGTGTAGGCTTTTGTATGAATATAAAATTTCTCTAGGGTAAATAGTGAGGAGTGGAGGCGGCGGAGCCAAGATGGCGGAGGAATGAGGGGAAGATTTCACCAGCTCCCCAACAGAATCACCAGAACTAATCAAGAAATGAAACACCACCCACAAACCAGCCGTTAGACGACAGAAGAACTCCATAGGTCTGCGAGAGTAGAAGAGTGAACAGCCAGAACTTTCCCGGAGCTACTGTTCTGAGAACCCTCTATACTAACCCCCACACTGGACCGCACCAATGGAGAGCATACCAGCAAGTGCCCTAAAAGGGGACCTGAGCGGAGCCTCAGTGGAGAGAGGGCAGCGATCAGTGTGAAAATTCCAAGAACCTGCCCAGATCGCCAGTAGAAATGAAGACACTGCGAAAATAGGATACTGGAGAAGGGCTGGGCAGAACACAATTGGGAAGTTCCGAGCAGAATGCTGCCTACAGACCTTGAGCCGGAAGGGAGCGCCCAGTGCGAAAATTGCGATTCTCCGCCTGGCACCGGATGCTAGTATTTGAACTAATATCATGGAACACCATAGCAAACCAGACATAGAGCCTACACCCCCTGACCAGTCATCACACCAAGGATCCTTGGAGTGGAAGCCCTGATTCCAAGACCCCACACTGTCAAAGAACATACAACACTAGAGATTATTCACCTGTAAACAAGACCTAACACCACCCGAGACACAAACCATGGAACCCTTCTAGAAGGACAGAAAACCCAAAAAAAGAAAGGGAGAATTCAACGAAGAAGCCTGGTGGGGAAAAGAACTCCATACACACAGACACACACAAAGAAACAAAAATTAACATAATAATGAAAACACAGAGAAACACCACACAAATGAAGGAACAAATCAGAGAAACACAGTTACAAATGACAGAAGATGAGATAGACCAATTATCGGAAAGAATTCAGAAGAGCCATACCAGCGAGGATTCAAAACACCGAAAACAGAATTTTAGAGGAAATTAGTGCACTGAGAAGAGACATGCAAGAAATGAAAAATAAACAAATAGAGACAAACAACTCAATTGCTGAACTCAAAAATACTATAGAAGGACTCAACAGTAGAGTATCAGAGGCAGAAGAATGGATAAGTGAGCTGGAAGACAGAATGGTGGAAATAACTGCTGAAGAACAGGACAAAGCACAAAGAAGCAAAAGAACTGAGGATAGCATCAAAGACCTCTGGGACAATATCAAACGCACCAACATTAGAATTATAGGAGTTCCAGAAGAAGAAGAGGGGAAGAAAGGCTATGAAAAAATTCTTAAAGAGGTTATAGTTGAAAACTTCCAAAGCATGGGAATAAAATAGTCAAAAAAGTCCAAGAAGCACAGAGTTCCATACAGGAGAAACCCCAGAAGAAACACACCAAGGCACATTCTAATCAAACTAACGCAGACTAAATATAAAGACAGATTACTAAAAGCAGCTAGGAGCAAACAACAAATAACATATAAAGGAAACCCCATACGTCTAACTGCGGATCTTTCCACAGAAACCCTGCAGGCCAGAAGAGAATGGCAGGACACATTTAAATGGCTAAAAGAGAATAACCTCCAAGCAAGAATTCTCTACCCAGCAAGAATCTCATTCAGAATTGATGGAGAAGTCAAAAGCTTCACAGACAAGCAAAAGCAAAAAGAATTCTGTACCACAAAGCCAGCCCTACAACAAGTGTTAAAGGGCCTGATATAGCCAATAAATCCAAAAGTAGGAGAAGTTCTACAAATCAAACTCCAGAATTCTAAGAAGATGACAATAGGAACATTCGTTATCAATAATTACTTTGAATGTAAATGGATTAAATGCTCCAACCAAATGACACAGGCTGGCTGAATGGATCCAGAAACATGACCCATATATATGCTATTTACAAGAGACCCACTTTAGACCTAGAGACACATATAGACTGAAAGTGAGAGGCTGGAAAAAGATATTCCACGCAAATGGAAATCAAAAGAAAGCTGGAGTAGCAATCCTCATATCAGACAAAATAGATTTTAAAGTAAAGAAGATTCTAAGAGACAAGGCAGGTCACTACATCATGATTAAGGGATCTATCCAAGAGGAAGACATAACAGTCATGAATATCTATGCACCCAACACAGGGGCACCTCAATACATAAGACAGATACATTCAGACATAAAAGAAGAAATCAATAATAACACAATAATAGTAGGAGACTTTAACACTTCTCTCACACCAATGGACAGTGCATCCAAACAGAAAATTAATAAAGAAACACAAGCCTTAAATGCCACAGTAGAAAAGATGGACCTCATCGATATCTTTAGGACGTTCCATCCAAAAGCAGAAGAATGTACTTTCTTCTCAAGTGCTCACGGAGCATTCTCCAGGATAGACCACATCTTGGGCCACAAATCTAACCTCAGTCAATTCATAAAAACTGAAATTATATCAACCATCTTCTTGGACCACAATGCAATGAGACTAGAGATCAGCTAAGGAAAAAAACCACTAAAAACACAAACACATGGCGATTGAACAACGCATACCTAAAAAACCAACTGATTACTGAGGAAATGAAAGGAGAATAAACCACAGAAACCCTGCAGGCCAGAAGAGAATGGCAGGACACATTTAAATGGCTAAAAGAGAATAACCTCCAAGCAAGAATTCTCTACCCAGCAAGAATCTCATTCAGAATTGATGGAGAAGTCAAAAGCTTCACAGACAAGCAAAAGCAAAAAGAATTCTGTACCACAAAGCCAGCCCTACAACAAGTGTTAAAGGGCCTGATATAGCCAATAAATCCAAAAGTAGGAGAAGTTCTACAAATCAAACTCCAGAATTCTAAGAAGATGACAATAGGAACATTCGTTATCAATAATTACTTTGAATGTAAATGGATTAAATGCTCCAACCAAATGACACAGGCTGGCTGAATGGATCCAGAAACATGACCCATATATATGCTATTTACAAGAGACCCACTTTAGACCTAGAGACACATATAGACTGAAAGTGAGAGGCTGGAAAAAGATATTCCATGTAAATGGAAATCAAAAGAAAGCTGGAGTAGCAATCCTCATATCAGACAAAATAGATTTTAAAGTAAAGAAGATTCTAAGAGACAAGGCAGGTCACTACATCATGATTAAGGGATCTATCCAAGAGGAAGACATAACAGTCATGAATATCTATGCACCCAACACAGGGGCACCTCAATACATAAGACAGATACATTCAGACATAAAAGAAGAAATCAATAATAACACAATAATAGTAGGAGACTTTAACACTTCTCTCACACCAATGGACAGTGCATCCAAACAGAAAATTAATAAAGAAACACAAGCCTTAAATGCCACAGTAGAAAAGATGGACCTCATCGATATCTTTAGGACGTTCCATCCAAAAGCAGAAGAATGTACTTTCTTCTCAAGTGCTCACGGAGCATTCTCCAGGATAGACCACATCTTGGGCCACAAATCTAACCTCAGTCAATTCATAAAAACTGAAATTATATCAACCATCTTCTTGGACCACAATGCAATGAGACTAGAGATCAGCTAAGGAAAAAAACCACTAAAAACACAAACACATGGCGATTGAACAACGCATACCTAAAAAACCAACTGATTACTGAGGAAATGAAAGGAGAAATAAAGAAATTCCTAGAAGAAAATGACAATGAAGATACGATCGTGCAAAACCCATGGGATACTGCAAAAGCAGTTCTAAGACGGAAATTTATAGCAATACAATCCCACCTCAAGAAACTAGGAAAATATGAAGCAGATGATCTAATCCTCCACTTAAAACAACTGGAGAAAGAAACAAAAGAATTGTACACAGAAAATTACAAGACACTTATAAAAGAAATTAAAGAAGATTTAAACAGACGGAGAGATATTCCATGTTCCTGGGTTGGAAGAATCAATATTGTGAAAATGACCATACTACCAAATATCATCTACAGATTCAATGCAATACCTATTCAACTACCGCTGACATTTTTCACAGAACTAGACCAAAGAATAACAGTGTTCATATGGACACACAAAAGACCTCGAATAGCCAAAGCAATCCTGAAAAAGAAAAATGGAGCTGGAGGAATCAGCCTCCCTAACCTCAGACTATATTACAAAGCAACAGTCATCAAGACAGTATGATACTGGCACAAAAACAGAACTATAGACCAATGGAACAAGATCGAGAACGCAGAGATAAACCCATGCACCTATGGGTACCTTATTTTTGACAAAGGTGAACAAATAAAATGGGACAAAGACAGCCTCTTCAACAAGTGGTGCTGGAAAATTGGACAGCTACATGCAAAAAAATGAAGTTGGATCATTCCCTGACACCATACACTAAGATCAACTCAAAATGGATTAAAGACCTAAATGTAAGACCAGAAACCATCAAACTCTTAGAGGAGAGTATAGGCAAAACCCTCAAGGACATAAATTAAAGCAAGAGCTTCCCTGACCCACCTACTAGAATAGCGGAACTGAAAAGAAAAATGAACACGTGGGACCTCATGAAACTTAAAAGCTTTTGTACAGCAAAAGAAATTACATAAAAGCTCAACAGACAGCCCACAGAGTGGGAGAAAATCATAGCAAATGAAACAACAGACAAAGAATTAATCTCCAAAATCGACAAGCAACTCAGACAACTTAGCACAGGAAAAACAAACAACCCAATCAAAAAATGGGAAAAAGATCTAAAGAGACGCCTCTCCAAAGAGGACATACAGATGGCCCTAAAGCACATGAAATGATGCTCAACCTCACTTATTATTAGAGAAATGCAAATTAAAGCTACAATGAGATATCACTTCATACCCGTTCAGAATGGCCATCTTCAAAAAATCTGCAGACCAGAAATGCTGGAGAGGGTGCGGAGAAAAGGGAACCCTCTTGCATTGCTGGTGGGAATGTAAATTGATACAGCCTCTATGGAAGACAGTATGGAGATTCCTTAAAAAACTAAAAATAGAAGCACCCTATGACCCAGCAATCCCACTATTGGGCTTATATCCTGATGAAATCAAAACTGAAAGAAGCACCTGTACCCCAATGTTCATTGCATTTCTCTATACAATAGCCAGAACATGGAAGCAAAGAAGCTCTGGTGCATATATACAATGCAATACTACTCAGCTGTTAAAAGAAATGCAGAAGACTCAGTCCTAATGAAGTGGCTGGCTCTAGAACCTATCATAAAAAGTGAAGTAAGTCAAAAAGAGAAAGACAAATACAGTATACTAACACACATATATGGAATCTAGTAGGATAGTCTTATAACACACGCAGTGAACTCATGGAAAAACTGACAGAGCATAGACATAGGGACATTGTGGGGAAGAAATAGGGAGGAAGAGGCATGGAGGGAGTAACATGGAAACCTATACTGTCATGTGTGGAAAGGATAGCTAGTGTCATTGTGCTAAGGGAATAGGAATGCTTGCAATGGCATGGGGCAATGGTCTAGAGGGGTGGGATGGGGGGAACTGGAGGGTGGGGACCAGGGTTATGCATATGACTGATCTGGGAACATACATGTCCGTGAATGACAAAACTCTGCAAAACCTTTAAAATACAGAATTTAAAAAAAAAATAGTGAGGAGTGGGTTTGCTGTGTCATGTAGTAAGTATGTGTTATTTACATTTCTATGTGTGAGAGTTTCATTTGTTCTATAATCTGATCAGCTCTTTGTATATCCCTATTTCTAATTTTATTTTCTAAATTATTTAATTATTTGACTGCACTGAGTCTTTGTAGCTATGCAACTCAGCACAGGAAAAACAAACAACCCAATCAAAAAATGGGAAAAAGATCTAAAGAGACGCCTCTCCAAAGAGGACATACAGATGGCCCTAAAGCACATGAAATGATGCTCAACCTCACTTATTATTAGAGAAATGCAAATTAAAGCTACAATGAGATATCACTTCATACCCGTTCAGAATGGCCATCTTCAAAAAATCTGCAGACCAGAAATGCTGGAGAGGGTGCGGAGAAAAGGGAACCCTCTTGCATTGCTGGTGGGAATGTAAATTGATACAGCCTCTATGGAAGACAGTATGGAGATTCCTTAAAAAACTAAAAATAGAAGCACCCTATGACCCAGCAATCCCACTATTGGGCTTATATCCTGATGAAATCAAAACTGAAAGAAGCACCTGTACCCCAATGTTCATTGCATTTCTCTATACAATAGCCAGAACATGGAAGCAAAGAAGCTCTGGTGCATATATACAATGCAATACTACTCAGCTGTTAAAAGAAATGCAGAAGACTCAGTCCTAATGAAGTGGCTGGCTCTAGAACCTATCATAAAAAGTGAAGTAAGTCAAAAAGAGAAAGACAAATACAGTATACTAACACACATATATGGAATCTAGTAGGATAGTCTTATAACACACGCAGTGAACTCATGGAAAAACTGACAGAGCATAGACATAGGGACATTGTGGGGAAGAAATAGGGAGGAAGAGGCATGGAGGGAGTAACATGGAAACCTATACTGTCATGTGTGGAAAGGATAGCTAGTGTCATTGTGCTAAGGGAATAGGAATGCTTGCAATGGCATGGGGCAATGGTCTAGAGGGGTGGGATGGGGGGAACTGGAGGGTGGGGACCAGGGTTATGCATATGACTGATCTGGGAACATACATGTCCGTGAATGACAAAACTCTGCAAAACCTTTAAAATACAGAATTTAAAAAAAAAATAGTGAGGAGTGGGTTTGCTGTGTCATGTAGTAAGTATGTGTTATTTACATTTCTATGTGTGAGAGTTTCATTTGTTCTATAATCTGATCAGCTCTTTGTATATCCCTATTTCTAATTTTATTTTCTAAATTATTTAATTATTTGACTGCACTGAGTCTTTGTAGCTATGCACAAGCTTTCTCTAACTATGGTGAGTGGGGGCTACTCTTCGTTTTAGTGTACAGGCTTCTCATTGTGACAGCTTCTCTTGTTGCAGAGCTCAAGACTTCTAGAACACATGGACTTCAGTAGTTGTGGTGAACAGGCTCAGTAATTGCAGCTCATGGACTACAGATAGCAGGCTCACTAGTTGCGGCCCCTGGGCTTAGTTGCCCCACGACATGTGTGATATTCCCAAACCAGGGATCAAACCTTCCCTGCATTGGCAAGTGGATTCTTAACCAATGAACCACCAACACTTCCCATATCTCTAATTGCAGTCATTCTAATAGATATTCCCAGTGTTTCATTTTGATTTTAATTTGCATTTATTTAATGGATACTGATACTGAACATTTTAATATGCTTATTTGTCTCTCTTAAATTCTCTTTGGTGGAACTTTTGTTCAATCATTTGCACATTTTTCAAAATGAGGTATTTGATTTTTTAGTACATCAGAGTTCTTTATATATTCCAAGTACAACTTGTTTGTTAAGTATGTGCTTTACAAATATTTTAAATGTTTACTTCAGTTTATAGCTTTTCTTTTCACTTTCTTAAGAGTGTGTTTTGCAGGGCAATTTTTAAAAAATATTGTTAAAGTCCAATTTATTAAATTTTATTTTATGAGCTGTGCTTTTGGTCTTAAATATAACAACTCTTTGCTTAAACTGAGATTAAAAAGCTTTCTTATCTGTTTTTGTCTTGGACATTTATAGTTTTATGTTTTACATTTAGATCTATTCATATGATTCACTTAGAGGTAATTTTTGTATAAGAAGTGAAGTTTAGAGCAAAGTTCACTTTTATTTCTACATATGTATTTCCAAATTTCCTAGTACCACATATTGAGATGACCATATTTGGAAAAATGAACTGGTTATATTTGTGAAGGTCTATTTCTGGACTTCATTCTAAGCACTGACCTATGTGTATCTTGTTACCAGTAGCATACTGTCATGATTACTGGAACTTTATAGAAATTTTGAGTAGTGAGAAAGCTGATTTACTTTCCTATATCTCAAAATTGATTTAGCTGTTTTAGTTCTTTAAATATAAACTTTAAAATAAATTTGTCTATGGCTATAAAAATTGCTGGAATTTAGTTAAGAGTGCATTAAATCTGTAGATCAATTTGGGAAGAATTAACATTTTTACTATTGTTGACTCCTGTAGTCCATGAATATGGAATCTCTGTTAGGTCTTTATTTATTTATCTTTCCAATTGTTTTTTTTTTATTTCTTTCATCAGTGTTCATAGTTTTGGAAAATAAATCTTGTATATTTTGTTAAATTTATATTGAAGTATCTCATTTTTGGAGCTATTGTAAATGATCTTGTGTTTTAATTTTGGTTTCCAGTTGTTAATTACTTTTACAGTATATAGGAATACCATAGACTTTTTTTTTTTTTTTTTTTTTTGACTGTGCTAGGTCTTAGTTGCACGTGGAATCTAGCTCCTGACCAGGTCTCGAACCCAGGCCTCCTGCATCAGAAGCCAGAGTCTTAGCTACTGGGCCACCAGAGTATTCAATCTTTGCACATTTTAAATGATTTTTTTAGTACTAGAGTTCTTTATATATTCCAAGTACAACTTGTTTGTTAAGTATGTGCTTTACAAATATTTTAAATGTTTACTTCAGTTTATAGCTTTTCTTTTCACTTTCTTAAGAGTGTGTTTTGCAGGGCAATTTTTAAAAAATATTGTTAAAGTCCAATTTATTAAATTTTATTTTATGAGCTGTGCTTTTGGTCTTAAATATAACAACTCTTTGCTTAAACTGAGTTTAAAAAAGCTTTCTTATCTGTTTTTGTCTTGGACATTTATAGTTTTATGTTTTACATTTAGATCTATTCATATGATTCACTTAGAGGTAATTTTTGTATAAGAAGTGAAGTTTAGAGCAAAGTTCACTTTTATTTCTACATATGTATTTCCAAATTTCCTAGTACCACATATTGAGATGACCATATTTGGAAAAATGAACTGGTTATATTTGTGAAGGTCTATTTCTGGACTTCATTCTAAGCACTGACCTATGTGTATCTTGTTACCAGTACCATACTGTCATGATTACTGTAACTTTATAGAAATTTTGAGTAGTGAGAAAGCTGATTTTTTTTCCTATATCTCAAAATTGATTTAGCTGTTTTAGTTCTTTAAATATAAACTTTAAAATAAATTTGTCTATGGCTATAAAAATTGCTGGAATTTAGTTAAGAGTGCATTAAATCTGTAGATCAATTTGGGAAGAATTAACATTTTTACTATTGTTGACTCCTGTAGTCCATGAATATGGAATCTCTGTTAGGTCTTTATTTATTTATCTTTCCAATTGTTTTTTTTTTATTTCTTTCATCAGTGTTCATAGTTTTGGAAAATAAATCTTGTATATTTTGTTAAATTTATATTGAAGTATCTCATTTTTGGAGCTATTGTAAATGATCTTGTGTTTTAATTTTGGTTTCCAGTTGTTAATTACTTTTACAGTATATAGGAATACCATAGACTTTTTTTTTTTTTTTTTTTTTTGACTGTGCTAGGTCTTAGTTGCAGTACGTGGAATCTAGCTCCCTGACCAGGTCTCGAACCCAGGCCTCCTGCATCAGAAGCCAAGAGTCTTAGCTACTGGGCCACCAGAGTAGTCCCCCATTGATTTTTTGAGTTTTGACTTTTTATGGTGTGAACTTGCTAAACTCACACGCTCAAAAGTTACTTTCTGGTAAACTTCTTGGGATTTTCTATATAGAAAAACATGTAGTCAGTGAATAAGGATGGTTTTATTTACTTCCCAATCTGTGTGCCTTTACATAGTCTTACTGTATTGTACTAGCTAGAACTTCCAGAATGATAGTGAATAGGAATGGTGAGAGCTGTAATCTTTGTCTTGTTTTCAGTCTTACGAGGGAGTCTTCTACAGGAACCTCTTTCCTGCTCCTTGCTTTGGAACTAGAGGGCTTCTGCTCTAGCTCTCTCTTTCCACAGTGATGCTACTTCCAGATTTCAAATTGCCTTGTATCCAGAACAGGTGATAGCAGAAGAAAATAAAATTGTGAACAGATCATTAGTTTGATGGTACTTTGAATTCTGATCTTTTTCCTCAGACTCCTATATTCTTTTCCAAGTTCTCAAATAGTTGCTTCAAGTGTGCTGTCTAGGTTGTATAACTGCAGTCAGTAGGAGGAACAGGATCAAGTATGCTTCCGCCATTTTACTTGAAATCAGAATTATTTTTATGTTTCTTAAGAATAAGAGGTTTTTTTGTTTGTTTCTAGACTTGCTTTTTACCTTCACTTTTTCAGAGCAATTTTTATGAGAACTTTAGGGGAAAATTTTTTAATGCTGAAAATAGAAAGGGTTCATGAAAAAATTGTGTCTACTTTGCATTCCTTTCTATTTGTGTTTTTGGAAGGATAGGGCCTTATATGTTTTATATCTTGATATTTAAGACAAGTAAGATTATAAGATGCATATGTAAAACAGCTTTCTATTCTTGCCACTTGATGCCAAATAGACACACTCAGAGTGCCTAATTCTTTCCTTGTCTTTCAATCAAAGGGGCAAGGAAGCAGAGTTGTCATTTTCTGTTTTGCCTACTAGCACTTTTTTCCCTCCCCTCACTAGATACTTTTGACTTCTCAGGACTGAAGGGTAGAGTTGGAAATGTGGAGAAAAGCTAAGGGTCAGGAAAAATATTGATATTAACTTGACCAGCACTATTGTGAATTGACATTGGCCTTAGACTTGACAAAATATTTAAAGGTAAACTGACTTTTCTCATTTGCAGGATTTTCAAACATCACCAATAGTTCCAAGATAATGATGATGTAATATCTCCACATAAACTCTCAGTGTTGGGCTTCTGATATTTGTCCCAGTGACTTCTAGGGGGAAATTTTATTTAAGATTATTGTAGGCAAGGACATTCTCTCTGTTTCGTTCTCACTCACTCTCTTCCTCTCTCTCTTCATGTATGCATGTAGCCCACAGGAAAATCGCTTGATTTCCCAAAGCATAGCCCTCTACACTACTGCTTCTTGCCCTTTAAATCCCTTGGGTGTGAGTAACACCAGGGTCTACCATATCCCCTAATCCATTCATGTATTCTTGATTCTTTTCCTCAGACTCCTATATTCTTTTCCAAGTTCTCAAATAGTTGCTTCAAGTGTGCTGTCTAGGTTGTATAACTGCAGTCAGTAGGAGGAACAGGATCAAGTATGCTTCCGCCATTTTACTTGAAATCAGAATTATTTTTATGTTTCTTAAGAATAAGAGGTTTTTTTGTTTGTTTCTAGACTTGCTTTTTACCTTCACTTTTCAGAGCAATTTTTATGAGAACTTTAGGGGAAAATTTTTTAATGCTGAAAATAGAAAGGGTTCATGAAAAAATTGTGTCTACTTTGCATTCCTTTCTATTTGTGTTTTTGGAAGGATAGGGCCTTATATGTTTTATATCTTGATATTTAAGACAAGTAAGATTATAAGATGCATATGTAAAACAGCTTTCTATTCTTGCCACTTGATGCCAAATAGACACACTCAGAGTGCCTAATTCTTTCCTTGTCTTTCAATAAAAGGGGGCAAGGAAGCAGAGTTGTCATTTTCTGTTTTGCCTACTAGCACTTTTTTCCCTCCCCTCACTAGATACTTTTGACTTCTCAGGACTGAAGGGTAGAGTTGGAAATGTGGAGAAAAGCTAAGGGTCAGGAAAAATATTGATATTAACTTGACCAGCACTATTGTGAATTGACATTGGCCTTAGACTTGACAAAATATTTAAAGGTAAACTGACTTTTCTCATTTGCAGGATTTTCAAACATCACCAATAGTTCCAAGATAATGATGATGTAATATCTCCACATAAACTCTCAGTGTTGGGCTTCTGATATTTGTCCCAGTGACTTCTAGGGGGAAATTTTATTTAAGATTATTGTAGGCAAGGACATTCTCTCTGTTTCGTTCTCACTCACTCTCTTCCTCTCTCTCTTCATGTATGCATGTAGCCCACAGGAAAATCGCTTGATTTCCCAAAGCATAGCCCTCTACACTACTGCTTCTTGCCCTTTAAATCCCTTGGGTGTGAGTAACACCAGGGTCTACCATATCCCCTAATCCATTCATGTATTCTTGAGTCTTTCTGGAATACCTTCACACCTAGTAGGTCTCATTGCACATTAGCAATTCTCTCCAAAGAAAGACTGTAATTTCCTACTAATTTCCCCCAGACTCCTTAGTCTATTTTATAGAGTTTATGTTCATGAGAAGGTCACAAAGTGGTTTTCTACCACTTTACAAGTCTTATTTGTGTAGTGTAGTAACTTACCTTAAAATATGAGTAGATGGCCTAACCTAAACCAATAGAAAGGGAGAATCTCTTTTAAACTCCTCGATGATGGGAAAAATAGAAGACAGAAGGAGGAGATTAAAGAAGATGAGATGTTTGGATGGCATCACCAACTCAGTGGACATGAGTTTGAGAAAGTTCCAGGAGATGGGGAAGGACAGGGAAGTCTAGTGTGCTGCAGTCCATGGGGCTGCAAAGAGTTGGACATGTCTGAGTGACTGAACTGGACTGAACTGAACTTATTACATGTAGATCATCAAAAATGATCCTTTTGAGTTTTATAAGACTGACAACATGTATTGCCTGGAAGAACATGTCATGTATTAAATGTAGCTGGTGACTTAGCAGAGAGGCAGGCTCACTGTATGCAATTTAACACTACTGGTAAGATTCTTTACCATGTCATTTTTTAATTTATTTATTTTTAATTGAGGAATAATTGATTTACAATATTATATTAGTTTCTGCCACACATTAGCATTAATCAGCCATAGGTCTACACATGCCCCCTCCTTCTTGAACCTCCTTCCCATTTCCCACCCTGTCCCAACTCTCTAGGTTGTCACAGGGCACCAGATTTGAGCTCCCTGCATCATACAGAAAATTTCCACTGCTTATCTAATTTTATGTATTGTAATGTATATGTTTCAATGCTACTCTTTCAATTCATCCCACTTTCTTCTTCCTTCCTCTTTGTCCACAAGTCTGTTCTCTTATGTCTGTATCTCCGTTGCTGCCCTGCAGGTACATTTACCAGTAGCATCATTCCAGAGTCCATATATATGTATTAATATATAATATGTGTCTTTCTGAATTACCACTTCACTCTTTATAATAAACTCTAGGTTCATCCATCTCATTAGCACTGAATCAAATGCATTGTATTTAGTGGCTGAGTAATATCCCATTGTATATATGTACCATAGCTTCTTTATCTATTCATATGTCAGTGGACAGCTAGGAAAATACAGTAATTCATTGCTATAAAACATCTCATAAAAAACATGCTTGCTCTATAACATGCTTCTTCCATTAACATTATGTAATACTTTCTACATATAGAAGATAAACCTTCCCTAGATGTTTTTGAACAGTCAAGAAAACTTTCCTGCCTTGTCAGGAAACTATTTTTCAGTGCCACTTACTAGTGATTTCTCTTTCGTCTCAGTTATCTCTTTTCTGAGAAAGAATGGAAACAGCTAAGCAGCAGACAGAATTGCACATTAACCTTTGATAAGATAACTTGTTATGTAGTAATTTCCTAGCTAAGTACTTCATTCTAAGTGTAATTTTTAGAAAACCAAGACTTCATTGACAGCAGGACTGGTTAATTCAAGGACAGTCTTTTCTTTTTTACCAAAGCTGAAGATGTTCAAACACCTAAGCTACCAAAGAGTGTTTCTAAAGTGTTACCTAGGTTTACTGAACTTCCCTAGTAGCTTGGGCAATAAAGAATCTGCTTGCAATACAGGAGACCCAGGTTTGATGCCTGGATCAGGAAGATAACCATGGAGAATGGAATAGCTACCCAGTCTGGTATTCTTGCCTGGAGAATTCCACGGACAGAAGACTAAAAGCTTTCTTTCAGAGTTTATTTTTTTAAAGTATAGCTTGCATAATTCTGAACATGCAATTTGATTAAACATTAATTACCTGAAATATTTTTGTTTAGAGAAAATTTGATGAAGCTATATAGGAATGCCCTGGTACTCAGATTTTCTTCCTATTAGGAAAAAGACTAAATATGTTTAGATTTTAACAAGAAGTTGTACTTCTTTATCAAACAAAACAGCACAAATTCAAAGAATGATGAAACTGCTCTAGTTTGCAAAAACCCTAAAAGTAGACTACAGAGATGGTAGAAATGATGGCAATTTTTAGAGCCTTTTCTTTTTTTAACTCTTTCTGCCTTTATAATAAACTCTAGGTTCATCCATCTCATTAGCACTGAATCAAATGCATTGTATTTAGTGGCTGAGTAATATCCCATTGTATATATGTACCATAGCTTCTTTATCTATTCATATGTCAGTGGACAGCTAGGAAAATACAGTAATTCATTGCTATAAAACATCTCATAAAAAACATGCTTGCTCTATAACATGCTTCTTCCATTAACATTATGTAATACTTTCTACATATAGAAGATAAACCTTCCCTAGATGTTTTTGAACAGTCAAGAAAACTTTCCTGCCTTGTCAGGAAACTATTTTTCAGTGCCACTTACTAGTGATTTCTCTTTCGTCTCAGTTATCTCTTTTCTGAGAAAGAATGGAAACAGCTAAGCAGCAGACAGAATTGCACATTAACCTTTGATAAGATAACTTGTTATGTAGTAATTTCCTAGCTAAGTACTTCATTCTAAGTGAAATTTTTTAGAAAACCAAGACTTCATTGACAGCAGGACTGGTTAATTCAAGGACAGTCTTTTCTTTTTTACCAAAGCTGAAGATGTTCAAACACCTAAGCTACCAAAGAGTGTTTCTAAAGTGTTACCTAGGTTTACTGAACTTCCCTAGTAGCTTGGGCAATAAAGAATCTGCTTGCAATACAGGAGACCCAGGTTTGATGCCTGGATCAGGAAGATAACCATGGAGAATGGAATAGCTACCCAGTCTGGTATTCTTGCCTGGAGAATTCCACGGACAGAAGACTAAAAGCTTTCTTTCAGAGTTTATTTTTTTAAAGTATAGCTTGCATAATTCTGAACATGCAATTTGATTAAACATTAATTACCTGAAATATTTTTGTTTAGAGAAAATTTGATGAAGCTATATAGGAATGCCCTGGTACTCAGATTTTCTTCCTATTAGGAAAAAGACTAAATATGTTTAGATTTTAACAAGAAGTTGTACTTCTTTATCAAACAAAACAGCACAAATTCAAAGAATGATGAAACTGCTCTAGTTTGCAAAAACCCTAAAAGTAGACTACAGAGATGGTAGAAATGATGGCAATTTTTAGAGCCTTTTTTTTTTTTTAACTCTTTCTGCCTTTGAAATCATAGGTTAATAATATGATACTACTTAGATGAGATGGACCAATATTTCCTGGTGATGAGATTAGAAAGATAATTCTCTACAGTGAGAGAAAGTATAAAAGAATAAAGAAAATGCAAACTCTAAAACTGGACTTCCATGGTTGGAATCCAGTTCCTGTGCTTTTCAATGATGTGACCTTGAAAGTGAAAGTGTTAGTCACTTAGTTGTGACTAAACCCATAGTCACAATGCCATAGACTAGCCCTCCAGGACCCTCTGTCCACAGAATCCTCCTGGCAAGAATAGTGTGGGGGCCCATTTCCTCCTCTAGATGATCTTCTCAACCCAAGGATCCAACGCAAGTCTTTTGCATCTCCTACATTGACAGGGAGATTCTTTACCACTGAGCCACCTAGGAAGCCCTGACGTGACCTTATGCAAATGAAATAATCTCACAATACTTGAGTTTCCTAATATGTATCATGGGAATAGTAACTTAAAGAGTTATAAGGAATTAAAATATATAAAATTAAAATATATATATTTAAAATATATAAAACCATTAATTAGAACAGATCTTGGCACACTGTAAGCCCGCAACATTGCTAGTTATTTTGACTAAATACTGATGATTGGATTTTATTATTGTGTCCTGACAATAGCCCCCTATTAAGTTAGTCTTGCTATATGTTATTGCCAGAGATGAGAGTTTAAGATTAATACTCTGAAATACAAATTATCTAAAATGAGAGATGTCAAGTGATATTTAATTGACTTATATTCGATAGTTCATCACAGCAAAATAAGTCATTTGTTTACCCCTGGGGTACAGAAACCTTATCTTGAAAAGTGCATGCATATAACTGTATTTTCCAAAATTAGAAACCATCCTTCCAGTGAATCATTGGAAAGACTTTCTATTGTTTTGGAATATAATTGGCAATACCTAAAAGTTTCCAAGTTAAAATTCTAATGGTATGCCATGTAGATGTAGAGGTGTGTGTGTTTTTTTTTTTTTTTTTTTTGGTTGAGGGGGCAGGCGGGCCACTTCTATTGGTCTGTCATTTATCTATTTTCATCCATCTTTGTTCTTTGGCCTGCATGGGCCTCCCATCGCAGTGGCCTCTCTCACTACAGAGCACCAGCTCTGGGCGCATGTGCTCCAGAGCTCCAGCTCAGTAGTTGGACACATCAGTCCAGCTGCTCTGCAGCAGGTGGGATCTTCCCAGGCCAGGGATCGAACCCTGCACTGCACTCCTTACCCAGGCTCAGGAAGCAAACTCTAAAACTGGACTTCCATGGTTGGAATCCAGTTCCTGTGCTTTTCAATGATGTGACCTTGAAAGTGAAAGTGTTAGTCACTTAGTTGTGACTAAACCCATAGTCACAATGCCATAGACTAGCCCTCCAGGACCCTCTGTCCACAGAATCCTCCTGGCAAGAATAGTGTGGGGGCCCATTTCCTCCTCTAGATGATCTTCTCAACCCAAGGATCCAACGCAAGTCTTTTGCATCTCCTACATTGACAGGGAGATTCTTTACCACTGAGCCACCTAGGAAGCCCTGACGTGACCTTATGCAAATGAAATAATCTCACAATACTTGAGTTTCCTAATATGTATCATGGGAATAGTAACTTAAAGAGTTATAAGGAATTAAAATATATAAAATTAAAATATATATATTTAAAATATATAAAACCATTAATTAGAACAGATCTTGGCACACTGTAAGCCGCAACATTGCTAGTTATTTTGACTAAATACTGATGATTGGATTTTATTATTGTGTCCTGACAATAGCCCCCTATTAAGTTAGTCTTGCTATATGTTATTGCCAGAGATGAGAGTTTAAGATTAATACTCTGAAATACAAATTATCTAAAATGAGAGATGTCAAGTGATATTTAATTGACTTATATTCGATAGTTCATCACAGCAAAATAAGTCATTTGTTTACCCCTGGGGTACAGAAACCTTATCTTGAAAAGTGCATGCATATAACTGTATTTTCCAAAATTAGAAACCATCCTTCCAGTGAATCATTGGAAAGACTTTCTATTGTTTTGGAATATAATTGGCAATACCTAAAAGTTTCCAAGTTAAAATTCTAATGGTATGCCATGTAGATGTAGAGGTGTGTGTGTTTTTTTTTTTTTTTTTTTGGTTGAGGGGGCAGGCGGGCCACTTCTATTGGTCTGTCATTTATCTATTTTCATCCATCTTTGTTCTTTGGCCTGCATGGGCCTCCCATCGCAGTGGCCTCTCTCACTACAGAGCACCAGCTCTGGGCGCATGTGCTCCAGAGCTCCAGCTCAGTAGTTGGACACATCAGTCCAGCTGCTCTGCAGCAGGTGGGATCTTCCCAGGCCAGGGATCGAACCCTGCACTGCAAGGCGGTGTCCTTACCCACTGGACCATCAGGGAAGCCCAGATGTAGAGTTCTGGGTTCTGATTGGCCATTTATCCTTCTATGACTTGAAACCACAAGACAAAGGAAAATATTGGCACCGCATGTAAGCAACCTCTTGGCCATCCAAGTGAAGTGGCCCTTCTTTCAGATATTTGTCTTGATTAGATTTTTCATAAGAAAATGATAACCTTACTTTCTGCCTAGTTGATTGTTAAATATGTAACAATATTTGTGATAAATGCTTCCTCTGGGGAATGTTTTGAACTTTTTGATGACCAGCAATTATTCAAGAAAGAAAATTCCTTTGTGATAATATTTATGAAAAATTACCCAAAGCGGGGCTTCCCTGGTGGTCCAGTGGGTAAGGACACCGCCTTACAGTGCAAGGAGCGCCAGTTCGATCCCTGGCCTGGGAAGATTCCACGTGCCACGGAGCGGCTGGACTGATGTGTCCAATTACCGAGCCGGAGCTCTGGAGCGCATGTGCCCAGAGCCGGTGCTCTGCAACAACAGAGGCCACCACGATGGGAGGCCCACATGGGCCAAAGAACAAAGATGGATGAAAACTAGATAAATGAAAGACCAAGAGAAGTGGCCCGCCCGCCCCCTCCCTCCCCAGCCTGCCCTCTCCAATAAATAAATAAATAAATAAATAAAAAGTGAACAGCTGAGGAAACAGCTTTCCTTCTTTAAAAAAAAAAAAAAAAAATTACCCAAAACATGTGAAGACTTCAAGTTTAGTCACATTTTCTCTTAGATTAAGCAACAATACCAAGAAGAGCACTAACAATCCGTTGTGTGAAGTCATTATAAAACTTATTATTGGAAGTATGTTACTTATAAAGGTCATACGTAGAGGTGTGTGTGTTTTTTTTTTTTTTTTTTTGGTTGAGGGGGCAGGCGGGCCACTTCTATTGGTCTGTCATTTATCTATTTTCATCCATCTTTGTTCTTTGGCCTGCATGGGCCTCCCATCGCAGTGGCCTCTCTCACTACAGAGCACCAGCTCTGGGCGCATGTGCTCCAGAGCTCCAGCTCAGTAGTTGGACACATCAGTCCAGCTGCTCTGCAGCAGGTGGGATCTTCCCAGGCCAGGGATCGAACCCTGCACTGCAAGGCGGTGTCCTTACCCACTGGACCATCAGGGAAGCCCAGATGTAGAGTTCTGGGTTCTGATTGGCCATTTATCCTTCTATGACTTGAAACCACAAGACAAAGGAAAATATTGGCACCGCATGTAAGCAACCTCTTGGCCATCCAAGTGAAGTGGCCCTTCTTTCAGATATTTGTCTTGATTAGATTTTTCATAAGAAAATGATAACCTTACTTTCTGCCTAGTTGATTGTTAAATATGTAACAATATTTGTGATAAATGCTTCCTCTGGGGAATGTTTTGAACTTTTTGATGACCAGCAATTATTCAAGAAAGAAAATTCCTTTGTGATAATATTTATGAAAAATTACCCAAAGCGGGGCTTCCCTGGTGGTCCAGTGGGTAAGGACACCGCCTTACAGTGCAAGGAGCGCCAGTTCGATCCCTGGCCTGGGAAGATTCCACGTGCCACGGAGCGGCTGGACTGATGTGTCCAATTACCAAGCTGGGGCTCTGGAGCGCATGTGCCCAGAGCTGGTGCTCTGCAACAACAGAGGCCACCACGATGGGAGGCCCACACGGGCCAAAGAACAAGGATGCATGAAAAATAGATAAATGAAAGACCAAGAGAAGTGGCCCGCCTACCCTCTCCCTCCCCAACCCATCCCCTCCAATAAATAAATAAATAAATAAATAAAAAGTGAACAGCTGAGGAAACAGCTTTCCTTCTTTAAAAAAAAAAAAAAAAAATTACCCAAAACATGTGAAGACTTCAAGTTTAGTCACATTTTCTCTTAGATTAAGCAACAATACCAAGAAGAGCACTAACAATCCGTTGTGTGAAGTCATTATAAAACTTATTATTGGAGTATGTTACAAAAGTCATCATATGTATACTGTAGGTACATTATTAAAGGCATTTTTCACATATAAAAGAGCATGTAAGAAAATAGTATTCTCAGATTTTACAGAGAAAATTATGATTCCTCTATCATAACAAATCCTTTAAAAAAAATCTTATTCTGGGTCCATATTTGCTTTGATCACAAGGAATCTTATTTTTTTCTAGCAACTTCTAAGGTACTATATTCCTAAACCTTTATCAGGTTATACATAGAAAGCAAATGCTAATGTTTGTATGGCAGTTATCCAGAGGTAGCCAGCCTAGGACTGGATCATCCAACCACCCCTGACTTCCCTGGGGACAAAGAGTTCAGGATGTTTGCACACCAGAAAACTATTCATGGTGTGCCCCTGGGAAATCTCCTTTCTCATTGTATGAGTGAGTGAAACCAACCTTAAAATCTTTGTGGAAGGAGGCAGGAAATTAAAAAAAAAAAAAAACAAATAATCAGATAATTGATTAAAATCAGAGAAGTGGAGGACACCCTAGGAGTGCCAAGTTTATAGTAATGTAAAACAGAGGTTTAGCAGCAGCCAGGCTGTCAGCATTTTGCAGAGGACCCTAAAGAGAAATAAATCTCCTCAGTAATCCTGGGACTTGGTATATGAATGAACTTGAGTCCAAAGCCAAGACAAAATCTAAGGTATATCTAAATGCAAGTGTTGTGATATGACAGTTCCTAGTAGGGAAAAGAATTACCGAGCCGGAGCTCTGGAGCGCATGTGCCCAGAGCCGGTGCTCTGCAACAACAGAGGCCACCACGATGGGAGGCCCACATGGGCCAAAGAACAAAGATGGATGAAAACTAGATAAATGAAAGACCAATAGAAGTGGCCCGCCTGCTCCCCTCCCCAGCCTGCCCTCTCCAATAAATAAATAAATAAATAAATAAAAAGTGAACAGCTGAGGAAACAGCTTTCCTTCTTTAAAAAAAAAAAAAAAAAATTACCCAAAACATGTGAAGACTTCAAGTTTAGTCACATTTTCTCTTAGATTAAGCAACAATACCAAGAAGAGCACTAACAATCCGTTGTGTGAAGTCATTATAAAACTTATTATTGGAGTATGTTACAAAAGTCATCATATGTATACTGTAGGTACATTATTAAAGGCATTTTTCACATATAAAAGAGCATGTAAGAAAATAGTATTCTCAGATTTTACAGAGAAAATTATGATTCCTCTATCATAACAAATCCTTTAAAAAAAATCTTATTCTGGGTCCATATTTGCTTTGATCACAAGGAATCTTATTTTTTTCTAGCAACTTCTAAGGTACTATATTCCTAAACCTTTATCAGGTTATACATAGAAAGCAAATGCTAATGTTTGTATGGCAGTTATCCAGAGGTAGCCAGCCTAGGACTGGATCATCCAACCACCCCTGACTTCCCTGGGGACAAAGAGTTCAGGATGTTTGCACACCAGAAAACTATTCATGGTGTGCCCCTGGGAAATCTCCTTTCTCATTGTATGAGTGAGTGAAACCAACCTTAAAATCTTTGTGGAAGGAGGCAGGAAATTAAAAAAAAAAAAAAACAAATAATCAGATAATTGATTAAAATCAGAGAAGTGGAGGACACCCTAGGAGTGCCAAGTTTATAGTAATGTAAAACAGAGGTTTAGCAGCAGCCAGGCTGTCAGCATTTTGCAGAGGACCCTAAAGAGAAATAAATCTCCTCAGTAATCCTGGGACTTGGTATATAAATGAACTTGAGTCCAAAGCCAAGACAAAATCTAAGGTATATCTAAATGCAAGTGTTGTGATATGACAGTTCCTAGTAGGGAAAAGAATATTGGGGAGAAAAGAAACTTTTCAGAAACTAGAAAACACAAGGAGTAATACCATTGTAATCTACTTTCTTAGGCATAACTCTACAAATGTTTTCACAAAGGTTATAAGGAGAAGCTAGAAGCTGACATCAGAAACCCACTAATTATTTATTAATATAAAATTAACTTTGAAATCTATATTTGAGCCAATATTGTAGTAAAAGATAAGTAATATTCAGTATATAATATGCTTTTAGTCATTTAAAATTATTTTTTGTTATTGCATTTCATTAAGAACAAAATTGAAGGATCCGTCACTCTCCTAAAGCACCATTCTTGAGTCCAAAGTTGAATAAAATCAAGCCCTTTAAATGTACTCCTCAGAAAATGTTTTAACAAGGACTCTCTCTTCCTCTGGAGATACTATACAGCATAATTTCACCACACTGATAGTTTCTGCTGTCTTCCTGTTGACAACTCCCACATTCATCTTTAGCCAGATAGAAGTCTAAATCGGTATGTCCAGTTTTCTACTTAACATCTGTCTCCACACTTGGCTATCTTTTAGACATTCTAATTTCTAAGTGTAAAAAACAATCTCTAGGTCTTGCTCCCACACCTCTTTCATCCAGGAACTTCCTTATCCTAGTTGATAATTCCAGCTTTTCAGATGCTCAGAGCCCAAATTTAGGACTCTCTTTGTCTCTTATATCATTATATTTAATTTGTCAGGAAATCTTTTGGCTTTACATTCGAAATATGTCCAGAATTTAACATCAGAAACATGTGGATTAAATCTATCTGAAAATTTCTTGGTTATAAAAATTAAGGGGAAAAACTGTTTGGCCAGATGCATCGTGGGTGATGCCAAACCCAGATTGTTTGAAATACATGTGTGCTGGTTAGATAAACAAACAAACAAGTTTTTTTTCCATCTTGCCTTGTAAAATCTCACACTCACTATAAAAATCTCAGGCCAGGGAGGGGGACCAAGATGGCGTAACTTACCTTTATCACCATCGTGTTCCCAGCCATGCTTGTCTCCCACTAGGCAACTTCAGTAGCCTTTGTCTCCCAGCTGTCACCCTGGTCCCTTTTGTAACTTATTTCCAACACAGCAACCAAAGAAATCCTTTAACATGGAAGTCAAATCATGTCACTCTTGATTATTATTGTATTTATTTCTGTGAGCTCCTAGAACCATGCCTACTATATATTCTGTGCTTGTGACTGAACACATGAATACCCTTTCTTAGAAGAGACTATTATATTCTGAGAAAGTAACTTACTTATTCAATATCTCATAGAGAGTAGCAGAATTTAACCTAGGTGTTTAAACTTCACACTAATGTTCTTTTCACTGTTCTATATCTCCTCCTAATACTCATGATGGATATCAGGATTTTTCTGAGGAAGATTGTTGAAATGGTGGGAGTGTAGTTCCAGTCCTGATTCTGCCACTAAGCAGAAAAAAATCTGAGTACAACACTTTCTGGCTTGCAGAAAGCAGTTGAACTAGATCATTCCTAAGCTCCATTCTAGAGCCAAATAAATTCAGTGATCCCGTAAAAGTTTCCTATTTTTAACATCAGTTGAGAGTATCAGCAGAACAAGGGCACCTACCAGATGTGCTAATCTGATCCTTAGATTTTCAGACAGCTAGATGTTGTAACCTTGTTGAGTGGGACAGGGTTTCCCAGGGCTGGTTGCTAACCAGTGACATTTGGCTCAGAGTGCACTCTCAGTGGTAATTTATGCAAATGTGGATTGTTTGTGTAAAATGGAGTGTGACACCCATCTATTTACTTATTTATTTATTTTATGTATTTACCATGTGAAATGAAACCCACATGCAAATTAGTGGTGTGATACCTTAAGAGTTTATAACAAGCCTTCATGTGGTTTTTCTAGTTCATTAGGTTAGAACTCAGTGTGTATATATATATATATATATATATATATATATATATATATATTTATGTACAAGCATTTGTGTTTATTTCTTTACCTCAAATACAACACATTTTTGTCTCAGGATACACTTTTCCAACCCTAAGCAGCTCTTTATTCCAGCCAAGATCGTTTTTGTACAATTTTTCTTTAATCTCCCTTTTTATTGGGCCTTTTCATTTGTCTTCTCTCCTCTTTCTTTCCTTTTCTTTCTAGTTTATTTTCTGTGCCACTTCAGTTCAGAATAGCTTTCTTAAAATATATTTTATCCATGCAGGATAAAAGATGTATTTTGGTTAAATTGAATGTAATAAGACCTTAGTTTCTGATTTTTAGCTTTACTGTCCTTTGTGTCTGTATTTATGTTATTTAGGATTTCAGCGAGTTTGCTAATATGTGCTACGTAGAGAATTAGTAGTCTATTTTAAAGTTTTAAGATAGAATATTGCTATTATCTCTTGGCTTAGTCTTACCTACAAAATTGGAAGTTCCTTAAGGTCAACACTATGTCTTATTGGGCTTTATTTTCCTACAGCTATAGTATCTGGCACACTTTATGTACCCAACAAATATTGAATACCTAACCCTGTGTAGTAGAATTTCTATTCACTTGGAACCACTCCCGCTGGTCAACTAAGTCTTATTTGACCGCACTTGAAATTTGAAATCAAAACAGACTATTCCATATTCCCAGAATCTTGAGGAAAACTTGTGGCTCCTTAGGATTATATGTCTGACTGCATTTTGGGTGAATCTTTCTATGCCCGAGTCTGTCCACTTGAGTTTTTCTATTATATACACTGACTTATCTGTAGTTTTAGAAGTTGCTGATAATGGAATCTTTTGCAAATTTCTTGAAATCAAGTATCCTTTACTGAAATATTACTGGATATGGAATGAATCAGAAACATGTGGATTAAATCTATCTGAAAATTTCTTGGTTATAAAAATTAAGGGGAAAAACTGTTTGGCCAGATGCATCGTGGGTGATGCCAAACCCAGATTGTTTGAAATACATGTGTGCTGGTTAGATAAACAAACAAACAAGTTTTTTTTCCATCTTGCCTTGTAAAATCTCACACTCACTATAAAAATCTCAGGCCAGGGAGGGGGACCAAGATGGCGTAAGAATGAGAGGATTTCACCAACTTCCCAGTAGAATCACCAGAACTAACCAAGAAATGAAACACCACCAACAAACCAGCCTCTAGACAGCAAAAGAACTCAGGTCTACATGGGTTGAAGAGCAAGCAGCCAGAACTTTCCTGGAGCTTCCGTACTGAAGGCCCTGTACCCCAAACCCCACACTGGACCAGGTGGAGAGAACGCTGGGAAGTGCGCCGGAAGGACAGAAGGCAGTGCTCAATGTGAAAATCCCTCTGGGACAGTACAGGGACTCCAAGAGCCAGATGAGCTGAGAAAACGCTAGCAGGGGCATGCAAAATGGAATAGAGAACTCCCCCACGGGTTGCAGCCCCAGCCAGATGGGAAGCTTGCGCCCACATTTGGGGCTTAGTCCCCTATTCGGCAGTCCACGCGTTGGCAGCTTGAACAGCCCCGCAGCCCCAGAGCTGCAGCAAAGGAACCGGGCACCTGGGATGAGAAGCCTGAGTCCCGCAGGCAGTGGAGAGGCACAGCAGAGGAAACAGGGAAAAGAGCAGGGATTGAAGGCTACCAGGAGGTGCACAATGGAACCCGGGAGCCCCCTCCAGCACAGGGCCCGGAAGCACGGTCCCTGCCCAAAAGACTGGGAACCGCCCGCCAGGCCAGCCCCTGCCAGCATCTGAGCAGTCTGCAGAGCCTTTGTTTTGCTCAAAGCAAAACAGAAACCAGAGCAACCGGCTCCGCAAGTGTCCTGACTACAAAAAACCCTGACCTTCACTGAAACCAACAAGCACCGGCCCCAAATATACTGGAATGCTGATATGAATCGCAAATTTCTTGAAATCAAGTATCCTTTACTGAAATATTACTGGATATGGAATGAATCAGAAACATGTGGATTAAATCTATCTGAAAATTTCTTGGTTATAAAAATTAAGGGGAAAAACTGTTTGGCCAGATGCATCGTGGGTGATGCCAAACCCAGATTGTTTGAAATACATGTGTGCTGGTTAGATAAACAAACAAACAAGTTTTTTTTCCATCTTGCCTTGTAAAATCTCACACTCACTATAAAAATCTCAGGCCAGGGAGGGGGACCAAGATGGCGTAAGAATGAGAGGATTTCACCAACTTCCCAGTAGAATCACCAGAACTAACCAAGAAATGAAACACCACCAACAAACCAGCCTCTAGACAGCAAAAGAACTCAGGTCTACATGGGTTGAAGAGCAAGCAGCCAGAACTTTCCTGGAGCTTCCGTACTGAAGGCCCTGTACCCCAAACCCCACACTGGACCAGGTGGAGAGAACGCTGGGAAGTGCGCGGAAGGACAGAAGGCAGTGCTCAATGTGAAAATCCCTCTGGGACAGTACAGGGACTCCAAGAGCCAGATGAGCTGAGAAAACGCTAGCAGGGGCATGCAAAATGGAATAGAGAACTCCCCCACGGGTTGCAGCCCCAGCCAGATGGGAAGCTTGCGCCCACATTTGGGGCTTAGTCCCCTATTCGGCAGTCCACGCGTTGGCAGCTTGAACAGCCCCGCAGCCCCAGAGCTGCAGCAAAGGAACCGGGCACCTGGGATGAGAAGCCTGAGTCCCGCAGGCAGTGGAGAGGCACAGCAGAGGAAACAGGGAAAAGAGCAGGGATTGAAGGCTACCAGGAGGTGCACAATGGAACCCGGGAGCCCCCTCCAGCACAGGGCCCGGAAGCACGGTCCCTGCCCAAAAGACTGGGAACCGCCCGCCAGGCCAGCCCCTGCCAGCATCTGAGCAGTCTGCAGAGCCTTTGTTTTGCTCAAAGCAAAACAGAAACCAGAGCAACCGGCTCCGCAAGTGTCCTGACTACAAAAAACCCTGACCTTCACTGAAACCTAAGACATAAGCAGTTATCCAGCTCCCCTACCTGAGCCCCACCAGTACAGACTAGGGAAATCTGGGGCATCACGAGCAAACTGGTGGAAGGTCCACATACAGATGAGAAGATAAAAACCAGGGACAGTATTTACCCTTTTTTTTTAATTTTAATTTTTTTAACTTCTTTTTTTGCCACTGTTTCCTCTCTCTATGCTCTAACTTTTAAAAATCCTTTTATATCTACTACTATCCTCTACACAAATATTTCCTATCTTCCTGTCTCTACTATTCTCTTCCAGCTGTACTAAACTCGACTACACACTAAGTTTTGTTACCTAACTGTACAAAATCGTTGCAACACAAATTCATTCCTGCTCATTACCCATGCACGCTCCTCATTCTCACCTCCAACACATGTCTTAGTTAAAAACTGCTTTCACTGTAATATTCCCAGCCAGGACCTTGCCCTGGATCTGTTTTTCCAGGCAATATTTTAATTAACTTAGAGCTTAATGGTCAGGTACCAACTTTGATTGTGCCGTTTTCCAGAAAAATTTCCTGTGCTTTATCCCTGTAAGACTGTTCAGTTGTGGTTATTGATATGTATGTATGTATATTTTTCCATCTGGTTAGAAAATATTTGCATGATTTTATGACTGTCATCTATCAGGGATACACCTCTTGTTCCTCATATGCTTATATTTGAACTGATACCACTGAACACCATAGCAAACCAGACATAGAGCCTACAAAAAAAAGAACTGCAACACACAGAAAGAAACAAAAATTAACATAATAATGAAAACACAGAGAAACACCACACAAATGAAGGAACAAATCAGAGAAACACAGTTACAAATGACAGAAGATGAGATAGACCAATTATCGGAAAGAATTCAGAAGAGCCATACCAGCGAGGATTCAAAACACCGAAAACAGAATTTTAGAGGAAATTAGTGCACGGAGAAGAGACACGTAAGAAATGAAAAATAAACAAATAGAGACAAACAACTCAATTCCTGAACTTATAAATACTATAGAAGGATTCAACAGTAGAATCTCGGAGGTAGAAGAATGGATAAGTGAGCTGGAAGAAAGAATGGTGGAAATAAATGCTGAAGAACAGAACTAAGCACAAAGAAGCAAAAGAACTGAGGATAGCATCAAAGACCTCTGGGACAATATCAAACGCACCAACATTAGAATTATAGGAGTTCCAGAAGAAGAAGAGGGGAAGAAAGGCTATGAAAAATTCTTAAAGAGGTTATAGTTGAAAACTTCCAAAGCATGGGAATAAAATAGTCAAAAAAGTCCAAGAAGCACAGAGTTCCATACAGGAGAAACCCCAGAAGAAACACACCAAGGCACATTCTAATCAAACTAACGCAGACTAAATATAAAGACAGATTACTAAAAGCAGCTAGGAGCAAACAACAAATAACATATAAAGGAAACCCCATACGTCTAACTGCGGATCTTTCCACAGAAACCCTGCAGGCCAGAAGAGAATGGCAGGACACATTTAAATGGCTAAAAGAGAATAACCTCCAAGCAAGAATTCTCTACCCAGCAAGAATCTCATTCAGAATTGATGGAGAAGTCAAAAGCTTCACAGACAAGCAAAAGCAAAAAGAATTCTGTACCACAAAACCAGCTCTACAACAAGTGTTAAAGGGCCACATATAGCCAATAAATACAAGAATAGGAAAAGTCTTACAAATCAAACCCCAGATATCTAAGATGACAGTAGGAACATTCATATCAGTAATTACTTTAAATGTAAATGAATTAAATGCTCAAACCAATGGATACAGGCTGCCTGCATGGATCCAGAAGCAAGACCCATATATATGCTGTTTACAAGACACCAATTTCAGACCTAGAGACACTCATAGACTGAAAGGGAGAGGATGGAAAAACAAAAAAACAGAAACACCACACAAATGAAGGAACAAATCAGAGAAACACAGTTACAAATGACAGAAGAGATAGACAAATTATCTGAAAGAGAATTCAGAAAAACTATATTAATGAGGATGCAAAACACCGAAAACAGAATATTAGAGGAAATTAGTGCACTGAGAAGAGACATGCAAGAAATGAAAAATAAACAAATAGAGACAAACAACTCAATTGCTGAACTCAAAAATACTATAGAAGGACTCAACAGTAGAGTATCAGAGGCAGAAGAATGGATAAGTGAGCTGGAAGACAGAATGGTGGAAATAACTGCTGAAGAACAGGACAAAGCACAAAGAAGCAAAAGAACTGAGGATAGCATCAAAGACCTCTGGGACAATATCAAACGCACCAACATTAGAATTATAGGAGTTCCAGAAGAAGAAGAGGGGAAGAAAGGCTATGAAAAATTCTTAAAGAGGTTATAGTTGAAAACTTCCAAAGCATGGGAATAAAATAGTCAAAAAAGTCCAAGAAGCACAGAGTTCCATACAGGAGAAACCCCAGAAGAAACACACCAAGGCACATTCTAATCAAACTAACGCAGACTAAATATAAAGACAGATTACTAAAAGCAGCTAGGAGCAAACAACAAATAACATATAAAGGAAACCCCATACGTCTAACTGCGGATCTTTCCACAGAAACCCTGCAGGCCAGAAGAGAATGGCAGGACACATTTAAATGGCTAAAAGAGAATAACCTCCAAGCAAGAATTCTCTACCCAGCAAGAATCTCATTCAGAATTGATGGAGAAGTCAAAAGCTTCACAGACAAGCAAAAGCAAAAAGAATTCTGTACCACAAAACCAGCTCTACAACAAGTGTTAAAGGGCCACATATAGCCAATAAATACAAGAATAGGAAAAGTCTTACAAATCAAACCCCAGATATCTAAGATGACAGTAGGAACATTCATATCAGTAATTACTTTAAATGTAAATGAATTAAATGCTCAAACCAATGGATACAGGCTGCCTGCATGGATCCAGAAGCAAGACCCATATATATGCTGTTTACAAGACACCAATTTCAGACCTAGAGACACTCATAGACTGAAAGGGAGAGGATGGAAAAAAATATTCCATGCAAATGGAAATCAAAAGAAAGCTGGAGTAGCAATCCTCATATCAGACAAAATAGACCTTAAAATAAAGAAGATTAGAAGACACAAGGCAGGACACTACATAATGACAAGGGATCTATCCAAAAGGAAGATATAATAATCGTAAATATCTATGCACCCAACACAGGTGCACCTCAATACATAAGACAAACACTTTCAGACATAAAAGAAGAGATCGACAAAACCACAATAGTAGTCGGAGACGTTAACATTCCTCTCACACCAATGGACAGATCCTCAAAACAGAAAAGTAATAAAGAAACACAAGCCTTAAATGCCACACTAGAAGAGATGGACCCCAGGGATATCTTTAGGACCTTCCATCCAAAAGCAGAAGAATATACTTTCTTCTCAAGTGTTCATGGAACATTCTCCAGGATAGACCACATCTTGGGCCACAAATCAAGCCTCAGGATATTCCAGAAAACTGAAATTACATCAGCCGTCTTCTCAGACCACAATGCAATGAGACTCGAGATCAACTACAAGAGAAAGATCGCTAAAAACACAAACACATGGAGATTAAACAACACATATGGTAAAAATCAAACCGGTTATGGAACAAATCAAAGGAGAAATAAAGAAATTTCTAGAAGAAAATGGCAATGAACACACGACAGTGCAAAACCTATGGGATATTGCCAAAGCAGTTCTAAGAAGGAAGTTTATAGCAATACAATCCTATCTCAAGAAACAAGAAAAATATCAAACAGACGACCTAACTCTATGCTTAAAACAATTGGAGAAAGAAGAACAATAAAACCCCAAAGCTAGCAAATGAAGAGAAATCATAAAGACTAGAACAGAAATAAATGAAAAACAAATGAAAGAAACACTAGTAATGATAAATAAAATGAAAAGCTGGTCTATGAAAAGATCAACAAAATCGACAGACCACTGGCCAGATTCATCAAGAAAAAAAGAGAGAAGAACCAGATCAACAAAATCAAAAAGGAGAGATTACAACAGATAATGCAGAAATCCAAAGGATTCTAAGAGACTATTATGAACAACAATATGGCAAGAAACTGGGAAACCTGGAAGAAATGGACAGTTTCTTGGAGAAGATTAATCTTCCAAGCCTGAACCAGGAAGAAATAGAAACTACGAACAATCCAATCACAAGCTCAGAAATCAAATTTGTGATTAAAAATCTACCCCAAAATAAAAGCCCAGGGCCAGATGGCTTCACGGGTGAATTCTACCAAACATTTAAAGAAGAACTAATACCTGTCCCTCTAAAACTCTTTCAAAAAATTGCACAGAAAGGAACACTTCCAAATATGTTCTCCAAGGCCACCATCATCCTGATACCAAAACCAGGCAAAGACAGCACAAAAAAAAGAAAATTATAGATCCATTTCACTGGTGAACTTGGATGCCAAAATCCTCAACAAAATCCTAGCAAACAGAGTTCAACAACACATCAAAAAACTCATCCCTATCAAACTACCAATGACATTCTTCACAGAACTAGACCAAAGAATAACACAGTTCATATGGAAACACAAAAGACCCCAAATAGCCAAAGTAATCCTGAGAAAGAAGAATGGAGTGGAGGGATCAGCCTCTCTAACTTCAGACTCTACTACAAAGCAACAGTCATCAAGACAGTATGATACTGGCACAAAAACAGAACCATAGATCAATGGAACAAGATAGAGAACCCAGAGATAAACCCACGCACCTATGGGTGCCTTATTTTTGACAAAGGAGGCAAAACTATACAATGGGAAAAAGACAGCGTCTTCAACAAGTGGTGCTGGGAAAATTGCACAGCTACATGCAAAAAAATGAAGTTGGCACATTCCCTGACACCATACACAAAGATCAACTCAAAATGGATTAAAGACCTAAATGTAAGACCGGAAACCAGCAAATTCTTAGAGGAGAATATAGGCAAAACACTCAAGGACATAAACCAAAGCAAGATCTTTCATGACCCGCCTACTAGAATAGCGGAACTAAACATAAAAATTAACATGTGGGACGTAATGAAACTTAAAAGCTTTTGTACAGCAAAAGAAATTACAAACAAGCTGAACAGACAGCCCACTGAATGGGAGAAAATCATAGCAAATGAATCAACTGACAAAGAATTAATCACCAAAATCTACAAGCAACTCAGACAACTCAGCACTGCAAAAATGAATTACCCAATCAAAAAATAGGGAAAAGACTGAAAGAGACATTTCACCAAAGAGGACATACAGATGACCAAAAAGCACATGAAACGATGTTCCACCTTGCTTATTCTTAGAGAAATGCAAATCAAAAGTACAATGAGATATCACCTCACACCCGTCAGAATGGCCATCATCAACAAATCGACAGACAATACATGCTAGAGAGGGTACGGAGAAAAGGGAACCCTCTTGCATTGCTGGTGGGAATGTCAATTGATACAGCTGCTATGGAAGACAGTATGGAGATTCCTTAAAAAACTAAAAATAGAAGCACCATACTACCCAGCAATCCAACCATTAGGCTTATACCCAGATGAAATCTAAACTGACAGAAGCACCTGTACCCCAATGTTTATTGTAGTTCTCTACACAATAGCTAGATCATGGAAACAAGCTAGATGTCCATCGATGAATGCATGGATAAAGAAGCTCTGGTACATATATAAAATGGAATATACTCAGTTGTAAAAAGAAATGCAGAAGACTCAGCCCTAATGAGGTGGCTGGATCTAGAACCTATCATAAAACATGAAGTAAGTCAAAATGAGAAAGACAAGTATAGTATACTAACACAGTATAGTAAACTAACACACACATATATATATAGAATCTAGTATGATGGTAATGGTAACACACACAGTGAACCGATGGAAAAACAGACATGGAGAATAGACATATGGACATTGTGGGTAATGAACAGTGGGTTGAAGGCATAGAGGAAGTATCATGGAAACCTATACTATCTTATGTGACAAAGGTAGCTATTGTCATTGTGCTGCGGGAATACGATTTCCTACAAGGGCTCAGTGTGACAGCCTGGAGGGGTGGGATGGGAGGGTACTGGGAGTAGCGAGGGGACCAGGGGTATGCATATGACTGATCTGGGAACATACATGTCTGTGAACAAAAAAACTCTGTAAAATTAAAAATATAATAAGTATTTTTTTAAAAACTTTCAGCAAAAGAAATACAAACAATAAAGCACCACTGAAAAACGAATGAATCAACTGACAAAGAATTAATCTCCAAAATCTACAAGCAACTCAGACAACACAGCACTGCAAAAATCAATTACCCAATCAAAAAATAGGGAAAAGACTGAAAGAGACATTTCACCAAAGAGGACATACAGATGACCAAAAAGCACATGAAACGATGTTCCACCTTGCTTATTCTTAGAGAAATGCAAATCAAAAGTACAATGAGATATCACCTCACACCCGTCAGAATGGCCATCATCAACAAATCGACAGACAATACATGCTAGAGAGGGTACGGAGAAAAGGGAACCCTCTTGCATTGCTGGTGGGAATGTCAATTGATACAGCTGCTATGGAAGACAGTATGGAGATTCCTTAAAAAACTAAAAATAGAAGCACCATACTACCCAGCAATCCAACCATTAGGCTTATACCCAGATGAAATCTAAACTGACAGAAGCACCTGTACCCCAATGTTTATTGTAGTTCTCTACACAATAGCTAGATCATGGAAACAAGCTAGATGTCCATCGATGAATGCATGGATAAAGAAGCTCTGGTACATATATAAAATGGAATATACTCAGTTGTAAAAAGAAATGCAGAAGACTCAGCCCTAATGAGGTGGCTGGATCTAGAACCTATCATAAAACATGAAGTAAGTCAAAATGAGAAAGACAAGTATAGTATACTAACACAGTATAGTAAACTAACACACACATATATATATAGAATCTAGTATGATGGTAATGGTAACACACACAGTGAACCGATGGAAAAACAGACATGGAGAATAGACATATGGACATTGTGGGTAATGAACAGTGGGTTGAAGGCATAGAGGAAGTATCATGGAAACCTATACTATCTTATGTGACAAAGGTAGCTATTGTCATTGTGCTGCGGGAATACGATTTCCTACAAGGGCTCAGTGTGACAGCCTGGAGGGGTGGGATGGGAGGGTACTGGGAGTAGCGAGGGGACCAGGGGTATGCATATGACTGATCTGGGAACATACATGTCTGTGAACAAAAAAACTCTGTAAAATTAAAAATATAATAAGTATTTTTTTAAAAAAAGGAGATACCTTTGCATAACTTACAAAATACTCTGAAACTATTTCATGCCTTAAAGATGTTGCCAGGGCATCCAAATAGCAAATATATGAACCAGATGTATGAATTAGCATTATGATTAATTGTATGTGTGAACTTGACTAGGCTATATTGTCTAGTTGTTCCAGGTATTACCTTGAAAGTGTTTTTTAGATATTAATTAATATTTGGATCAGTGGACTTGAGTAAACCAGATTTTCCTCCATAATGTGGATGGAACTTACCCAATCAATAGAAGGCCTTAATAGAGGAAAACTGAGGCTGGCCAAAGTAGAACGAATTCTCCTCAAGACTCTAACATAGGAACCCAACCTGAAAGGCAGAAAGGCTGCTTCTCTGTGGAATTCAGATTCAAGACTCCAGCATCAGTTCTTATCTACATTTCCAGCCTGCTGTCTTGCCTTGTGAATTTGGAACTTTTCTGCTCCCACAATTTCATGAAATAATTTCTTAAAATAAATCTTTCTCTTATATGAAAAAAAAATCTTAGGTCAGCATATAGCCAGGTTTTATAAAGGTTTTTGAGAAGTCTGTAGTTTTATACTTTGCTTCATCCTCGGAGGCAAATGCCTATATAGATGAATGTTCTTGAAAATGTAAGTAAGCAATGCTGATGTTTCTCAATAGATTTTAATGGATTGAATGATGTAAGATGCATTCATAAGATCGATTTGACTTCTGAATGTTAACTCAAGAGTTTATCTTAAATAGGTTGCTTTGTAAGAGAAGGAGTTGACTTGTTCAACTTAAACCATTCAAAAGTTTTGACATGACATGATGTGTGAATAGAAAAATAAATGCCTTTATTGCTCAAACAACAAATTTTAAAGTATATTAGCCCCCAAATCCTGCTTAGTAAAAGGAAGTGTTTTAAGTTCAAAATACATTTTATTGGAATGGTCCTTATCATTCTTTTCATCCTCTTCATCAAAAGTCATCAAATAATTGGTTAAATGACTATGTCCCTGTACCAAAGAGTTTAAAGAGAACCACATAGATATGGTCTCTGGTTAGATGTAGATTAGATATACATTAATATGTATACCTTAGTACAGCAGAAGAAAAGCATTAATAATTAAATGGGCCATAAAATATTTCTTTCAATGGCACTCACATGTAAGAGTAAATTATTATCACCTGGAGAGGTTATTGAAAATGCAGTTTAAAAGGTCTCCTCCCCAGCTCAGAGGTTTTGCTGAATCAAGGGTCAGGAATCTTCATTTACATCCTAGGTCCAAGTTGACTTTAATGATGAATATCCAAGTAATATAAATGTGGGTTTAGATGAAGAGAAAGTTTGAGGTTGATATCAGGAAGAAGCTCTAAGGACATTCTTTAATAATTATTTACTAAATAGACAGGTAAGTGTATTTAGAAAATGAAAATACAAATTCATGCTTTTCAGAATCTTACATTCTAGCTGGGGGACACATCCTATGAAAAGTAAAATAGCTTGTGTATCAGGTATGATAAGTGTCAAGGAAAAAAGGTGGGGCTGGAGTCAAAATTTTAGGAAAAATAGAGAAAGAAGCCTTCTTAAGAAGGTGATATTTGAGTTAAACTTAAAGGAGGCAAGTAAATAGGGAATATTCACTGGAACACCCTATAAGGAATGCTTCCAGGCTGAGGGAATAGCAAGTACAAAGGCCTTGAAGTGGAAGTATGGCTGGTGTAGTTGGAATGGTGTGGACTAGGAGAGTAGAAAGCAAAAACATAAGAGAATGTAAATGGGAAGGGGGTTTAAAGAAGACTCTGGCTTCTCCTCTGAGCAGTATGAGGTGACATTAAAGGGTTTGAACAGAGGCAAAACCAACACAAAATGTTTCCACTGTAAATAAAATGGAAATATAGTGCTAGCTTACTTATTCATTCTGTAATGTTTTCAGATGTAGCAGTGTGGAGTGTTTGTGTTGTGGAGATGTTTGGATGAATGATGCTTGAAGGATTAAAAAGTCTGGATAAAATGGGAAAAACCTGACCCCATCCTTAAATTATATTACAGTATACATGGGGATTATGTGAGATCACTTAGTTCCTCCTGTATCTTCACCCCAAAAGTAAAATTGTATACTATGTCCCTGTACCAAAGAGTTTAAAGAGAACCACATAGATATGGTCTCTGGTTAGATGTAGATTAGATATACATTAATATGTATACCTTAGTACAGCAGAAGAAAAGCATTAATAATTAAATGGGCCATAAAATATTTCTTTCAATGGCACTCACATGTAAGAGTAAATTATTATCACCTGGAGAGGTTATTGAAAATGCAGTTTAAAAGGTCTCCTCCCCAGCTCAGAGGTTTTGCTGAATCAAGGGTCAGGAATCTTCATTTACATCCTAGGTCCAAGTTGACTTTAATGATGAATATCCAAGTAATATAAATGTGGGTTTAGATGAAGAGAAAGTTTGAGGTTGATATCAGGAAGAAGCTCTAAGGACATTCTTTAATAATTATTTACTAAATAGACAGGTAAGTGTATTTAGAAAATGAAAATACAAATTCATGCTTTTCAGAATCTTACATTCTAGCTGGGGGACACATCCTATGAAAAGTAAAATAGCTTGTGTATCAGGTATGATAAGTGTCAAGGAAAAAAGGTGGGGCTGGAGTCAAAATTTTAGGAAAAATAGAGAAAGAAGCCTTCTTAAGAAGGTGATATTTGAGTTAAACTTAAAGGAGGCAAGTAAATAGGGAATATTCACTGGAACACCCTATAAGGAATGCTTCCAGGCTGAGGGAATAGCAAGTACAAAGGCCTTGAAGTGGAAGTATGGCTGGTGTAGTTGGAATGGTGTGGACTAGGAGAGTAGAAAGCAAAAACATAAGAGAATGTAAATGGGAAGGGGGTTTAAAGAAGACTCTGGCTTCTCCTCTGAGCAGTATGAGGTGACATTAAAGGGTTTGAACAGAGGCAAAACCAACACAAAATGTTTCCACTGTAAATAAAATGGAAATATAGTGCTAGCTTACTTATTCATTCTGTAATGTTTTCAGATGTAGCAGTGTGGAGTGTTTGTGTTGTGGAGATGTTTGGATGAATGATGCTTGAAGGATTAAAAAGTCTGGATAAAATGGGAAAAACCTGACCCCATCCTTAAATTATATTACAGTATACATGGGGATTATGTGAGATCACTTAGTTCCTCCTGAAGTAATTATTGTCCAAACTAGTCAATATTTGCTTCAATTTTAGAATTATTTTTCATACATAAATTATAGAACATTTTCATTTAAACATGAAGGAAATGAGAATTCAGTCATATCAAAAGACATTTGAAATCTGTGGATTAAAGTAAAGGGTATGTATCTGTGATTAGTGAAATCTTTCACTTCCAAAGGCCTCCCAGGGCTTTAAATAAACTTAATATCTGAGAGAGAACATTAAGAACAATACGTCAGTATCACTAAATTTCACAATCTTGGGAACTCAAGAAGATGCAAACAAGTCATATAAAATATCTTGGAATAACAAGGTCCTGACCTCTTAAACATAGTGACTAATTAGTCAGTGTAAATTATAGTTGCTATTTCAGATTATAGAGTCAAGGGATGTTAGTTTTTCAGATTACTAAAATGCATCTGGGCTCATAGGAAACATGCTGATGCTTCAAGTGAATAGATATTCCTCTTGCTGGAATGAGATTCAATACCCAAATAACTCATGACAGAATTTGGCTATATGAAAGTTCTTGTGTATGTTGTTGCCCAGCTTCACTCTTCCTTGGCATATCTTTGGTATCTTCTCTCTTCTAATTAATTAGCAGCTCCAAGTAACTAGTGTGATCAAATTTTTTCTGTCATCTATTACCAGAAAGGTATGTCTTCAAATATTTGTTCATGACTAATTGATATTATTTCTTGGGCACTGACTCTTAGATTCTTTAAGTCCATACTATTTCTGTGTTAAAGTAAATGGGATTAAAGATACTTTTTCATAGATTATGGCTATTGAAGATACTGGACATACTTAACATTACTCTAGCTCAAGGAATATTAGGTAATATTTTAAAATTTTGTAAAGGGTAACAAGAATAATGAATAGTGAATATTTGAGAATAACACATTGGAAGTATAAGGTTTAGTCTCATTTTCCAGATAAGGAATGAAGCTAGTTGGCTTGTCTGATTTCACATATCTAGTTAATGTTAGAGCTAGGTCAAGCCCAGTTTATCTTATTTTCAGCATTAGGCTCTGGAATGTTCTACAAGATTAGAGTTATTTCTAACAAGAATTCTCTACAAATGGTGGATGCTATCTATGATTCATTACGAAAAGCCCCTACTCAAAATGATCTGTCTAACTCCATGCATTTCTTTTAACATAAAACGGTCATGGAATGTTAGAATGAGAAGGCACAGTGGAGAAGGTGGTCCAACTCTCTCATTTTTTAGATGAGAAATATGTTCTGTGAGATTTTCATACTGCAGCTGTACCCTGGCTCTCGTTCATTTCTTCTTCAAGCTGATACAATTTTCTAACTCAGTGCTCCTCCGTAATTCACTACAACTTAAGACTTGCCTAACATGATTATTTGAATTACGCCAGCTTATTCCCTTTATTGGCAGCAAAATAAAAATTTCTAGGTCTTCCTTTTTTTAAGTCGAGTTTTCTGGTAGCAGTCTCAAAATCTTGACTGTGTGCCATTTCTGTTGCTTTGCTAACCAGCCATTTAGAATATAAACTTCTGGATCAGAGAAACAGGAATTTCAAAGAAAAAGAAGCATTACTTGGTCGACTTGGCTTGGCTTTCTTTACTTCTTTAGTATTCAAGTGGACAATTTGTATGGTTTCCCTTGCTTTGATCTTAGCTGCCCACACCACCAAGTTGTAGTCATGATTACTTGCACATCTCTCCATGCACAGACTTAGAAAGACATGGAAAGAATACCCATTGTGAAATACTCAGACTAAAAGTGCCTGTAGTTGCTGCTATTGATGATTTGGGCCATATGAGGGCAGACCATGCTGGCCGGGCCTACCCCAAAGCCAGCTACCCTGCCAGACCTCTCTATGTTGCCAATATTGTTTCCTGAATGATGAAGCACCCCAAAGTGTGTCCCCTGACATGCCCTTGAAAGAGCAGGAATGCCCAGTCAGGAAAAAAAAGGGGGTTTTTTTAACAATGGAATATTGGGTATAAAAGGGTAACAAGAATAATGAATAGTGAATATTTGAGAATAACACATTGGAAGTATAAGGTTTAGTCTCATTTTCCAGATAAGGAATGAAGCTAGTTGGCTTGTCTGATTTCACATATCTAGTTAATGTTAGAGCTAGGTCAAGCCCAGTTTATCTTATTTTCAGCATTAGGCTCTGGAATGTTCTACAAGATTAGAGTTATTTCTAACAAGAATTCTCTACAAATGGTGGATGCTATCTATGATTCATTACGAAAAGCCCCTACTCAAAATGATCTGTCTAACTCCATGCATTTCTTTTAACATAAAACGGTCATGGAATGTTAGAATGAGAAGGCACAGTGGAGAAGGTGGTCCAACTCTCTCATTTTTTAGATGAGAAATATGTTCTGTGAGATTTTCATACTGCAGCTGTACCCTGGCTCTCGTTCATTTCTTCTTCAAGCTGATACAATTTTCTAACTCAGTGCTCCTCCGTAATTCACTACAACTTAAGACTTGCCTAACATGATTATTTGAATTACGCCAGCTTATTCCCTTTATTGGCAGCAAAATAAAAATTTCTAGGTCTTCCTTTTTTTAAGTCGAGTTTTCTGGTAGCAGTCTCAAAATCTTGACTGTGTGCCATTTCTGTTGCTTTGCTAACCAGCCATTTAGAATATAAACTTCTGGATCAGAGAAACAGGAATTTCAAAGAAAAAGAAGCATTACTTGGTCGACTTGGCTTGGCTTTCTTTACTTCTTTAGTATTCAAGTGGACAATTTGTATGGTTTCCCTTGCTTTGATCTTAGCTGCCCACACCACCAAGTTGTAGTCATGATTACTTGCACATCTCTCCATGCACAGACTTAGAAAGACATGGAAAGAATACCCATTGTGAAATACTCAGACTAAAAGTGCCTGTAGTTGCTGCTATTGATGATTTGGGCCATATGAGGGCAGACCATGCTGGCCGGGCCTACCCCAAAGCCAGCTACCCTGCCAGACCTCTCTATGTTGCCAATATTGTTTCCTGAATGATGAAGCACCCCAAAGTGTGTCCCCTGACATGCCCTTGAAAGAGCAGGAATGCCCAGTCAGGAATTAATTAATGGGAAGAAGAAGGCAAGACAGAGTTTTCTATTTAACTTGGAACCATGATAACCACGAAATGACCCTGATATTTTGTGAATCAGATTGCTGTCAAATCTGTGTATTTTTTTATTCAGATACACTTCAGTGATTGTACTATTCCTTGGTAAGAACTGTTTGATGTTCATGACTTTGAAGTCATTTAGACCATGTTCTTCCCTCCTCTTCAAATAGAAGTTTTCATTTTGTCCACCACAGAGAAAATGCAAATGCCAAAAGGTCTGAGTTCACTTTGAAAGTCCAAACCCACAAACTCTCACTGGCTTTACGCTTGACCATACTATCCTTTAGGGCTCCAGACCTTACACCAAATGGGACAGTATTACATCACAATGAAGCATGCATGCTGTGGAACCGACTACCCAAATTCAAATCCATCAAATATAGCTTCAGGGAAATTGCCTCATCTTGCTTAGCCTGTTTCCTTCACTTTCCAATACGGTAGTAAAAGCACCAACTTCCTTGTAACACTACACATTAAATAATTTATAAGAAGATTAGGGTGAACTAATTTTGTTAGGGTTTATTTGCACTTGGGTATTTCCCTTTCATGTAAATGATTTGAAATGAATTCCTTGTTAATAAAGGAAACTAAACGAGCAACTATACAATGTTACAGACTGTTAGTTTTAAAAATAATTTAAAAATATCTTAAATAGGTATTGGGTTTCCCCAGTGGCTTTCAAAAGGGGGAGAATGATTTGAAATGAATAATCCTTGTTGATCTTAGCTGCCCACACCACCAAGTTGTAGTCATGATTACTTGCACATCTCTCCATGCACAGACTTAGAAAGACATGGAAAGAATACCCATTGTGAAATACTCAGACTAAAAGTGCCTGTAGTTGCTGCTATTGATGATTTGGGCCATATGAGGGCAGACCATGCTGGCCGGGCCTACCCCAAAGCCAGCTACCCTGCCAGACCTCTCTATGTTGCCAATATTGTTTCCTGAATGATGAAGCACCCCAAAGTGTGTCCCCTGACATGCCCTTGAAAGAGCAGGAATGCCCAGTCAGGAATTAATTAATGGGAAGAAGAAGGCAAGACAGAGTTTTCTATTTAACTTGGAACCATGATAACCACGAAATGACCCTGATATTTTGTGAATCAGATTGCTGTCAAATCTGTGTATTTTTTGATTCAGATACACTTCAGTGATTGTACTATTCCTTGGTAAGAACTGTTTGATGTTCATGACTTTGAAGTCATTTAGACCATGTTCTTCCCTCCTCTTCAAATAGAAGTTTTCATTTTGTCCACCACAGAGAAAATGCAAATGCCAAAAGGTCTGAGTTCACTTTGAAAGTCCAAACCCACAAACTCTCACTGGCTTTACGCTTGACCATACTATCCTTTAGGGCTCCAGACCTTACACCAAATGGGACAGTATTACATCACAATGAAGCATGCATGCTGTGGAACCGACTACCCAAATTCAAATCCATCAAATATAGCTTCAGGGAAATTGCCTCATCTTGCTTAGCCTGTTTCCTTCACTTTCCAATACGGTAGTAAAAGCACCAACTTCCTTGTAACACTACACATTAAATAATTTATAAGAAGATTAGGGTGAACTAATTTTTGTTAGGGTTTATTTGCACTTGGGTATTTCCCTTTCATGTAAATGATTTGAAATGAATTCCTTGTTAATAAAGGAAACTAAACGAGCAACTATACAATGTTACAGACTGTTAGTTTTAAAAATAATTTAAAAATATCTTAAATAGGTATTGGGTTTCCCCAGTGGCTCAGTGGTAAAGTAGATACTGCCTGAAATGCAGCAGGTGCAGAAGACATGAATTCCATTCCTGGGTGGAGAAGATCCCTTGGAGGAAGAAATGGCAACCCACTCCAGTATTCTTGCTAGGAAAATCCCATGATCAGAGGAGCCTGGCAGGCTACAGTCCACAGGGTCACAAAGAGTCAGACATGATTGAGTGACTGGGCAAGTAAGTATTACTTATGTAACAATTTCTGTCCAACATATTGCTATCTGTTCTTTTCCTCTCTTTTTCATTAATGATTAAGTCCAAACTATAGTCTTAGCCCATTTTCACTAAACCCAAATCAGTATTTCCCCCTGATTTCCCTTTATCTCCATACCCCTGAATATATATACCAAGGGCATTTGACATTATCTTAGTTTGATTTTAAGAATATTTTCTGGATAAAAATCACTAATAATCGCTGGAAATACAAAGGGAATAGGAATGCAGTTCTCAAAGATAGGAAGTCAATAGGAAAGAAGGAGGAATGGGTCCAGAGATACCAAAATAATATGCTAGAAAATCCAATTATAAATATTCTTTAACAAAGTGGGAGGAGGTATCAAATTTGCCTAAGAGCTGAACGCTAGTAAACTAGGTGCCAGAGTTCTAGTAGAATTCACATAGCTCCTGATGATAAATGAGTTGTTTAATTACAGAGGTTTTTCTGAAAAATTCAGAACAGAGCTTAAGTAGCAACCAATCTGTCAGAACGTTGTAGGGAGACACTAACAAGAAGGAAAGCTCCTTGGTAATACTGAAGCTTGGTATGTAACAGCAAGCCCTCAGTTGACTTCTGTTAACAAAGTTAGCTGGAGTTGGTCAACTTCATCTGACTATATGTATTTATATAGAGTGACAGATCAGAGAGATTTAGAGTAGAATGAGGAGATGCTCTATACTGGGCACCTGAGAATGCTTTCCTGATTCAGTATCACCTGAGCACTGTGAAAAAAGTAGAAATCAATGAGGGAAAGATAGGGATTGATATTGACCCGTTAGAAGAGCACTTCAGGCAAAAGCAGGCATGTCCAAGGGACTTGTTACAAGAAATTTTAAAAAAAGGTATTGGGTTTCCCCAGTGGCTCAGTGGTAAAGTAGATACTGCCTGAAATGCAGCAGGTGCAGAAGACATGAATTCCATTCCTGGGTGGAGAAGATCCCTTGGAGGAAGAAATGGCAACCCACTCCAGTATTCTTGCTAGGAAAATCCCATGATCAGAGGAGCCTGGCAGGCTACAGTCCACAGGGTCACAAAGAGTCAGACATGATTGAGTGACTGGGCAAGTAAGTATTACTTATGTAACAATTTCTGTCCAACATATTGCTATCTGTTCTTTTCCTCTCTTTTTCATTAATGATTAAGTCCAAACTATAGTCTTAGCCCATTTTCACTAAACCCAAATCAGTATTTCCCCCTGATTTCCCTTTATCTCCATACCCCTGAATATATATACCAAGGGCATTTGACATTATCTTAGTTTGATTTTAAGAATATTTTCTGGATAAAAATCACTAATAATCGCTGGAAATACAAAGGGAATAGGAATGCAGTTCTCAAAGATAGGAAGTCAATAGGAAAGAAGGAGGAATGGGTCCAGAGATACCAAAATAATATGCTAGAAAATCCAATTATAAATATTCTTTAACAAAGTGGGAGGAGGTATCAAATTTGCCTAAGAGCTGAACGCTAGTAAACTAGGTGCCAGAGTTCTAGTAGAATTCACATAGCTCCTGATGATAAATGAGTTGTTTAATTACAGAGGTTTTTCTGAAAAATTCAGAACAGAGCTTAAGTAGCAACCAATCTGTCAGAACGTTGTAGGGAGACACTAACAAGAAGGAAAGCTCCTTGGTAATACTGAAGCTTGGTATGTAACAGCAAGCCCTCAGTTGACTTCTGTTAACAAAGTTAGCTGGAGTTGGTCAACTTCATCTGACTATATGTATTTATATAGAGTGACAGATCAGAGAGATTTAGAGTAGAATGAGGAGATGCTCTATACTGGGCACCTGAGAATGCTTTCCTGATTCAGTATCACCTGAGCACTGTGAAAAAAGTAGAAATCAATGAGGGAAAGATAGGGATTGATATTGACCCGTTAGAAGAGCACTTCAGGCAAAAGCAGGCATGTCCAAGGGACTTGAGATGGGAAGGAGCAGATGAGGGATTATTTTCTTCTTTCTTTAGACTAGCCATTTGGTCTCATGAGGCTTAACAGTTTAGAACATATATGTCACCAAGGCCTATGGATTATCTTCTTTAATTTTGATGGAGTTAGGGCTAATATTATTGAGGTCCTTTTTGTTTTAAAGTAAATTCAGAAAATGGAAAGCTAACATAGAAGCAGCTGCTTCCACATGCAATTTTGATTTGGGAGAGTAAGACACCCCCTGGCTCCACACTGTCGGAAAGGTACCTGCTATTCATTTAGTATTAGATCACCTAAAATATATTTGGTTGGCTTTTGGTGACTTCTTGGTTTTATAGAGGGTCATCATTTTAAAAGTAGCATCCTGAGGAGCATTATAATTTAGAAGGAATTTCATTTTCTTACAGGTGATCTAACAGAGCCTGGACCTCATGAAATGGATACAAGGAGCCCTGGAGGGAGCGAGGGAGGAAGTGGAGGTGGGGAACCAAATCCTCAGGAAGGGAATGAAAAGGTGTAAAAGAAAAAAATTACCTACTTGATAATTCAGCCTCAGGACTCCCTTAATTACAAGGAAAATTTTCGCTGCTGATTTCTAAAACTTTTCCTGCCCTGGTTCTCCCAGCTTTTGTATTAGGTGCTAGGTACCGAGGAGCAGGAGACAGTACTTAGCAATATGCAGTCTTATGAGTGAACTTCACAGTCATACTCCTGGGAGAGACTGTGGGTATATCATCATATGTGTCGTTATACCAAGATTTCTAGTGCAATGAAAGGGATGCCCACTGCATTCCTGTCTTTAATGCCTCAGAAAAGACTAAAAAAGGAGCCTGCATCAAAGAGCAAACTTCTGTTTACTTCCAGAATTGATAGTAGTGGATGATCAAGGCCCTCACTCTACTCTCCCTCACGACATGACTCATAGCAACTCAATGTCTCTTGTGCCTGTTGTCCTCAGTATATACTCCATATCCTCTCATCAACTGTAGAGTCTATAGGCTGAAAATAAGTTACATGTTGTTTATAAAAGATAAGATGCATTTCATTATTTGAATACTTTGGAGTAATGAAAAGGCTTTGATGGTGGAAATCTAGACCAATTGCTAGATTTTATATGTTCTTATGGACATAATTCTAGATGTCTGCTTGATTGTGGTTGTGAAACTAGCTTTGTTAATGGAAATCAATTCCACTACAGTTTGGTCTTTCTGGTCCTTAGTTTCATCATCTATTACCTAAGGAACCAAAGGAAGAAGTCATGAAAGCTCTTCGGTTCCAGCTTGAACATGTCATAGCTCTTTGTGCTCTACCATGGTAGTTCTGTCACTAGCTATCAGTGCTGGTCGGAGTACTGTAAAGGTTTGGTTCTGCTGAAGTTGCTCAGTGAGTCTTTCCCACTGCCATGAAGCTTGACTCTGCAGGCTGAAAATGCACTGAACATACTACACATTCACTGAAACAACCCAATTACCAGTGTCATGGTAATTGAAATGCCACTCATCTTTTCCCAGCTCTTAGAGGAGTTACTTACATTTATTATTTTTTGCTGAAATAGAAAAGAATGATTCCCTGGACTTTGTATAATAGTTTGACTTTTAGATGGATTATTGTGACAAAACAGACACAATAGAGAGGTTTTAGTAACCACCCAGTTTCACCTGGGCACCATGTAAACCATGATGATGGATCATCATTGTTGGCACCATTGTGCAATATTTATGAAGCTGATAATGCCATGGGCAGCCCATGGCCACATCAAAAAACACAGTAAGCCAAAAGTCATCTCCTTTGGCAACTGTTTATTTTTAAGGAAGAAAATTGTTCTATATTTGTTATCAGTTCTAATTCTATAGGTGAAGACATTGAGGCACAGAGAGCTTATAACTCTTAAGTGGTGGAATAAGTATTCAAACCCAGCAGTTATATTTCTGGTTAACAAATGCTGCTACCTCTATTAAACACTGTTTTCTAGGAATAGAAACTAGAAACAGAAACTAAGGACTCTGAGTAATAATTTTAAAAACATATGAAAATAAGCAGAGTAGTAAAAAAAAAAAAAAGGCTATTATTAAAGGTTGGAGGTCTGGGAGTATTGACTTGCTGAAAGTTCTGGACTTCTTTGAATCCCACTTAAATGAACAGATGTTGCATTAATCATGTGACTTAGTGTGAGGGCTGAGACCTATCCACCCTCCACAATTTCATCACCAAAGAAGTGAGTTGGCCACCACAATATACGTATTAAGTTATGGTACAAGCTGAAGGCTGGATGATCCCAGGACACAGTTCCCTGTGCTTTTTTTCTGTCTCTGTGGAATATATGTAACTATGCATGGGCATCCTTTCCAGCTTTCTAGTTAAATCTTCATTATAGGTCCTGCCCTGAGAAAGTTTTTGCTGTGAGAGTTAAAGAGGTTTCTTATTTGGGAAGAGCAGTTATTAACATGCATGCCTGTCCCTCTAATTTAAAGCTATATATTTTTTTGCTAAGTTAGTCAAAGCAGTAGGAAGTACATTTATGAACAAAACTTACTTTTGATGACCTTCTAAATGTCTTATCTTAATTACGGGCATAACTCCATGTGAGAAATGTGAAAGGTAAAAGAGCCTGTGCTGGATGTAGAGATAAAAGGTGTCTGTACCCTTTGCTACTGTTGATGCTTCCTTAAAAAAATAATTTGTTGAAAACTAGTCCATTTGTCATAGGGATTGGGAGTTTTATCTATTTACCTTGATATTTCATTGGCGCATAGTGGAAGCTATTATTCATTTATCTTAGTGGACACATTGTAGTTTCAATATCTGAGGTTTATTTTCATCTCTGCTGACTTTCCCTGACTTTACTTTTCCTTAATTAACCTGAAGAATCTGGCACATAATGCCCACAAAATAAATGCTCATGGGATTAATTTTTTTAACTATAAAAATTTAGAAGAATTTCTAGGATGTTAATACAATAGTGTAGCAGAGCTCCTAACATACATAAGATTTTAGGTCATAAAAGCAACTTCCCATGGTATTTTCTCTTGTGACTTGGTAGGTTGGGGTGGGCCATGGGTAGATAAGCAAAGCAAACTAATCTTTGTTAAACATTTGCCAGCAAGTTTCATGTACCCATCTCATTTAAATTTTCAACGATTTTGAGAGGTAAATATTTCCACACATTGTATACATATGATACAATGTAGGATTTGCTTAACGTCAAACCCTTTTTGATAAAGATGAAGTTCAGACTCACATATGCATATCTCAAGATTTGTGCATACTTTTTTCACTGAATCCCATATCTCAGAAGGACGTCACTAGTAGGATCATATTCATCTTCCTCATGACACATGCAGCACACTCATAACAATGTTTTTAGATACATAAGTGACTCTTTGATTTTTGGAATCCTTGTTTGGTGGTATGGTGTTTTCTTCCCTTCTTAACCCTTATCTATCTGTACTGTTCCTTCTTTTTTTCTTTTTTTTATTCTTTATTTTAAAGGTTTTACAGAGTTCTGTTGTTCACAGACATGTATGTTCCCAGATCAGTCATATGCATATCCATGGTCCCCACCCGCCCAGATCCCCCCATCCCACCCCTCCAGACCTTCACCCCAAGCCATTGTAAGCACTCCTATTCCCTTAGCACTATGACACTAGCTATCTTTTCCACACCTAACACTATAGGTTTCCTTGTTACTTCCTCCATGCTTCCCCCTCCCTATTTCTTCGCCACGATGTCCCTATGTCTATGCTCTGTCTGTTTTTCCATGAGTTCCCTGCGTGTGATATCAAGACCGTCCTACTAGATTCCATATATGTGTGTTAGTATACTTGTACTGGTCCTTCTTAATAGGAAATCCTGAGTAAGAATAGAAAGAAGGAAATTTGGTTAACATCAGAACATATTGAAACAATATTATGAGCATAGTTGACATCAACAAGAAGAGCTTTGTTTCAGTTTGAAGATTCCAAAGAATCACAGTCTCCTTATGAAGGCCTTCCTCATTCCACTGTGCACCTCCCATGGAGCTTGCTCCTTGGCTATGTGATGAAGATGGATCTGGTGTCAAGGGGATCGTGAAATTGGAGACAGCGAGAATCTTTCAGATGCCCATCTCATTAATATTTATTTGAATTGCTCTGAAGCAGAACGTGAGAAAAGGCCTATGGTATTTTCTCTTGTGACTTGGTAGGTTGGGGTGGGCCATGGGTAGATAAGCAAAGCAAACTAATCTTTGTTAAACATTTGCCAGCAAGTTTCATGTACCCATCTCATTTAAATTTTCAACGATTTTGAGAGGTAAATATTTCCACACATTGTATACATATGATACAATGTAGGATTTGCTTAACGTCAAACCCTTTTTGATAAAGATGAAGTTCAGACTCACATATGCATATCTCAAGATTTGTGCATACTTTTTTCACTGAATCCCATATCTCAGAAGGACGTCACTAGTAGGATCATATTCATCTTCCTCATGACACATGCAGCACACTCATAACAATGTTTTTAGATACATAAGTGACTCTTTGATTTTTGGAATCCTTGTTTGGTGGTATGGTGTTTTCTTCCCTTCTTAACCCTTATCTATCTGTACTGTTCCTTCTTTTTTTCTTTTTTTTATTCTTTATTTTAAAGGTTTTACAGAGTTCTGTTGTTCACAGACATGTATGTTCCCAGATCAGTCATATGCATATCCATGGTCCCCACCCGCCCAGATCCCCCCATCCCACCCCTCCAGACCTTCACCCCAAGCCATTGTAAGCACTCCTATTCCCTTAGCACTATGACACTAGCTATCTTTTCCACACCTAACACTATAGGTTTCCTTGTTACTTCCTCCATGCTTCCCCCTCCCTATTTCTTCGCCACGATGTCCCTATGTCTATGCTCTGTCTGTTTTTCCATGAGTTCCCTGCGTGTGATATCAAGACCGTCCTACTAGATTCCATATATGTGTGTTAGTATACTTGTACTGGTCCTTCTTAATAGGAAATCCTGAGTAAGAATAGAAAGAAGGAAATTTGGTTAACATCAGAACATATTGAAACAATATTATGAGCATAGTTGACATCAACAAGAAGAGCTTTGTTTCAGTTTGAAGATTCCAAAGAATCACAGTCTCCTTATGAAGGCCTTCCTCATTCCACTGTGCACCTCCCATGGAGCTTGCTCCTTGGCTATGTGATGAAGATGGATCTGGTGTCAAGGGGATCGTGAAATTGGAGACAGCGAGAATCTTTCAGATGCCCATCTCATTAATATTTATTTGAATTGCTCTGAAGCAGAACTTGAGAAAAGGCCATGGGTGCATGCTTGCATGCTAAGTTGCTTCAGTTGTGTCTGACTGTGTGATGCTATGGTTGTCTATAGCCTTCCAAGTTCCTCTGTCCATGCATGGATTCTCCATGCAAGACTACTGGTATGGGTTGCCATACCATCTTCCAGAGGATCTTTCCAACCCAGGGATTGAACCTCCATCTCTTACATCTCCTGCATTGTCAGGAGGATTCTTTACCACTAGTGCCACCTGGGAAGCCTAATCTATTTAAAAGATGATCCCAGAAAAGTGAGGGAGTAGGAAAAGTGAGACAGGGAAGTACAGAGAGCCAGTAAGAGGTATTTTAATGAACAAATTATTGCTGTGGGCCAACTGGACTCATTCCACTAGGGTCCCTTGGAGAAAGTGAATGTAATGGGGAGTCTAGGCATTTACTTATTAATTCCTATTTTGTATTGGTTGAAGTTTATTCCTAGGATATTTAATTCTCCTCTGTTTCTAGATTATGCTTGTCTGCAACAGGTCATGCTTCCATAAAAACGTGCTTCCATGCCTTTTTCATGCTTTCATGAAAAAGCCTTCAGGCAGAGTCAAGAGGAACCCAGGTGAGAAGTTGTCTATTTGTCGTGCATTTTACTGTAGCTATTAGTGAAAACCGTATCACCAAGGGATTATCTCTGAAAAATACTGGAGTGGGTTGCCATTTCCTCCTCCAGGGGATCTTCCCAACCCAGGGATCAATGCTAAGTCTCCTGTGGCTCTGCATTGGCAAGTGGATTCTTTACCACGGAGCAACCTGGGAAGCCCTAGCTGTTTGTGAACTGTGAGCCAAAGAAATATGGAACAGCTTATTGACAGCAGTGGCTACATACACCTCTATGAATTGACAGGAGGCTTTATGTGAAAAGTACAGGGTAATTTGCACCATTCTGTAGGCCTACTGTGAGTGGGTGATTGATTAGCAATTGATTAGGAGACTCTGGAGAGGGACAGTGGGTCTGAGCATGAACTCTGGATTCAAATCACCTCTGATACTTCTAGCTGGGTTAATTTGGTCAGGTTATTTAACCTCTCAGTGCCTCTTCTCCCATCTGTATATAATGAGGATGGTGCTAATAAAGCCTACCCCAGGTATGTTGGTGTCAGGTTGAAATGAACTAATATAGGTAAAACCTGTACAGCAGCTGTTGTTGTCCAGTCACTTGGTCATGTCCAACTCTTCACAGCCCCATGGAATGCATCACACCAGGCTTTCCTGTCTCTCACCATCTCCCAGAGTTTGCCCAAGTTTATGTCCATTGAATCAGTGATGCCATCAAACCATCTCACCTCCTGTTGCCTTCTTTTCCTTCTGCCTTCAATCTTTCCAAGCATGAGCCTTTTACAGTGAGTCAACTGTTTGCATCAGGTGAGCAAAGTATTGGAGCTTCACCTTTAGCAGGTGTTCTTCCAATGAATATTTTAGAGTTGATATCCTTTAGGACTGACTGGTTTGATCTCCTTGCTGTCCAAGGGACTCTCAAGAGTCTTCTCCAGCACTACAGTTTGAAGGCATCAACTTTTTGGTGCTCTGCCTTCTTTATAGTCCAGCTCTCACAACTGTGCATGAACACTGGAAACACCATAGCCTTGACTATATGGACCTTTTTCAGCAAAGTGATGTCTTTGCTTTTTAACACACATCTAGGTTTGTCATAGCTTTCCTGCCAAGAAGCAATCATCTTCTAATTTCTTGGCTGCAATCACCATCTGCAGTGATTTTAGAGCCCAAGAAGAGGAAATCTGTCACTGCTTCAGTTTTCCCCTGCTATTTGCCATGATGTGATGGACGAGATGCATGATCTTATGGGTTTTTTTAATATTAAGCTTTAAGCTGGATTTTTCACTCCTCCTTTACCCTCATCAAGAGGTTCTTTAGTTCTTCTTCACTTTTTTGCTCTTAGAGTGGTATCATTATATTTATAACAGTGCCAATCTCAAAATAAGCACTCAAGCACTCTTTATTTTTATTCACACAGACCAATATTGCCTCCTAAATTTTCAAATGTAGAACAGAACTTTCAAAAACTCTTCCTAGTGAATTCCTTAACTAGAAAGCTTTCTTTTATGTTTCACCATCAGATTCTACTTACCCATACCCCAAACCTCACATATATCTTAACCTGTAATCTACCCAAATTTTGAATAGAGAGTTCAACTTTTAAGGAGTAAAAAATTATAAAATAGCAAGAGACTCTGAAAACCAGAAAGTGTTGGTATTGCCTTAAATAGTTTGGATATTTTCAGAACTCTAAATATACAGTACCTACTATTACATAATTCCTTTGTATTGGGTATGAAATAAGGCAGTGGGTTACTACTGAGGGGGCAAGCACTAAGTGTGCTATAATGCATCATCTCCTTTAATCATTATATCAAATCTATGAGGTAGATATTATCACTCACTTCTTGAGATGAAAAGACAGATTCAGAAAGTTAATATAACTTGTTCAAGATCTGAAACTAGTAATTTGTGGGCCTTGGGAGTCTGACACAAATGCATGTTTTAAACTGCTGTGTACAACTGAAACACTGCAACAAGCTGAATGTTAGTCTCCAATGACATTCAGCTGAGTTATTGTATATTCAGGGTGGCTTGGAGCTGAAGCTTGTGTCGAATTTGGCCTTCTTTATAGTCCAGCTCTCACAACTGTGCATGAACACTGGAAACACCATAGCCTTGACTATATGGACCTTTTCAGCAAAGTGATGTCTTTGCTTTTTAACACACATCTAGGTTTGTCATAGCTTTCCTGCCAAGAAGCAATCATCTTCTAATTTCTTGGCTGCAATCACCATCTGCAGTGATTTTAGAGCCCAAGAAGAGGAAATCTGTCACTGCTTCAGTTTTCCCCTGCTATTTGCCATGATGTGATGGACGAGATGCATGATCTTATGGGTTTTTTTAATATTAAGCTTTAAGCTGGATTTTTCACTCCTCCTTTACCCTCATCAAGAGGTTCTTTAGTTCTTCTTCACTTTTTTGCTCTTAGAGTGGTATCATTATATTTATAACAGTGCCAATCTCAAAATAAGCACTCAAGCACTCTTTATTTTTATTCACACAGACCAATATTGCCTCCTAAATTTTCAAATGTAGAACAGAACTTTCAAAAACTCTTCCTAGTGAATTCCTTAACTAGAAAGCTTTCTTTTATGTTTCACCATCAGATTCTACTTACCCATACCCCAAACCTCACATATATCTTAACCTGTAATCTACCCAAATTTTGAATAGAGAGTTCAACTTTTAAGGAGTAAAAAATTATAAAATAGCAAGAGACTCTGAAAACCAGAAAGTGTTGGTATTGCCTTAAATAGTTTGGATATTTTCAGAACTCTAAATATACAGTACCTACTATTACATAATTCCTTTGTATTGGGTATGAAATAAGGCAGTGGGTTACTACTGAGGGGGCAAGCACTAAGTGTGCTATAATGCATCATCTCCTTTAATCATTATATCAAATCTATGAGGTAGATATTATCACTCACTTCTTGAGATGAAAAGACAGATTCAGAAAGTTAATATAACTTGTTCAAGATCTGAAACTAGTAATTTGTGGGCCTTGGGAGTCTGACACAAATGCATGTTTTAAACTGCTGTGTACAACTGAAACACTGCAACAAGCTGAATGTTAGTCTCCAATGACATTCAGCTGAGTTATTGTATATTCAGGGTGGCTTGGAGCTGAAGCTTGTGTCGAATTTTGCTCTATTACTTTCTGCCTGGGGCCTCACTTAACTTTTCTGAGCTTGTAATACTGTGTTTTCTCTATGAGAGGAGCAATGGTTTTTTCTATATTGGGTTATTCTCGAAATTTTACGAAATTAAAGAAGTACTTATAATTCAGTAATGTATAAATTTGATCATGTAAAAGGATAAAATATTTTGAATGGGAAGCTGAGAATCTATGAATAAAAATAGTAACAGGAGAGTTCAGATTAAAAATTATTTTATAATCAGTGTTATACTCATATATTTGAGTTTTTGATACACTTTTTCTTCTTTCACCTTATTAATTCACATCACAAACCTGTATTAAATACTTATATATAAGTTGCGTTTTATGAGCTAGAAATATAAAGATGAAAGTAACATGGTATCTGTTGATACTTTCAAGTTACTTAAAAGTCTAGGAGTATAAAAAAGTATCTTTCAGATTTTCCTCAAAATAGCAGCAAGGAGATTATGGTAATAAGATTTTGTTTTGCCCATCCTCTTCTTTTTTCTCCTCTCCTCTTCTTAAGTTTTGCTTTGTATCTTAACTGAGAATATCATTTTGTCTGCTCTTAAACTCAGTGTTAGGAAATACTTAAGTCTAAATGCTTTCATTTAGACATATCCTCATGTATAGATATATCGTCTATCTACAAATTAGGCCTTCCCAATGCTGTGAAATATTAAGATCTTTAAAACCATTAAGATTGTTAGCTTTGGCTGCAGATAAGCAGAATAAACAAACTCCTTTCCAAGTGGAAACTAGTTTTGCTGCCTTTATTGGCCTTTGAAACTCAAGGAAGCCACAATTTCAAAAAGCAGTTTATCCCCAGACTGATAATTTTCAGGGTTTTTATTTTCCCAGGACTTTTCATCTCCTTTAATCATTATATCAAATCTATGAGGTAGATATTATCACTCATTCTTGAGATGAAAAGACAGATTCAGAAAGTTAATATAACTTGTTCAAGATCTGAAACTAGTAATTTGTGGGCCTTGGGAGTCTGACACAAATGCATGTTTTAAACTGCTGTGTACAACTGAAACACTGCAACAAGCTGAATGTTAGTCTCCAATGACATTCAGCTGAGTTATTGTATATTCAGGGTGGCTTGGAGCTGAAGCTTGTGTCGAATTTTGCTCTATTACTTTCTGCCTGGGGCCTCACTTAACTTTTCTGAGCTTGTAATACTGTGTTTTCTCTATGAGAGGAGCAATGGTTTTTTCTATATTGGGTTATTCTCGAAATTTTACGAAATTAAAGAAGTACTTATAATTCAGTAATGTATAAATTTGATCATGTAAAAGGATAAAATATTTTGAATGGGAAGCTGAGAATCTATGAATAAAAATAGTAACAGGAGAGTTCAGATTAAAAATTATTTTATAATCAGTGTTATACTCATATATTTGAGTTTTTGATACACTTTTCTTCTTTCACCTTATTAATTCACATCACAAACCTGTATTAAATACTTATATATAAGTTGCGTTTTATGAGCTAGAAATATAAAGATGAAAGTAACATGGTATCTGTTGATACTTTCAAGTTACTTAAAAGTCTAGGAGTATAAAAAAGTATCTTTCAGATTTTCCTCAAAATAGCAGCAAGGAGATTATGGTAATAAGATTTTGTTTTGCCCATCCTCTTCTTTTTTCTCCTCTCCTCTTCTTAAGTTTTGCTTTGTATCTTAACTGAGAATATCATTTTGTCTGCTCTTAAACTCAGTGTTAGGAAATACTTAAGTCTAAATGCTTTCATTTAGACATATCCTCATGTATAGATATATACGTCTATCTACAAATTAGGCCTTCCCAATGCTGTGAAATATTAAGATCTTTAAAACCATTAAGATTGTTAGCTTTGGCTGCAGATAAGCAGAATAAACAAACTCCTTTCCAAGTGGAAACTAGTTTTGCTGCCTTTATTGGCCTTTGAAACTCAAGGAAGCCACAATTTCAAAAAGCAGTTTATCCCCCAGACTGATAATTTTCTGATGGGCTTCCTTGTCTTATTTCTAGTATTTCTCACAGGTACAGATAACAGTGTTTCTATGTTGGCTGTGAATTAGCCTTTAATGGTTTCCTGATTTGTGTTAGTCTTTCTGCTTGTATATAATTAGTTATCTACCTCCTCATTTCTTGACCCAGTACTGACTTTAATAAATAATATACACAAGTGTCTTTTCACTCCTGAATAGTCAATTAGTAGAGCTTAGAAAGGTATTGCTGAATTTTCCAGGGAAATTTCATGGATTTTCCTGTTAATTCACTAGTTTTAATTCCTTCCTCTAACCCATGGTTCTTAAGGAGTGATTTCCCCCACCACCTAGAGGACTTTTGGCACTATCTGGACACATTTTTTGTTCTTACAACTGTTTCTGCCATCTAGTAAGTAAAGGTCCCAAGGATGCAGCTCACTATCCTACAAAGCACAGGGGACCCCCTACAACAAAGAAATAATGGGAAAAGCCGACTCATTGGAAAAGACCCTTGTGCTGGGGAAGACTGAAGGCAAAAGGGTGAGATCATTAGATAGCATTACTGACTCAATGGACGTGAATTTGAGCAAACTCCAGGAGATAGTAGAGGACAGAGGAGCCTGGTATGCTACAGTCCCTTGGGTCACAGTGTGAGGCACAACTTGGTAAGGTGAACAACAAAAATATCTATAGTTCTGAGATTGAAAATCTCTGAGTCTAATCTCGTTCTTATGTAAAAATAAAAACTTTAGGAGATATAATTGCGTGTACTGTACGGTTAATTCTGGCTCCCCAGGTGGCTCAGTAAAGAATTCACCTGCAGTGCAGAAGACACGGATTTGATTCCTGGGTGAGGAAGATCCCCTGGAGGAGGGCATGGCAACCCAGTCTGTTATTTCCTGAAAGATCCCATGGACAGAGGAATCTTGCAAGGTACAGTCCATGGGGTCACAAAGAGTCAGACATGACTGAAGCAATAGCTTGCATGCCCACGTGCAAGTGTATTTCTGCTAGCCATAATCTTAGATTTCCCAGTGGCAGGATAAGCACAGTCTTGTAAACTTAATATATCAACAAATTTGAGGAACCAGCATCACATCCAATAGATATATTATTCCAAAATGAAATAAATCCAAATTTTGATTTCCTTTGACTCATTTTAAAGAACCTCTTCCTTTTATAAATGTATATACATGTGTATCAGTGAGAACAGCATCTTAATCCTGTCAGTGTCTAAGATCCCTAATGAAGTAGAAAGGTAAAGAATAATGATATAACCATAACTTGTTAAAGCAGAAGAATTTGGGTAACCAAAATTGTAATTGTGAATTACTTTCATTTTTTTCAGACTCTCCATTGGGTTTTCTAACTTTTAGACCTTTCCTCACACTGTTCTACTCTTTTCCAACTATTAAAATTCTATCCATACTTTAGATCCAATCTCTTAAAACCTTTCTGGATTCCCCCTGGTTTTGTTCTTTGCACAACTGTTTGATCTAGTAAGTAAAGGTCCCAAGGATGCAGCTCACTATCCTACAAAGCACAGGGACCCCTACAACAAAGAAATAATGGGAAAAGCCGACTCATTGGAAAAGACCCTTGTGCTGGGGAAGACTGAAGGCAAAAGGGTGAGATCATTAGATAGCATTACTGACTCAATGGACGTGAATTTGAGCAAACTCCAGGAGATAGTAGAGGACAGAGGAGCCTGGTATGCTACAGTCCCTTGGGTCACAGTGTGAGGCACAACTTGGTAAGGTGAACAACAAAAATATCTATAGTTCTGAGATTGAAAATCTCTGAGTCTAATCTCGTTCTTATGTAAAAATAAAAACTTTAGGAGATATAATTGCGTGTACTGTACGGTTAATTCTGGCTCCCCAGGTGGCTCAGTAAAGAATTCACCTGCAGTGCAGAAGACACGGATTTGATTCCTGGGTGAGGAAGATCCCCTGGAGGAGGGCATGGCAACCCAGTCTGTTATTTCCTGAAAGATCCCATGGACAGAGGAATCTTGCAAGGTACAGTCCATGGGGTCACAAAGAGTCAGACATGACTGAAGCAATAGCTTGCATGCCCACGTGCAAGTGTATTTCTGCTAGCCATAATCTTAGATTTCCCAGTGGCAGGATAAGCACAGTCTTGTAAACTTAATATATCAACAAATTTGAGGAACCAGCATCACATCCAATAGATATATTATTCCAAAATGAAATAAATCCAAATTTTGATTTCCTTTGACTCATTTTAAAGAACCTCTTCCTTTTATAAATGTATATACATGTGTATCAGTGAGAACAGCATCTTAATCCTGTCAGTGTCTAAGATCCCTAATGAAGTAGAAAGGTAAAGAATAATGATATAACCATAACTTGTTAAAGCAGAAGAATTTGGGTAACCAAAATTGTAATTGTGAATTACTTTCATTTTTTTCAGACTCTCCATTGGGTTTTCTAACTTTTAGACCTTTCCTCACACTGTTCTACTCTTTTCCAACTATTAAAATTCTATCCATACTTTAGATCCAACTCTCTGTAAAACCTTTCTGGACGAGTCTATAAAAAATGATTGTTTCTTTTTTACGTGAACTTCATGGCTTCCAGCCATCTTTATGTTGTCCTGATCACGGAGGGAGAGCAGTGAGTGGTCTTGAAGAGAGATCTCAGTTTCCTACCCAGGAATTAAACCTAAGTAACCTGGATGAAAACCAGGAGTTCTAGCCACTGAAACACCAGGGACTAGAGACCAGAAGCAAAATGACCCTGTCTCTTTCCCATATTTGAAAGCAAGGATGTTTCAAGGAGGCATTAACTGTAAAAAAGGTACAAAGTTCATTATTAGAGACATGGTACAATGTATGGAAGAGCACACATGAAAACAGTTTGCTTAATCAACTCAGAAGCAGGGCAGAGATACATACCCGCACACCCAGAGAGAAGGAGATATGGGCCTCCTCCCTAAGGAGGTGAAGCGCTGTAAGTCAGAAAGCAGGCAGAGAGACTCCTGGAGAGAAGTGTGAGTCTCCCAAGTGAGGAGGAGTGCAGTACAGAGATGATGTAAATCTCTTGTATAGGACAGTCCTTCTGGGTCTTTGTTTACTTTAGCCAGTTATTTTGTTTCTTCATATCTGACTGGTCTATGGATCTTCCCCCAGATGCATGTTCAACTTTTTGCTAAGATGAATCCTACTGCAGAGGCCTACGGGTGCATGTCCACATTTACTCTGGAGTAGGGAACCCCTCCCTTTTCGACCCCCAAGGAGCCTACTTGCGCATGTGGAGACAGGGAAGTCTTCCTTGACCTCAGGAGTTTTTTGAGTAGCCTTTACCACTAACTTTATCCTTGGAGTGCTCATTTACTAAAGAATAAAACATGTGTATCAGTGAGAACAGCATCTTAATCCTGTCAGTGTCTAAGATCCCTAATGAAGTAGAAAGGTAAAGAATAATGATATAACCATAACTTGTTAAAGCAGAAGAATTTGGGTAACCAAAATTGTAATTGTGAATTACTTTCATTTTTTTCAGACTCTCCATTGGGTTTTCTAACTTTTAGACCTTTCCTCACACTGTTCTACTCTTTTCCAACTATTAAAATTCTATCCATACTTTAGATCCAACTCTCTGTAAAACCTTTCTGGACGAGTCTATAAAAAATGATTGTTTCTTTTTTACGTGAACTTCATGGCTTCCAGCCATCTTTATGTTGTCCTGATCACGGAGGGAGAGCAGTGAGTGGTCTTGAAGAGAGATCTCAGTTTCCTACCCAGGAATTAAACCTAAGTAACCTGGATGAAAACCAGGAGTTCTAGCCACTGAAACACCAGGGACTAGAGACCAGAAGCAAAATGACCCTGTCTCTTTCCCATATTTGAAAGCAAGAATGTTTCAAGGAGGCATAAACTGTAAAAAAAAGGTACAAAGTTCATTATTAGAGACATGGTACAATGTATGGAAGAGCACACATGAAAACAGTTTGCTTAATCAACTCAGAAGCAGGGCAGAGATACATACCCGCACACCCAGAGAGAAGGAGATATGGGCCTCCTCCCTAAGGAGGTGAAGCGCTGTAAGTCAGAAAGCAGGCAGAGAGACTCCTGGAGAGAAGTGTGAGTCTCCCAAGTGAGGAGGAGTGCAGTACAGAGATGATGTAAATCTCTTGTATAGGACAGTCCTTCTGGGTCTTTGTTTACTTTAGCCAGTTATTTTGTTTCTTCATATCTGACTGGTCTATGGATCTTCCCCCAGATGCATGTTCAACTTTTTGCTAAGATGAATCCTACTGCAGAGGCCTACGGGTGCATGTCCACATTTACTCTGGAGTAGGGAACCCCTCCCTTTTCGACCCCCAAGGAGCCTACTTGCGCATGTGGAGACAGGGAAGTCTTCCTTGACCTCAGGAGTAGGCACCTTATCTCATTACTTTAGCAGAGCTCAGCCTTTACCACTAACTTTATCCTTGGAGTGTCTGGGTAAGAACAAAGCTTGAATTTTACTCCACTTGACAAATACCCAGAGGCCTACTGCCTCCAACCTTAGTCTTCTGCCAAAAAAATTATACATATGTGTTTATAAATATGTATATCTTATTTAAAAATATATGGCATCCTCAACTGAATTTTAAATTTTAAAGACAAGGGATTCTATATTTTCCATTTTCCTCATAACATATATCTACTGAACATGCACTTAATTGGCATTCAATTAAGTGAATTGATTAGTGATTGATTAGTGATTATGTACATTTGAAAACTCTGGAGTTGGAAACCAAAGTAAAAATAAAGGTATTACCAAAGGTAATAAAAGGTATTTCTTATTGTGAAAGAACTGTGTCTATAACAAGCTGAAGGAAATTCCTTATTATTCCTCCTTATTTTGGTTATCTCTCAAATAATCTTATTCAGATTTATTTCACAATTTTTTAACATACCAGAAAAAAAAGTTAATTTATTAGTTTAAACTGGCAAGACAGATGTATACCAACATAAATTATTCTGTTTAGTTTGGTGTATTTTTAAAGCATTTAAGAGTTTCTACAAGCCTTTCCCACAGAATGTTTTTTCTTTTTAGTGAAACTCTGGAGGGAGAAAGGTGAAGGGTAATAGGTGAGGATAGATAAGAAATTAGACGTGTGTTTCTCACAGGTCAGCAAGTGGTGTGACTTTGATTTGGATGCCTAAAGCTTATCTCACACACTTGTGAATCATTTGGAAGAGGGAACACATAGATTTTAAACTGCTAACTGCAGCAGAACCCACACGTGAGAAGGTAGCAGTGAAACATGAAAGCAGGGAACCAAGTTTTATAATTTTGCATTTGTGTTTTAAATTTTTTCCCTAACTGCGTTCATACCATAAAGAACAAATCAAAATATGATGAGGTAGATATATCTATATAGTCATGCGATGAGATCACATTTAAATACTAACATATTTCTTTCCAGTACTCCCTTGAAAGTATTTTCATCTATTGCTTTCCAATTCACACATAGCTTTACTCTTCCCTTCTCAGTACTAAAAATTCTTTTGGACCATGCAAATTTTCTTTTCCAAATAAAACATGAAATTATATATTGCAAAAAAAATAGCTTGTAAGGTATAGCAGTTGAAATGTTTGCAGGGTATGGACTAAGAACAAAGCTTGAATTTTACTCCACTTGACAAATACCCAGAGGCCTACTGCCTCCAACCTTAGTCTTCTGCCAAAAAAATTATACATATGTGTTTATAAATATGTATATCTTATTTAAAAATATATGGCATCCTCAACTGAATTTTAAATTTTAAAGACAAGGGATTCTATATTTTCCATTTTCCTCATAACATATATCTACTGAACATGCACTTAATTGGCATTCAATTAAGTGAATTGATTAGTGATTGATTAGTGATTATGTACATTTGAAAACTCTGGAGTTGGAAACCAAAGTAAAAATAAAGGTATTACCAAAGGTAATAAAAGGTATTTCTTATTGTGAAAGAACTGTGTCTATAACAAGCTGAAGGAAATTCCTTATTATTCCTCCTTATTTTGGTTATCTCTCAAATAATCTTATTCAGATTTATTTCACAATTTTTTAACATACCAGAAAAAAAAGTTAATTTATTAGTTTAAACTGGCAAGACAGATGTATACCAACATAAATTATTCTGTTTAGTTTGGTGTATTTTTAAAGCATTTAAGAGTTTCTACAAGCCTTTCCCACAGAATGTTTTTTCTTTTTAGTGAAACTCTGGAGGGAGAAAGGTGAAGGGTAATAGGTGAGGATAGATAAGAAATTAGACGTGTGTTTCTCACAGGTCAGCAAGTGGTGTGACTTTGATTTGGATGCCTAAAGCTTATCTCACACACTTGTGAATCATTTGGAAGAGGGAACACATAGATTTTAAACTGCTAACTGCAGCAGAACCCACACGTGAGAAGGTAGCAGTGAAACATGAAAGCAGGGAACCAAGTTTTATAATTTTGCATTTGTGTTTTAAATTTTTTCCCTAACTGCGTTCATACCATAAAGAACAAATCAAAATATGATGAGGTAGATATATCTATATAGTCATGCGATGAGATCACATTTAAATACTAACATATTTCTTTCCAGTACTCCCTTGAAAGTATTTTCATCTATTGCTTTCCAATTCACACATAGCTTTACTCTTCCCTTCTCAGTACTAAAAATTCTTTTGGACCATGCAAATTTTCTTTTCCAAATAAAACATGAAATTATATATTGCAGATGTGAATTCTTTAGATTAAAAAATAGGATCACAGTTAAGGCTTAAAGATAAGGTATAGCAGTTGAAATGTTTGCAGGGTATACTTTATCAATTATGTATCACTTAATATCCCCAATGTGCTTAGTCTGTTGCCCACTATACAAAATACATCTCGTTGAATTATTTTCCTCATGGGGAAACCTATTCATTTTTAAGATTCTCTGCTAAATATTAACCTGGAAACAAGCTTAATTTTACTGAAGGGCTGTTGTAGGTAAGAAGTCTGATATGTCTAAAAAGACATGCTTTCTATTTGGAAAATACCAACTACATCTAACTTCAAACAAACAACATTCTTCAAATGCAGGAATAGTATGTAAGAGTTACATAGTAGGTCAAGTATACTTAATGTAAACTTTATGTTCATTCTAAACCACAGAAGAACAATTAGGGCATAATGAAATCACTGAATAATGTGGCCAATTTACTTGATGACCGTAGATATTAAGACCTGCTTTACTGTGAGCCAGAATCAAGATGGTTTTACTGGGCAACAATTAAACATCTCATCCATCCTCCTTCATTAGCCCCATTGATGACTCCAGGCAAAATTCTTTTGAAATGATAGCATCCATTATTCTATCATCATCTATTATTCTAACCATCATCCATTATTCTACCATCATCCAGTACTCTAACATCATTTTCTACGTTGTTTACGTTATTACACATCTCAAATATATATATATATATATTTGATAAAGCATTATTTATGTTTATCCCTATATTGGGGAAACCAAGAGTGCTATTATGTGACTTAAAATGAAATCCTCAAATTAGGTTTTGCTCTGAATTTCCCTCTTGTGATTCAAAATTTTATGATATCATGTACCTTTTTATTTCATTTATTTATTGTCATTTTGTTGGCCTACACGTGTAGCAAAAATTTAAAGAGATACCTGATCCTTTGATGAGCTGTGAAGAGCTATTTTCCATATTAATGTTTCCCATGTAAAAGGTTGTGCTTAAGTTATTTGTTTGTGCTGTGTACAGTCAAGTCATTTTAGTGGTGTTGGTGCCTCATTAAATGTGGCATTATTTTCTCACTACTTTTCCCAAGGTTTTTGGCAGCTAAAAGTGAGAGTGGCTGAGGAGTGCCTGGGACCAGTGACCTGATGGCTGAAAGATTGTTGAGAATCTGATATGGGCCATGGTGATATACAGTGTTATCATCCTTCCTAGCTCTTGAGTGAAGACAAGAGGCTATGGCAGTGAGATTTCCAATTGTTTAAATGTATGCTGTAAAAATTGAATGTTTTTCCTTTGCTGGAACCCTTATATATATACAACCTGTCCATTACTCACTTTATACATTTTATTATCACTTCATACTTTATTTTCTTCCTTTGACCTCGGGAAGATTCCCAAGTAATTCTAAAACCCATTAGTATCTCTGAACACTCACCAAAAAATCTATAAATGATCTTTAATGGTCATTACTAATCGGTATTAAGCAATCTTGGACGGGCTAGAAGTTATCATATGGAGACTTTAAAAAAATATTTAATATGTGAATTCTCTTATTCTCTTTTGTTAATGCTATCATTTTCCTTTTGAGTATCTAAGAATGATTCAACATTTTTACCACTTATTAAAATCGATATAATAATTGAGCACATTCCATTTTCACTTTCCATGATTACAGTATGTTGGATATTAAAATAAGGAAGTTGCTGTTATAATTACAAAGAAGGCAAGGAATCCTTTTGATTAGTTTTCCTCACCCCCACTCCACACACACTTCTGTTGGTTTCTTGAGTAACAGCAGCTGTAGACAAAGTGCTTAGTGATACTGAGTTTAGATATGGTTTCCAGCTCCTGTAGGCACTTGTACCATGTGAGGAATGATCTATAATCTTGTGGGATATAGTGTAACACATAAAGAGGGAGCTTAGTATAATACAGATGGAGTTCAAATCCTAGTTCCACCATAATCCTAGTTCTGTAATTTGGGGAAGTCTCCTGTAAAGTAAGGTTGATGCTAATACTGACTATGTATGGTTGATAAAGAATAAATGGATAATGAATAAAAACTTCCAGCGTAATTCCTATTATGCATTAAGCGCTCAGTAAGGTTGTTACTCTTATTCCCACTTTTGTGTTCAAGAAGATACATTGAGAAAGACTTCTCACACTCAAAGGGCAGGACCCGTGTGCAATATGGTCACAATAGGAGTACAGCAAAAAAGTTAAAAACAAATTCCCCAAATGAGAGATGAAAATTTTCACCAAGCCTACAGGATGAGGAATGATGTTGTTTATTGGGACTTATTAAAAGACAAAAGCAACTATGCAAATAGAGTCACAGAAGAGTTTGAAGTTTTATTCTCTGAGCTTTGCTCAGTATTGTCACATAATTTAGTACATTAGCAGCTAATCTCAACAAAAGTGGAAATTTTTGCCTCCAATGTATTCCAGTGTTGCAACCACCCCTGTTTCGAAGCTATAACCCTAATTCAAACCAATTTGTCATCATTTAGAGTTATAGCAAAAGGATTTTCTGAAGATACCATTTCAGTCCATAAAAGTTGAGGGTCTTTATCCTCCTAAGTATGTTTAAGCACAACAGGCATGATGAAGAGGTTTGTGTAAATGCTTTCCACATTGACCGTGGGAGCTTGGCACAGTGGTTCAGTTCAGTCTCTCAGTCATGTGCAACTCTTTGTGACCTCATGGACTGCAGCACACCAGGCTTCTTTGTCCTCCTTCATCTCCTGGAGCCTGCTCAAACTCATGTCCATTGACTCAGTGGTGCCATCCAACTATCTTGGCCTCTGTCATCCCCTTCTCCTTTTCCTTCTATCTTTCCCAACATCAGAAAGGAAGATCCTTTGATATTTCACGCAATCCACACACCCCTTCTGTTGGTTTCTTGAGTAACAGCAGCTGTAGACAAAGTGCTTAGTGATACTGAGTTTAGATATGGTTTCCAGCTCCTGTAGGCACTTGTACCATGTGAGGAATGATCTATAATCTTGTGGGATATAGTGTAACACATAAAGAGGGAGCTTAGTATAATACAGATGGAGTTCAAATCCTAGCTCCACCACAACCCTAGTCCTGTAATTTGGGAAGTCTCCTGTAAAGTAAGGTTGATGCTAATACTGACTATGTATGGTTGATAAAGAATAAATGGATAATGAATAAAAACTTCCAGCGTAATTCCTATTATGCATTAAGCGCTCAGTAAGGTTGTTACTCTTATTCCCACTTTTGTGTTCAAGAAGATACATTGAGAAAGACTTCTCACACTCAAAGGGCAGGACCCGTGTGCAATATGGTCACAATAGGAGTACAGCAAAAAAGTTAAAAACAAATTCCCCAAATGAGAGATGAAAATTTTCACCAAGCCTACAGGATGAGGAATGATGTTGTTTATTGGGACTTATTAAAAGACAAAAGCAACTATGCAAATAGAGTCACAGAAGAGTTTGAAGTTTTATTCTCTGAGCTTTGCTCAGTATTGTCACATAATTTAGTACATTAGCAGCTAATCTCAACAAAAGTGGAAATTTTTGCCTCCAATGTATTCCAGTGTTGCAACCACCCCTGTTTCGAAGCTATAACCCTAATTCAAACCAATTTGTCATCATTTAGAGTTATAGCAAAAGGATTTTCTGAAGATACCATTTCAGTCCATAAAAGTTGAGGGTCTTTATCCTCCTAAGTATGTTTAAGCACAACAGGCATGATGAAGAGGTTTGTGTAAATGCTTTCCACATTGACCGTGGGAGCTTGGCACAGTGGTTCAGTTCAGTCTCTCAGTCATGTGCAACTCTTTGTGACCTCATGGACTGCAGCACACCAGGCTTCTTTGTCCTCCTTCATCTCCTGGAGCCTGCTCAAACTCATGTCCATTGACTCAGTGGTGCCATCCAACTATCTTGGCCTCTGTCATCCCCTTCTCCTTTTTCCTTCTATCTTTCCCAACATCAGACTCTTTTCCCATGAGTCGTCACTTCACAGCAGGTGTCCAAAGTATTGGAGCTTCAGTTTCAGCATCAATCCTTCCAATGAATATTCAAGGTTGATTTCCTTTAGGATTGACTGGTTTGATCTCCTTGCAGTCCAAGGGACACTTAAGAGCCTTCTCCAAGACCACAGTTGAAAGGCATCAGTTCTTCAGTACTCAACCTTCTTTATGGTCCAGCTCTCACATCCATACATGACTACATGGAAAACCATAGCATTGACTGTATGGACTTTTGTTGGCAAAATGATGTCTTTGCTTTTGAATACTCTGTCTAGGTTTGTCATAGCTTTTCTTCCAAGGAGCAAGTATCTTTTAATTTCATGGCTGCAGTCACCATCTGTAGTGGCATAGTGTAAATAGTGGGATAGCTTTAAGACAATTTGTGTAATAAAGATCTTTCCACTTACCCAAATTTGATTTGTAACATATAGACAGGTGGCTACCCTGGTAGCTCACATAGTAAAGAATCTGCTTGCAATGGGAGAAACCCAGGTTCAATTCCAGTGTCGGGAAGATCCCTTTGAGAAGTGAATAGAAACCCATTCTAGTATTGTTGCGTGGAGAATTCCATTAACAGAGGAGCCTGGTGGGCTATAGTCTGTGGAGCCACAAAGAGTCATATATGACTGAGTGACTAACACACACACACATACAGACAGGTGTGCTTCTACTAGCAGGCCACCCTATAGTGTCTATTAGACTAGTTACTCTTAGCTACCTATTGGAGAGATTGAGCAAAAGGAGACTATCACAGTGAAGGTCCTTCCATGCCTGAGGAGAATGATGCCTGAGAAAGAACTTGGTGCTTCTGGATCCTATCATTTTTTGACTTAGAATTCTTTGGGGTTAGTTCCTTCCCCGGTTACATCATCAAAGAAAATAATGAAAGACGTAGTATAGCCTGGTAAGTTGGTTAAGCATTCTATATCTGAAGTCAGAGTTACTGGATTTAAAGTCTACCTTAGTCACATTTATGCCTGGTGAACATGGAAAATCTTTTAGTTCCTTAACTCTATAATTTCTTCATCTTCAAAAGGATACCTAACTCATAGGTTTGTCTGTGTGTATAAAAAGAATAATGAAAGTAAAAGACTTAACTCATTTATTGGAACACTAGATGCTCAACAAATTAAGGTCATTTTTTGGAGCACTGTTGGTTCTGTATTGGAAAGCTATTCTGGTGAGAAACAATTTTCTTTGAGTTAAATGTAGTGGTAGTGGGATCCTTCAGGAACCAGAGAATTAAGAACATGAAGGAGCATACCCTAACTAGCACTTAGGGCTGAAAGAATAATGGCAAGATAGTGTCTAAGTGTCTACATTATCTAAGATGCCCAGCAAATCAAACTTACTGTATCGATTCCTTGAATTCTCAGAATAGTGATGAGACATTGTCCATCAGTCCAGCAAAACCCCTTTGTCTATGATCTTGGATACTAGTATAGGAAGAATTGTGTCCTCTCAGTACCTCAGAATGTGACTTTATTTGGAGATAGGATCTTTGGAGAGGTAATCAAGTTAAAATGAGATCCTTAAGGTTGGCCCTAATCCAGTATGACCGGTGTCCTTATAGAAAAGGGGAAATTTGGACATAGAGATAGGATACAGGGAGAATTCTGTGTGGAGAGTCATAAGGTGATGACAGCCATCCACAAGCAAAGGAGGGAGGTCTGGGACAGATTTCGCCCTTACAGCGCTCACAAGGAACCAGTACTGCTGAGGCCTTGGATTTTGGAATGTGAGACAATAAATTTTCTGTTGTTTGTCTCCCTGTGCATGGTATTTTTTTTTTATGACAACCCTAGAGAACTAGTATGGATAGTTAATAAAAATGCCCCACCACTGTAAATGTCCTAAAATGGAATTGGTGAGAATATTAGAGGTATAGGTAGTATGTGAAAGAAGCAAGACCTCCTAGGTTACAAAGCCATAGTCACAGATACCAAGCCTGGAAACGCATCTCAAGGGTGTCTCAAGGCATGCCAGTTTGGAAGTGGTTTAGTCCTGTTAAGTCACATGGTGAAAAGAGAATGCCAGGACTTTCCCCAACTTCAGTTTTCCAAAGGTTTTTGAACCATAGTGGGTATAACCTTTTCACAGTTGGTACTAAAAGCATGATCATAGGATTCGAGTTGTTTAGGTAGGCACTTGCATTTGTTTTGAGACCACTGGGAAGGGGAAAGGGAAGGTGTGAAATTCTTTATGTTAGTCTTAGTCTTTTAGAATGACTGCAGCCATTTTGACTTCATGGAAAAAGCCTCTGTGTAGATCAGTTGCAGGTGATTAGAAACATCAGATAGAAATATTTCTACTTTGAGAGATCCAGGCCACCAGAGTTGTAGATAGTTGTATGAAAATTAGTAGCATTCATCTAGTCTTTTGTCAGATATTTATTGAGCTCTGGTGGCTCAGATGGTAAAGAATATACAGGAGGCTTCTGTAAAGCCGGAACCTGGGTTCAGTCTCTGGGTTGGGAGGATCCTCTGGAGAAGGGAATGGCAACCCACTCCAGTATTCTTACCTGGAGAATCCCATGGACAGAGACGCCTGGTGGGCTACAGTCCATGGGCTCACAAAGAGTTGGACAAAACTGAGTGACTTACACTACGGTATATCAGGCCCGATTGACATTAGGGCTTCAGTGGTAGATGACATTAGGTTTCTGTCCTCGGGGGACTTGCAGTCTAAAGAGGAATGCAGCTGAGTAAACAGAAGGCCGCAGCAGAATGTGACAGTTGGCAAGTAACTCAGGGATGCTATGAGATCACATAGGAAGGACATTATCCCAGCCTGGATGGGACCAGGGAGTCTGAACAGCTTTAAGGAATAAATGGTGCCCAAGCCAGTCTAATAAACCCTCCTCACTAGGTGAATAGAGGTGAAGGGAAAAGAAAGACAGTCCAGACAGTGGGCATAGCAAACTCAATGTCATAGGAAGGAGATTAGGATAACATGGCACATCTACAGAATGTGTGAATGACTTTTTTCAGGAAGGGGTTAGGTACAGAGGGAAGGAAGAAGGATAAGGTGGGTTGGGTAGGGCAGGGTAAAGATTAATCCTTAAGAAAGGAGAGGTACAGTAGCCACATGGAGTGGAAAATGAGCTAATTTGGTAGTTAGAGTTCATTCATTCATTCAGTAAGTATTTATTGATGTTCTAAATATGTTAGTCTTTTAGAATGACTACAGTCATTTTGACTTCATGGAAAAAGCCTCTGCATGCCTCGTGGCCATCCCATTTCCTTTTTGTGAGGGTTCTGAATAAGTCAGCAACCTGAATTGAGAAACTCTGTCCTTAATTCCCTTGTTGGCAAAGTGAGAGAGCTGAACCAAGGTGGCTTTTAGTTCTGAAATGATTCTGCCATGAAAAGTAAAAATAAAATGCCTCCTAGTTGATGGGGGTAGAAAGCCAGATTGGTTCATTTTCCCAGCATTCTAACTCAGAGTACCATGGACCAGAGTATACTGAATTAGTATTAATAATTCCATATTGGGAAGTACATTGTTCAAATAATAGTCCCATTAGGCAGCAGTTCCCTTCTCCTAGAGTAATAAAAGTCACACGTTTATGACTTGTATGAAATGAAAACTGTGAGCTTTGGTTCTTTCTGTGGAATACCTGTCATGTCTCTGTGGAAACTGGTTTCTATCATTCAGAGGTTACTGTAATAATTGTAAACTGTTTTTACACCCATTCTGTCTCCAAGAAACAATGGGATTTTTATATCTTAGTTTATGAGCAATCATGATTCCATTGTGAAAATATTAAGAATTGAGAGGAGAGAAACATGGCTGGTCCTAGAGAAATTTCTCAAGCAAATAGAATTGGTGCTGGTATCTCCTTCCCTCCCTGCCTTGCTAAGTACCCCTCCACTGGTTCTCTTCCTCACCTCAGCTTGTCTTCTCATTTCAATTGGTGACCAATGAATTACTGATACTTATCAACCACTAGTGATGTACTTAAGAAAATGATATTTTGTATCCTTGTAATCATGCCTGATGAAGATAGCATTATCCCCTTTCATGGGTAAAGAAACTGAGACTCTGAGATATAACTTTTCCAAGATTATATAACTAGTAAATGCCAGAGTTCGGATTGGAACCCAGATCTGGTTTCCCACCAGTTCTTGTTGTTACTCATTTTCTGTCTCTGTCAGTGCCTCCCTACCCCCACTGCCCCACCCCCACTTCCTGCTACATTCCCTCCCTCCCTCTGGAAGAGTTAGCTAGTACTTGGTGAGCATGCTCGCTGCAGGTATCATTTGGTAGTTGTTGTATCAATATTGCTTTCTAAACAGTAATTCATGCTCTCTTATGGAGCGCAGCCCCCTTCTTTACCCCGCTTCAGTCTTTTACCACAACCACATATAAATTTAGGGGAGTTAAACCTCTTTTTTTCTTGCCATAATGTTGGGCATAAACCTTTCAACATGTGCATTTTTGAAGCAATTAAACATTATTTAGATGAAGTAAGTATTTGATATTTTATTTGTCTTTGATAGGATACTTTGTATAAATCTTGAAGGCAACTATCTTTCTTTATGGGAAGTGACTCATAAGCCAAAGGCAAATAAAAAATTTACAAAGTAGAAAATGATCAAAAAAAAACCTCCAAACAAAACAGTGACAGGTTGAGGCTCTTCACTGACATTTCATACAACCATTGAGAGAAAAGGAAGCAGCGTGTGGGCACAAGACACACAGTCAGGAGAATTCTCATGGCCATATGACGTAACATTCTGGTGGAGGAATCAGAACAGAAGCAGAATAACTGGAGAAACCACAATAAAAAGCTCTCCTCCCTGCCCCTACTCTGAATGAAATGTTAATTAACAAATGACAACTGATGAAACAAATGAAAATCATGTTTTGGCCCTTGTAGAATGAATTGTTTAAGGCAGGTTCTACTATTAATTAGCTGTGTTCAATCAAATATTCCTTTTATTTTCCACTTATAAATTGTTCCTCCTCTCTCTCAATATTGTACATTAGCCTAAAATTCATTAACTATTTTGCATGTCTTCCTTGCACAGAGGCCATGCTAATCTTCTCTGCATCATTTCAATTTTAATATCTGTGTTGCTGAAGTGAGCAAAAAATTCATTAACTATTTTGCAAAAAAACAGTCTATCTTTTGGGCCTGTCATAACTTTTGAAGATGTTCTGCAGGATAAGGCTGCACACATGAGCTAAAAGAATATTCAACTTTGCCAAGCCAGTTTCTTTATTTATGGTTAGCTATTTGGCTTTCAAACTTTATTTTGGTAATACGGCTGATTTTCAGGGGATTTTTCATTCTAAGAAAACCAGGACTGTGGTCTTAAAGCATACAAGGAGAGAGGTTCCCTCAAACTTACCATTGTGACTGAGCTGGACACCTAACTTAAGCCCTAGAAGTTTGGTGATGCCATTGGGTCCATACAGTATTGTATCCACAACACCAAGAGGCCCTAGGATGAATTAGTCCTAGAGCCTGAGCAGTAGAAGTAAAATTTGGGAGTCCTGTCCCTAAGTATGCCTTTTTCTCTGGTCTGAGGGGACTTCAGTAGATTTCCTTCCTTTGTTTTCTCAGTCACCTTTGTAGCTGCCGTTTTGTAAATATTCATCTTTTCCTCTAGCCCTGATTTCCCAGCCTTTCAATATGATGCTGCCAGCCCCTGTTATATGTCTTCATATTTGCAAATATATCATGCCCAAACCAAGTTCTTCATCTTCCCTGCTCAACTAGCTGGCCTTTTTCTGAATCTCTCCTATGTCTGTTTTCTGTTTGTTTATTTTTTAGGAGCAATCTTTGACTTCTTCAAATTCCTCTCCCTCTCTTCTCAATATCAAATGAATTGGGGAAAAAAAAAAAACAGACAAAAATTATTGCTTCACCCTCCACAGTGTGTCTTGTCTCAGGTGTATTTTTTTTTTTTTTTTTTTGGTCATTTATGCTCCCAGAGCATTTACGCACAAGAAACGACACTCATATCCTAGCTGATATTGCTGTCTCTAGTCTTTTTCTTTCCAATCTTTTCTGCTTATCATAGAGTTACACTTTCCTCAAGACCATCTTATCCTTGGGCATGTACTCTGTTCAGAAGCCTGAAACGTGATCCCAAATCAGCTGTAAATGCTTTGCTAATTTTTAAAATGCTATAGAGACTTCTTCAAATTTACCAAAACTTCACATCCTGCTACTCCTTTAAGCTCATCTCTATATTAAATGATTCTCATTCACCACCAACACTGGGTTATTTTTAACTTTCATCTCTCTCCTCACTTAGAAGTTTTTTTTAAAATACTTTCTGTTTGTATGTATTCTACTCATTAAAATTCATATTCTTCTTCATGAAGCTTTTTCTACCCTGGCCTACAACCTTGAGTTATTTTTTACTTCTCTGAATTGCTATTAATTTCCCTCTTCTTATTGAATATTTTCTTATTTTTCTCGACTACTTTAATCATAATTAGCTTCATATTTCTAATTAAAGTATAAGCTCACAAGCTAATTTTTTCCACAATCACAGTTTTTTTTATTTTGCTCTTTTAATTTTACAGAGTTTTGTTGTTTACAGATATGTATAATTCCAGATTAGTCATATGTATATCCCATTCCCCCTATTCCACCCCTCTAGGCTGTCACATCGCCCCCATGTACGATCCCTTAGTCCCACAGCACATTGACAATAGTTATCTCTTTTACATAAGATAGTATAGGGTTCTGTGTTGCTCTTTTTCTCACCCACTTTTCCCTCTCCCCGAACTAATTTTTGTGATGTCTATCACTCATTCTTGTATAAAAGAAAATTTTCTATCTTTTCTACTTAAATAACCCCTTGGAATCTGTAGACTCCTCTCATATACTTTATCATTAAACTGGAAAGCCTTCCAGAATTTAATTAATTTGCATTTTTAATCAGAGAAAGTAGGTGTTATCACTCTGTAAAGTTGCAAGGTCATCCTGGAAATGACCTTGGTATTTGAGTGAGCAAATACATGCTAGATTGAGTGCTGCGGTGACAAACAGTTGCAAGGAGAGCTTCTGTTTTATTTAACGTATCAGCATGAAGAACTTTTAATGGGGGTGGGTTATCCTACAGGAAGAGCCCAGAGAACTATCTGAGAGAAAAACAATGTATTTCCCTCAGCCCTTTATCCCTGAGATTCAGAACTGGGGAGACCTGCTTATCTGAGGGTGATCCTGACCAAACACCAGTGGTAAGAGAGGGTGACAAGAGCCTTTAACATTAACACAAATTCAAAGAGAGATAACATTTGTACTCTGTTCAGAAGCCTGAAACAAAGCTGTAAATGCTTTGCTAATTTTAAAATGCTATAGAGACTTCTTCAAATTTACCAAAACTTCACATCCTGCTACTCCTTTAAGCTCATCTCTATATTAAATGATTCTCATTCACCACCAACACTGGGTTATTTTTAACTTTCATCTCTCTCCTCACTTAGAAGTTTTTTTTAAAATACTTTCTGTTTGTATGTATTCTACTCATTAAAATTCATATTCTTCTTCATGAAGCTTTTTCTACCCTGGCCTACAACCTTGAGTTATTTTTTACTTCTCTGAATTGCTATTAATTTCCCTCTTCTTATTGAATATTTTCTTATTTTTCTCGACTACTTTAATCATAATTAGCTTCATATTTCTAATTAAAGTATAAGCTCACAAGCTAATTTTTTCCACAATCACAGTTTTTTTTATTTTGCTCTTTTAATTTTACAGAGTTTTGTTGTTTACAGATATGTATAATTCCAGATTAGTCATATGTATATCCCATTCCCCCTATTCCACCCCTCTAGGCTGTCACATCGCCCCCATGTACGATCCCTTAGTCCCACAGCACATTGACAATAGTTATCTCTTTTACATAAGATAGTATAGGGTTCTGTGTTGCTCTTTTTCTCACCCACTTTTCCCTCTCCCCGAACTAATTTTTGTGATGTCTATCACTCATTCTTGTATAAAAGAAAATTTTCTATCTTTTCTACTTAAATAACCCCTTGGAATCTGTAGACTCCTCTCATATACTTTATCATTAAACTGGAAAGCCTTCCAGAATTTAATTAATTTGCATTTTTAATCAGAGAAAGTAGGTGTTATCACTCTGTAAAGTTGCAAGGTCATCCTGGAAATGACCTTGGTATTTGAGTGAGCAAATACATGCTAGATTGAGTGCTGCGGTGACAAACAGTTGCAAGGAGAGCTTCTGTTTTATTTAACGTATCAGCATGAAGAACTTTTAATGGGGGTGGGTTATCCTACAGGAAGAGCCCAGAGAACTATCTGAGAGAAAAACAATGTATTTCCCTCAGCCCTTTATCCCTGAGATTCAGAACTGGGGAGACCTGCTTATCTGAGGGTGATCCTGACCAAACACCAGTGGTAAGAGAGGGTGACAAGAGCCTTTAACATTAACACAAATTCAAAGAGAGATAACATTTAGAAGGAGGGAAAATATGAGCATTGTTTTCTACGTCTAAGGCAGCAGGCACTATAATTAGCTTTAATTGAGCTCTTGTTGGGGATGACCTGTCCTGAGGAGCAAAAGGCCCCAAAGATGTGAAAACCAATGCCGTAAGATTTGAGGGTCAAGCCCACCCTAAGGCTTAGCATATTACTTCTGTATAGATACTTTGATGGCAGCAGTAGGTAGCATACTGGAATTTTATTCCCCATCATATCTCTGGGTAAAATGATTGGAAACCTGTTTGCCTAGCACCAACACTTCCTGAATTACAGTTGGGCCTAATGCCTGACACAATATATCCTATAGAAGTGACTGAACTAGAGAGATGAAACTGCTTTGAGCTTGGAATCCACAACCTGCTTTAGTGACTGTGACACCAAGGAGTGGATCTGCCCTTCCTCAAAGAATGGACATGAAGGCAGAAGACAATTTGTCTCAGCTTATCTGCTTGGCCAAGAGCAGCCAAGTCAAATCCAGCTTCTCTTCAGTAGCTCTCCACTATCTTAAATACTCTTTTCTGGATACTATTAAGCATAGAGTTTCCTTGAAATTTGGAGAGGGTTAAGGCTTTGAAGAAATTTGGAGAGGGTTAAGGCTTTGAAGAAATAAAAACCAAACCGCCTGCAACTCCTGACAGGTGAAAGTTCAAGCATAATTTTATATTTTGGAATTTGAGGCATATTCTTCATTCTACATGCATGCAGAATGTATAGAGGATTCCATATATATTTTTTAAACTTTTATTTTACTTTTAACTTTTACAAAGTTTTGTTGTTTACAGATATGTATGTTCTCAGATTAGTCATATGTATATCCCCCCCTTCCCACCCCTCTAGACCATCATACAGCACCCGTGAAGGATCTGCTTTCCTCACAGAGCAATGACTATAGCTATTTTCTTTACATATAATAGTACAGGCTTTCATGCTACTTCCTTTACACCTCTCACTCACTGTTCCTTCCCCACAATATCCATATGTCCACTGTCCATGTCTGTCTTTCCGTTGCTTCACTGCATGTGCCATCATCACCATCCTACTCGATCCCGTATATATGTGTTAGTATATTGTACTTGTCCTTCTCTTTCTGACTGACTTTACTTTTTATGATAGTTTCTAGAGCCAGCCACCTCATTAGGGCTGATATTTCTGCATTTCTTTTTACAGCTGTGGAGTATTCCATTGTATATATGTACCAGAGCTTTTGTATCCATTTGTTCATCGATGGGCATCTAGGTTGCTTCCATGTTCTAGCTGTTGTATAGAGAGCTGCAATGAACATTGGGGTACAGGTGCTTCTTTCAGATTTCATTTCATCAGGGTATAAGCCTAAGAGTGGGATTGCATATTATTTTAATCTTTATAATAAATTTGTAAATTAGAAGGGCCAAATATTGCTTTCCCAATTTGAAATGTTATCTCTTTGTAGGTAATAGTCAAGAAATGCTTATTGATAACATAAGCTAAAGTATCTAATCTTCTTGACCATGAGTAGTAGGCAGAATAATGGCTCCCAAAATATGTACTTCCTAATTCTTGGAAACTGTGGATATGTTATTTTACATTTCAAAGAGACTTTATGGATGTGATTAACTATCTTGAGAGACTATCCTGGATTATGTAGTTGAGCACAATATAATCACAAAGATCCTTATAGGAGGAAGGTCAGAGTCTGAGAAGAAATGTGATCACAGAAGCAGATGAAGAGAGAGGAGATTTGGAAATGCTATGCCAGTGGCTTTGAAAATAGAGAAAGGGACCATGAGCCAAGGAATGCAGGTGATATCTAGAAGCTGAGAAAAGGAAAGACACATTCTCTTCTAGAGCCTCCAGAAGTAAGGCACTCCTGCCGACACCTTCATTTTAGAACTTCAGACATCCAGAACTGTAAGATAATACATTTGTGCTTTTTAAAATATTTGTGGTAATTTGTTAAGACACAGTTATTGGCAAGTCTTTAGCAATAAGACTGTTTAGGTAACACCAACTTCTCTCTTTACAGACACGTTCAACTAATGCAGCCTGACTGAATATACTTCTGTGTGCACATGTCTGCACATTTCCTGCTTATTCATGGAAATAAAACTGTGGGTAGGGCCAGTGCATGTTCTGAAGGGTCAGTGAAAACTTCTGCTTGCTTAAAGCTTTTTTCTAGCTATTTTCAAGGTCCAGTAATACCATGTCATTTCACAAATTTTAATTAAAAACGAGGATATGCTTTTATGACCATATGGAGAACTCTGCTCAGAAACCTCTATGTACTTTTCAACTTACTGGGGTTCAAGTTCAAAGTTTTCAGGGTTGTCTGTTGAAATTCATTGGAAAGAAATAACTTTCACACTAAATATTTTAAAGTAAGAGTCTATTCTGTTGTTAATAAGATTCTAAGAAAACTTATGTTCTTCATGCTATTTTCCTCATTGTTTTGAAGTTTTTCAAGAGGTTCAAACTAAGTCAAACCAGATATAAGTAATAAACTTTCGATAGCTTGGTGAAGTTTCCAAAGTCTCTAATATTAACAAAAATTCTCAAGAAATGAGCAGTCTTGAATTCAGATACTGCTGGTATTTTATAACATGTTATATTCAGTTCTGTAACAGGTCAGAAGTTTGAAATGTTGTTTGTTGTCTCTTACTACACATAATTGCTAATAATTATTAAGCACTTACTGTCTGTCAGGCTCTAAACTAAGTATTTTGCATTTATTGTCATGCAGTTCTCAAAGCACTCTGTAGTAGAGTATGGTAGGGTGATTATATTAATAGGACCATTTTTTCACACATCCATACTCTTAGTCCATTTGGGCTGCTAACAAAATGCCACAGACTGAGCCGGTTATAAAAACAGAAATTTATTGCTCATAATTTTAGAGACAGCAAGTCCAAGACCAAGTCACTGGCAGACATGGCTACATTGTCTGCTGAGGGCTGTCCTGATTCATAGCTAGGTTGTTGTTGTTATTCAGTCACTAAGTCGTGTCTGACTCTGTGATCTCATGGACTGCAGCGCACCAGGCCTTCATTCAGTACCTCTCAGAGTTTGCTCAAGTTCATGTCCGTTGAGTCAGTGATGCCATCCAACTATCTTGTCCTCTGTCATCCCCTTGTCCTTTTGCCTTCAGTCTTTCCCAGCATCAGGGTCTTTTCTGATATGTCAGCTCTTCGCATCAGGTGGCCAGAGTATTGCAGCTTCAGCTTCAGCATCAGTCCTTCCAATGAATATTCAGGGTTGATTTCCTTTAGGATTGACTGGTTTAATATCCTTGCAGTCCAAGGAGTCTCTCAATACACAGTTCAAAACTTCTCTTATGACCATATGTCATTTCACAAATTTTAATTAAAAACGAGGATATGCTTTTATGACCATATGGAGAACTCTGCTCAGAAACCTCTATGTACTTTTCAACTTACTGGGGTTCAAGTTCAAAGTTTTCAGGGTTGTCTGTTGAAATTCATTGGAAAGAAATAACTTTCACACTAAATATTTTAAAGTAAGAGTCTATTCTGTTGTTAATAAGATTCTAAGAAAACTTATGTTCTTCATGCTATTTTCCTCATTGTTTTGAAGTTTTTCAAGAGGTTCAAACTAAGTCAAACCAGATATAAGTAATAAACTTTCGATAGCTTGGTGAAGTTTCCAAAGTCTCTAATATTAACAAAATTCTCAAGAAATGAGCAGTCTTGAATTCAGATACTGCTGGTATTTTATAACATGTTATATTCAGTTCTGTAACAGGTCAGAAGTTTGAAATGTTGTTTGTTGTCTCTTACTACACATAATTGCTAATAATTATTAAGCACTTACTGTCTGTCAGGCTCTAAACTAAGTATTTTGCATTTATTGTCATGCAGTTCTCAAAGCACTCTGTAGTAGAGTATGGTAGGGTGATTATATTAATAGGACCATTTTTTCACACATCCATACTCTTAGTCCATTTGGGCTGCTAACAAAATGCCACAGACTGAGCCGGTTATAAAAAAACAGAAATTTATTGCTCATAATTTTAGAGACAGCAAGTCCAAGACCAAGTCACTGGCAGACATGGCTACATTGTCTGCTGAGGGCTGTCCTGATTCATAGCTAGGTTGTTGTTGTTATTCAGTCACTAAGTCGTGTCTGACTCTGTGATCTCATGGACTGCAGCGCACCAGGCCTTCATTCAGTACCTCTCAGAGTTTGCTCAAGTTCATGTCCGTTGAGTCAGTGATGCCATCCAACTATCTTGTCCTCTGTCATCCCCTTGTCCTTTTGCCTTCAGTCTTTCCCAGCATCAGGGTCTTTTCTGATATGTCAGCTCTTCGCATCAGGTGGCCAGAGTATTGCAGCTTCAGCTTCAGCATCAGTCCTTCCAATGAATATTCAGGGTTGATTTCCTTTAGGATTGACTGGTTTAATCTCCTTGCAGTCCAAGGGACTCTCAAGAGTCTTCTCTAATACTACAGTTCAAAAGCATCAATTCTTCAATGATATCATAGCTACTACCATCTCTCTGTGTCCTCACCTGGATGAAGGCACTAGGGATATTTCTGGACCCTCATTTATAAGGCACTAATCCTAGTCATGAGGGTTCTCAAAGGCCCTGCCTCTTAATACCATCATATTGGTATGAATTTTAGGGAGACACATTCCTGACTGAAGCATTCAACACTGCGTCAGGGTTTGATCATGTGACTTGCTCTGGCCCAGCTAGGCTAAGGCAAACTTGATGCAAATAAAGATTTGAAAAACTTGCTTGCATGTTTCTCTTCTCTCTCTTGGATTTCTGTCACCACCAACAAACAGGCTGGACTAGCTTTCTGGAAAGACATGAGATACATTGGAGAAGAGCCAGGATATCGCAAGAAAAGCTGTCCTGACCTATCCAGCACTAGCCAGGTGATTGTAGAAACTCTGTTGACATCAGCCCAGCCCAGCCCAAATTTTGAGAAATAAAAAATGTTGATTAGCTTAAGATGTATGTTTTAAAGTGGTTGGATATTTATACATGTAGATACTAATATTATTCTCATTTTATGTGTGGGCAAATTGAATTCTAGGATTGAGTAACTTGCTCAAAACTGATTCTAACATTGAAGAACATAACCATATATAATCAAACCACAATTTGGAAAACTTTGAAGTGAATTCTACAGCCTTAAAATGGACAGACTAGCTCTTCTACACACACACACACACACACACACACACACACACACACACACACACACACGGTATTTCCATTCTTAAAGGACAGAAACAAGCATTATGAAATAGATGTGATATAATGGGGCAGTAGGTGATATTATTGATCTGTTAATTTCACACAGGTGACACTTTGGTCTGCAGCATGTTAATGGACCCTGCCCCAATAATACCCATCCCCCAGTAATAATGACCACTGAAAATGACCTCCTAATAATTTTGACTACAATTTTGGTATATATTCATCATCCCAAATTTCCAAACCTCCCTAGATGAAGGAGAAGGGCTGGAAAAAGTTATTCTAGGTGAGAACCCCTTTGGAGTTTACAAAATATTAGACTTAATACTAAATGTGTGTGTTTTTTGATCCTGACATACTAATTTTAACAAGTAATTTACTTGTTAAAGCTAGTAATTTAATTATTAAGACAGAGTCTTTACCCACTGGACCACCAGGGAAGCCCTAGTAATCACTTCTTAATTTTGTTTTATTTTTGTAGTATAATCACCCAGATGTTTGTATTCCTAGTTTTTTGTTTCCTAGTGTTTTATTTCAACTATGTTTTTTTTTTTTTTTTTTTCTAAATACACTTTCAGTTCAGTCATTCAGTAGTGTCTGACTCTGTGACCCCATGGCTACTGCACACCAGGCTTGCCTGACCGTCACCATCTTCCGGAGCTTGCTCAGTCTTATGCCCATTGACTCTCATGTCCATCCAAACAACTCATCCCCTTATCAGCTTCTTTTCATCTAAAGGTATCTATCTTCTACATCACTTTTTTCTGTATAACTTGTTAAAGAACCTTGGATCTTTTATTATTTCAGGCCAGAGGCAGTGGGCCTTTGTGATGAACACACATTTTTTGTTTGGAAAACAGCTCTGGCAATATCATTTGCATAGTCAGCCTTTGTGCAGTTTATTCCATCTGTCACTTCTCTGAATTGGTTCAGAAACATAGTCATTTTGGCACAGTTGCGTCTTGAGATAATGACTTCATCAACTTTCTTCAATTAGCATCCTGGCCAACGAATGCATTATGTTAAACAGTAAGGTTAATTATTATTTCTCAAACAATAGACCTTGACTGCTATCAGGGAAGTTATTAACAGAAGCTCTATTCCCCTAATACCTGCTAAAGAATGATATCATCACTTTAGCCATTTATATAGTACTTTTTTAATCAAGAATGATGTAGAAATGCTTTGCTGCAGTGCTTTCTCTTTGATCAATTGCTATTTCATGATCTTTCCTCCCAAATTAGGAAAAAATCAAGGCCCAGTCATTATGTGGGATCATGCTGCTACAGATTAGGCTGTCTTTTCTTAATTCTGTACTTCAAGTCAGGATGATTTTAGAATGTCAGTTTACAGAGTAAAGAAGGTAAGAAGCTACCTTTGCTTTTGAGACTGGAAGGTTAGGTTGATTGCTTGAATGCTATTCAAAACCAATAAAATTTGCTTTCTGGTTATAATACCAATGCATGTTCATTATAGGAGATTTTGGGAGAAGAAGTACAAAAAGAAACTGTAAAAACTAGAGAATAATGTCTTATTGACAGAGTTCATTCTCCTAATTTTTTTTTGCGATCTGTTGTTCAGTTGTCATTTTCAGGAGTAACTACTGCCATTGCCCAAATACTATTCTCTTAGTCCTGTGTCAGTGCTGGCTGCCAGTCTGAACTGGTATGCTTTCCTCTCTCCTGCCATGTATTTCAACTCATCATGTGAATCATCCATGATTTGTTTTTGTCCATAATCCTGCATGGGACTTCTCTTCTGTTCCACTCTGTATACCTCTGCCTAAGATTTCAAACTACAGTGAACATTTCTGCAAAGTGAACAGTCTTGTGCAACAGGTGGTTTCTTGAGTCAACCAGTCTAGATGGTCAATTAGAATGTAAAGTAACACTTATTAATTTGCCTCCCAGGCCAATAGTCTTTCTTGGAAGCCTTCTCTTTTTACCTCTAGTTGGAAAAGATCTGATCATTAAGGGATTTTATAAGCTTCACTTCATCTTTATTGTCTGTGGAACCCCATAGCCTAGGGTTTATTGTTACTGTTATTAATCCATTAGCCTTTGTGCAGTTTATTCCATCTGTCACTTCTCTGAATTGGTTCCAACGAAGTTGCGTCTTGAGATAATGACTCATCAACTTTCTTCAATTAGCATCCTGGCCAACGAATGCATTATGTTAAACAGTAAGGTTAATTATTATTTCTCAAACAATAGACCTTGACTGCTATCAGGGAAGTTATTAACAGAAGCTCTATTCCCCTAATACCTGCTAAAGAATGATATCATCACTTTAGCCATTTATATAGTACTTTTTTAATCAAGAATGATGTAGAAATGCTTTGCTGCAGTGCTTTCTCTTTGATCAATTGCTATTTCATGATCTTTCCTCCCAAATTAGGAAAAAATCAAGGCCCAGTCATTATGTGGGATCATGCTGCTACAGATTAGGCTGTCTTTTCTTAATTCTGTACTTCAAGTCAGGATGATTTTAGAATGTCAGTTTACAGAGTAAAGAAGGTAAGAAGCTACCTTTGCTTTTGAGACTGGAAGGTTAGGTTGATTGCTTGAATGCTATTCAAAACCAATAAAATTTGCTTTCTGGTTATAATACCAATGCATGTTCATTATAGGAGATTTTGGGAGAAGAAGTACAAAAAGAAACTGTAAAACTAGAGAATAATGTCTTATTGACAGAGTTCATTCTCCTAATTTTTTTTTGCGATCTGTTGTTCAGTTGTCATTTTCAGGAGTAACTACTGCCATTGCCCAAATACTATTCTCTTAGTCCTGTGTCAGTGCTGGCTGCCAGTCTGAACTGGTATGCTTTCCTCTCTCCTGCCATGTATTTCAACTCATCATGTGAATCATCCATGATTTGTTTTTGTCCATAATCCTGCATGGGACTTCTCTTCTGTTCCACTCTGTATACCTCTGCCTAAGATTTCAAACTACAGTGAACATTTCTGCAAAGTGAACAGTCTTGTGCAACAGGTGGTTTCTTGAGTCAACCAGTCTAGATGGTCAATTAGAATGTAAAGTAACACTTATTAATTTGCCTCCCAGGCCAATAGTCTTTCTTGGAAGCCTTCTCTTTTTACCTCTAGTTGGAAAAGATCTGATCATTAAGGGATTTTATAAGCTTCACTTCATCTTTATTGTCTGTGGAACCCCATAGCCTAGGGTTTATTGTTACTGTTATTAATCCATTATCTGTTTTAAGGCATGATTAACTGAGCTTCAGTGCATTAGCAGTGACAGTTTTATCATTGGTATAGAAACACTGGAGATACTTGAACTTTAACTGGATTGCTTTCATATTTCAATTTTTTAAATTCATTTTGTCCTTTATAACACAGGTTGTAAAAATATTCATTCCCTGAGATAAAAATCCAGGGCATCCACACATAGTCCAGGTGTGGTCTATGGTAACATTATGTTTGAGAGTACTATAAGGTTGGGTCTTCTTGTTTCATCATATTAAACATCTGTATACTCTAGTTTAACTTATATTACAGTGGGCTTTCTTGCTTATAGTCATGCAGAGTATCTTCACCCCCTCACAACCTCCATTCCCCCAAACAAACTGTGTTTCTTGTGACTCACCATCACATTTTTGATTTCTCAATTCCACTGGCAATTTGGAACAGCCTTCTTACTCATGTTGTGTCTGTAACTCTGGAATCTTAGCCTTTGAGTCATGTAGTTTTGGAAATCGTTGCTATCTGCCATATGTATTAGCAGCAGTCAGGCAGCCCCATAAGACCTTTCTGGAAATATTCCAAAATATCTCAGTTTTTATTTTGTATTTAATTTGAAAGAATTCCAGTTAAATTAGCCTTGGGTTCCTAACTTTGACTGGACGTCCAACTGAAGACAGCCTTGGAAATCTCTTGTTTGGCAAATCAGCACCCTTGGTGAGACTCTGTGGATTTCCTGAATGTCGCACAATCAATTTGTGACATCACGCTTCCAAAAATCATAATTTAACTTTTTATTTCAAGGAAAGCTTTTTCTGCAACTAATATTTAGTACTAGTAATTCCTTTCTTTCCTATTTAGTTTATTGATGAAAGTCTGGATTCCAGTGTAGAAAAAATAAAGGGCTAAAGATTAATTAAATATAATTATATTTGAAGGAAACTAATTTATTTTGGGGGGGCACTTCTATTGGTCTTTCATTTATCTATTTTCATCCATCTTCATTCTCTGGCCCATTTGGGCCTCCCATCACAGTGGCCTCTGCCTTTGCAGAGCACTGGCTCTGGACACATGCGCTCCAGAGCTCCGGCCTGGTAGTTGGACACATGGGTCCAGCCGCTCCACAACACATGGGATCTTCCCAGGCCAGGGATCAAACAGGCGACCTTTGTACTGCAAGACGGTGTGGTGTCCTTGCCCACTGGACCACCAGGGAAGCTCGGAAACAGTAATTTAATAGATGGAGTCTATAGATCATTTGTTCATACATATTTATCAATAAATTACTGACCTATTTCATTACTAAGATACATTACTAAGTCACTGGAAAAGCAAGAGCTACTAAGATCCATTTGCTGTCCACAAGGAGCTGACAGTCTAGGTTGAAGGGCAGAAAAATAAACAGGTAATTTCAATACAGTGTGTTAAGTGATGTATCAAGCATAAGTACTGAATATGATTAGAGCACAAAGAGAAGACCTCTTGCAGATTATATGTAAGTCATGATAATGATAATAAGGAGGATAAGTATGTATCCAGAAAGAGATGAAAGCATCTAGGCAGAGGAGACAGCTGTACAAAGATCTGACTTGTTCTAACCAGTGATGGACTTATCTTAGAAGGTCTGTCTCACATCTTATGCTAGTTATGGTAGATTATAAAAAAAAATCATCACAAATTCTCCACTTTTTCCATTCAAGTCTTTTTAACGTGATGTTACAGATTCTCCTATAAGGAGTTGGAATGTATTTCCCCACCTCTTGAATCTGGGTAGCCCAGGACTTGCTTAGCCCAAAGGGACGTAAAGTAAATGTGAAACGCTGATTTTGTTCGCCCCAATCAATTTGTGACATCACGCTCCAAAAATCATAATTTAACTTTTTATTTCAAGGAAAGCTTTTTCTGCAACTAATATTTAGTACTAGTAATTCCTTTCTTTCCTATTTAGTTTATTGATGAAAGTCTGGATTCCAGTGTAGAAAAAATAAAGGGCTAAAGATTAATTAAATATAATTATATTTGAAGGAAACTAATTTATTTTGGGGGGGCACTTCTATTGGTCTTTCATTTATCTATTTTCATCCATCTTCATTCTCTGGCCCATTTGGGCCTCCCATCACAGTGGCCTCTGCCTTTGCAGAGCACTGGCTCTGGACACATGCGCTCCAGAGCTCCGGCCTGGTAGTTGGACACATGGGTCCAGCCGCTCCACAACACATGGGATCTTCCCAGGCCAGGGATCAAACAGGCGACCTTTGTACTGCAAGACGGTGTGGTGTCCTTGCCCACTGGACCACCAGGGAAGCTCGGAAACAGTAATTTAATAGATGGAGTCTATAGATCATTTGTTCATACATATTTATCAATAAATTACTGACCTATTTCATTACTAAGATACATTACTAAGTCACTGGAAAAGCAAGAGCTACTAAGATCCATTTGCTGTCCACAAGGAGCTGACAGTCTAGGTTGAAGGGCAGAAAAATAAACAGGTAATTTCAATACAGTGTGTTAAGTGATGTATCAAGCATAAGTACTGAATATGATTAGAGCACAAAGAGAAGACCTCTTGCAGATTATATGTAAGTCATGATAATGATAATAAGGAGGATAAGTATGTATCCAGAAAGAGATGAAAGCATCTAGGCAGAGGAGACAGCTGTACAAAGATCTGACTTGTTCTAACCAGTGATGGACTTATCTTAGAAGGTCTGTCTCACATCTTATGCTAGTTATGGTAGATTATAAAAAAAAATCATCACAAATTCTCCACTTTTTCCATTCAAGTCTTTTTAACGTGATGTTACAGATTCTCCTATAAGGAGTTGGAATGTATTTCCCCACCTCTTGAATCTGGGTAGCCCATGTGACTTGCTTAGCCCAAAGGGACGTAAGTAAATGTGATACTAGCAGAGACCTGATAAGTGCTTTTTATGTTGGAGCCTGGCCTCTTATTGAGCTAGAGCCTGGAGCCATCATGTTTTATGAGCCTGAGCTATCCTGCTGGGGAAAGAGAACCCAGGCGTCCTGACTGACAGGCTGACAATTGCCAGAGATTGAAGGAAAGTCGTCTGTGGGAAGCAAAAGAAGCCCCCTCCCAACAGAGATATGCACATCCTAATCCCCAGAATTCAAGGGGTTAGATCTGATAGACAGACTACCTGAAGAACTATGGACGGAGGTTCATAGTATTGTACAGGAGGCAGTGACTAAAACCATCCCCAAGAAAAAGAAATGCTAGAAGGCAAAATAGTTGTCTGAGGAGGCCTTACAAATAGCTGAGAAAAGTAGAGAACCAAAAGGCAAAGAAGAAAGGGATATATACCCAAATGAATGCAGAGTTCTAGGGAATAGAAAGTAGAGATAAGAAAGCCTTCTTAAATGAACAATGCAAAGAAATAGAGGAAAACAACAGAATGGGAAAGACTGGAGATCTCTTCAAGAAAATTAGAGATATCAAGGAAACATTCATGAAAAGTTGGGCACAATAAGGGACAGAAACAATAAGGACCTAAGAGAAACAAAATAGATTAAGAAGAAGTATCAAGAATACACAGAAAAACTGTACAAAAAAGGTCTTAGTGACCCAAATAACCATGATGATGTGGTCACCTAGAGCCAGACATCCTAGAGTGTGAAGTCAGGTGGAACTTAGGAAGCATTACCATGAACAAAGTTAGTGGAGATGAAGGAATTCCAGTTGAGATATTTCAAGTTTTAAAAGATGATGCTGTTAAAGTGGTACACTCAATATGCCAACAAATTTGGAAAACTCAGCAGTGGCCACAGGACTGGAAAATGTCAGTTTTTATTCCAGTCCCAAAGAAGGGCAATGCCAAAGAATGTTCAAACTACTGCACAAATGTGCTCATTTAATATACTGGCAAGATAATGTTCAAAATACTTCAGTCTAGGCTTTGACAGTATGTGAACTGGGAACTTCCAGGTATACAATCTGGATTTAGAAAAGGCGGAGGAACCAGAGATCACTTTGCCAACATCCGCTGGATCATAGAAAAAGCAAGGAAATCCATAAAGACATCTACTACTTCTACTTCAATGACTATGCTAAATCTTTTGACTGTGTGAATAATGACAAACTGGAAAATTCTTAAACAGATGGGAATACCAGACCACCTTACCTACCTCCTGAGAAACCTGTATGTGGGTCAAGAAGCAACAGTTTGAACTAGGCATGGAAGGGATTGGTTCCAGACTGGGAAAGGAGTGTGCCAAGGCTGTATATTGTCAGCCTGGTTATTTAACTTATATGCAGAGTACATCATGCAAAGTGCTGGTCTGCATGAAGTGCAAGCTAGAATCAAGATTTCTAGGAGAAATATCAATAACCTCAGATATGCAGATGACATCACCCTTATGGCAGAAAGTAAAGGCCAACTAAAGAATCTCTTGATGAGGGTGCTAGGGAATAGAAAGTAGAGATAAGAAAGCCTTCTTAAATGAACAATGCAAAGAAATAGAGGAAAACAACAGAATGGGAAAGACTGGAGATCTCTTCAAGAAAATTAGAGATATCAAGGAAACATTCATGAAAAGTTGGGCACAATAAGGGACAGAAACAATAAGGACCTAAGAGAAACAAAATAGATTAAGAAGAAGTATCAAGAATACACAGAAAAACTGTACAAAAAAGGTCTTAGTGACCCAAATAACCATGATGATGTGGTCACCTAGAGCCAGACATCCTAGAGTGTGAAGTCAGGTGGAACTTAGGAAGCATTACCATGAACAAAGTTAGTGGAGATGAAGGAATTCCAGTTGAGATATTTCAAGTTTTAAAAGATGATGCTGTTAAAGTGGTACACTCAATATGCCAACAAATTTGGAAAACTCAGCAGTGGCCACAGGACTGGAAAATGTCAGTTTTTATTCCAGTCCCAAAGAAGGGCAATGCCAAAGAATGTTCAAACTACTGCACAAATGTGCTCATTTAATATACTGGCAAGATAATGTTCAAAATACTTCAGTCTAGGCTTTGACAGTATGTGAACTGGGAACTTCCAGGTATACAATCTGGATTTAGAAAAGGCGGAGGAACCAGAGATCACTTTGCCAACATCCGCTGGATCATAGAAAAAGCAAGGAAATCCATAAAGACATCTACTACTTCTACTTCAATGACTATGCTAAATCTTTTGACTGTGTGAATAATGACAAACTGGAAAATTCTTAAACAGATGGGAATACCAGACCACCTTACCTACCTCCTGAGAAACCTGTATGTGGGTCAAGAAGCAACAGTTTGAACTAGGCATGGAAGGGATTGGTTCCAGACTGGGAAAGGAGTGTGCCAAGGCTGTATATTGTCAGCCTGGTTATTTAACTTATATGCAGAGTACATCATGCAAAGTGCTGGTCTGCATGAAGTGCAAGCTAGAATCAAGATTTCTAGGAGAAATATCAATAACCTCAGATATGCAGATGACATCACCCTTATGGCAGAAAGTAAAGGCCAACTAAAGAATCTCTTGATGAGGGTGAAAGAGGAGAGTGAAAAAGCTGACTTGAAACTCAACATTCAAAAAGCTAAGATCATGGCATGCAATCATGTCACTTCATAGCAAACAGTAACAGACTTAGCAGTAACAGCCCAGATTTGCTTGGGCTCCAAAATCACTGCAGACAGTGACTGTAGCCGTGAAATTAAAAAACACTTCCTCCTTGTAAAGAAAACTATGGCAAATGTAGACAGCCTATTAAAGAGCAGAGGCATCACTTTTCTGACAAAGTTCCTTACAAAGCTATGGCTTTTCCAGTAGTCATGCATGGATGTGAGAATTGGTCCATAAAGAAAGCTGAGCACTGAAGAATTGATGCTTTCAAATTGTGGTGTTGGAGAAGACTCTTGAGAGTCCCTTGGACAGCCAGGAGATTAAACCATTCAATCCTAAAGGAAATCAACTGTGAATATTCACTAGAAAGACTGTCATTGAAGCTGCAGCCACCCGTTCTGAAGAGCCAACTCATTGGAAAATACCCTGATGTTGGTAAAGATTGAGGGCAGGAGGAGAGGGGGACTACTGAGGGTGAGATGGCTGAATGGCATCACCAACTCAATAAGCATTGAGTTTGAACAAACTACAAAAGACAGTGTAGCCTGGCGTGCTGCCGCCCATGTGGGTTCAAAGAGATGAACAGACTAAGTGACTGAACAATGAACAAAGACACATCCCCAGAACCTATGCATATATTAGCTTACAAGGCAAAAAAGACTTTGAAGTTGTCATTAAATTAAATATTTTGAAGCAAGGAGATTATCCTGAATTGTCTGGTTGTGTTCACTGTAATCACAAGGGTCCTTATGGGATAGAAACAGGAAGGTGAGAGCTAGAGAGGTGACATGAGAATGGAAGCAAGGGTGGAAGTCAGAGAGACTGACTGCTTTCCTGCTGACCATGTGACAAGGAATGCAGGGAACCTCTAGAATCTAGAAAAGGTAGGAAACAAATTCTCCTCTAACACCTTCAGAAGGAACACAGTGCTGCGAATACCTGGATTTTAGTCCAGTCAAAACTTCTGACCTTCAGAGCTACAAGATAGTAAATTTGTGCTATTTTAATATATTAAGTTTGTACAATACTTAGAGAAGCCAAAGAAACTAACACATTTTGCTGGATTGTCTCGCAGCCATCCAACCTGCCAGCTGACCACAGTTGCATGGCAGAACTCAGCAGAGCTCATTCAAGCTGATACTGACCAAAAGATCAACCAAGACTACCCACAGGATTATGAAAGATAAATAAACAATTGTTGCTTTAAGAAAATAAGTTTTGGAGTGATATCTTACACAGGAAAAGCTAAGTGATACCTGATCCATATAGTCAAAATGAAAAAACTAAAGCAAAATGTATTTTTGTATTGTTACTTCAAAAGTTATTTCTTACTGTATACCTGAAACTAATACAATATTGTACATCAACTGCAGTTCAATAATTTTTTTTAAGTTATTTCTCTAAAACTCTCTTATGGACTTTCATGTGGGTTCTTTACATTGTTTGAATTTTTTTTTTTAATAAAAAATGTTTTGTTTTTTACTTTTGGCCTCTTTTATTGATTATTTATTTATTTATTTTCATCCATCTTTATTCATTGGCCTGTGTGGGCCTCCCATTGCAGTGGCCTCTTCCATTGCAGAGAACTGGCTCCGGGCACACGTACTCCAGAGCACTGGCTCAGTAATTGGACACACTGGTCCAGCTGCTTCACAGCACGTGGGTTCTTCCCAGGTCAAGGATTGAACCAGTGCCCCTTGCACTGCAAAGCAGACTCTTAATCCACTGAACCAACAGGGAAGCCCTGTCTGAAATTTTAAATAAGAATTTCATCTACTCTTTGATCCAATAAAAAGAGCCAATTTCTCTTGACCAGTGTGTTTTCTTGACAAAACTCTGTTAACCTTTGCCCTGCTTCATTTTGTACTCAATGACAAGCTTGCGGATATTCAGGATATCTTTTAACTTCCTTCTTTTAAATTCCAATCCCTTAAGCATTGGTGTAGGTATAGGATCCTGCTGACCATGTGACAAGGAATGCAGGGAACCTCTAGAATCTAGAAAGGTAGGAAACAAATTCTCCTCTAACACCTTCAGAAGGAACACAGTGCTGCGAATACCTGGATTTTAGTCCAGTCAAAACTTCTGACCTTCAGAGCTACAAGATAGTAAATTTGTGCTATTTTAATATATTAAGTTTGTACAATACTTAGAGAAGCCAAAGAAACTAACACATTTTGCTTGATTGTCTGCAGCCATCCAACCTGCCAGCTGACCACAGTTGCATGGCAGAACTCAGCAGAGCTCATTCAAGCTGATACTGACCAAAAGATCAACCAAGACTACCCACAGGATTATGAAAGATAAATAAACAATTGTTGCTTTAAGAAAATAAGTTTTGGAGTGATATCTTACACAGGAAAAGCTAAGTGATACCTGATCCATATAGTCAAAATGAAAAAACTAAAGCAAAATGTATTTTTGTATTGTTACTTCAAAAGTTATTTCTTACTGTATACCTGAAACTAATACAATATTGTACATCAACTGCAGTTCAATAATTTTTTTTAAGTTATTTCTCTAAAACTCTCTTATGGACTTTCATGTGGGTTCTTTACATTGTTTGAATTTTTTTTTTTAATAAAAAATGTTTTGTTTTTTACTTTTGGCCTCTTTTATTGATTATTTATTTATTTATTTTCATCCATCTTTATTCATTGGCCTGTGTGGGCCTCCCATTGCAGTGGCCTCTTCCATTGCAGAGAACTGGCTCCGGGCACACGTACTCCAGAGCACTGGCTCAGTAATTGGACACACTGGTCCAGCTGCTTCACAGCACGTGGGTTCTTCCCAGGTCAAGGATTGAACCAGTGCCCCTTGCACTGCAAAGCAGACTCTTAATCCACTGAACCAACAGGGAAGCCCTGTCTGAAATTTTAAATAAGAATTTCATCTACTCTTTGATCCAATAAAAAGAGCCAATTTCTCTTGACCAGTGTGTTTTCTTGACAAAACTCTGTTAACCTTTGCCCTGCTTCATTTTGTACTCCAATGACAAGCTTGCCGGATATTCAGGATATCTTTTAACTTCCTTCTTTTAAATTCCAATCCCTTATTGATGAAAAGGACATTTTTTGGTGTTAGTTTTAGAAGGCCTTGCAGGTCTTCATAGAACCATTTAATTTCAGCTTCTTTGGCATTAGTGGTTGGGGCATAGACTTGGATTACTTTGATGTTGAATGGTTTGCCTTGGAAACAAAATGAGATCATTCTGTCCGTTTTTAGATTAGACCCAAGTACTGCATTTCAGACTCTTATGTTGACTATAAGGGCTATTACATTTCTTCAAAGGGGTTCTTACCACAGTAGAAGATATGATGGTCATCTGAATTAAATTCACCCATTCTTGCCCATTTTAGTTCACTGATTCCTAAGATGTCAGTGTTCACTTTTCCCATCTTCTGCTTGACCACATAAAATTTACCTTTATTCATGGACTTAGCATTCCAGGTTCCTGTGTAATATTGTTCCTTATAGCATCAAGCTTTACTTTCACTACCAAACACATCCACAACTGAATGACTTTTCCACTTTGGCCTAGCTGCTCATTCTTTCTGTAACTATTAGTAGTTGTCCCCTAGTCTTCTCCCGTAGTATATTGGATACCTTCTGACCTGGGAGGCTCATCTTCCACTGTCACATCTTTTCATACTATTCATTGGGTTCTCCTGGCAAGAATACTAGAGTGGACTGTTTCTTCTCCAGTGGAGTGTTTTGTCAGCGGACTGTAATCTATTCATCTTGGGTAGCCTCACACAGTATGGCTCATAGCTTCATGGAATTGCTCAAACTCTTTTGCCATGACAAGGTTGTGATCCAGAAAGGAGATACTGACATATATCAGCAAGTAAATGTCATGCACCTTCCCACTTCTAGACTCTGCACACACTGCTACCCGAAATGCTCTCTTTCCTCTTGGTTATCCTTCCACTCAGTGCCTTGCATGCAAGCAGACTCTTAATCCACTGAACCAACAGGGAAGCCCTGTCTGAAATTTTAAATAAGAATTTCATCTACTCTTTGATCCAATAAAAAGAGCCAATTTCTCTTGACCAGTGTGTTTTCTTGACAAAACTCTGTTAACCTTTGCCCTGCTTCATTTTGTACTCCAATGACAAGCTTGCCGGATATTCAGGATATCTTTTAACTTCCTTCTTTTAAATTCCAATCCCTTATTGATGAAAAGGACATTTTTTGGTGTTAGTTTTAGAAGGCCTTGCAGGTCTTCATAGAACCATTTAATTTCAGCTTCTTTGGCATTAGTGGTTGGGGCATAGACTTGGATTACTTTGATGTTGAATGGTTTGCCTTGGAAACAAAATGAGATCATTCTGTCCGTTTTTAGATTAGACCCAAGTACTGCATTTCAGACTCTTATGTTGACTATAAGGGCTATTACATTTCTTCAAAGGGGTTCTTACCACAGTAGAAGATATGATGGTCATCTGAATTAAATTCACCCATTCTTGCCCATTTTAGTTCACTGATTCCTAAGATGTCAGTGTTCACTTTTCCCATCTTCTGCTTGACCACATAAAATTTACCTTTATTCATGGACTTAGCATTCCAGGTTCCTGTGTAATATTGTTCCTTATAGCATCAAGCTTTACTTTCACTACCAAACACATCCACAACTGAATGACTTTTCCACTTTGGCCTAGCTGCTCATTCTTTCTGTAACTATTAGTAGTTGTCCCCTACTCTTCTCCAGTAGTATATTGGATACCTTCTGACCTGGGAGGCTCATCTTCCACTGTCACATCTTTTCATACTATTCATTGGGTTCTCCTGGCAAGAATACTAGAGTGGACTGTTTCTTCTCCAGTGGAGTGTTTTGTCAGCGGACTGTAATCTATTCATCTTGGGTAGCCTCACACAGTATGGCTCATAGCTTCATGGAATTGCTCAAACTCTTTTGCCATGACAAGGTTGTGATCCAGAAAGGAGATACTGACATATATCAGCAAGTAAATGTCATGCACCTTCCCACTTCTAGACTCTGCACACACTGCTATCCCTCATGAAATGCTCTCTTTCCTCTTGGACTCAACCTTCCCATATCCTTCTCATCTCAGTTTAGGTACCATCTTCTTCCCTGATACCTAGATTACTTTAATTCTCTTTGTTATCTGTTTTTCTTTAACTTCTCTTCTTTCCTTTCTTATCCTTCTCCTTTGAAGTTCCTTGACTTTCTCAGTAGTATAAGCCTCTGGTGGCTCTTTGGTTCATAGGCTTCCTTTCTCTGTCCCCAGGACACATGAATGTTCTCTCAGAACCATATCTCTATTTCTAAACTCAATTACCCCTCCATTCTGCCCTCGATCCAGGGGTGAGCATTTAGATTAGGCTAACTATTCAGTTTCTTTCTGCTATTAATTTTTAACGTTGACCGAGGAGATGTAGAGCCTCAGGGAAATTGGAACTGAGCCATGTCAATGGCAGTTCTCTAAAGCAAAGACTCATGAATTCTGCCTCCTAGTTTCCAGCCCACCCTGGTTTCTACCCCCACCTCACCCCCACCCCAAGATCAGTTATTCACCTCTTCTTTGTATTTCTAATTTCCTTTGGCCCCCTTCAAATACAGTCCTCTTTTGACTTAAGCCAGACAGAGCTGGTTTCTGTTACCGTTAGACTGTGAGCTTCGTGATGTAATTTGAGAATTTCTTCTCATTACCCAGCTGTTATAAATCTGTTAGATATCCCAATATTTTAGAAGCATGATAGGAAAGATATGCACTCATTACTGGATTTATCTTCTGAATTTTTGGAGTTTTGAAGACTAAAATAAAGCTCTTATATTGATTGTTATCTCACTGAAACATGTCAATGAAAGCCTAGAGGTGCTTAAAGAGAGCCTCAGTCTTGGTCTGATGACTAAGACTATTGCTTGTCTTGCTCTCTACACAGCTTAGACTAAGTCATCTCTCTGGAATGTCATGAGAAGACATTCTATCCTTTGTTAAGGGACTTGACTGACCACAATTGTATTATTATGCCTATGTCTGTTGAAAAATTCCAAGGAAATTTAGAGAGAATCACATGGGATTTGGGCTTGAATCAAATGAAACCAATTTGAAATGAAAAAGCAAAGATAATTTGACCAGTAAAAGAAATTTCACAACTATTAAAAGTGCCAATTTTCCTTCCTTAAATGTCCTATAAATTGTATATACAGTGGTGTACATTTTAGAATGTGATTAAGGATCTGGCACTGTAAAACATAACTTCTGTAACATGATATCTAGTTCCTTTGAGACCCAGTATTACATCAAGTTCTCATATATATATATATATATATATATATATGTGTGTGTGTGTGTGTATTGTCCATCACCACTATTATATATGCCACTTTCTCAGTTTGGTTTCTATGGTCAGCATCTCTACATCACCATCACCAGAATCATTAATTTTCCATCTCCCTTTCCTTCCTTCACATCCACCCATCATTCCCTAACCCCAAATGGATTCAACACATATCTTCCATGCATTTTACCACATAGGCTACTGAACATTGTGGAAGTAGTAGTTGTTGTTGTTATTGTTCAGTCACTCATCAATTTCTGACTCTTTGTGGCACCATGAATGGCAGCACGCCAGACTTCTCTGTCCTTCACTATCTCCCAGGGTTTGCTCAAACTCATGTCCATTGATTTGGTAATGACACAGTAGTAGTATTATATAACCACAAACTGGAACTACTACAAATTTAGGATTTTCAAGTCTAACTGGTCTCTCAATACTACTAGGCAAACCTTTAGTTGATGCTGGTTAATAGTCTGAGCTGTTGTTTTTTTTTTTTCACAAGTATGTGAGGATTTTAATAATTTTCAAAATCTTTTAGACAGGCTTAAACAAAAAGAGTAATTAAGACTGTTGAAAAGCAGAGACATTACTTGGCCAATGAAGGTCCATAAAGTCAAAACTATGGTTTTTCCAGTAGTCATGTATGGATGTGTGAATTGGACCATAAAGAATTACGAGCACTGAAGAACTGATGCCTTCAACGTATGGTGTTGGAAATGACTCTAGAGCCCCTTGAACAGGAAGGGGATCAAACATGTTGATGTTCAAATATTTTCTTCTCAGTGAGTCCTTTCTGATCACTTTATTTAAAATTGCCCCCACCCACCTAATCCTACTGACCACTATCTATCTCTTTGTCATGTTTTATTTTTCTTCATAGTGTTTGCCACAATCAAATATTTGGTATATTTACCTCTTTTTTCATTATCTGTCTCCTCCCACAAGAATCTAGACACATAAAAAAGATATTTGTTTATTTTCTTTGCTGCTATATATCCTAATGTTTATGATACTGCCTGGCACACAGTTGAAAATTCAGTAAATGTTTGTTGCATCAATGAATGAATGATGTTTTTCTTCCTAAGTAGCTTTTTGTTTATACAATGAATCCAATCTCCACTGCCTGTTTAGAAATTGTTTCATCCATTATTCTCAAATTTTCCTGTATTTTCCCTATCTGCTTCTCATTTAAATCAATTGTTTTCAGCCCATAAATATAGTTAATGTCACTAATATCTCTTTAAAAATCTTTCCTGTGATTTCTAGTCCAAGCTGAGATTTTATGAAAAATACAAGGAACACAAAGTGGAATAAACACATTATAAGAAATGAAGTTTGGGCTAGAAGTCAAAAGTGAATTTCAAAATATCTAGAAATCAGAATAAAATGGGAGCAAGTCGAAAGATGAAATAGAATCTGAGGATAACTATAACCCAGAAAACATGGAGGAAGGAGCCTTAGTACGTGTGTCGGGGGGTGGGGTGGGGGAGAGGGCACTGCCAGCTAATATTCTTGTTGATCCCCAGAGAGAATATGGAACTCTAACTGACAGAGAACAAGGCCAGGAATGAGAAGTGAAGCCGAAAGAAGGAAATTTTTTGACATGTGTTTATAGAAAGCTGCATCATCCTGTTCACCCATATCCTCTCCCCATTGTTAAACACACAGCTGTTCATAGCAGAGCTAGTGAGTATGCCAGGACATCGTGTACTTTTGAATGTTTTAGATTATGAGCATATATTACTTTGACTTAGATCAAAAAAAAAAAAAAAGGGAAAATGATTAAAGGCAACAGGAAAAAGGCAGAGTGGAGTAGCACTTGACAGCATTGCCCCAGGCCTGAGTTTGAATCCCTGGTGTGCTACTTCCTAGCTGGAAAGCCTTGGGTAATATACTTAGTTTGTCTGTGCCTCAGTTTTCCTGTTTGTAAAATGGACATAATAGAAGTGTTTTCCTTATAGGATTGCTGTGAGGATGAAATCAGTTGGTAAAGTACTTAAGCCAGTATCTTATGTATGTGATATATTGTAAATTATGTGCTTGGGAAAGGAAAAAGAAAAAAAAAATTGTGAACCAATTCAGTCTGTTTTACATACTCTAAATTGACACATGTCTTAGTTCTCTAGTAATTCTGGGTTTGGTAGTCTATTGAAGGAAAAGAATAAGGGTTGAGTCTGAGCAATTGTTTGGGATTTCCAAAGAAGGATCAGAGCTGGAGGGAAATTTTAAATTTTTTCTTTTTTTGTATTTTCCTATCTGCTTCTCATTTAAATCAATTGTTTTCAGCCCATAAATATAGTTAATGTCACTAATATCTTTTTAAAAAATCTTTCCTGTGATTTCTAGTCCAAGCTGAGATTTTATGAAAAATACAAGGAACACAAAGTGGAATAAACACATTATAAGAAATGAAGTTTGGGCTAGAAGTCAAAAGTGAATTTCAAAATATCTAGAAATCAGAATAAAATGGGAGCAAGTCGAAAGATGAAATAGAATCTGAGAATAACTAAAACCCAGAAAACAGGGAGGAAGGAGCCTTAGTACGTGTGTCGGGGGGTGGGGTGGGGGAGAGGGCACTGCCAGCTAATATTCTTGTTGATCCCCAGAGAGAATATGGAACTCTAACTGACAGAGAACAAGGCCAGGAATGAGAAGTGAAGCCGAAAGAAGGAAATTTTTTGACATGTGTTTATAGAAAGCTGCATCATCCTGTTCACCCATATCCTCTCCCCATTGTTAAACACACAGCTGTTCATAGCAGAGCTAGTGAGTATGCCAGGACATCGTGTACTTTTGAATGTTTTAGATTATGAGCATATATTACTTTGACTTAGATCAAAAAAAAAAAAAAAAAAAAGGGAAAATGATTAAAGGCAACAGGAAAAAGGCAGAGTGGAGTAGCACTTGACAGCATTGCCCCAGGCCTGAGTTTGAATCCCTGGTGTGCTACTTCCTAGCTGGAAAGCCTTGGGTAATATACTTAGTTTGTCTGTGCCTCAGTTTTCCTGTTTGTAAAATGGACATAATAGAAGTGTTTTCCTTATAGGATTGCTGTGAGGATGAAATCAGTTGGTAAAGTACTTAAGCCAGTATCTTATGTATGTGATATATTGTAAATTATGTGCTTGGGAAAGGAAAAAGAAAAAAAAAATTGTGAACCAATTCAGTCTGTTTTACATACTCTAAATTGACACATGTCTTAGTTCTCTAGTAATTCTGGGTTTGGTAGTCTATTGAAGGAAAAGAATAAGGGTTGAGTCTGAGCAATTGTTTGGGATTTCCAAAGAAGGATCAGAGCTGGAGGGAAATTTTAATTTGATTGGGTGTTTTAAAGATGCAGCTTGTAGCATGCCTTGATCAACATTCTTTTTGTCCCTTTCATCCATTTTCTTAGTATCATAAATAATTTTAAGGAAAAAACAAGACATATTCCCTCCACAGAACCTTTTGTAAAAGACGAGTACAAGAAAAATTATTTTCAGGTTTCACAGAGGAAATTATGATTCTTCTATCATAACAAATCTTTTTTAAAAAATCTTATTCTGGGTCCTTATTTGCTTTGGTCACAAGGAAACTTGTTTTTAACTAGCAACTTCTAAGGTACTATAATCCTAAACCTTTATCAGGTTATACATAGAAAACAAATGCTAATTTTATATGGCACATTGAGGAAAAGAGAGGAGGCTGCTAATAGCTAGAGGTAGCCAGCCTAGGGTTGGATCATCCAACCACCCTTGGCTTCCCTGAGGACAAAGAGTTCAGGATGTTTGCACACCAGAAAACCGTTCATAGAGTGCCACTGGGAAATCTCTTTTCACATTGTATGACTGACTGAAATCAACTTTAACATCTTTGTTGAAGGAAGCAGGAAATAAAACACCAAATAATCAGATAATTGATTAAAAGCAGAGAAGTAGAGGATACCCTAGAAGTGCCAAGGTTGTAGTACTGTAGAACAGAGGTTTAGCAGTCACCAGACTGTCAGCAGTTTGCAGAGTACCCGAAAGAAAAGAAAGCTCTCATCCTCTTGAAACTTCCTGGATCTTCTCTGTTGGATTCCAGAAAAGTCTTCTCAGCTTACCTCCCACCTTTGACCATTCTTTCTCTCAGTCTTCTTCATTGGCACCAGTATTTAAGAAGGTCTTCTGCAGATCTTTCATTCCGCAGCCAGTTAATATTAATATTAGAAGTTGAGTAGTTAAGTATAGCTAGTATATTTATTGGGGAATATTATTAAGAGTTTAAACATTGTAGGATATTGTAACACATCAAATAATGTGTTCTAGTGAAAAGATCATTACTGAGGAGATAGCATGGTTTTGAGCACCCACATTTCTGTGATAAAGTTAAACAGCAATTATTTTGGTGTACTGAAGTAGTTAATTTAAAAGAACAATTACAAAGTGACTTATCAGACCAAAAGTATCACTAGGACAAAAAATTTTAATTTAGTTCTTAGAGAACTAACCCCCATGGAAGCTCTTCTCTTAGTCTCCTTCACTCTGGCAAACACTTTTCTGAAGAGCAGATACTCTTAGGAGTCCACCAATTGTAAACACATAATCTGGTGTTGCTGACAGGGATGGGGACTGCTTTTATTCATTCTCCCCTCCTCTTTTCCTTCAGAATGGATATTTCCCCTTATTTCTTTACTTTCTGTTTCTTTGGCTTAAAGGTACTATAATCCTAAACCTTTATCAGGTTATACATAGAAAACAAATGCTAATTTTATATGGCACATTGAGGAAAAGAGAGGAGGCTGCTAATAGCTAGAGGTAGCCAGCCTAGGGTTGGATCATCCAACCACCCTTGGCTTCCCTGAGGACAAAGAGTTCAGGATGTTTGCACACCAGAAAACCGTTCATAGAGTGCCACTGGGAAATCTCTTTTCACATTGTATGACTGACTGAAATCAACTTTAACATCTTTGTTGAAGGAAGCAGGAAATAAAACACCAAATAATCAGATAATTGATTAAAAGCAGAGAAGTAGAGGATACCCTAGAAGTGCCAAGGTTGTAGTACTGTAGAACAGAGGTTTAGCAGTCACCAGACTGTCAGCATTTTGCAGAGTACCCGAAAGAAAAAGAAAGCTCTCATCCTCTTGAAACTTCCTGGATCTTCTCTGTTGGATTCCAGAAAAGTCTTCTCAGCTTACCTCCCACCTTTGACCATTCTTTCTCTCAGTCTTCTTCATTGGCACCAGTATTTAAGAAGGTCTTCTGCAGATCTTTCATTCCGCAGCCAGTTAATATTAATATTAGAAGTTGAGTAGTTAAGTATAGCTAGTATATTTATTGGGGAATATTATTAAGAGTTTAAACATTGTAGGATATTGTAACACATCAAATAATGTGTTCTAGTGAAAAGATCATTACTGAGGAGATAGCATGGTTTTGAGCACCCACATTTCTGTGATAAAGTTAAACAGCAATTATTTTGGTGTACTGAAGTAGTTAATTTAAAAGAACAATTACAAAGTGACTTATCAGACCAAAAGTATCACTAGGACAAAAAATTTTAATTTAGTTCTTAGAGAACTAACCCCCATGGAAGCTCTTCTCTTAGTCTCCTTCACTCTGGCAAACACTTTTCTGAAGAGCAGATACTCTTAGGAGTCCACCAATTGTAAACACATAATCTGGTGTTGCTGACAGGGATGGGGACTGCTTTTATTCATTCTCCCCTCCTCTTTTCCTTCAGAATGGATATTTCCCCTTATTTCTTTACTTTCTGTTTCTTTGGCAGAATAGAGTGATTTAAAGCCTGGTGAGCTTGAGAGGAGAATCTGGCAAGTATAGTTCCTTCCTGTGCCTTTAGCTTTTAGAATCTGCCCTGATGGATCATGTGGAAAGCTTAGTGGTAAAGATCTCAAACTTGGATTTTATTCAGAGTGGGTGATAACACTTGCTAGGACTCAGAATCAGGAAAGTCCACTCTTGCCACATATTTTCCAAAAGCCCACTTTTGTTCTCCATCTTCTTCATTCTTTTGTCCATGTTATTGATTCAGCATTCAGGAGGGGAAAACAGTGGAATTACTTGCTAATTCCCTAAAAAGAAATATTAACTTCCATAGCGAGTTATTCTCCATTATTTGTAACAATATCCATGAGAGAAAATGATCATTTCACAGACGTATTGTTCTGTCTGTGGTAGATATATATATGGAAATCTTTCTATGATTTTCAAGGCAAGACATAACTTGAGACATTTAATCATCTCAAAGAGACCAAAATACTCCCTCTTTGATATGCTCATAGTATCCATCTCACAATAGTTGATTCAGCAGAATTCTTGTGGTTGCATATTTTTGTTACCTATTTTTATCATGTAGATAACAAAACAAAGAAGATTCTACCACCCAAAAAAATAGGAAAGTACTAGAAACAGGTACAATAGAAATCCTAAATTCTTCAATAGGAAATTAAATCTCATTCAATATCATATACTTTTCCAGTTTTCTAAGATTTTCTTAACAACCAGTCTGAATGAAGACCAATTTTCTCCAAAGTCTAGAATTTATTTTTTTATGCAACAATTATTATTAAGATAAACTTTGAAATTAGGCTCAGCATCCATGACAAATGAAAGCCTTTTTCTTTTGGGTTTTCTCTGTTACATGATAGTCATGAAATGCATTTTATAGTATTCACTTGAAGTACTAAAATGTTACAGCCAGGCTTCCCTGGTGGTCCAGTGGGTAAGGACACCACCCTGCAGTGCAAGGGGCGCCGGTTCGATCCCTGGCCTGGGAAGATCCCACGTGCCACAGAGCGGCTGGACCGATGTGTCCAATTACCGAGCTGGAGCTCTGAAGCGCATGTGCCCAGAGCCGGTGCTCTGTGACAACAGAGGCCACTGCAATGGGAGGCCCACACGGGCCAGAGAACAAAGATGGATGAAAATGGGTAAATGAAAGACCAATAGAGGTGGCCCTCCTGCCCCACTCCCCCCAAAAATGTTACAGCCTTTTATACACAGTTTCAGTCAACCTCCCTAATTTATATGGAAGGGAAACCTTGAGTCCTTTCAGTCTAGAGGGAGAATGCTTGGGAGAGTTAAAAATAGAAACTCTAAGGTTATAATCCTGAGATGTATGAGGTCTAGTCAGCTCAATCTAACAGTGACTTACAGAGCTAATTAACTATCATGTATGTAGTATGATGTTAGAAACTAGGGAATTCAAAGGTTAACTGGATCTGGTCATTTTTCCATGAGGTTCTAACTCATAAATGAGAGAGGCAGATATGAACTCAATCTATTGACTGTCTAATTCTCCTCTTCTGAAGCACCAGGGTAGCCATCCTGGGTTTATGGCAAACAAAACAAAACAAAACAAAACCAGGAGTCTGGTAGATACCAGGACCACAGAGAGAATGGGAACAGGCAGAAGGAAAATAAGAAGATCCAAAATGATTACAGAGAACAGGCTGGACAGCCAGTGATTCATTTCTGGTGGCTTCTGGCCATGTAATTTGTGAGCTAAAGGCCTGAGTTGGGAAAACACCAGCCAAGCACTAGATCATCATAGTGCCATGGAAAGGGGAAAGGGATTTCAGCAAATCATACAAGTTAGTAGTTATTTTCAGCAGGTTCAGTTTTTAAAACTGAACAGGGCTATCATTAGAACAATGGTTATGTAGACATGGGATACCTAAAATAAGCAGGAACATCAACACATCCATACATTTTTTGGACTTCCTGTATTTGCTTATACATCAGGTGCTTACCTCTAGATCTAGGGATGACTAAAATCAGCCCTGCTTCGAACTTTAGAAATGAGAAGGGTAGGTTGGTCTCTAAAGGGAATATTGAAATGCTGTTTCAAATTTTAAGAGTAACAGAGTTTAGAGCAAAACCCCAGATGTCGGTTCGATCCTGGCCTGGGAAGATCCACGTGCCACAGAGCGGCTGGACCGATGTGTCCAATTACCGAGCCGGAGCTCTGGAGCGCATGCGCCCAGAGCCGGTGCTCTGTGACAACAGAGGCCACTGCAATGGGAGGCCCACACGGGCCAGAGAACAAAGATGGATGAAAATGGGTAAATGAAAGACCAATAGAGGTGGCCCTCCTGCCCCACTCCCCCCAAAAATGTTACAGCCTTTTATACACAGTTTCAGTCAACCTCCCTAATTTATATGGAAGGGAAACCTTGAGTCCTTTCAGTCTAGAGGGAGAATGCTTGGGAGAGTTAAAAATAGAAACTCTAAGGTTATAATCCTGAGATGTATGAGGTCTAGTCAGCTCAATCTAACAGTGACTTACAGAGCTAATTAACTATCATGTATGTAGTATGATGTTAGAAACTAGGGAATTCAAAGGTTAACTGGATCTGGTCATTTTTCCATGAGGTTCTAACTCATAAATGAGAGAGGCAGATATGAACTCAATCTATTGACTGTCTAATTCTCCTCTTCTGAAGCACCAGGGTAGCCATCCTGGGTTTATGGCAAACAAAACAAAACAAAACAAAACCAGGAGTCTGGTAGATACCAGGACCACAGAGAGAATGGGAACAGGCAGAAGGAAAATAAGAAGATCCAAAATGATTACAGAGAACAGGCTGGACAGCCAGTGATTCATTTCTGGTGGCTTCTGGCCATGTAATTTGTGAGCTAAAGGCCTGAGTTGGGAAAACACCAGCCAAGCACTAGATCATCATAGTGCCATGGAAAGGGGAAAGGGATTTCAGCAAATCATACAAGTTAGTAGTTATTTTCAGCAGGTTCAGTTTTTAAAACTGAACAGGGCTATCATTAGAACAATGGTTATGTAGACATGGGATACCTAAAATAAGCAGGAACATCAACACATCCATACATTTTTTGGACTTCCTGTATTTGCTTATACATCAGGTGCTTACCTCTAGATCTAGGGATGACTAAAATCAGCCCTGCTTCGAACTTTAGAAATGAGAAGGGTAGGTTGGTCTCTAAAGGGAATATTGAAATGCTGTTTCAAATTTTAAGAGTAACAGAGTTTAGAGCAAAAAAACCCCAGATGTCCACAAAGAAAGTAAAATATCAAATGTGACAGAAGACAAGAATTACAAGGAGGAAAGGAAACCTCTGAATTTTTCAGCCAGGTAAATGTCAATGTGTGTCTTGGCTCAGCTACTTAGTAATTTTGTAATCTCTGTCAAGTCAGATAATCTCTCTGAGCCTCAATAGTAAAGTCAAAATTCTGACTCATCATTAGTAATTTGAGGATCAGACTTTGAAGGCCCCACAGTATGTAAGTAGTTATTACTGTTAGCAATTTTCAAGAAAATAGTCATTTCATCAAAATTGTGCCACTTACAGAGATGTGGATGAACCTATAGACTGTCATATGAGTAATGTAAGTCAGAAAGAGAAAAGCACATTAATGCATATGTGTGGAATCTAGAAAAATGGTACAGATTAACTTATTTGAAAAATAGAAATAGAGACATAAACATAGAAAACAAACTTATGGACACCAGGGAGGGAAAGGAAGACTGGATGAACTGGTGGATTGGAATTCATATATACCACTTCTATGTATAAAATAGAAGGAAGATCCCCTGGGGAAGGGAATGACTAGTTAATTCCATTTTTGTCTGGAGGATTCCATGGATAGAGGAGCCTGGTGGGATATAGTCCATGGGATCATAAAGAGTTGGCCACGACTGAATGACTAACAATTCCACCTTCACATGTATAAAGTATATAACTAATGAGAACCTACTATATAGCATAGGAAACTCTGCTAAATGCTCTGTGGTGACCTAAATGGGAAGGAAATCCAAAAACGGGGTATATGTATATGTATAGCTGATTTACTTTGCTGTACAGCAGACGCTAATACAACATAGTAAAGCAACTATACTCCAATAGCATTTTAAAAAAATAGTCATTTCAGTGGTGGGAAATGCAAGTCAAAACAGAGAAGTGAAATAAAAGTAATACATATATAGATGAAAGGTAAAGAACGTAATCAGAGACATACTATAGAGAAATCAGATGATAACTAGAATATGGCATCAAGTTCAACCTATTTAAGTAACTATCCTCTCTCTACCCCAAGACAGGGCAGACCTGTGAAAATAAGCCAACTGAGAAAGAGAAGGGACAGAAGTGAAAAGTCAACAGGTCATTCAAAGTTTAATGTGAAGAAAAGACCATTTCTCTTCCAAAACTAAAGCAATTGAGAAGATGACAGCCTCTTCACAGGCTATCTCAAATATTAATTCTTCTGTAAGTTTTTCCTTGATACATCCATCTAGGCCCAACTGTTCTACCCTCTTGCCTCCAGTAAAGTCAAAATTCTGACTCATCATTAGTAATTTGAGGATCAGACTTTGAAGGCCCCACAGTATGTAAGTAGTTATTACTGTTAGCAATTTTCAAGAAAATAGTCATTTCATCAAAATTGTGCCACTTACAGAGATGTGGATGAACCTATAGACTGTCATATGAGTAATGTAAGTCAGAAAGAGAAAAGCACATTAATGCATATGTGTGCAATCTAAAAAAATGGTACAGATTAACTTATTTGAAAAATAGAAATAGAGACATAAACATAGAAAACAAACTTATGGACACCAGGGAGGGAAAGGAAGACTGGATGAACTGGTGGATTGGAATTCATATATACCACTTCTATGTATAAAATAGAAGGAAGATCCCCTGGGGAAGGGAATGACTAGTTAATTCCATTTTTGTCTGGAGGATTCCATGGATAGAGGAGCCTGGTGGGATATAGTCCATGGGATCATAAAGAGTTGGCCACGACTGAATGACTAACAATTCCACCTTCACATGTATAAAGTATATAACTAATGAGAACCTACTATATAGCATAGGAAACTCTGCTAAATGCTCTGTGGTGACCTAAATGGGAAGGAAATCCAAAAACGGGGTATATGTATATGTATAGCTGATTTACTTTGCTGTACAGCAGACGCTAATACAACATAGTAAAGCAACTATACTCCAATAGCATTTTAAAAAAATAGTCATTTCAGTGGTGGGAAATGCAAGTCAAAACAGAGAAGTGAAATAAAAGTAATACATATATAGATGAAAGGTAAAGAACGTAATCAGAGACATACTATAGAGAAATCAGATGATAACTAGAATATGGCATCAAGTTCAACCTATTTAAGTAACTATCCTCTCTCTACCCCAAGACAGGGCAGACCTGTGAAAATAAGCCAACTGAGAAAGAGAAGGGACAGAAGTGAAAAGTCAACAGGTCATTCAAAGTTTAATGTGAAGAAAAGACCATTTCTCTTCCAAAACTAAAGCAATTGAGAAGATGACAGCCTCTTCACAGGCTATCTCAAATATTAATTCTTCTGTAAGTTTTTCCTTGATACATCCATCTAGGCCCAACTGTTCTACCCTCTTGCCTCCATTCTCCCTGAAATGTCATAACCTATCATAGCCCTTTCCATGCTGTAATGTGAAGGTCAGTTTATATGTCTCTCTGTCATATCTATCTGCAGTGTCTATATCCTTACTGCTAAGGTAATATATTACTACCTACTAACTAAATGCTATTTGAGTGAATGAATGTATGAATGAGCATAAGCGATTGGTTTCTTTTTCTTCTAAAACCAGCACTACTGCTAGTGATCTTAATCACTTAGATGAGTCACTTAGATGAGTCTTGGGTGGCTCATCTAAGAAGCCTAGTATATGACCAGTTGTTTTTTATACCAGGACACAGGAAAGACAGTCGTGTCTTAGTAAGCTTGAAAGTAAAGTTTTCATCAATTGAATGGATTCAGAAGCACTATTGCTTTCCTCCTTTCTCAGTTGCTCTCCTTTATTTAACTATTAGCCCCTCCAGGCTAGAAGCCAAGTCTCTTTCATCTTCGTGTACAATCTCCAAAACTTCACTCACACCCTTAAATCCATAGCAAAAAACTCGCTTTGTCTCTGACACTTAGAGAAAGCCTAGAAATATTTGGGTAATTACTAAATGAATATAACCCAGGTAAATAAGTTTTAAACAATGCCTGGTGTTATATCATTTAAGCTTATAGTTAAATAGCCTCTATTATAGTGCACTTGTTTATAAAATGATCTACGCACATCATTCACACGTCATAAAGCTGCCCCCCTTTTAGTCTGTTATATTGCATTGTGAAAGTTAGCTGCGATATCCCCACTGACAGTGTTTAGTACAAGTAACTCAGTTCATTGGGAGAGAAAAGAGATTTTAACTGTTACTTGTATTTCATGTATTTGTAGCTCAGTTTGCCATCTTAAAGGAAAGCTAAACTCATTAACTTTCTTATATGCTACATTTGAAACATTAAAAATTGTCTGTGGGAATAACTAAATAAAGGGGTCCATCTCTGTGAGGAAATGTGACTGTTTTTTTTTTTTTTTTTGGTGGGGGTGGGGCGGGGAGGGAGTGGGGCAGGAGGGCCACCTCTATTGGTCTTTCATTTGTCCTTTTCTTTTCATCCATCTTTGTTCTTTTGGCCCGTGTGGGCCTCCCATCGTGGTGGCCTCTGTTGTCGCAGAGCACCGGCTGTGGGCGCATGCGCTCCAGAGCTCGGGCTCGGTAATTGGACACATCAGTCCAGCCGCTCCACTGCACGTGGGATATTCCCAGGCCAGAGATCGAACTGGCGCCCCTTGCACTGCAAGGCAGTGTCCTTACCCACTGGACCACCAGGGAAGCCCAAAATGTGACTTAATATTAAGAAGAAAATCCTTCATTCCCAAGGATTGATTCTTTGAAAAGAATCCCATATAGTTAAATGTAGGACACTGAAAGAATTTCACCCAATGACCTCCTCTTTAGCATTTCATTTGACTATTACTTGGAACATTTTTCCTTTACTTTAAGGCTTTCCCTTGAAATTACCTATTTCAAGATTCTTACATCAGTGGCAAGAGAATTGTTGGCCAAAGTTAATGCCTTCATTATACAAATAGTCTTTTAAAATTATGTGACTCCTATTTAAAAGTGGCTTTTTGTGGCCAAGATGGTTTTAGTTTGTGATTGTGAAAGAATGACTTCATGATTTTTAGCACTGAACTTGGTCTGTTTACTCTTTGTCTTGCAATCTTTGTCTTTTTTCTGAAGTTATTTGAGAAAGATGGAGAATTGTTTTCTTACTTGTTTGTTTAAGGTTGACTTTTTCAGAGAAAAGAGAGATTGTTGTAGATTACTACTTACATCTTAGAATTTCCATCTTCATTCCACACATTTATGGAGTGCTGACTAGAAGCCAAAAACCAAAAGCACATATGCATTCATCTGTCTAAGGAACCATTCCTTGTGGGGAAGACATTGCTGGTATTTCCTGATCATTGTAATTAGTGCTGTTAAGGGTAAGCGGAAGGGACTTCCAAAGCCCTGAGGCTTATCTAACTCCACATTGAAGAGAGTAGCTTCCTTTCTGGGTGGTTGGCCCAGTCCTTAGAAGAAAAGTGGAAGCCTCCAGGGAAATAGAGTAGTAAAATAGATAAGATGGATAGGCTGTTAATGAGAAAGGAGTCTATGACACCACAAGAATTTCTGTCTGCCTTCTAAGGAGAGTGCAAATAATGGACTAATAACAGATGAGGCAGGTGAAAAGAATATGGTTAAATTATAAGATTTGCCATCTTCCATCTCCAATATTCTATGAACTATAAATACCAAAGAGAGTAGTCCTCATTTTCTGAGTAGGGCAAGACATTATAAAAAAAGGAAAGAAGTTAAGAATTGCTTCATACGCTAAAAATATGGATAGACACATAGGCAGGCTTTTATTTTTGGGTAGATTTTTCATCACAAGGTCGATTTCTGAGCTTGTGATTGGCTTGTTCATAGTTTCTATTTCTTCCTGTTGAGTCTTGGGAGATTAATCTTCTCTAAGAAACTGTCCATTTCTTCCAGGTTGTCAGGAGAGAGCAGTTAAGAGTCTCAGACAGTCCAGATGGAGGAAAACGTAAGTGAACAAGTTGAGGAGACAGTGGTAGAGATAGAAGGAAAAGGAGAGATTAAGAAAGACAAATTAAGGTTAATAAAGACATACACATGTACAGACACACATCAGATATAAACTGTGAGAAACATATGACATGAGACAATTTGTCAATAGATGAATGGTTAGAATGTCTCTCTCCACACATACAAACACTTTCTTATCCATGAAAAGAAGGAAATATTGCTAATTGTGACAGCATTGATCACCTGGAGGTTTCTAGTCTAAATCGACAAAAATACAGTGAAAGGTTGACTTTTCAGAGAAGAGAGATTGTTGTAGATTACTACTTACATCTTAGAATTTCCATCTTCATTCCACACATTTATGGAGTGCTGACTAGAAGCCAAAAACCAAAAGCACATATGCATTCATCTGTCTAAGGAACCATTCCTTGTGGGGAAGACATTGCTGGTATTTCCTGATCATTGTAATTAGTGCTGTTAAGGGTAAGCGGAAGGGACTTCCAAAGCCCTGAGGCTTATCTAACTCCACATTGAAGAGAGTAGCTTCCTTTCTGGGTGGTTGGCCCAGTCCTTAGAAGAAAAGTGGAAGCCTCCAGGGAAATAGAGTAGTAAAATAGATAAGATGGATAGGCTGTTAATGAGAAAGGAGTCTATGACACCACAAGAATTTCTGTCTGCCTTCTAAGGAGAGTGCAAATAATGGACTAATAACAGATGAGGCAGGTGAAAAGAATATGGTTAAATTATAAGATTTGCCATCTTCCATCTCCAATATTCTATGAACTATAAATACCAAAGAGAGTAGTCCTCATTTTCTGAGTAGGGCAAGACATTATAAAAAAAGGAAAGAAGTTAAGAATTGCTTCATACGCTAAAAATATGGATAGACACATAGGCAGGCTTTTATTTTTGGGTAGATTTTTCATCACAAGGTCGATTTCTGAGCTTGTGATTGGCTTGTTCATAGTTTCTATTTCTTCCTGTTGAGTCTTGGGAGATTAATCTTCTCTAAGAAACTGTCCATTTCTTCCAGGTTGTCAGGAGAGAGCAGTTAAGAGTCTCAGACAGTCCAGATGGAGGAAAACGTAAGTGAACAAGTTGAGGAGACAGTGGTAGAGATAGAAGGAAAAGGAGAGATTAAGAAAGACAAATTAAGGTTAATAAAGACATACACATGTACAGACACACATCAGATATAAACTGTGAGAAACATATGACATGAGACAATTTGTCAATAGATGAATGGTTAGAATGTCTCTCTCTCGCACACATACAAACACTTTCTTATCCATGAAAAAGAAGGAAATATTGCTAATTGTGACAGCATTGATCACCTGGAGGGCATTATGCTAAGTGACATAAATCAGACAGAGAAAGATGAACACTGTATGTCACTCATATGTTGTTGTTCAGTTACTAAGTCATGTCTGACTAGTTGCAGCCTCATGGACTGCAGAAGGCTAGGCTCCTCTTGTCCGCCACTGTCTCCTAGAGTTTGTTCAGATTCATGGTCAGTGAGTCAGTGGTTCTATCTAATCATTTCATCTCATCCTCTGCCACCCCCTTCTCCATTTGCCTTCAGTCTTTCCCAGCATCAGGGTCTTTTCCAAATAGTCAGGAATTCACATTAGATGGACAAAGTATTGGAGCTTCAGCTTGAGCAGCAGTCCTTCCAATAAATATTCAGGGTTGATTTCCTTTAGGACTGACTGGTTGGATTTCCTTGCAGTCCAAGAGACTCTGAAGAGTCTTCCTCAGCACCACAATTCAAAAGGATCAATTCTTTGGCACTCAACCTACTTTATGAACAAATTCTCACAACTGTGCATGACTACTGGTAAAACCATAGTTTTGCCTCTGTAGACCTTTGTCAGGAAAACGATGTCTCTGCTTTTTAATACACTGTCTAGATTTGTCATAACTTTCCTTTCATGGAGCAATCATCTTTAATTTCATGTTTGCAGTCACTATCCACAGTGATTTTGAAGCCCAGGAAAAGTGTCATTGCTTCCACTTTTTCCCCTCATATTTGCCATGAAGTGATGGAAATGGATGCCATCATCTTAGTTTTTTTGAATTTTGAGATTTTTAAAAATTTTTATTTATTGGGGTATAGTTGATTTATAATGCTGCATTAGTTTCAGGTGTACAGCAAAGTTATTGTTATATGTCTTTTGCAGAGTTTTGTTGTTTACAGCTATACATAATCCCAAATCAGTCATAGGTATTTCCCTTCCCTCACCTGAGTCCCCCTCCCCAAACCCCCGTCCAACCCCTCCAGGTTGTTGCATAGCCCCCATGTAAATTCCCTTAGTCTTACAGCATATTCACAATAGGTGTCTCTTTTACATATGATAGTGTAGGTTTCCATGTTACTCTATCCATACCTTACACCCAATCTTCCCTCCCCACAGTGTTCATAGGTCTGTTCTTTATGTCTGTCCCCCCATTGCTGCTCTCTGTGTGTATTTATCAGACAGAGAAAGATGAACACTGTATGTCACTCTGTTGTTCAGTTACTAAGTCATGTCTGACTAGTTGCAGCCTCATGGACTGCAGAAGGCTAGGCTCCTCTTGTCCGCCACTGTCTCCTAGAGTTTGTTCAGATTCATGGTCAGTGAGTCAGTGGTTCTATCTAATCATTTCATCTCATCCTCTGCCACCCCCTTCTCCATTTGCCTTCAGTCTTTCCCAGCATCAGGGTCTTTTCCAAATAGTCAGGAATTCACATTAGATGGACAAAGTATTGGAGCTTCAGCTTGAGCAGCAGTCCTTCCAATAAATATTCAGGGTTGATTTCCTTTAGGACTGACTGGTTGGATTTCCTTGCAGTCCAAGAGACTCTGAAGAGTCTTCCTCAGCACCACAATTCAAAAGGATCAATTCTTTGGCACTCAACCTACTTTATGAACAAATTCTCACAACTGTGCATGACTACTGGTAAAACCATAGTTTTGCCTCTGTAGACCTTTGTCAGGAAAACGATGTCTCTGCTTTTTAATACACTGTCTAGATTTGTCATAACTTTCCTTCCAAGGAGCAAGCATCTATTAATTTCATGGCTGCAGTCACTATCCACAGTGATTTTGAAGCCCAGGAAAAGTGTCATTGCTTCCACTTTTTCCCCTCATATTTGCCATGAAGTGATGGAAATGGATGCCATCATCTTAGTTTTTTTGAATTTTGAGATTTTTAAAAATTTTTATTTATTGGGGTATAGTTGATTTATAATGCTGCATTAGTTTCAGGTGTACAGCAAAGTTATTGTTATATGTCTTTTGCAGAGTTTTGTTGTTTACAGCTATACATAATCCCAAATCAGTCATAGGTATTTCCCTTCCCTCACCTGAGTCCCCCTCCCCAAACCCCCGTCCAACCCCTCCAGGTTGTTGCATAGCCCCCATGTAAATTCCCTTAGTCTTACAGCATATTCACAATAGGTGTCTCTTTTACATATGATAGTGTAGGTTTCCATGTTACTCTATCCATACCTTACACCCAATCTTCCCTCCCCACAGTGTTCATAGGTCTGTTCTTTATGTCTGTCCCCCCATTGCTGCTCTCTGTGTGTATTTATCAGTACCATTTTTCTAGATTCCATATATATGTGTTAGTATACTGTATTTGTCTTTTTCTTTTTGACTTACTTCACCTTGTATAATAGGTTCTAAATTTATCCACCTCATTAAGACTGATTCTTCTGCATTTCTCTTTATGACTGAGAAATATTCCATTGTATATATGTACCATAGCTTCTTTATGCATTCATTTGTTGATGGACATCTAGGTTGTTTCCATGTACTAGCTATATTGTAAAGAGTGCTGCAGTGAACATTGGGATGCATGTGTCTCTTTCAGTTTTGATTTCATTGAGGTATATGCCTAATAGTGGGATTGTTGGGACATATGGTGCTTCTAAGTTCTTTCAGGAATCTCCATATTGTCTTCTATAGTGGCTATTTCAATTTACATTCCTACTGGCAATGCAATAATGTTCCCTTGTCTCCACATCCTCATTTATTGTCCATAGATTTTTTGATGATGGTGTGAGGTGATATCTCATTGTAGTTTTGATTTGCATCTCTCTGATAAGGAGTGACATTGAACTTTTTTTTCATGTGTTTTTTGGCCATCTATGTCTTCTTTGGAGAGGAGTCTGTCTAAGTCTTTTGCCCATTTTTTGATTAGTTTATTAGTTTATTTTTTCGGCATTGAGTTGTCTGAAGTGTTTGTATATCCTGGAAATTAATTATTTGTCGATTGTTTCATTTGCTATTATTTTCTTCCGTTCTGAGGGTTGTCGTTTCTCCTTGTTTATGGTTTATTTTGCTGTGCAAATGCTTTTAAGTTTCATTAGGTCACACTTGTTTATTTTTGTTTTTATTTCCATTACTCTAGAGGACGCAGAAGATCCTGCTTTGATTTATGTCATTGAGTGTTTTGTCTATGGTGTCCTCTAAGAGTTTTATGGTTTCTATTTTTACATTTAGATCTTTGATCCATTTTGAGTTTATGTTTGTGTATGGTGTTAAGGAGTGTTCCAAGTTCATTTTTTCACATGTAGCTATCCAGTTTTCCCAGCACCATTTATTGAAGAGGCTGTCTTTGCCCCATTGTATATTTTTGCCTCCTTTGTCAAAGATAAGGTACCCTTAGGTGTGTGGGTTTATCTCCAAGCACTCTGTCTTGTTCCATTGGTCTATATTTAATAGTTTTAGGCCAATACCATACAGTTTTGATGACTGTTGCTTTGTAGTATAGTCTGAAGATAGGGAAATTGATCCCTCCAGCTCCATTCTTCTTCCTCAGGATTGCTTTGGCTATTTGGGGTCTTTTGTGTTTCCATATGAACTGTGTCATTTTTTGGTCTAGTTTTGCGAAGAATGCCATTGGTAACTTGTTAGGAATCACACTGAATCTATAGATGATATTTGGTAGCATGGTCATTTTCACAATATTGTTTCTTCCATCCCAGGAACATGGGATATCTCTCCATCTGTTTAGGTTGTCTTTGATTTTTTCATCAGTGTATTACAATTTTCTGTGTACAATTCTTTAGTCTCTTTAGATAAGTTTATTCCTAGATATTTTATTCTTTTAGTTGCTATGGTGAATGGAATTGAATCCTTGGTTTCTCTTTCTGATTTTTCATTGTTTGTATATAGGAATGCGAGTGATTTTTGTGCGTTGATTTTGTATCCTGCAACTTCGCTAAATTTGCTGATTAGCTATAGTAATTTTCTAATTGTGTCTTTAGGATTTCCCATGTATCGCATCATGTCATCTGCAAACAGTGAGGGTTTTACTTTTTCTTTTCCGATCTGAATTCCCTTTATTTCTTTTTCTTCTCTAATTGCCGTGGTTAAAACTTCCAGGGCTATGTTGAATAATACTGGTGAAAGTGGGCACCCTTGTCTTGTTCCTGATCTTAGAGAGAATGTTTTTTACCATTGAGAATAATGTTTTCTGTGGGCTTATCATATATGGCTTTCACTGTGTTGAGGTAGGTTCCTTCTATGCTGATTTTTTGAAGAGTTTTTATCATAAATGGGTGTTGGATTTTGTCAAAGGATTTTTCTGTATCTATTGAGATTATCATATGGTTTTTGTCTTTCAATTTGTTGATATGGTGTATCACACTGATCGATTTGTGGATAATGAAGAATTCTTGCATACCTGGGATAAACCAAACTTGATCATGGTGTATGAGCTTTTCGATGTGTTGTTGAATTTCATTTACTAGAATTTTGTTGAGGATTTTTGCATCTAAATTCATCAGTGACATTGGCCTTTATTCCTTGTTCCCAGATTGTTTTTTTTGGCTATTTGTGAGTTGTCTGAAGATAGGGAAATTGATCCTCCAGCTCCATTCTTCTTCCTCAGGATTGCTTTGGCTATTTGGGGTCTTTTGTGTTTCCATATGAACTGTGTCATTTTTTGGTCTAGTTTTGCGAAGAATGCCATTGGTAACTTGTTAGGAATCACACTGAATCTATAGATGATATTTGGTAGCATGGTCATTTTCACAATATTGTTTCTTCCATCCCAGGAACATGGGATATCTCTCCATCTGTTTAGGTTGTCTTTGATTTTTTCATCAGTGTATTACAATTTTCTGTGTACAATTCTTTAGTCTCTTTAGATAAGTTTATTCCTAGATATTTTATTCTTTTAGTTGCTATGGTGAATGGAATTGAATCCTTGGTTTCTCTTTCTGATTTTTCATTGTTTGTATATAGGAATGCGAGTGATTTTTGTGCGTTGATTTTGTATCCTGCAACTTCGCTAAATTTGCTGATTAGCTATAGTAATTTTCTAATTGTGTCTTTAGGATTTCCCATGTATCGCATCATGTCATCTGCAAACAGTGAGGGTTTTACTTTTTCTTTTCCGATCTGAATTCCCTTTATTTCTTTTCTTCTCTAATTGCCGTGGTTAAAACTTCCAGGGCTATGTTGAATAATACTGGTGAAAGTGGGCACCCTTGTCTTGTTCCTGATCTTAGAGAGAATGTTTTTTACCATTGAGAATAATGTTTTCTGTGGGCTTATCATATATGGCTTTCACTGTGTTGAGGTAGGTTCCTTCTATGCTGATTTTTTGAAGAGTTTTTATCATAAATGGGTGTTGGATTTTGTCAAAGGATTTTTCTGTATCTATTGAGATTATCATATGGTTTTTGTCTTTCAATTTGTTGATATGGTGTATCACACTGATCGATTTGTGGATAATGAAGAATTCTTGCATACCTGGGATAAACCAAACTTGATCATGGTGTATGAGCTTTTCGATGTGTTGTTGAATTTCATTTACTAGAATTTTGTTGAGGATTTTTGCATCTAAATTCATCAGTGACATTGGCCTTTATTCTTTTTTTGTGTTGTCTTTGCCTGGTTTTGGTATCAGGGTGATGGTGGCCTAATAGAATGTGTTCAAAAGTGTTTCTTCCTGTGCAATTTTTAAAAAAATTTTGCCCTCTTTTTATTAATTTTTTATTCATTTTCATCCATCCGTATTCTTTGACCTGTGTGGGCCTCCCATCACAGTAGCCTCTCTTGTTGCAGAGCACATGCACTCCAGAGTGCTGCCTCGTAATTGGACACACTGGTCCAGTCACTCCGTGACATGTGGGATCTTCCTGGGCCAGGGATCGAACCAACACCCCTTGCACTGCAACGTGGACTCTTACCCACTAGACCACCAGGGAAGCCCTGGTGCAATTTTTTGAAAGAGTTTTAGAAGGATAGGCATCAACTCTTCTTTAAGTGTTTGGTAGAATTCACCTGCGAAGCCATCTGGCCCTGGGCTTTTATTTTTGGGTAGACTTTTGATCACAGATTCGATTTCTGAACTTGTAATTGGGTTGTTTATGATTTCTGTTTCTTCCTGGTTTTGTCTTGGGAGATTGAACTACTCTTAATAGTCTGTGAATTTCTTCCAGGCTGTCCAGTTTATTGCCACATAGTTGTTCATAATAGTCTCTTATAATCCTTTATATTTCTGTATTGTCTGTTGCAACCTCTCCTTTTTCATTTCTGATTTTGTTGACTTGATTCTTCTCTCTGTTTTTCTTGATGATTCTAGCTAGAGGTTTGTCAATTTTGTTTATTTTTTCAAAGCGCCAGCTTTTGGTTTTATTAATCTTTACTATCGTTTCATTCATATCTTTTCAATTTATTTCTACTCTGATCTTTATGATTTCTCTTCTGCTAATTTTAGGGATCCTTTGTTCTTCTTTTTCCAATTGTTTCAAGTGTAATTTAGGTTTTCTTTTTGGTGTTTTTCTTGTTCCTTGAGGTGGAATTCTATTGCTGTAAGCTTCCCCGTTAGCATTGCTTTTGCTGTGTCCCATAAGTTTTGAGTTGATGTGTTTTTGTTGTCATTTTCTTCTAGGAATTTTTTTATTTCCCTTTTGATTTGTTCAATAATCTGTTTGTTCTTAAGAAATGTATTTTTTAATCTCCATGTGTTTGTTTTTTTTTATTTTTATTTTTTTCTTGAATTGATATCTAGTTTCACAGCATTGTGGTCAGAAAACATGACTGATATAATTTCAATTTTCTTAAATTTACTGATGTTTTATTTGTGGCCCAGGATGTGATCTATCCTGGAGAATGTTCCATGTGTGCTTGAGAAGAAAGTGTTTTCCTCAGTGTTTGGGTGGAAGGTACTAAAGATATCAATGAGATCTATCTCCTCTAATGTATCATTTAAGGCTTGTGTTTCCCTATTAATTTTCTGTTTTGATGTTTGGTCCATTGGTGTAAGAGGGGTGTTAAAGTCTCCTACTATTACTGTGTTACGGTCGATTTCTTCTTTTTATGTCTGAAAGTGTTTGTCTTATGTATTGAAGTGTTCCTAGGTTGAATGTATAGATATTTATGATTGTTATGACCTCCTCTTAGATTGATCCCTTGATCATTATGTAGTGTCCTGACTTGTCTCTTATAATCTTTATTTTAAGGTCTATTTTGTCTGATATGAGGATTGCTGCTCTGGCTTTCTTTTGATCTCCATTTGAATGGAATATATTTTTCCATCCTCTCAATTTCAGTCTAGGTGTATCGTTAGGTCTGAAGTGGGTTTCTTGTAAACAGCATGCATATGGGTCTTGTTTTTGTATCCATTCAGCCAGTCTGTCTTTTGGTTGGAGCATTTGGTCCATTTACATTTAAAGTGATTATTGATACAAATGTTCCCATTGTCATCTTCTTAAATGTTTGGGGTTTGTTTTGTAGAGCTTTTCCTACTCATATTTATTAGCTATGTAAGTCCCTTTGAAAATTTTTGTAAGACCAGTTTGGGTTACAAAATTCTTTTAGCTTTTGCTTGTCTGTAAAGCTTTTGATTTCTCCATCAATTTTAAATGAAATCCTGGTAGAGTATTCTTGGTTGTTGATTTTTCTCTTTCAGAAGTAAATGTGTCTTGCCATTCCCTTCTGGCCTGCAGGGTTTCTGTGGAAAGATCAGTAGTTAAATGTATGGGGTTTCCTTTATATGGTTATTTGTTGTTTGTTCCTAGCTGCTTTAAGTATTCTGTCTTTATTCTGTCTTTATATTTAGTCTGTGTTAGCTTGATTAGAATGTGCCTTGGTGTGTTTCTTCTGGGGTTTCTCCTGTATGGAACTCTTTGTGCCTCTTGGACTTGGTTGACTATTTCCTTTCCCATACTGGGGAAGTTTTCAACTATAATCTCTTCAAGAATTTTTTCATAGCCTTTCTTTCCCTCTTCTGCTTCTGAGACCCCTATAATTCTAATGTTCGTGCATTTGATATTGCCCCATAGGTCTCTTATGCTGTCCTCAGTTCTTGTGATTCTTTGTGTTTTGTTCTGTTCTTCAGCAGTTATTTCCACCATTCTGTCTTCCAACTCACTTATCCATTCTTCTGCCTCAGATACTCTACTATTGAGTCCTTCTATAGTATTTTTAGGTTCAGCAATTGAGTTGTTTGTCTCTGTTTATTTTTAATTTCTTGTATGTCTTATCTCAGTGTGGTGAATTCCTGTAATATTCTGTTTTTGGAGTTTTGGATCCTTGTCAGTATCTCTCTTCAGGATTCTCTTTCAGATAGTTTGTCTAATGCCTCTTCTTGCACTTGGATCTGTGTGTCTGTAATTTGTTCTTTCATTTGTGCAGTGTTTCTGTCTTTTCATCATTACTGTTAATTTTTCATTTTTTGTACTTGAGTTCCCCTTTTTTTCCAGGCTTCACAGTTGAGTTTTCCCTTCCTTTTTGGTTTCTGTCCTTGTAGAAAGGTTAGGGTCTTGGATTCAGTGCTTCCTCTTCAAAGTTCCTGGGTTTGATCTCTGGCAAGGGAGTGTAGTTTCCACATCTGTTTTGTTATGGCATTCAGTGGTGTTAGGTCAAATATAATCGTATGAGGAACAAAAGGCACATCCCTGCTAGATGGCAGTTATAAAACTATGCAAATATTTTCTAACATAATGAAAAACGTGCATACATACACATCTATAACCAAACCCGAATAGTCTAATAGGGATAAAGTACAGGAAAATGTTGAAAATGAGCTTTGCTTGTTGAATTTTTTCTCCATTTTATAATGGTTATTTGTTGTTTGTTCCTTTTTAGGGTTTCTGTGGAAAGATCAGTAGTTAAATGTATGGGGTTTCCTTTATATGGTTATTTGTTGTTTGTTCCTAGCTGCTTTAAGTATTCTGTCTTTATTCTGTCTTTATATTTAGTCTGTGTTAGCTTGATTAGAATGTGCCTTGGTGTGTTTCTTCTGGGGTTTCTCCTGTATGGAACTCTTTGTGCCTCTTGGACTTGGTTGACTATTTCCTTTCCCATGCTGGGAAAATTTTCTACTATAACCTCTTCAAGAATTTTTCATAGCCTTTCTTTCCTCTTCTGCTTCTGAGACCCCTATAATTCTAATGTTCGTGCATTTGATATTGCCCCATAGGTCTCTTATGCTGTCCTCAGTTCTTGTGATTCTTTGTGTTTTGTTCTGTTCTTCAGCAGTTATTTCCACCATTCTGTCTTCCAACTCACTTATCCATTCTTCTGCCTCAGATACTCTACTATTGAGTCCTTCTATAGTATTTTTAGGTTCAGCAATTGAGTTGTTTGTCTCTGTTTATTTTTAATTTCTTGTATGTCTTATCTCAGTGTGGTGAATTCCTGTAATATTCTGTTTTTGGAGTTTTGGATCCTTGTCAGTATCTCTCTTCAGGATTCTCTTTCAGATAGTTTGTCTAATGCCTCTTCTTGCACTTGGATCTGTGTGTCTGTAATTTGTTCTTTCATTTGTGCAGTGTTTCTGTCTTTTCATCATTACTGTTAATTTTTCATTTTTTGTACTTGAGTTCCCCTTTTTTTCCAGGCTTCACAGTTGAGTTTTCCCTTCCTTTTTGGTTTCTGTCCTTGTAGAAAGGTTAGGGTCTTGGATTCAGTGCTTCCTCTTCAAAGTTCCTGGGTTTGATCTCTGGCAAGGGAGTGTAGTTTCCACATCTGTTTTGTTATGGCATTCAGTGGTGTTAGGTCAAATATAATCGTATGAGGAACAAAAGGCACATCCCTGCTAGATGGCAGTTATAAAACTATGCAAATATTTTCTAACATAATGAAAAAACGTGCATACATACACATCTATAACCAAACCCGAATAGTCTAATAGGGATAAAGTACAGGAAAATGTTGTGGCAAATGATGTGAAGTTGATACCCTAGTGTTAAGATCTAAATAATTAAAACACGGACTGGAAAACAAATCTATAGCAAGGTCCCTGCTGGGGATACAGCAGTGATAGCAGTTTATTAGCTATAACCTATGATGGGGAAGAGAGCCAGGAGAATGAATAGGTAATGAAAAGAAATGGAATCATGTTGCAGGGTTGTGTAGATGTAGATAACAAAGATTTGTATATATTGAAGTTTAGTACAGCAGGAAGAGAACAATAGAGATAACAAACAAAGGAATAGTTATAGTGAGGAAAATAGCAGATACAGAAAGTTTTAATAGGTATAGTGAAGAAAGAGAAAACTCCTATTTAAAAAAAATTGCTCAAAAAAAAAAAAAAAAAAAAAAAAGAAAAGAAAAGATAAAGAAAAGCCAGCAAAGAAAGAAAACAAAAGGCTGTCCCTGGTTCTCAGTTGTGAGTTTGTCTTCTTATCTGTGTGTGGGTAGTCCACAGAGTTTGCTTGCTCTGGTGCTGTTTTAGAGGCTGTCTGTCCTAGTGGGGGTTGGGGGTGGGCGTGGGGGTCCCTATGAGAATCAGATTTTCAAGCTAGTAGCAGAGGGACCTTGCAGGGCCGGTTACTCTGGTTTGTTAGTCTGGATAGTTGGAATTGGACCCCTGCCCTGCAGGGGATCCGCTAAATTTTTCCCAACACTCTATTTGGCACTCTAATCTGTAGTCTGGGTTTCAGCACAGTTTATGGATCCCTCTGGTGTTGCTCTCTGCCCAGCCGCCCCCCTCCATGCTGGGTTCTGTGCATGCCACTCAGGCCACTGTGGGGGCAGGGGGACAGAGGTTCTGGGAAATCTCATGCAGGGCACTCTCAGTCTGCTGGGCACTCTCAGTCCCTTTTCTCTGGCTGCCCCTCACTGCCCAGTTCACATCCATGCCCATGCGGATCCACCACATTTTTCCCAGCACTCTATTTAGCACTCTAATATGTAGTCTTGGATTCTGCAAGGGTTTATGGGTCTCTCCGGTGTTGCTGTCTGTCTGGCTGTGCCTCTTCATGCTGAGTACCCCAGTGTACCACTCAGGCCACTGTGGGAACAGGGGGATGGAGGTTCTGAGAGAGCTCAAGCAGGGCATTCTCAGTCCCTATTTGCTGGCTGCCCCTCACCCTGAGGTTTGATTTTTAAAAGCGTGCTTGTGCCCTTCCTATCATGCTGCTGTGGCTTCTCCTTTGCACTTTTTGTGGTTGGACAAGCCTCCTCCTGTTGGTGGTTTTTCAACAGCTAGTTGCAATTCTGACATTTTCACAGGAGCAGGTGAATGCGAATCCTTCTACTCCACCATCTTGGTCTTCTCCCAAATGTTGAATTTTGTGCCAGCTTTTTCACTTCCCTCTTTCACCCTCATCAAGAGGCTCTTTAATTCCTTTTCACTTTCTGCAATGAGTGGTGTTATCTGCATATCTGAGGTTGTTTATACTTCTCCCAGTAATCTTGATTCTGGCTTGTGATTCATCCACCCCAGCATTTTTCGTGATGTACTGTACATATAAGTTAAATAAACAGGGTGACAATATACAGCCTTGACATACTCCTTTCCCAATTTGGAACCAGTCTGTTCCATGTCCAATTCAAACTGTTATTTCTTGACCTGCATGCAGATTCCTCAGGAGACAGGTAAGGTAATCTGGTACTCCCATCTGTTTAAGAATTTTCTGCTGTTTGTTGTGATCCATAAGAGTCAAAGGCTTTAGGGCAGTCAATGAAGCAGAAATAGATGTTTTCCTGGAATTCCCTTGCTTTCCCCATGATCCAGTGAATGTTGGCAATTTGATCTCTGGTTCCTCTGCCTTTTCTAAACCTGGTATGTACATCTGGAAGTTCTTGGTTCATGCACTGCTGAAGCCTATCTTGAAGAATTTTAAGCATAATATCCTAGCATGTTATGTTAGCATGTGAAATGAGCACGTACGACTTGAATATTCTTAAACTGACTTTTCCCAGTCCTGTGGCCACTGCTGATTTTCCCAAATTTTCTGATATACTGAGTGCATTTAAGACTACTTTAACTGATTACTGGCATCGTAGTCTTGGATTCTGCAAGGGTTTATGGGTCTCTCCGGTGTTGCTGTCTGTCTGGCTGTGCCTCTTCATGCTGAGTACCCCAGTGTACCACTCAGGCCACTGTGGGAACAGGGGGATGGAGGTTCTGAGAGAGCTCAAGCAGGGCATTCTCAGTCCCTATTTGCTGGCTGCCCCTCACCCTGAGGTTTGATTTTTAAAAGCGTGCTTGTGCCCTTCCTATCATGCTGCTGTGGCTTCTCCTTTGCACTTTTTGTGGTTGGACAAGCCTCCTCCTGTTGGTGGTTTTTCAACAGCTAGTTGCAATTCTGACATTTTCACAGGAGCAGGTGAATGCGAATCCTTCTACTCCACCATCTTGGTCTTCTCCCAAATGTTGAATTTTGTGCCAGCTTTTTCACTTCCCTCTTTCACCCTCATCAAGAGGCTCTTTAATTCCTTTTCACTTTCTGCAATGAGTGGTGTTATCTGCATATCTGAGGTTGTTTATACTTCTCCCAGTAATCTTGATTCTGGCTTGTGATTCATCCACCCCAGCATTTTTCGTGATGTACTGTACATATAAGTTAAATAAACAGGGTGACAATATACAGCCTTGACATACTCCTTTCCCAATTTGGAACCAGTCTGTTCCATGTCCAATTCAAACTGTTATTTCTTGACCTGCATGCAGATTCCTCAGGAGACAGGTAAGGTAATCTGGTACTCCCATCTGTTTAAGAATTTTCTGCTGTTTGTTGTGATCCATAAGAGTCAAAGGCTTTAGGGCAGTCAATGAAGCAGAAATAGATGTTTTCCTGGAATTCCCTTGCTTTCCCCATGATCCAGTGAATGTTGGCAATTTGATCTCTGGTTCCTCTGCCTTTTCTAAACCTGGTATGTACATCTGGAAGTTCTTGGTTCATGCACTGCTGAAGCCTATCTTGAAGAATTTTAAGCATAATATCCTAGCATGTTATGTTAGCATGTGAAATGAGCACAGTTGTACAGTACTTTGAATATTCTTAAACTGACTTTTCCCAGTCCTGTGGCCACTGCTGATTTTCCCAAATTTTCTGATATACTGAGTGCAACACTTTAAGAGCATCATCTTTTAGGACTGGAAATAGATCAACTGGAATTCCATTACGTCCACTAGCTTTGTTTTACAGTAATGCTTCCTGAGGCCCACTCAACTTCACACTCCAAGATATCAGTCTCTAGGTGAGCAACCACACCATCATGGTTATCTGGATCATTAAGAAATTTTTGTATAGTTCTTCTGCACATTCTTGCCACCTTAATCTCTTCTGTATCTGTTACATTCTTATCATTTCTGTCCTTTATCATGCTCATCCTTGTATAGAATGTTCCCTTGATGTTTCCAATTTTCTTGAAAAGATCTCTAGTCATTCCCATTCTATTGTATTCCTCTATTTCTTTGCATTGTTAATTGAAGAAGGCTTTCTTATCTCTCCTTGCTAGTCTATGGAACTCTGCATTTAATTGGATGTATCTTTCCCTTTCTCTCTTGGCTCTGGCTTCTCTTCTTTCCTCAGCTATTTGTAAAGCCTCCTCAGATAACTATTTTTTCTTCATACATTTCACTCTTCCATGGCGTCTAAAAAAACCAAATCATAAAAATAGAAAGTAGAATTGTAATTACCAGGGCTAAGTGTGGAGGTTTAAGGATACACATTTGCAATTAATAGATAAATAGGTGCTGGAGATCTAATGTGCACCATTGTGGTTACAGATCACAATAGCTTATTATAAACTTCAGAGTTGATAAGAGAGTGGATCTTAATTGTTCTCAGCACAAAAAAGAAGATAATTATGCAACATGATGGAAGTGTTACCTAATGCTATAGTGGTAACCATATTGCAATGTATAAATGTACCAAATCAACACATTGTATCCCTTAAACTTACATGATGTTATAGGTCAATTATAGCTCAATAAAAAAAAGAATATATAGCCAGATAGAAACAGAGGCAGTGAGAGAACAGAGAAACAAGGATAGAAACATAAAAAAGACAAACATCAAATGGAGCAGTAGAGAGAAAGAGATGTAGCAGCTACCACAGTTACTAGAACTTTGGGGGGAAAGGACTGCTTATAAAGGCTTCTAAGAAAGTTTTCCTCACCTGTGAATGTACAGTGTTGTGTAATGCTCTTTGTTTCTCCACATAAAGTTTATTAAAACTACCCTGTTTATCAATATGTTTAGAATTAGAGCTTTTTCTTTAAGATGTATGAACTTTGTCAGATTGGCCCCACAGATACCCAGAAGGTATCCTAGAGGTGAACAGTGATGAGAGCAGAGAAGGCCAATGTGTGCCCCAGTAGGAGGATTGAGTCTGCTAGTGTGCCTTGTTGTGGTGAGTGACGTTTTCTCAGTTTCAACTCCAGAACTCATGCCTAGAGATTGCTAGGAAATCTAGCTGCATTGCAGGAAGAGCTATTGGGCATCACCTCCCCTAGGAAGTATTCCATTTTTTCCCAGATCTAGTCAGGTGCCCCTGGTCTTTGTTCTCACGGAACCTAGTCTCACTTTATTTATCACAGGTAGAACATAGGTGAACTCTAGTCACATAGGGCCACATATTCTCATTCTTCATGGTTTCTTTTCCAGTTTTTGAAAATAATTTTCTTTATTTTTCCTGCAGTTTAATAAATGTCAAGACCAGGAGGTATTTTTTCCTTTGTGCTAAAAACATGTAATTTCCTAAAGTGAGGTATGAACAAGAAAAGAGTCAAGCAGGAGGGTCATGGTGGAGACTGACAGCTGCATGTTCTAGATTAATCCAGGCTATCTTATCCTCTGAGCAAGATAACCTGAAACTAGCTCCATATGTGGACCCAATGGGGATAGCAGAGGGACAGGGGCATTGGAGCCAAGCACGTCTGTGGGGTAGGTTGCTCTCTGTTTCCTTTGAAATAGGCATTGTGAAACTTGATATCCACGGAAACACTGGATTCTGACTTTTTATGGTGAATGGGTACAATATACACGGAGGAAACTAGCCATTAATTCATTGACATGCTTTTATACAACCATGTCCTAGAGCATAGTGCAAGTGGAGAGAAACCTTGAGTTATTCTCCTCAACTGGGCCAGGCTGGGACAAATTCTTCTTTATTTATTGTTTACTTGTTGGCTGTTGTAGTTTACAAAAATCAGGTCTTAAAGATCGATGGTTTACAGGATGAATTTTATCATTCCCATATTCCCTAGGAGAAATAGCTAGAAGATGTTCAGAGACTGTTCAAGGTGAGGGTAATAATAGTAAGTGGTAAATCAAGGTTGAGATCATAGGTTTTTCTCTTTATCTCTCTGCCATTTCTACTCTACAGTATTGCTTCTCACTTTAGAAAACTTCAATATCTTGGAAGAGGAGTATAGGTGCCTCAACAAGCACAATCCACAAACTTACTTTGTCTAGAGCCTATTTGAAGGCCAAGTAGAATTTGTAGCCGATTGGATCTAAATCAGTAGCACTTTTTTCTGATAGACTATGCATATTCTCCCAGTAAACATCAAATACCATGATATCCTTGTTTTCTTATGTTAGGAACAACTAACTGTGAATAGTGAATTACAGTGGGACAGGCCAAGTTGAGAGAGTCCAGGGTGTGGAACTGGTTTCTCCTGCTGTTTCTCCCACATGTCCCATTTGCAGGTATATACATAGCTCCAATTTTGCAATTGGAATATGGAAGTCAGTGAGTGAATGATTACATAAAAGTAACTAGACTAGCAGCCAGGAATGCTAGGAATGAGATTGGAGGGGTGTAAAAAGGGGACTACTATTTCAACTAGGGGAATACCATTGTGATAAGGCATGAGAGAGCAAGTGATCTTCTGGAATCCTGGGTATGGTAGTGGGTATCAGAGGAAAGAGTAGCAGTAGACAATGTCCCAGCCCCAAGGCGCAGGTTGAGATATCCTGGATCAATAGAACAGTAGAGGACTAAACAATGCAGGAAGGGTTTCAGTCCCAAAGATTACTGAGTGCATGACCAGCCTAGGAACTCAGATACAAAGTGTGTAGGAAAGCTGGACTAGCAGAAAAAATAATGAGATCAAGTCAAAGAATGGTGACTGGAGATGCTTAGAGCCTATTTGCCTAAAGTTAGCATTGTCTTGAGAAAATGTGGTTATATAAGTGTGCATATTGGAGTCAATATGTAAAGAAGCAGAGAGATTGTAGGGTCTAGGGGGTAGAAAAGACTTAATACTTGTTTATTGAATAGATAGCAGTACTATTTTAAGCATCTGACTCAGCGGCCGATGCAGAGATGTGTAAAGCCAGGTAAAGAAGGTACTCTAAAGTGTACTTGATTCAAAACAGTATGCTTGCACCACAAAAAAGAATAATGTAAAATGCCTGTTAAGATATAAAATATCAGTAATAATGCTAAAATATATCATTCAGTTAGGACTAGCCATAAGGAATAAGTTAACTTTTCACCTGCATTTGAAAAAAAAAAAGGCTTTTTTTTTCCCTTTATTTTAAAGGTTTTACAGAGTTTTGTTGTTCACAGACATGTATGTTCCCAGATCAGTCATATGCATATCCATGGTCCCCACCCCCTCAGTTCCCCCCATCCCACCCCTCCAGACCATCGCCCCAAGCCATTGTAAGCACTCCTATTCCCTTAGCACAATGACACTAGCTATCTTTTCCACACATAACAGTATAGGTTTCCATGTTACTCCCTTCATGCTTCCCCCTCCCTATTTCTTCCCCACAATGTCCCTATGTCTATGTTCTGTCTGTTTTTCCATGAGTTCCCTGCATGTGTTATCAAGACCGTCCTACTAGATTCCATATATATGTGTTGTTTTTATTGCACTGATGTTGAATAGAAGATTGTGGAAGAAGAAGAAACTCAACCCCTGACAAAACATCAAAATAATAAAAACAACTGAATCCTTAGGCACAGATTTTACTTTCCAATTAAAAGCTCTTTTAAGAGAGAGTCTGGTTATATATTCTTTCAAAGAGCCACATGTTCAGAAACAGATTCTGTATTACTAACCAGATGGCAACATAGGTGTTTGTGTGTGTGAGTGTGTGTGTGTGTGTTAGTCGTTAGTCACTAAGTCATGTCCAACTGTTTGTGGCCCCATCGACTGTCACAACCCCACCAGGCTCCTCTGTCCATTGAATTCTTCAGGCAAGAATACTGGAGTGGGGTGCCATTCCTTCTACAGAGGATCTTCTGATGTAAAGAACCCAAAAATGAGATCAAGTCAAAGAATGGTGACTGGAGATGCTTAGGGGTAGAAAAATGTGGTTATATAAGTGTGCATATTGGAGTCAATATGTAAAGAAGCAGAGAGATTGTAGGGTCTAGGGGGTAGAAAAGACTTAATACTTGTTTATTGAATAGATAGCAGTACTATTTTAAGCATCTGACTCAGCGGCCGATGCAGAGATGTGTAAAGCCAGGTAAAGAAGGTACTCTAAAGTGTACTTGATTCAAAACAGTATGCTTGCACCACAAAAAAGAATAATGTAAAATGCCTGTTAAGATATAAAATATCAGTAATAATGCTAAAATATATCATTCAGTTAGGACTAGCCATAAGGAATAAGTTAACTTTTCACCTGCATTTGAAAAAAAAAAAGGCTTTTTTTTTCCCTTTATTTTAAAGGTTTTACAGAGTTTTGTTGTTCACAGACATGTATGTTCCCAGATCAGTCATATGCCTATCCATGGTCCCCACCCCTCAGTTCCCCATCCCACCCCTCCAGACCATCGCCCCAAGCCATTGTAAGCACTCCTATTCCCTTAGCACAATGACACTAGCTATCTTTTCCACACATAACAGTATAGGTTTCCATGTTACTCCCTTCATGCTTCCCCCTCCCTATTTCTTCCCCACAATGTCCCTATGTCTATGTTCTGTCTGTTTTTCCATGAGTTCCCTGCATGTGTTATCAAGACCGTCCTACTAGATTCCATATATATGTGTTGTTTTTATTGCACTGATGTTGAATAGAAGATTGTGGAAGAAGAAGAAACTCAACCCCTGACAAAACATCAAAATAATAAAAACAACTGAATCCTTAGGCACAGATTTTACTTTCCAATTAAAAGCTCTTTTAAGAGAGAGTCTGGTTATATATTCTTTCAAAGAGCCACATGTTCAGAAACAGATTCTGTATTACTAACCAGATGGCAACATAGGTGTTTGTGTGTGTGAGTGTGTGTGTGTGTGTTAGTCGTTAGTCACTAAGTCATGTCCAACTGTTTGTGGCCCCATCGACTGTCACAACCCCACCAGGCTCCTCTGTCCATTGAATTCTTCAGGCAAGAATACTGGAGTGGGGTGCCATTCCCTTCTACAGAGGATCTTCTTGATCCAGGGATTGAAGCAGGGTCTTTTGCATTGCAGGCAGATTCTTTATAGTCTGAGTCACCAGGGAAGAAGCAATTTAATAGACATTATTTGCTTTATAGATATCACCATGTAGGAGCTCTGGTGACTACAAAAATTTGAGCATTGGTACACATGTTGTCAGTGACTTCTGAAAAATTTAAAAACATTGTAGTCATGAATTAGGTCTGAAGGAACTGATAGTTATTTTCAGTATTGTTTGCTAGGTCATCCTTTTCCTACTCATTAACCCCTTTTAAGACTATAGTCAAATTGAACATAGCTTTTGGACATAGGAGTGGATGTAGAGGAATACTTTCTCTTTTCTCTTTTCCATCTAATCTACTGCATAAGATCATGCTAATGAACCCCTGTCTGACCTTACACTATGACTATTTCTGTTCCTCATCATCTCAGTATTGATGACTTGGAGATTAGACAATAGGAGGAGAATAATACAGACTTTATAAGACATGTGATCATATCCCATCTCAGACTTAAAGGCATTAGTGTTTTAAAGACTCAGTGTCTTAAAATGAACAACCAACTAAATGGAATCCTACCCAAACTCTGTATTGCATTTGGCACATTATGCAGCACTATCAATAATTCAGCACAATTGGCACTACTAGGGAAAATGAATTTAGGCCATTTCACAGCATTAACTCTGCAGATTTTGTTCACATTTATTTTCTGATCCAATCTTGATTCATCTGTAATGGGCTTCTTAGGTCTATTTAAAACAGCCAGGTTCATCCTTCACTCCCACAGAAACAAATGGCTATTTCTCAAATTGATAGTTGCAAGGAGAGGTCTAATTTCCCAATATGGATTTTTGTTTGTTTGTTTGTTTGTTTGTTTGTTTGTTTTAGTGCAGTAAAGAGATCTGTGTATTTTTCAAAGAAGCCAGTGTCACAGCGGCTGGAAACTAGTTGGTCTAGATTAAAACAGACTCATGTCCTAGAGTGCTGATACAAATTCTAACTCTGTGACAATTCTACTCTTTTGAATAGGCAAACAACTACTTTTCGGAAAAAATAAGACTTTTTTAAGCAGTGGGGTGCCATTCTTCTACAGAGGATCTTCTTGATCCAGGGATTGAAGCAGGGTCTTTTGCATTGCAGGCAGATTCTTTATAGTCTGAGTCACCAGGGAAGAAGCAATTTAATAGACATTATTTGCTTTATAGATATCACCATGTAGGAGCTCTGGTGACTACAAAAATTTGAGCATTGGTACACATGTTGTCAGTGACTTCTGAAAAATTTAAAAACATTGTAGTCATGAATTAGGTCTGAAGGAACTGATAGTTATTTTCAGTATTGTTTGCTAGGTCATCCTTTTCCTACTCATTAACCCCTTTTAAGACTATAGTCAAATTGAACATAGCTTTTGGACATAGGAGTGGATGTAGAGGAATACTTTCTCTTTTCTCTTTTCCATCTAATCTACTGCATAAGATCATGCTAATGAACCCCTGTCTGACCTTACACTATGACTATTTCTGTTCCTCATCATCTCAGTATTGATGACTTGGAGATTAGACAATAGGAGGAGAATAATACAGACTTTATAAGACATGTGATCATATCCCATCTCAGACTTAAAGGCATTAGTGTTTTAAAGACTCAGTGTCTTAAAATGAACAACCAACTAAATGGAATCCTACCCAAACTCTGTATTGCATTTGGCACATTATGCAGCACTATCAATAATTCAGCACAATTGGCACTACTAGGGAAAATGAATTTAGGCCATTTCACAGCATTAACTCTGCAGATTTTGTTCACATTTATTTTCTGATCCAATCTTGATTCATCTGTAATGGGCTTCTTAGGTCTATTTAAAACAGCCAGGTTCATCCTTCACTCCCACAGAAACAAATGGCTATTTCTCAAATTGATAGTTGCAAGGAGAGGTCTAATTTCCCAATATGGATTTTTGTTTGTTTGTTTGTTTGTTTGTTTGTTTGTTTTAGTGCAGTAAAGAGATCTGTGTATTTTTCAAAGAAGCCAGTGTCACAGCGGCTGGAAACTAGTTGGTCTAGATTAAAAACAGACTCATGTCCTAGAGTGCTGATACAAATTCTAACTCTGTGACAATTCTACTCTTTTGAATAGGCAAACAACACTGACCAATCTCTCACGGATGCAGAAAGAATAAATTAACATAAGACTGTTAAGCATTTTTTGTTAAGCTAAAATATTATAGTAAAATGATATGTTTTCCTTTCATAATATCTGATGATGAAAATGGATTCAGTGATTCAGTTTTTTCAGCTGGATGCATTATTTGTTCATTCCAGAGGAAGGTTTTCTCTTTCTTTCTCTTTTTAATTCTTCTTCTTTTCCAAAGTTAAAGATGCAGTCACAACAACAGACTGTGAGAAGATAGTTTCAGGCAGTCAGATTGTATAACATATGACCCTATGCCATGTGATCCATCGCAGCCAGGTGTTGAGACTCGATGGGCAGCTGAGCCGAGATTAGTAAATCGATGGCATGGGCAACAGCCTACGTGATATGTCCTAAAAACCTGTTCCAAAAAAAGATGAAGGGTTATTAATTGAGCCCATTAGATTTCTACTCTTATGACTCTGCACTACCAAATATGAAAAAAACAAAAAAAACAAAAAACATAAACCAGAAGGTACCAGGGAGAGACATAGGTGGAAAATAAGAGGTATGCAGAGAATAGCTGGGTCAGTTAAAAGATATGGATCTGAACAGTCCTATCCATAGGAATATCCATGGGTTCTTGGTACTTGAGTGTCCTTAGATTCTGAACGGTTTTGATTCTGACCTCCATGAGTTCTATTCTTATTTCTGCCCTTCTTGATATCTGATTCTTTGGCTTCCCTTGGCTTCTTGGAAGATAATCTGTAGGGAAAGAGTCTTGCTTCTTTATTTCTTTACAGCAAATTTGAGTTAGTATTACATAAAATAATTTGAGTTTCTATCTATCCTTATGACAATAACAATAAAAGCAGAATTAGTTATTAGTTGTGCAAAGAGGTTCTTAAAAGTCTGTTTTAAATTTATGTCATTTCTATTCTAACAAGGAAAAAACTGGTGCTTCTAGATTTTAAACCACAGTAGCATACATCTCAATATTAGTGTGACTGTGTGGATCACAACAAACTGTGGGAAATTCTTAAAGAGGTAGGAACACCAGACCACCTAACCAACCTCCTGAGAAACCTGTATGTGGGTCCAGAAGCAACAGTTAGAACCTTACATGGAACAACTAACTGGTTCAAAATTGGGAAAGGTGTATGAAAGGACTGTATATTGTCACCTTGTTTATTTAACATATGTGTAGAGTACATCATGAGAAATGCTGCAACTGGATGAATCACAAACTGAAATCTAGATTACCAGGAGAAATATCAACAACTTCAGATATGCAGATGACACCACTCTAATTGCAGAAAGTGAAGAGCCTCTTGATGAGAGTGAAAGAGGGAAGTGAGAAAGTGTGCTTAAAACTCAACATTCAAAAAACTAAAATGATGGCATCCAGTCCGATCACTTCATGGGAAATATATGTGGAAAAAGTAGAAACGGTGTCATATTTAATTTTCTTGGGTTCCGAAATCATTGCTGACTGTGAATACAGCCACAAAGTTGAAAAATGCTTGCTCCTTGGAAGGAAAGCTATGACAGACCTAGACGGTATATTAAAAAGCAGAGACATTACTTTGCTGAATAAAGACCTGTATAGTCAAAGCAGAGGTTTTGCCAGTAATCATGTATAGATATGAGAACTGGACTGTAAAAAAGACTGAGTGCTGAAGAATTATGCTTTAAATTGTGGTACTGGAGAAGACTCTTGAGAGTCTCTTGGACTGCAAGGAGATCAAACCAATCAACCTTAAAGGAAACCAACCTTGAATATTCATTGGAAGGACTGATGCTGAAGCTGAAGCTCCAATTCTTTGGCCACCTGATGTGAAGGGCTGACTCATTGGAAAAGATCATAATGCTGGGAAAGATTGAAGGCAGAAGGAAAAGAAGGTGACAGACAATGAGATGGTTAGATAACATCACTGACTCAATGGACGTGAATTTGAGCAAACTCTGGGAAATAGTGAAGAAGAGGAGCCTGACATGCTGCAGTCCATGGGGAGCGAAATACATGAAAAGAGGCACACAGTTAGTACCCAAAAAAACTTCTAGATTTTAAACCACAGTAGCATACATCTCAATATTAGTGTGACTGTGTGGATCACAACAAACTGTGGGAAATTCTTAAAGAGGTAGGAACACCAGACCACCTAACCAACCTCCTGAGAAACCTGTATGTGGGTCCAGAAGCAACAGTTAGAACCTTACATGGAACAACTAACTGGTTCAAAATTGGGAAAGGTGTATGAAAGGACTGTATATTGTCACCTTGTTTATTTAACATATGTGTAGAGTACATCATGAGAAATGCTGCAACTGGATGAATCACAAACTGAAATCTAGATTACCAGGAGAAATATCAACAACTTCAGATATGCAGATGACACCACTCTAATTGCAGAAAGTGAAGAGCCTCTTGATGAGAGTGAAAGAGGGAAGTGAGAAAGTGTGCTTAAAACTCAACATTCAAAAAACTAAAATGATGGCATCCAGTCCGATCACTTCATGGGAAATATATGTGGAAAAAGTAGAAACGGTGTCATATTTAATTTTCTTGGGTTCCGAAATCATTGCTGACTGTGAATACAGCCACAAAGTTGAAAAATGCTTGCTCCTTGGAAGGAAAGCTATGACAGACCTAGACGGTATATTAAAAAGCAGAGACATTACTTTGCTGAATAAAGACCTGTATAGTCAAAGCAGAGGTTTTGCCAGTAATCATGTATAGATATGAGAACTGGACTGTAAAAAAGACTGAGTGCTGAAGAATTATGCTTTAAATTGTGGTACTGGAGAAGACTCTTGAGAGTCTCTTGGACTGCAAGGAGATCAAACCAATCAACCTTAAAGGAAACCAACCTTGAATATTCATTGGAAGGACTGATGCTGAAGCTGAAGCTCCAATTCTTTGGCCACCTGATGTGAAGGGCTGACTCATTGGAAAAGATCATAATGCTGGGAAAGATTGAAGGCAGAAGGAAAAGAAGGTGACAGACAATGAGATGGTTAGATAACATCACTGACTCAATGGACGTGAATTTGAGCAAACTCTGGGAAATAGTGAAGAAGAAGGGAGCCTGACATGCTGCAGTCCATGGGGTTTCAAAGAGTCAGACTTGACTTAAATACTGAACAATGAGGGAAAGAGGCACACAGAAGTTAAATCCTCGAAGACCACATAGCTAGTAAGTGGCAAAGCAGGACTTCAGCAATCCTGTTTTACAGGAAGTAAGTGGCAGGGGCAGTCAGATTTCCCATATGCTGAACCGCCTAGGGCTTAGTCAGACCCTTCTGATTGCTGTCACAGAAGACAGAGCAAGCATCTTATATCTCATTCACCTTGGATGGTTTACATGTCTGTTCTAAATAGATCACTCATTGTAACCAGAGCAAGAGGCTATACATACAATTGGCTAATGTGTATTGGGGTGGGGGTAATCCCAATTAAACAACAGGACTGAGAAAGGAGGAGAAGAAGGAATCCCCACAAAGCAAACCTTTGGTTGCTATCGCTAGAAGATGGAGAAATGGAGGTTGGTGGCAAAAATAACAACTGAATGCCACAAAAAGGAAACAAAGCAGAGGATTTTGCTCTTGGGAGGATCATTAGAAGCTGCCGAATCAGCAGAAGTGGAACTAGGGGACCATACGATGGACAAGAGAGCAATTAAAAGCACTATTTGGGGTCTTCTGAACTGGTTGGGGAGACTTCATCAGGGACTAGAACTCTCCATTGGAGCTGTCGGTACCAAGACAGGAAAAACCCTGATTTGTCATTATGCTATGGATCTATTTTTACCCTTATGTGGTACTGGAGAAGACTCTTGAGAGTCTCTTGGACTGCAAGGAGATCAAACCAATCAACCTTAAAGGAAACCAACCTTGAATATTCATTGGAAGGACTGATGCTGAAGCTGAAGCTCCAATTCTTTGGCCACCTGATGTGAAGGGCTGACTCATTGGAAAAGATCATAATGCTGGGAAAGATTGAAGGCAGAAGGAAAAGAAGGTGACAGACAATGAGATGGTTAGATAACATCACTGACTCAATGGACGTGAATTTGAGCAAACTCTGGGAAATAGTGAAGAAGAAGGGAGCCTGACATGCTGCAGTCCATGGGGTTTCAAAGAGTCAGACTTGACTTAAATACTGAACAATGAGGGAAAGAGGCACACAGAAGTTAAATCCTCGAAGACCACATAGCTAGTAAGTGGCAAAGCAGGACTTCAGCAATCCTGTTTTACGGGAAAAGTAAGTGGCAGGGGCAGTCAGATTTCCCATATGCTGAACCGCCTAGGGCTTAGTCAGACCCTTCTGATTGCTGTCACAGAAGACAGAGCAAGCATCTTATATCTCATTCACCTTGGATGGTTTACATGTCTGTTCTAAATAGATCACTCATTGTAACCAGAGCAAGAGGCTATACATACAATTGGCTAATGTGTATTGGGGTGGGGGTAATCCCAATTAAACAACAGGACTGAGAAAGGAGGAGAAGAAGGAATCCCCACAAAGCAAACCTTTGGTTGCTATCGCTAGAAGATGGAGAAATGGAGGTTGGTGGCAAAAATAACAACTGAATGCCACAAAAAGGAAACAAAGCAGAGGATTTTGCTCTTGGGAGGATCATTAGAAGCTGCCGAATCAGCAGAAGTGGAACTAGGGGACCATACGATGGACAAGAGAGCAATTAAAAGCACTATTTGGGGTCTTCTGAACTGGTTGGGGAGACTTCATCAGGGACTAGAACTCTCCATTGGAGCTGTCGGTACCAAGACAGGAAAAACCCTGATTTGTCATTATGCTATGGATCTATTTTTACCCTTATGTTGTTCACTTGGAGAGAATACAGATTGACTCTGGAGCTAAATACCTGTGCCCTGCCTGTTGAAACATCATTTCCCTTGGCTCGTTACAAGTTCTGTTTAAGTGTGTTTATTTCACTTGCATGTTTCTTTTTAGCCTCACTTAGAGCATAAAATAAAGAAGTAGGATTTCCATAGAGAGCTTAACCTCATCTTTATATCTCACCTTTCAGAAAGCAACTCTTCTACTAGAGTAACCTTCTATCAAGGTTAAGCGAGGGTGGTGTGATAAAAGACCACTCAGTATCCAAATTTCTCCTGAGTTTTGCCCCTCTTCTCTTCTCTCTGAGGTTGAGTGTGGTCAGTAGCAATTCAGCCTCAACGGAGTCATTCTTTTGGGTGACAGGTGCTGAAACCAAGATCTAAGCCTCGAATAAAAGCAAATATATGTAAACACTAAGTTATTATAGCTCATCTTTTAAAAAAGTGTGTAGTTTTACAAAAGCAGTCTTTCATTCAATTGATAGTAAGCAAGGAAGAAATGTTACCTCTAGGTTTTAATTAGTATGATCATTGATTACTAAGGAATTTTTAATATCACTCTTTTTAACTAATTAAAAATAAGAACTTCAGGGCTTCCCTGGTGGTCCAGTGGGTAAGGACACCGCCTTGCAGTGCAAGAGGTGCTGGTTCGATTCCTGGCCTGGGAAGATCCCACGTGCCGTGGAGCGGCTGGACCGATGTGTCCAATTACCGAGCCGGAGCTCTGGGGCTCATGTGCCCAGAGCCGGTGCTCTGCGACAACAGACGCCACTGTGATGGGAGGCCCACAGGAGCCAAAGAACAAAGACGGACGAAAATAGATAAATGGAAGACCAATAGAAGTGGCCCGCCCATGCCCCTCCATCCCCAACCCGCAAAAAAAAAAAAAAAAAGAAAAAGAAAAAAAAAAAAACGGAAGAAAGATTTAAGAAAAAAATAATAAGAACTTCAAAGATTATGTAAATACCTCACTGCTATATTTAAACATAGATGTCTAGAATGTTGCTATGATAGGTGACTTTTCAGGTGGGCAGTGCTTAAAGTAGATGGGAATTGACTAGCTGTTTGCATAATAATCTGGTTATGATAAAAATAGTGTCAAATTTTAGACAGTAAAATTCAGATCCCTTAGAGATTTTTAATGGTTTCATTCATTTCCCCTTTATAATTTATAAAAGTAACATTTCCTAGATGTTGTTCATCTCTGAATTGTACATCTTTCCCTTCCCCCAGATTTCTGCATATGTACTTTTCCCTCTTTTCTTTTTCTTTTTTAATCTTTTTGAAGTATAAGAGCTTTATAGAGTTTTGTTTACTGCCAAACATCAACATGAATCAGGCATAGGTTGCATATGTTCCCTCCTTCTTGAACTTCCCTCCAGTCTTCCTCCCCATCCCAACCCTCTAGGTTGTTTCAGAGTCCCCAAATTGAAAGAAACTACATTCCTAGTGCCTCCTCCCTTCATAGTGAGAAGAAGAAGAACACTGTCATCTGCTTCATTTTATAAATACCAGTGATTTTCCCTTAGAGGGATAACTGTTGATTAAATATTTTCCATGCTGCTTCCACATTTCCTGGTTTTGCAGCTCTTGTTTCCCTGACCTAAAGCAAAATTACTGCTTGGTTAAGACACCATGCTCTATTTCAAGTAAGTCTACCACCAACATTTGGTTATTGAAATATCATTTAAAAGACAAACTATACATATTTGAATATTACTTACATGACCAAAAATGAATTCAGTCAGTTCATGAATTTAATAAGTGCTTTTCAAAGAGCTCTTTATAATTGTACTGCTTCTGGAAAGAAATCTATAAGTTAATTTCTGGTTATCTTGTAATAAACTCCAGTACTCTTACCTGGAGAATCCCCATAGACAGAGGAGACTGGCAAACTACACTCCATAGGTCACAAAGAGTTAAGACATGACTGAGGTGACTTAGTGGGAAAAAGGTTATTGAAGTATGTACAAATATATACAGTATATTAATATTACTTGTAACATTTACATTTACCAGCTAGAGAAACTGCAGTGCCTGTTAATTGCTATAATGACAATAATCATTGGTAGGTCTTATTAAAGAAAGTGTTTTCAAGACATCATAGCAATACTAATAAGCAACAGTAGCAACAATAGCACCAGCTCTATTGGTACTATTACCACTATTGGTAATTCTGTTTCTACAAGCTTTTAGAGGTAAGCCTAACAGCTATACTTGTTCCCATCTTAAATGAGTAACATGAAGTTGAGCATATTTCAAGGTCAAAGGACATACCCAATACATAAACAGGGAAATACACAAGTTTCTCTAAATTTCAAGAATACATATCTTGTTATTGGATATTTTGGTACATTAGGAGCATTTTATATATCAAGAAAGTTTTCCTCTTATCAAAGTAAAATAAACACATCTATACAAAAATATCACCTTAAAATCTTTTTACATCAGTCTTGAAATCTAGCACTTCTTAGTCAGTGCAACTGGCTTTCCCCATCCTCTAAAATTTTGTGATCCTACTTAGTGCTAAAACACTGTAGAAATTTATATGGATATCAATCAATATTCTGCATTGCAACATTAGTTCAGTTCAGATTGTTGTTTCAGGTCTGGAGCTCTGCTGTTTATGTGCTATACTTGGGTGCAGGGAAGAAGTCTTATGCCTGGGAATCTTGGTGTCTACGATCCTGGATCTTTGTACATATCGTGCAACCATTCCCTCTAAAGTCTTACTACCTTCTGATATTGCTGTCACTGACTATGTGTGGAATATTGCTCAGGGGATTCATATATCTCTTTCCCTTTTCCAACTATGTTTAGCTTTTCAAAAACATTGCTTCCCCTTTCTTCTCAGACTTGACTTCCTGAACCTCAAAGCATCATTTCGTCTCTTTCTATTTCTCACCTTGCCAAAGTCTCTGAGGTTGCAACATGTTGACAACCTGCTTGAGAAGGAGTTTATGTGGGGAGGTCTTACACATGTTATGCTGCCAAAGAAATCACTATAAAAGTTAATCATCGTTGGTCCTTTTAGTAATTTGAAAAATTTACAGGCGACAAAGCCTTTTCTTTCTATTCTGGACTGAAATGTAGAGGATATTTGGCTGGTGATATTTGCATTGGCCATGGAGAGGAATAGAAGGAAGTCATCAACACTCTAATTCTTGGTCTTCAATGGACATGACTCAGGACAGACTCTTATTTGGAGCACTTATATATTAGTTTTATATTTCTAACTATAAGATTCAATGTTAATTTTTTTCCCTTTATTTTAAAGATTTTACAAAGTTTTGTTGTTCACCAACATGTATGTTCCCAGATCATTCATATGCATATCCCTGGACCCTCCCCCCACCCAGTTCCCCCTCAATATTAATATTTTCAAAAGCAGAGGGAAATATACCCACTTGTATGCTTTTATATTGTCAGCTTGTCATTAATACCCACAAATCAAATGTGGGTATTTTAGAGTTATCTCTAAAAGGAAAGGATGGAGCATTTTCCAAAAGTGGGCAGACCCATTTCCTCTCCTTATATCAATTTGTTGTGTACTCTAAAACACTGTAGAAATTTATATGGATATCAATCAATATTCTGCATTGCAACATTAGTTCAGTTCAGATTGTTGTTTCAGGTCTGGAGCTCTGCTGTTTATGTGCTATACTTGGGTGCAGGGAAGAAGTCTTATGCCTGGGAATCTTGGTGTCTACGATCCTGGATCTTTGTACATATCGTGCAACCATTCCCTCTAAAGTCTTACTACCTTCTGATATTGCTGTCACTGACTATGTGTGGAATATTGCTCAGGGGATTCATATATCTCTTTCCCTTTTCCAACTATGTTTAGCTTTTCAAAAACATTGCTTCCCCTTTCTTCTCAGACTTGACTTCCTGAACCTCAAAGCATCATTTCGTCTCTTTCTATTTCTCACCTTGCCAAAGTCTCTGAGGTTGCAACATGTTGACAACCTGCTTGAGAAGGAGTTTATGTGGGGAGGTCTTACACATGTTATGCTGCCAAAGAAATCACTATAAAAGTTAATCATCGTTGGTCCTTTTAGTAATTTGAAAAATTTACAGGCGACAAAGCCTTTTCTTTCTATTCTGGACTGAAATGTAGAGGATATTTGGCTGGTGATATTTGCATTGGCCATGGAGAGGAATAGAAGGAAGTCATCAACACTCTAATTCTTGGTCTTCAATGGACATGACTCAGGACAGACTCTTATTTGGAGCACTTATATATTAGTTTTATATTTCTAACTATAAGATTCAATGTTAATTTTTTTCCCTTTATTTTAAAGATTTTACAAAGTTTTGTTGTTCACCAACATGTATGTTCCCAGATCATTCATATGCATATCCCTGGACCCTCCCCCCACCCAGTTCCCCCTCAATATTAATATTTTCAAAAGCAGAGGGAAATATACCCACTTGTATGCTTTTTATATTGTCAGCTTGTCATTAATACCCACAAATCAAATGTGGGTATTTTAGAGTTATCTCTAAAAGGAAAGGATGGAGCATTTTCCAAAAGTGGGCAGACCCATTTCCTCTCCTTATATCAATTTGTTGTGTACTCCAAAACATGCTGACAATGGAATCAAAGATAAGATATTCACTCTGAATTTGGATAAATTATTTGAACTGTTATAAAAATTCCTTTAGTTGCTCCATGACAAAATATATGGTACTCTCATTCCAGTTTAGCTCCTCTAAAGACAAATGACCAAAAACTGGTCATTCTGGTGCTATGTTCAGCATTTACTTCAAAGCATTGACTATGTATTGGATCAGAAGCACCATCTTACATAATGATTTGCCCTGACAAGTCTTTAGAAGTAAAGGAGTGTCTTAGTTTAGTATCAGGCATCCTTTAGCACAATATATGAAAGCTTTAGATCATTAATATAATTTTGTTTCTAAGTCTCCCATATGCTTTAGTGCTGTGTGGTTGTGGCTGACTCTTAATGTACCCTATGATATCACTTCCCTGCTTATAAAAGAAAGATTGTAGTGATTTATAGTGATACTTTAAACTTAATCCCATTACTTTAATTGTGTCCTCAGCTACCCACAAGACCTTTAATAAAACTGCTTCAATCTTTCAGAAACAGATTAAGAAGCCTTGCAAATAGTTATATCTAACAAAGTGTAAAGTGCTTCTGTTCTACACTTTCATGGAAGTTCTGGAGACAGAAATCTGTGAAAGCTGGATGAATTCAGCAGTCTGTGAGATATTACCAGGAAGCTTATTTCCCATCCCTAGTATTAAGACCTAGCAATATGAAGAGAATAACCTGAAAAGTAGACATATTTTAGATTAAAATAAAGGAGGGGAAATGAAAAGAAATAAGAAAATAATCACAATGTAATTGACTGATACTCCTTTAAGATCGATTTGAAACTTTAAAATCCTGGTAAATTTTGGATTGAAGTTCCAGAGAATGACTAATTAACAATAAAGAACTCTGTAGAAATTAAGAGAATATTATACCTCTACTTAGTGATAATGTTTTAAAACATAGTGTACAGTTGGAATAAATCAGATAAAAATTTTCATGAATCTTGTCAAAGCTGTATATTCTGAAACAGGAAAGGATCTTGGAACCTCATAAACATCCACAGAGCCTTTGTTTAATATGGTCAAAATATATGACTTAATTTACTGGCCAAGACAGGTGATGATCTGTGTTCATTCTTGAAAGTTTATTTTATATTCACCTAGGAATTATCTAATTGCTTTTAAAAGGTGCCTCCAGCTGGGCTCAGGGTAGAGCCAAAGATTAAATACTAGTTCCCAGGGTATCTTGGGGTTTTTGTTTTTTGGTTCTCATGAAAACAGGGTTTCCACTCAGCCATAGTACCCACTGAGCTGTATCACCTTGTTGCCAGACTGAGAGGGTCCCCCAGGACCAAGAGCAATCATCCTGTTTCTATTTGTAGTCAGATGGAAGATGTTCACACGGCTATGATCCCTGTTACCCAAAGAAAAGCAGGTGAAGCTGAGGTTAATACAACACTGACATGCTAAGAGGTTCTTCACAACTCAGGAAACTCTCTTAGCTGAGCTGGTTCTCCTGAAATATTGAGTCCTGTTTTCCGTGGCATAGTGCAGCTGATGTTGTCACTCTGTGGTCAGGAGCAGGAAAGCTGGTGGGGTGGAGAGAGATTAGTGGTCTAAAATATGTAATTGGTATTGCATGGCAGCAGGGAGTTGACAGCCCTCAGGGACCGCAAACAGGAGAAGACCAACAGCTTAACTGAATTAAAACAAACTGTGATTTTAAAGTCTGGAGACAGAATTGAAAGCTGGATGAATTCAGCAGTCTGTGAGATATTACCAGGAAGCTTATTTCCCATCCCTAGTATTAAGACCTAGCAATATGAAGAGAATAACCTGAAAAGTAGACATATTTTAGATTAAAATAAAGGAGGGGAAATGAAAAGAAATAAGAAAATAATCACAATGTAATTGACTGATACTCCTTTAAGATCGATTTGAAACTTTAAAATCCTGGTAAATTTTGGATTGAAGTTCCAGAGAATGACTAATTAACAATAAAGAACTCTGTAGAAATTAAGAGAATATTATACCTCTACTTAGTGATAATGTTTTAAAACATAGTGTACAGTTGGAATAAATCAGATAAAAATTTTCATGAATCTTGTCAAAGCTGTATATTCTGAAACAGGAAAGGATCTTGGAACCTCATAAACATCCACAGAGCCTTTGTTTAATATGGTCAAAATATATGACTTAATTTACTGGCCAAGACAGGTGATGATCTGTGTTCATTCTTGAAAGTTTATTTTATATTCACCTAGGAATTATCTAATTGCTTTTAAAAGGTGCCTCCAGCTGGGCTCAGGGTAGAGCCAAAGATTAAATACTAGTTCCCAGGGTATCTTGGGGTTTTTGTTTTTTGGTTCTCATGAAAACAGGGTTTCCACTCAGCCATAGTACCCACTGAGCTGTATCACCTTGTTGCCAGACTGAGAGGGTCCCCCAGGACCAAGAGCAATCATCCTGTTTCTATTTGTAGTCAGATGGAAGATGTTCACACGGCTATGATCCCTGTTACCCAAAGAAAAGCAGGTGAAGCTGAGGTTAATACAACACTGACATGCTAAGAGGTTCTTCACAACTCAGGAAACTCTCTTAGCTGAGCTGGTTCTCCTGAAATATTGAGTCCTGTTTTCCGTGGCATAGTGCAGCTGATGTTGTCACTCTGTGGTCAGGAGCAGGAAAGCTGGTGGGGTGGAGAGAGATTAGTGGTCTAAAAATATGTAATTGGTATTGCATGGCAGCAGGGAGTTGACAGCCCTCAGGGACCGCAAACAGGAGAAGACCAACAGCTTAACTGAATTAAAACAAACTGTGATTTTAAAGAAGAGAGAGTAAAATATACAAGTATTCAAGAATTTGACAAAATATAGATGAATTCCATATTGTTAAATGAGATAATGCATGTAAGGAAGTTAGTATGGTGTCAGAATCATAGTTACTAATCAACTAAAATCTGACTGTTTTAATTGTTATTATGTATGGGGGAGCAGGTTAGTATACCTTTATCCTAAAAGCAGTTTCATTTCATTGGAACTTCCCCCCATTTGCACTAGAGAATTTTGATACTTGGTTCATATCCTGTACCTGACATTGCGGGTGGAAAAACTCTACTCATGAATTGGAGAGGGTAGGCACACTGCTAAGAGCAGTTGCCATCCAACTGAGTGTGGTTAGTTTGTATAATTGAAGCCAAGCAAAGCTAAGGCAGTGCTGGTGCATGGCTCCTTCTGTTAGACTAAATAAAGAACAATGAGACCATTTTATGGGGGGGAGGAGGAAAAATATGTTTTAAACAGTAGGGAATGACTTGAGTTTAGCAACCTCAGGCTATGTCTAAATGTTACCAAATATTGAAATGAAGTTGCATAAAATTCTACTCAGTCATCCAGATATTTCCAGAAATTCAGTGTTTTATTTCACTGTAGATGAAATCAGGGAAATATGAGTTTTTTGTTTTCTTTTTTTTTTTTTTTTAAAGATTTATTTATTTATTTAGGGCGGGGGACAGGTTGGGGAGGGAGAGGAGCAGGCGGGCCACTTCTATTGGTCTTTCATTTATCTGTTTTCATCCATCTTTGTTCTTTGGCCTGTGTGGGCCTCCCATCACAGTGGCCTCTATTGTCGCAGAGCACCAGCTCTGGGCACATGCGCTCCAGAGCTCGGCTCAGTAATTGGACTCATCAGTCCAGCCGCTCTGTGGCACGTGGGATCTTCCCAGGCCAGGGATCGAACCGGTGCCCCTTGCACTGCAAGGCGGTGTCCTTACCCACTGGACCACCAGGGGAAACCCCAGTTTTTTGTTTTCTATTTATTTATTTTTCAGATACTGTGAGACACAGTTTCAGTATCTTTCTGGTTGGCTTGTACATCTCTATTTAAGACTATGTCATGGATTCAGCCAGGATGAGCACAGCTGCTTTATTGGATGTGAATTCACTGCTAGGACCCATCTTTCATCTCTAGAGGACTCTCTGTTTTGTGCAGAGTTCACAGAGGGATGGAGCCCAGTTTGATATTTTGTTCATTGGAATGAGCCAGTTGAGTTTAGTGTCTTGGTGGCTTCAAGACAGAGGATTAAAATTTAAACAGTGGATTAACATTCCCATCTGAAATATATCCTAAAAGCAGTTTCATTTCATTGGAACTTCCACCCATTTGCACTAGAGAATTTTGATACTTGGTTCATATCCTGTACCTGACATTGCGGGTGGAAAAACTCTACTCATGAATTGGAGAGGGTAGGCACACTGCTAAGAGCAGTTGCCATCCAACTGAGTGTGGTTAGTTTGTATAATTGAAGCCAAGCAAAGCTAAGGCAGTGCTGGTGCATGGCTCCTTCTGTTAGACTAAATAAAGAACAATGAGACCATTTTATGGGGGGGAGGAGGAAAAATATGTTTTAAACAGTAGGGAATGACTTGAGTTTAGCAACCTCAGGCTATGTCTAAATGTTACCAAATATTGAAATGAAGTTGCATAAAATTCTACTCAGTCATCCAGATATTTCCAGAAATTCAGTGTTTTATTTCACTGTAGATGAAATCAGGGAAATATGAGTTTTTTGTTTTCTTTTTTTTTTTTTTTTAAAGATTTATTTATTTATTTAGGGCGGGGGACAGGTTGGGGAGGGAGAGGAGCAGGCGGGCCACTTCTATTGGTCTTTCATTTATCTGTTTTCATCCATCTTTGTTCTTTGGCCTGTGTGGGCCTCCCATCACAGTGGCCTCTATTGTCGCAGAGCACCAGCTCTGGGCACATGCGCTCCAGAGCTCGGCTCAGTAATTGGACTCATCAGTCCAGCCGCTCTGTGGCACGTGGGATCTTCCCAGGCCAGGGATCGAACCGGTGCCCCTTGCACTGCAAGGCGGTGTCCTTACCCACTGGACCACCAGGGGAAACCCCAGTTTTTTGTTTTCTATTTATTTATTTTTCAGATACTGTGAGACACAGTTTCAGTATCTTTCTGGTTGGCTTGTACATCTCTCTATTTAAGACTATGTCATGGATTCAGCCAGGATGAGCACAGCTGCTTTATTGGATGTGAATTCACTGCTAGGACCCATCTTTCATCTCTAGAGGACTCTCTGTTTTGTGCAGAGTTCACAGAGGGATGGAGCCCAGTTTGATATTTTGTTCATTGGAATGAGCCAGTTGAGTTTAGTGTCTTGGTGGCTTCAAGACAGAGGATTAAAATTTACAAAGCAGTGGCATTAACATTCCTCCCTGTATCTGAAATATATCTGAAAGATATCATCCAGGATCCTTCTGAAGCTTAAGAAACTTAAGTCAATTCAAATATGTAAAAGTGTCATGTCATTGAGCATCTGGAAAGTTTAGCAAGACCACTTTTTTTTTTTTTTGGTTGGGGGAGGGCGGGTTGGGGAGGGAGAGGAGCAGGCAGGCCGCTTCTATTGATCTTTCTTTCATCTATTTTAATCCATCTTTGTTCTTTGGCCTGGGTGGGACTCCCATCACAGTGGCCTCTGTTGTCGCAGAGCACTGGCTCTGGGCGCATGCACTCCAGAGCTCCGGCTCAGTAATTGGACAACATGGGTCCAGCCACTCCACGGCACGTGGGATCTTCCCAGGCCAGGGATTGAACCGGCACCCCTTGCACTGCAAGGCGCTGTCCTTACCCGCTGGACCACCAGGGAAACCCAGGACCACTTTTTTGCCCAGGATATGATAGAGAATGACCAGGGTAAGGGTAGGTTTAATACACTTCCCATAAAGTAGATGCTCCAGGTATTGACTGTTGAGTGAATGAATTTTAAAATTTTAAAAAGAAATGGGTTTAACACAAATATTGAGATTTTAATTAAACACAGATTTTCAACTTCATGTATCTTATGTAGCAGAAACATAAATGAAAAATCATGACCTCAGTAGTCTGAAGGTCAAAATTCATCTCCTAAGAAAGTCTTTTATCTTCTTCAAGTTCCCTAAACCATAAGAGAAGATGATTAGCCTGCAAGAGTTTTATGAAAATGAAATAAGATATTTGTAAGAAAACTTACCTAATTTATAGGTGGTTCTCAGTAACTGTAAGTTCTCTCTTCTCAGTTGTTCTTTTAACCTCCTTAAGGCCCGACTTTAATTCCAGGCATAAATGCTTAACATTCAAAGGAATAAAAGGAAAATCCTGAGACAAATCTTTTGGAGGAAATTAATTCTAGTGGTCCATTCCATATTTATTTTTCATGATCATGTCACTAGATAGACTAGACAGCAATGAACAGTGCATTCAGAAGAGTATTGGCAATAATTTTCCAATTTATGATGGTGAGTATATTTTATGGTGATTTTAACAAGGTTTTCAGAACTCATAGAATATCTACATAGTTCTATAAGATCTATAATTGAAGTTGCTTAGACTTGAAAGAAAATCACAAAATAGGATCATCCTTATTCTGTAAAAGAAAAGCCAGAGAGCTAGTGCTATGGCTAATCCAAGAAACTATAGTATTTGGAGAATTAGCTGATCTGTCTAACAGTCCTATAAAGTCATTGTTATTATCATCAAAGCCAGATTAAGGAAATAGATTCCACCAGAGTAAGACTCTTCTGTTGTTCCAGGACCTACCTGGTACTAGAATCAGTTTATACTTGGAGTACTTAGTTTCTACTGGAAATTCTAGTTCCTATTTTTATGGAGCCTAAAGTGATGAGCTGCTGTGTAGTACTGTGTATTGGAAGAGTCTTGGCACTGTGAAAGGAGGCATTTATTTTAAGCACAGGTTCTCATTAGGAAGGAGATCCTCAGGACAGCTGGAGCTCAATGGACACATCCTTCACTATGGCGGGAGAACATACCCAGAGAATAATCAGCTTAGTGACACAGCCAAGCAATGGGAGCAAGTATTTTATTTTACTATTAATTTATTTATTTAATGGGAGGATAACAATTACTTTACAATATTGCGATGGTTTTACCATACATCAACGTGAATCAGTCATGGGTGTACATGTGTCCCTTCATCATGAACCCCCCTCCCACATCCCTCCCCACCCTATCCCTCTGGGTTGTCCCAGAGCACTGACTTTGGGTACCATGTTTTATACATTGAACTTGCACTGGCCATCTATTTTACATATGGTAATATACATGTTTTAGTGTTGTTCTCTCCATTCATCCCACACTCACCTTCTCCCACACATCTGGTGGATCCAGATGTGTAGCAGATACTATCATATCACTCAAATGTCTGTTTGCTCTGTAAATTCTGTTCTTTACATCTGTGTATTTTTTGCTTCCCTGTATGTAGGATCATCTTTACCATTTTTTTAAAATTTTCTTTATCTTATGAGACAAATCTTTTGGAATTCTAGTGGTCCATTCCATATTTATTTTTCATGATCAACTAGATAGACTAGACAGCAATGAACAGTGCATTCAGAAGAGTATTGGCAATAATTTTCCAATTTATGATGGTGAGTATATTTTATGGTGATTTTAACAAGGTTTTCAGAACTCATAGAATATCTACATAGTTCTATAAGATCTATAATTGAAGTTGCTTAGACTTGAAAGAAAATCACAAAATAGGATCATCCTTATTCTGTAAAAGAAAAGCCAGAGAGCTAGTGCTATGGCTAATCCAAGAAACTATAGTATTTGGAGAATTAGCTGATCTGTCTAACAGTCCTATAAAGTCATTGTTATTATCATCAAAGCCAGATTAAGGAAATAGATTCCACCAGAGTAAGACTCTTCTGTTGTTCCAGGACCTACCTGGTACTAGAATCAGTTTATACTTGGAGTACTTAGTTTCTACTGGAAATTCTAGTTCCTATTTTTATGGAGCCTAAAGTGATGAGCTGCTGTGTAGTACTGTGTATTGGAAGAGTCTTGGCACTGTGAAAGGAGGCATTTATTTTAAGCACAGGTTCTCATTAGGAAGGAGATCCTCAGGACAGCTGGAGCTCAATGGACACATCCTTCACTATGGCGGGAGAACATACCCAGAGAATAATCAGCTTAGTGACACAGCCAAGCAATGGGAGCAAGTATTTTATTTTACTATTAATTTATTTATTTAATGGGAGGATAACAATTACTTTACAATATTGCGATGGTTTTACCATACATCAACGTGAATCAGTCATGGGTGTACATGTGTCCCTTCATCATGAACCCCCCTCCCACATCCCTCCCCACCCTATCCCTCTGGGTTGTCCCAGAGCACTGACTTTGGGTACCATGTTTTATACATTGAACTTGCACTGGCCATCTATTTTACATATGGTAATATACATGTTTTAGTGTTGTTCTCTCCATTCATCCCACACTCACCTTCTCCCACACATCTGGTGGATCCAGATGTGTAGCAGATACTATCATATCACTCAAATGTCTGTTTGCTCTGTAAATTCTGTTCTTTACATCTGTGTATTTTTTGCTTCCCTGTATGTAGGATCATCTTTACCATCTTGCTAAATTTCCTAAACATAAATTGATATAAATTGTTGTCTTTTTGACTTACTTCACTCTGTATAATAGGCTCCAGTTTCATGGACTTCATTAGAACTGACACAAATGTGTTCCTTTTTATAGCTGAGTAATATTCCATTGTGTTTATGTACCACAACTTCCTTACCCATTCACTGCTAATGGACATCTAGGTAGGCCCAGGCATTTTAAAGAAAACATTAGAGAGGACCAAAACTCAAAAATATTGATAAAGATATTACCCCAAAGGCTTCAGGCAGGTTCTCAGAATGATGCAATCTCAAGGTAGATTGTATAGGACAAAAAGAAAACATTGTCAGAGATCCAGAAAATCAGCAAACCTAGAAGAATAAGAATCCAGTTGAGATAAGAACAGACATTATTGTCTTGGCTACTCTTCTAGTTATTCCTTAAGTGAGGAATAGCCAAACATTGATATCAGAACACTACTGAATGGTATACAGATTATTATTAATACCCTGGTTTAAGCTCAGGTATGTGGCAAATTGTATAGCTCCCATATCATTGAATAAGTTCAAACATTTTCAGATTTTCTTACTGTTTTCATATAATCCTAAATTAAAACTTTGTTTAATAAGAATGTCTGGGCTTTGTGAATCCAACTTGGCTATTGCATTTAGATATCAATACCTGGAAATTGCAAATCATATTAGCATCCCTAATTAGCATATTTCCATAAGGATGTTACCAGCTCTTATGCTATAATTGTTTTCATGTTTGTGCTTTTCATATACCATGAGTTTAATGTGGGCTTAGAGTATGTCTTACTTATGTGAATATACCCAACATCAAAGAGGGTTTACCTGTTCTGTGATGGCCTAGAGGGTTGGGATGGTGGGGATTGGAGGGAGATTCTAGAGAGAGGATCTGTCTCTCTCTCTCTCTAACTATCTATATATCTACATATCTATATGGTTCACTTTGTTGTACAGCAGAAACCAATATACATTGTACAGGATTATACTCCAATTTTTTAAAAAGAGAGATTATCATTGATATTTCATGAATTTGTTAAATAATAGTATGTATGTATATGTATTTCTTCCCATATTACTAGAAAAAAGAACATGACCCAAGATACAAAGTGCATTATAATGGAAACAACTATTCTCAGGTTTTCATCTTGCCTGTTATAACCCATCAGTCTCTACTTTGGTTCCATAAGCAACATACTAAGTGTAATACATTGTATATGTCTGACTGATTAGAGAAGTTAGTGAAAAGTAATAATACTAAAGAGACAAGGGTTAATAAGCCTGAAGATTTAGTCTCAGTCTCAGTGGAAGTTATTCAGAAATTTCTGTTGATTGAACCATGGTGGCTGAGGTCAGGCATTGTCTGTTGATTACTCTGAGAACTTATTGTTGGAGAAATGTGTGAAAGAAGTTGACAGTTTAATGTCATATGGACCAAAGCAACAGTAGCTGTGAGACTGAACTGGGCCCCAGATTGGAACAGTCAAGGTGCATGACTTCAGAGGGGCACCACTCACCTTGTCATCTCTGTGTGTTATGTTCTATGGAATTGTGCAGCAAACCATCTGTGAGTTCAACATATGCAGCCCTGGAGGGGAGATGGATTCAGATGTGCAGCAGATGCAGTCATATCACTCAAATATCTGTTTGCTATGCCAGACTTCTAACTTCCAGATGAGCCCAAGGACTTATCATATATATACATATTGCTCTCTTGCCTCTTGGGTGGAATAATTCTGAAGCATGTGTTTTGTACCATTTCCCAGAGTTCCCTTATGGGCATAAGCTTCAAGTCACTCACTGTGGTGGCTGGAATAGTATATCCTTTATTGATTGTCTTTCATTTCTTAGGTTACCTCACCACTTTTCTTTCGGTATTGCCTCTACTTGCCAAATAAATCACTCAAGTTTGAATGATTATCCCAGGATTTTCTGGGCAGTCTGAAGCTATAACAAGGTGCAACCTATATCTGCTTAAAAATTCCCAGAATGTGGTTGCAATTCTGGTCGCTTTGTAGAGGCCTCTTCTTTGTCTACCACAGTTGGATTATTGGCCCTGAATGGATGCCAAGGTACAATGGACATTCCTGCAAGATGAAATCTTCCAGTGTCATCTAAATTGAGTAAACAATTTAAAATCCCAGTCACAATGTGTTCAAATCAATGTTGTTTCTTTTTCTGCCCAGTATTACAGGCTCTTTAACTCAAGTCACAACCTTATTCTCTTTTCAGAATACATGAAAATGAAATGTGAAAACCACAGGTTTTTTTTCTGTTAGCCACTTAGTGAGCTAAATAGCAGAAAATTTTAAATTTAAAAGAGGTTACACAAACTCAGAAGCTGTTACACAGCAGTTAAAAATACTTTAGCAAATGGTAAATATGCCTAGCTTTTTGCCCCAGGACATTGGACAATGCTATCTACAGTTGTTAAGACACTCATTCTAGAGAATGTCATTCATTTGGTGGGTGGGAACATGTGATATTAAATATAGTTTAATAAGGAAAGTTATGACAATATGCTGATGTTCATATTGGTTGTATTATGGTAGCAAAATAAGTTCAAATAAGGAATAAAAGCAAAAATAGGCAAAGAAAAATGATAACCTGACTCTTCTAAAACAGAGATATACATTGTAAAAGATTCATGTGAAAGGTGGAAGAATATTGAATGTGAAATACTGAAGATGAGGCTATTCAAAGGGAGAATTAGCACTGAGGTGAATGGAAACATATCAGACCTGGATAGCATAAATGGAATGTGGGAAGTCAGTAAATTAGGAGAACATGTACAGGAAACCAAAACCCTTTGTAGGAATACTTTTGGGGACTTTAAATCAATTCTTGTCGCTCCTTGAGTCAAAATCCTCAGAGTAAAAGCCAAAATCCTTCAATGGGCTTGTACTGCTCTTTCCTTATCTCCACTGATTCTTCCTCTTGCTCACTCATTTCTAGATATTCAGACCTCTCTTCAAGGCTTCAAAGTTGGCGGGCCTAGTCTATCCTATCTCAGAGCCTTGTATAGGATATTCCCTTTGTCCATATGCCCATGGTGATATGCACATGGCATCCCCTCTTCTCCTTCAAGTCTTTGCTCATATGTCACCTTCCCAGAGAGGCCTAATACAATTATTCTATTTAAAATTACAATCCCTCCACTAAACACCTTGCTATGTATTTTTTCAAATAGTAGTTTCACCTTTTAACAAAATGCATAATATACTTATATGCTATGTTTATCTTTTATTTTACTTCCCCTTTCCCCAAAATAAGAATGTTTTAAGCATCTCAAGGGCTGGAATTTTTTCTTTTTTTCTTTTTTTTTCAGTGATACAGCTCAATCATCTAAAACAATGCCTGACACATAGTAGGTACCCAGTGAGCATTTATGGAACAAATGAATGATGAAATTGCTTGCTCTGCTAACAACAGTTGACACAAAATAGATGTTGAATAAATGAATGACAGAATCAATGAAACTTGATGGGATTGACTATAAAAATCTTACAGGCGTAGAAACAAAATTTCAAGTTAGCACTAATCAAAACATTGTTCAAAGGCCAACTATTCCTTCTAGCTACTGGAATTTATAGTTTACTCATTACGTGTGAAATATACCATCATAAATCTCTTAAATCCAACATCCCAGTTTCATAGATTAGAAGATAAGAAATTTCTTTAGGTAAAATTTGGGAAATGAATACATTTTCTGGGAGACTGTTTGTGGCATGATTTAGGGTGATGCAGGGATTCCCTTGTCTCAACTACTAAAGGATCCACCTGCAATGCAGGAGATCTGGGTTTGATCCCTGGGTTGGGAACATCCTCTGTATAAGGGAAAGGCTACCCACTTCAGTATTCTTGCTTGGAGAATTCCGAGGCTTATTTCATGGATCCCCAAAAGTCAGACACAACTGAGCCACTTTCACTTTAGAGTGATATAGCCTGGAGTGAAGAGAATATAATCTAATTTCTTTTATTTCCATCTCAGTGATTCCAAATAGTCACTCAACTCTTTATTTTCATAACATTTTAAATACTAAAACACAGTGTGTAAATACTGACCATGAACATAAAAGTTTTAATCTTTCAAAATAAAGCATTATTTTTAAATAAGGAAAACTAACAGATAAAATACATTATGCATATCAGTAAGCTAGAAGTGCTATGTTATAAAATATTCTAAAAATATTTAGAAATATAGTAACTTAAATTTAATGTGAAAAAAAATTGACTTTTTGGCTAAAGTCAGTTTCGAAACAACTTTGGTATTTTAACCTTTTCTGAAACAAATTAATCATGTGCAATCTGACCAGATGACTTTTTTCCAGAAACGGCTCAAACTCTAGCCATGTTTCCACCATTACCTCGTGGCAACAGGGAATATTGACAAGTAATGACAGTTACTTTGACTTTGTGTTTTTGCCACAAAATTCATCTTTCTGTGCTGATCAGCATTTTATTTTCACTTGGCCATCAGGTCAAATATGGCTAATTGACTTTGGAACCATGGAATTGGATCAGCCTAGGTCCTCTTAGGTCTTTCCCATTTAATAAGACTCACATTTAAGGGTACATTCATACAGATGAGTTGTGACAAGCTACAGTGATCCCAGTTTTGACATTTTATTTTTATTTTATCACCAGCTTGCAGTGGCACCAGAAATTCACCATAGCCTTGAAAGAGATCATAGTAGATAGTACTTTTTTTTTTTTTTAAGTTTTTTTTATTTTTTTTTTTTGGTGGGGTGGGGGGGGGAGGGAAGGGAGCAGGCGGGTCACTTCTATTGGTCTTTCATTTTCATCCATCTTTGTTCTTTGGCCCATGTGGGCCTCCCATCGTGGTTGCCTCTGTTGTCGCAGAGCACTGGCTCTGGAAGCATGGGCTCCAGAGCTCCAGCTCAGCAATTGGACACATCAGTCCAGCCGCTCCGTGGCACGTGGGATCTTCCCAGGCCAGGGATCTAACCGGCGCCCCTTGCACTGCAAGGCGGTGTCCTTACCCACTGGACCACCAGGGAAGCCCTAGATAGTACTTTGACCTTATCCACAGGTATGTAGTTTTCAAAAAGGAGGCCAGTTTTCATGCTGCCTTTCTTCTGGGTAGAATGGTCTATAACAGCCGTACAGCCACATTTATTTAAGTGCTAAAACAAAGCATTGGACTATGCATCCATCCTTCTATACATTTTCAGAGAAAGACTATATCTTAACCACAAACAAAAAAAGGGGAAAAAATTCTTCTTTAGGATATTAAATATAGTAACTTAAATTTAATGTGAAAAAATTGACTTTTGGCTAAAGTCAGTTTCGAAACAACTTTGGTATTTTAACCTTTTCTGAAACAAATTAATCATGTGCAATCTGACCAGATGACTTTTTTCCAGAAACGGCTCAAACTCTAGCCATGTTTCCACCATTACCTCGTGGCAACAGGGAATATTGACAAGTAATGACAGTTACTTTGACTTTGTGTTTTTGCCACAAAATTCATCTTTCTGTGCTGATCAGCATTTTATTTTCACTTGGCCATCAGGTCAAATATGGCTAATTGACTTTGGAACCATGGAATTGGATCAGCCTAGGTCCTCTTAGGTCTTTCCCATTTAATAAGACTCACATTTAAGGGTACATTCATACAGATGAGTTGTGACAAGCTACAGTGATCCCAGTTTTGACATTTTATTTTTATTTTATCACCAGCTTGCAGTGGCACCAGAAATTCACCATAGCCTTGAAAGAGATCATAGTAGATAGTACTTTTTTTTTTTTTAAGATTTATTTATTTATTTATTTTGGTGGGGTGGGGTGGGGAGGGAAGGGAGCAGGCGGGTCACTTCTATTGGTCTTTCATTTTCATCCATCTTTGTTCTTTGGCCCATGTGGGCCTCCCATCGTGGTTGCCTCTGTTGTCGCAGAGCACTGGCTCTGGAAGCATGGGCTCCAGAGCTCCAGCTCAGCAATTGGACACATCAGTCCAGCCGCTCCGTGGCACGTGGGATCTTCCCAGGCCAGGGATCTAACCGGCGCCCCTTGCACTGCAAGGCGGTGTCCTTACCCACTGGACCACCAGGGAAGCCCTAGATAGTACTTTGACCTTATCCACAGGTATGTAGTTTTCAAAAAGGAGGCCAGTTTTCATGCTGCCTTTCTTCTGGGTAGAATGGTCTATAACAGCCGTACAGCCACATTTATTTAAGTGCTAAAACAAAGCATTGGACTATGCATCCATCCTTCTATACATTTTTCAGAGAAAGACTATATCTTAACCACACAGGAGAAATTCTTCTAGGATATTAAATAAAGAGTACAGATGACAAAAACAATAGATTTCAACTGTATAAACGTGTAAAATTATAAAAATTTGGCTTTAAAGTACTTAGTTTTATGTTAGCATATCAACTAACATATATGGGAAATGTCATTCTAGGTTGCTGCTGCTTTTCTTGTTGATGATGATATCATTCTCATTTTTGTTAGATTCTGTTAAACAGATGAAAACCACTGTTATTGTTAGCTCTTCCTATATTCCATGTAAGCCAGCCTATGGGACACTGCAAAGACACACTTTCTCATCGAGAAATTTAAGGCTATATTCAAAGAAATGTGTTCTTTTAAATGATAAATTGTGAAGAGGCTGGGGCAAGGCAAATGTAAGGATGATGAAGTATCCAAATATTTTGCCATTAATTACAAAAACAAATGATGGCGTCCATAAGTGCAAAAGAGATTTCAAAGCAGTAAAATTTGGTTTAAAAAATAAAAAGTGATAGTCTACATAATTTAAAATCCCCAGCTGGTCATGACAAAAATATTGCTATATTTACTCTTTGACTGAAGAAGAAAGTGATTTATTCAGGGGCTTTCTAATAAATGTTTAACATTTTATAAAACGTAAACATATTCTAGGGCTTCCCTGGTGTTCCAGTGGGTGGAGAGTCCACCTTGCAGTGCAAAGGGCACTAGTTCGATCCCTGGCCCAGGAGGATCACATGCTCCACAAAGCAGGTGAATCGGTCCAATTGGAAGCCAGCACTCTGGAGCACATGCGCCCAGAGCCAGTGTTCTGTAACGAGAGGGGCCACCGCAATAGGAGGCTCACACAGGCAGAATAATAATAATAAAAAAAAAAAACCAATAAAAAGAGGCCAAAATTTTTTAAAAAGTAAACATATTCTAGAATTTCTACTTGCTTTGTTATAAAGCCAATTCAGTACAGTTTAACCCTTCTCCTTAAATCTATATTTCCTATAGCACCTTGAGAATGCCAGTCACTTGCCAACCACAATCCTTTTAGTGATACAATCCCTGAGTTTAGAGAGAGATTTCTGTAAAGTCTATAGAAAATAAATTCAAAAATGTTAACGATGTTTATCTGAAGTAGCGCAATCATAAAAGATCATAAGAGGAGTTAATTTTTATGTTCTTTTCTGTATATACCAATTTTTTTAGAAATGTATACTTATCATTCTCATAACTAGAAAAAGTACTGCTTAAAAGGAACTACAGTGTTCTGGGAGACCAAGAGAAAGGAATCACTTGGTTAGTTGATTGAATTTTAATACTGTGACTGGCTTAGTACTTAAACCCGATTATGTGTTCATATGTTGAAAGTCTTTGCTCATAGTTTTTGTTAGTTTGTTTCAGGAATTTTTGTTGTTGTTTTTCTGGACTAGAAATGACCAGAAATAATTTCACTTGCTAGGAAAAGGCAAATAGCTGAAACAATTTAAATGGTTTAGATTATCTGACACATGCTTATCCATTAAAGAAAGAGAGAAGATAATAGAATGATAGGACGCAGACCTGCCTAGGCCAGGTGACTAGTCATTAGCCCTTATAGACATAAGCTTCCCAAATCATCTTTCTAATATATTCTTGCTGCATTCATTTTCACCTCAATAAATGGAATCCATTCATTCAGGTTCTCCAGCTAGAAATCTAGAAGTCATTCTTGAAATTCCTTACATCAAAGTCATCATCAGGTATCAACTGAAGAGTGAACAAAAAGTGATACATTTATTTAATGAAATATTATTTATCCTTGAAAAGGAACTGTTTTCTCCCTCTGTCTTCTCCTCTGTGCATGTCAGTGCCCTAATCTATTCTTCTTAGAAGGACATCTGTCATATTGGAGTGTGGCCTACCATATCATCTCATTTTACCTTAATTTGCCTCTTTAAAGATTGTGTCTTCAATACAATCATCTTCTGAGGTACTGAGAGTAGGAAATTCAACATATGAATCTGGGGAGACCATAATTCAGCCCATAACAGGGAATGGCTGCTTAATGGGTGTGACTCTTTCTTTTAGATTAATGAAGCTATTCTGAACTTGATGATGGTAATTGTTGCAAACATTGTGAACGTACTAAATGCCACTAAATTGTACACTTAAAATGGTTAAATGTAAATTTTATGTTGTCTTACACAGTAAAAAAAAAAATAAGTCATCTAGTCCTACTCTTTCTATTTTGTAAAATGCCTTGAATCAGTGTGTAATTGTCATCCTTACTCTACTATTCTAGCCCAAACCACCATTGTTTCTTGCATGATGTATGTCAACAATTTCTAACTCCTCTTCTCGTTTCCTTGCTCTGCTTCAATTTGTTCTCTGCCCTGAAGCCACATGAGTTTTACAAATATGAATTACATTGTATCACTCCCTAGATTAAAACCTTTTAGTGATTTATCATTTTATTTAGAATCAAATCCAAAACTTCTGGTTGTGGCTACATGCCTATCAACCTCAGATCTTGGGCTACACCTTAGCTTTCTTCCTCCTGCACTTCTTAATTTGGTGTAATCTCACTCCTAATCTTTGAGCAAGCTGGAATCATTCTCTTCTCCGGGCTTTTGCAAATGCTGTTCCCTTCACTGCTCTCTCTTCATTCTTTGCCTACGATCATTCTTCATTTCCTCAGAGAGATGCTCTCTGATTTCTCCATCTAAATTATTCTCTTTTAAAGTACACGTTTCTTTCTTCCAAATTCAGAGAACAATTATAATTTACTTATTGATTTTTTTGTCTGTTTATCATGAATTATTGTTCTGTTTCCTCCATCAGATTGAAGCTCTGTGAAGGTAGGAACCATGTCTGTTTGGTTAAATGATTTATAATCAGTACAGCATAGCATAGAATTAAATATTTTTTATACAAAGATATTATTATTATTTTGGGGGGGTGGGGGGCGGGTTGGGGAGGGAGGGGGGCAGGCGGGCCACTTCTATTGGTCTTTCATTTGTCCATTTTCATCCATCTTTGTTCTTTGGCCCGAGTGGGTCTCCCATCACAGTGGCCTCTGTTGTCACAGAGCACCGGCTCTGGGCGCATGCGCTCCAGAGCTCCGGCTCAGTAATTGGACACATGGGTCTAGCCGCTCCACGGCAGGTGGGATCTTCCCAGGCCAAGGATCAAACTGGCGCGCCTTGCACTGTAAAGCGGCGTCCTTACCCACTGGACCACCAGGAAAGCCCAAAGATATTATTTGAATAAGTAAAAAAACAGTTAGGCTAGAAAATTTCGCAAACTATTCATCCAGAGAAAATGTGATTTGTAATTAAATTTATTTGATTTTCCTTGATATCAATGATTGTTTAAAGGCTCTCATAAACTGAGAGAATCCCATGTAAATAATCTCACAGTGCTGTAGTGTGGCTCTCAAAAACTCCCAGTAAAATATACACCAAGGACCAACACCTGTTGAAATAAGAACAGAACTCAGTTAATAAAGAAGTGGACATTAGTAAAATAAAGTATAGAATAGATTTACTCAATAAAATTAGAACATTGTAATTTTCTTTGGTAAATTTATTGGAGTAAAAAAAAAAGAGGAAAAATAAAGTAACTTGCAATAAGGAAAAGTTTAGCAAAGAGTATGGAATGTCAAGAAATCTTGACAGAATTCCTTGAATAATTTTTGCTCATACCAAAAAAAAAAAAAAAAAAAAATAGAGCCTTCACTGGTGATCCAGTGGTTAAGAACTGTCCTTCCAGTGTAGGGGCATGTGGATTCAAACCCTGGTCAGGGAACTAAGATCCCAAATACCTCAGGCAACTAAGCCCACACCCTGCAACTATAGAGCCCCTGTGCCTCAACAAAAGATCCTACATACCGCAACAAAGATCCAACCTGTAAGACTCTAGTTCAAGATGAATTTATTCAGCTTTTAAAGATAAGACAATTGCTCTGTGAAATAGACTTACCCCAAAATTTAAAATGTTTTTATAAAAGAACTTCAAAATGTGTTTAGTTAAGCTGCATAAACCTGTTACAAAACTGGCAAACAAAACAACAAAAACAGGGGAAAACCATAGATTAATCTCATTTACAAATGTAAGTACAAACATCTCAGGTTAAACCTTTACAAATTATAACCAGTAACTTTTTCAGAGAATAATATAAAGGTCTAGGATTTATTCTAGAAATGTAATAACAGTTCACATTGAGAAATCTACTTATATACTTTAACTAGATTAGCACATTCAGAGAATATTATACACTTATCTTATTAAAAATGTCATTTCTCATGAATCAATAGCATTATTAATAAAGAAAACTAGAAATAAATAGATTCCTCCCTGATTTAGTTAAGAAAATTGCCAGAGAAACTTAGCAAACATCATAATGGTGAAACATTAAAACCCTTCCCATTTAAGTCTTGACCAGGATAAGAATGCCTAATACCATCATGGCTACCAAAACTGGGAATCTACCAGTGCAACAAGGCAAGAAAAGAAAATAGAAAATTTTGAGTAAGAAACTCAAACTTTTGTTATTTGCATATAATAGAATTGTCTGAAAGAAGGATGGTAAAACAGATTGATACCTTGTCAACATACAAAAATCAGTCACTTTAGATTAAGCTGTAAGACGAAGGGAACTTACATGGGGGCTATGAAACAACCTGAGGGGATGGGATCGGGGAACAAAGAAGGAGGGGTCTAGGTGGAAGGGATCAGGGATATACCTATGACTGATTTGGGATTATGTATAGCTGTAAACAACAAAACTCTGTAAAAGATCTAAAACAATAAATTTGCTGTATACTTGAAACTAATGCAATGTTGTAAATCAACTATACCCCAATAAAAGAGTAATAGTGTGTAACAAAAAAAACCATTTTACAAGTAAAAAGGCTCATTAAAAAATGAAATATAAAAGAATTTCAATAGCAATAAAAATTATTTGAAGTGCCATGAGCAAACTTAGCAGAATGTTTAAGTATGTATAGTAAATTTAAATAAGTTATTTTAAATAGGACAAGAAAATATAATAGTGTAAAGATAATTATACCCAAATAAATATGTAAATTAAATGCAGTTCTAAGTAAAATCTCAACATAATTTTAAAAATCAAGGTTATGAGTTAAAAAATTCATTTGAAAGAGAAAACATATGAAAATATACTAAAAATTCTCAAAAGATAAATAATGAGAACTTAAGTTAGAAAGGATGGTCATTCCTCTGTTTTATACTTTTCTTTTGAGAAGAGTTTCTGCTCCACCTCATAGGGAGATACTTTTGGGATAAATGTTCTGAGAAAAGGGGTTTGGGATGCTGGCATTCTCCTCCTTAAGATGGTTGAGTAATTTCTTTGCAGATTCTAACCTCCTTCCATTTAAATCCTAGAGTATAGACCTGTAGGGAAGAAAAAGAAACCCTCACTTTGGCTGAAGACCAAATTACATACTCTTACACAATGTTTTAGAAGTTTATATTTTCAAGAGGTTACTGGGCAGTGCCTAACCAATGTAAACCAGACATTGTGCATTTTCATCCTTATCAGACTCTAAGTGTCTACCAAATTTTTTAGAAATCCAAAGAAGGATGGTGAATGATGAGCAACTCCAAATCTCCAGTAAGGAAGTCACTTTATGGAATTTCAGAATGAACCAAAAAGCAAAAAAGGCACTCGTTAATTTATGATACAGTTCAAATTTTAAATAATGTGAAAATGATGTTGAGGTAACCTGATATCTATTTATTTTTAAGAAATTATTTGTTGGGGCTTCCCTGGTGGTCCAGTGGGTAAGGACACCGCCTTGCAGTGCAAGGGGCGCCTGTTCGATCCCTGGCCTGAGAGGATCCCACGTGCCGCGGAGTGGCTGGACCAATGTGTCCAACTACAGAGCCGGATGCATGCGCCTGGAGCCCGCGCTCTGCTACAAGGGGGACCGCTGCAATGGGAGGCCCACACAGACCAAAAGAGCAAAGATAAATGAATGAAAGATCAATAGAAGGGGCCAAAAAAATATATTTTTTTAAATTATTCATTGCAGCAGACATAAAACAACTTTCGTATGATTAAACACTCAAATAGAAAGCACCTACAGCCTTATTGAGAGAAATTAGGAGATTATTTTGGCAATTGTGAAAGAGGCCATTTTTTTTTAAGATTTATTTATTTATTTATTTTGGTGGGGTGGGGTGGGGAGGGAGGGGAGCAGGTGGGCCACTTCTATTGGTCTTTCATTTGTCCATTTTCATCCATCTTTGTTCTTTGGCCCATGTGGGCCTCCCATCGCAGTGGCCTCTGTTGTCGCAGAGCACCGGCTCTGAGCACATGCACTCCAGAGCTCCGGCTCGGTAATTGGACACATGGGTCCAGCCGCTCCACAACACATGGGATCTTCCCAGGCCAGGGATCGAACAGGCGACCCTTGTACTGCAAGACGGTGTCCTTACCCACTGGACCACCAGGGAAGCCCCCAGAGGCCATTTTTGAACAACATTAAACCCCAAATAAGTTTTAAAAATGAATGATTTGCTAAATAAAAATTAACAATTTCTGCCTAATAAGATGCAGCAGAAAAGTTAAAAGACAATTAACAGACTGGAAGAAAATACTTGCCACAAATATGACAGAGAAAGGAGAACTATCTAAGAGTTCTACAGTTCAACAAGGAAAAGCAAATAACCTGGAAAAGGAACAATAGCTATAAGCTGACAGTTCATAGAAAAAATAAAAATGAGCAGCATATATCTGAAAATATACCTACAGTCACCAGTATTCAGGAAAACTCAAATCCAATTAGTAATTTTTTCCCCATCAGTTAGCAATACTTTAAAGATCAATGATAGCCAGTGCTGACTAGTATGCAAACTAGTGTTCTCATGAATTGTTGGTTTGTAAATAATCTGGTTCAACCTGATAGTATTTTTCAAATTTATGATTTAATATATTCTTTGACCACCAGTTATATCTTAAACACCTATATTTGCTGTCCTTGTCCTTTCCTGTAATAATGCCCTAGCTAGGTCCTCACCCTTTGTATGTGATAATGGGAGCCAAAGACCAAAAGAGCAAAGATAAATGAATGAAAGATCAATAGAAGGGGCCAAAAAAATATATTTTTTTAAATTATTCATTGCAGCAGACATAAAACAACTTTCGTATGATTAAACACTCAAATAGAAAGCACCTACAGCCTTATTGAGAGAAATTAGGAGATTATTTTGGCAATTGTGAAAGAGGCCATTTTTTTTTAAGATTTATTTATTTATTTATTTTGGTGGGGTGGGGTGGGGAGGGAGGGGAGCAGGTGGGCCACTTCTATTGGTCTTTCATTTGTCCATTTTCATCCATCTTTGTTCTTTGGCCCATGTGGGCCTCCCATCGCAGTGGCCTCTGTTGTCGCAGAGCACCGGCTCTGAGCACATGCACTCCAGAGCTCCGGCTCGGTAATTGGACACATGGGTCCAGCCGCTCCACAACACATGGGATCTTCCCAGGCCAGGGATCGAACAGGCGACCCTTGTACTGCAAGACGGTGTCCTTACCCACTGGACCACCAGGGAAGCCCCCAGAGGCCATTTTTGAACAACATTAAACCCCAAATAAGTTTTAAAAATGAATGATTTGCTAAATAAAAATTAACAATTTCTGCCTAATAAGATGCAGCAGAAAAGTTAAAAGACAATTAACAGACTGGAAGAAAATACTTGCCACAAATATGACAGAGAAAGGAGAACTATCTAAGAGTTCTACAGTTCAACAAGGAAAAGCAAATAACCTGGAAAAGGAACAATAGCTATAAGCTGACAGTTCATAGAAAAAATAAAAATGAGCAGCATATATCTGAAAATATACCTACAGTCACCAGTATTCAGGAAAACTCAAATCCAATTAGTAATTTTTTCCCCATCAGTTAGCAATACTTTAAAGATCAATGATAGCCAGTGCTGACTAGTATGCAAACTAGTGTTCTCATGAATTGTTGGTTTGTAAATAATCTGGTTCAACCTGATAGTATTTTTCAAATTTATGATTTAATATATTCTTTGACCACCAGTTATATCTTAAACACCTATATTTGCTGTCCTTGTCCTTTCCTGTAATAATGCCCTAGCTAGGTCCTCACCCTTTGTATGTGATAATGACTTACACTTCAACATCAACCAAGTCCATTCCCAAGGTCACAACTCAGTTTCTCTCCACACATTCAGCCACGGTTCCCCAACCATACTCCCAGGTTTAAAGGGACTTCCAGTCTCAGCCTCATTCTTTGACAGACTTGGTAGCTTCTCCTCACAACCATCTTGGCAAAAGGTAAATAACTGCCTTCCGTGTTCCAGAAAGTAGAGTGCAGCAGGAGGCTAAGAGTATATATGTGAGTGGGATTTTGAGAAAACTGTGGAGTGTGTGCCCTGTCCAATATAATTTATATTTATATGTGAAATATTCTAATTGTTAAATAGTTCACTAAGATTTGTTAATTCACTTTTTTTAAACAAAGGAAACAACTTAGCTCATAAGCAATTTCTTGGTAAGTCTGAACTCTTTCCCTGACCACCAATCCAGTATTACCCACATTTGTGGTTAGTTTCCCATGGGGTTTCCCGGTGTCCTAACCTGCCCAAACATCTTAGGTAGGACCATCACAATCCATCAGAGGCTGTAGAAATAATCTCCCAAAAGCAAAGGTCGTATTATGGTCACTGAAAAAGGCATCCCTGGCTCCTCTGTAGATGTGTGTACCTCTTCCCCAAGTTCTGAATACCAAGGGAATAGAATGCTGGTGAACACCTTTAGTTAAGCCACTTCAAAATCCTAACACTCTTCTTTTAGACAAGCATGCCTGCTCATCTTTTCACTACAAAATCAATAAAATGAGCAGCATATATCTGAAATATACCAAGTCACCAGTATTCAGGAAAACTCAAATCCAATTAGTAATTTTTTCCCCATCAGTTAGCAATACTTTAAAGATCAATGATAGCCAGTGCTGACTAGTATGCAAACTAGTGTTCTCATGAATTGTTGGTTTGTAAATAATCTGGTTCAACCTGATAGTATTTTTCAAATTTATGATTTAATATATTCTTTGACCACCAGTTATATCTTAAACACCTATATTTGCTGTCCTTGTCCTTTCCTGTAATAATGCCCTAGCTAGGTCCTCACCCTTTGTATGTGATAATGACTTACACTTCAACATCAACCAAGTCCATTCCCAAGGTCACAACTCAGTTTCTCTCCACACATTCAGCCACGGTTCCCCAACCATACTCCCAGGTTTAAAGGGACTTCCAGTCTCAGCCTCATTCTTTGACAGACTTGGTAGCTTCTCCTCACAACCATCTTGGCAAAAGGTAAATAACTGCCTTCCGTGTTCCAGAAAGTAGAGTGCAGCAGGAGGCTAAGAGTATATATGTGAGTGGGATTTTGAGAAAACTGTGGAGTGTGTGCCCTGTCCAATATAATTTATATTTATATGTGAAATATTCTAATTGTTAAATAGTTCACTAAGATTTGTTAATTCACTTTTTTTAAACAAAGGAAACAACTTAGCTCATAAGCAATTTCTTGGTAAGTCTGAACTCTTTCCCTGACCACCAATCCAGTATTACCCACATTTGTGGTTAGTTTCCCATGGGGTTTCCCGGTGTCCTAACCTGCCCAAACATCTTAGGTAGGACCATCACAATCCATCAGAGGCTGTAGAAATAATCTCCCAAAAGCAAAGGTCGTATTATGGTCACTGAAAAAGGCATCCCTGGCTCCTCTGTAGATGTGTGTACCTCTTCCCCAAGTTCTGAATACCAAGGGAATAGAATGCTGGTGAACACCTTTAGTTAAGCCACTTCAAAATCCTAACACTCTTCTTTTAGACAAGCATGCCTGCTCATCTTTTCACTACAAAATCAATCAAGTGATGCTTCCCAGAACAGTGTAAATCTGCTTAAATCATGCTCTCTCCCTTCCTCCAGAAAGAGATGCGTCTGGTAAATCATGGACTGAAAAACTCAGATTACTTCTGTCTACTAATCCCCCAAACACATGATGACTGATGGAAAAGCCATTCATTGAAAGAAATGTGGACAAAAATAGCAAATAAAAAATGTGTTCTTCCTTCTTATAGAGAAAGAATTAAGAGACAACCACCTTCAACTTAAAGAACAAGGTTACTTTATTCGGTTGAGAGAGTAGACACTGTTTTTACAGAGTAATGAACCACATTTTTTTCTGCCACACAGAATTCTGATGCTGTCAAGTATGCTAAGACAGATGATCCTATTTAAAATTATATTTTACAAAGCAAAGCAGATATAACTCAGTAACTGTGCATCTAATTGACTTAATTGCCTCATTTATCACATGACTTAAGTGAGCTGATGTTTTCTACTCTGCTTCAGCCATGTAATTCTTGTAATGTAAGAGCTGAGACATGGTGCCAGGCCTGAGCGAGAAGTTCTCTCTCCTGAGAAAAGATATCGTTGGAGTGGTGTTGGCTTTGGGTTCCAGTATATTGAAAAATCAATGTCCATTTGTGCAACCAACACATATGGCTTTCTTCCAGGCTGATGATGGCTTTGGGAGGCTGACTATCACCTAATTAAGTCAGATCAGCTTACCCAGCACCCGAGTTACAGTTGGCAAAGTGACTTTGTCATTAAAACCCAGTTTATCATTCCTGTTGGTGTTTTTCTTCCCATTTCAAACTCTCCTATCCATTTCTCCTGAACCCATAGCACCGTTTTTTCCTCTGTAGATAACAGACCAGTGGCTCCAAAATTTAACATTTCAAAGGGACTCAGCATGACATTTGGTGCTCAAAGGATAAACAACTTTTTCACATATCTGTGTCTCTCATTAGAGACAGGAAAATACACATCACTTAGGTATGTTTCAAAATTGACAGTTTTTTAAAGATTTTTTAAAGTTTTTGGCCTCTTTTATTGGTTATTTATTTATTTATTTATTTTCACCTATGTTTATTCTTTGGCCTGTGTGGGTCTCGCATTGCAGTGGCCTCTCTTATTGCAGAGCACCAGGTCTGGGCGCATGCACTCCAGAGCACTGGCTTGCAATTGGACACACTGACCCAGCTGCTCCTTGGCATGTGGGATCTTCCTGGGCCAGGGATCGAACTGGTGCCCTTTGCACTGAAAGATGGACTCTTTACCCACTGAACCACTAGGGAAGCCCCAAAATAGACATTTTTATAAGTCAGAGCCAGCTTTGTAATAGGCTCAATTGAAATTTGTTGGCTTAGCTGTCTTTTTAAGTAAATCAACAAGGCTAGTTCGTCTAATGTGTTGGTATGTTCCAGTAAACAGAGTCCAGATGACATTTAACATAGGCTTTAAAAAATTAATTACTATTAAAGTAATACCATTTCCCCATTTATTAAATGGAGTGTCAATCTAAATTGCAAATGCTAGACTTTTCCCCAAAAGTTCTCTTTCTCTGGAGAATATCCTAGAGTGATAGTCACTGGCAGCAGAAGCTCTGGCAAAGCAATGGGTTTCTTCCCCCTGGAATCTGCCAAGAGTAACAAATAGTTCTGTTAGGAAGTGCCAGCTCAGCCACTAAGCATAGTGACAAGGTTCTTACTTGAGTCCATCATGTGAAGATTTCTCTTTCTATTAGTTTGGAATATTTTGATTACAGGTAACAGAAACTAACTGGCTTGTATTGAGAGAAAAGAAAAAGTATACATATATAAATTTGCAAGGATACCAAGGATGGCACAGAAGCAATTAGGATAGAGAACCCATCTTAGAGACTGGGAAAAAGGGATGTAATCTCCGGTGTTTTTCTTCCCATTTCAAACTCTCCTATCCATTTCTCCTGAACCCATAGCACCGTTTTTTCCTCTGTAGATAACAGACCAGTGGCTCCAAAATTTAACATTTCAAAGGGACTCAGCATGACATTTGGTGCTCAAAGGATAAACAACTTTTCACATTCTGTGTCTCTCATTAGAGACAGGAAAATACACATCACTTAGGTATGTTTCAAAATTGACAGTTTTTTAAAGATTTTTTAAAGTTTTTGGCCTCTTTTATTGGTTATTTATTTATTTATTTATTTTCACCTATGTTTATTCTTTGGCCTGTGTGGGTCTCGCATTGCAGTGGCCTCTCTTATTGCAGAGCACCAGGTCTGGGCGCATGCACTCCAGAGCACTGGCTTGCAATTGGACACACTGACCCAGCTGCTCCTTGGCATGTGGGATCTTCCTGGGCCAGGGATCGAACTGGTGCCCTTTGCACTGAAAGATGGACTCTTTACCCACTGAACCACTAGGGAAGCCCCAAAATAGACATTTTTATAAGTCAGAGCCAGCTTTGTAATAGGCTCAATTGAAATTTGTTGGCTTAGCTGTCTTTTTAAGTAAATCAACAAGGCTAGTTCGTCTAATGTGTTGGTATGTTCCAGTAAACAGAGTCCAGATGACATTTAACATAGGCTTTAAAAAATTAATTACTATTAAAGTAATACCATTTCCCCATTTATTAAATGGAGTGTCAATCTAAATTGCAAATGCTAGACTTTTCCCCAAAAGTTCTCTTTCTCTGGAGAATATCCTAGAGTGATAGTCACTGGCAGCAGAAGCTCTGGCAAAGCAATGGGTTTCTTCCCCCTGGAATCTGCCAAGAGTAACAAATAGTTCTGTTAGGAAGTGCCAGCTCAGCCACTAAGCATAGTGACAAGGTTCTTACTTGAGTCCATCATGTGAAGATTTCTCTTTCTATTAGTTTGGAATATTTTGATTACAGGTAACAGAAACTAACTGGCTTGTATTGAGAGAAAAGAAAAAGTATACATATATAAATTTGCAAGGATACCAAGGATGTCACAGAAGCAATGTGAGGATAGAGAACCCATCTTAGAGACTGGGGATGAATAAAGGCACTTCAGTTTTTTTTACCAAAAGGGTGGAAGCCAGGGTCTTTTACCCAAACAGGATGGTCTAGAGCTGCTGCTACATGCAGGATATCATGGCAGTGGCTGCTGTTGCTGCTATGAATGAATCTAAATGGTCCTTTTGGTTTTCTGACCCTCACTACAGAATCATTGCCCCATGTTAGAGCTTCTGGTTGACTGAGACTGGGATATTTGCCTCTGTCTGTCAGATGCTGCTCTGATGATCTCTGGTTTCCCCCTAGAATGAAAGGGGGGATGGTGGGGAACTGCCCTGTATGACAAATGTTCTCTATGCTCAGAAGATGAGCACCTGAACAGGAAGATGTGAATGAAACCTGCCAAAGAGGCCGTTTATCAACTGTCCAGCATATGCTTAGAACTCCCAGAATTTGTGGTTAAAACAAGATGCTAGAGGGCTTCCCTGGTGGTCCAGTGGGTAAAGAGTCTGCCTTGCAGTGCAGGGGGCACCGGTTCTATCCCTGGCCTGGGAAGATCCCACATGCTGTGGAGCGGCTGTACGGGTGTGTCCAATTATGAGCCAGCGCTCTGGAGCACCTGTGCCTAGAGCCAGTGCTCTGCAATGAGAGATTCCACTGCAATGGGAGGCCCACACAGGTCAAAGAATAAACACAGATGAAAATAAATAAAAAACCAATAAAAGAGACCAAAATTAAAAACAACAACAACAACAACAACAAGATGCTAGAAATGGAGTATATGGTCGTTTGTGCTCAGCATTCCAAAAAACCTGAAATCTGAAATAAGTCCCTAAAGTTTACAATGATTACATTAGATGTGAAAGGTGTTATAAACTGGAGAAGTGATCCATGGAATGGACATTTCAAGGTCATGGAAATCTGGACAAGTGAGGAAATGTGGTCTACTGAGATGTGTGTAAAGATTCTTACATAAAGAGACATGCAAATGGTTCTTGGTAGAAGAACACTAAAAGGGAAAAAAGAGGAATAAGCAAGTTAGGAAGTAGACTCTCCAATAAAATTTCAAAGTTAGGATGAAATATAAATCATCTCCTTCCTGAAACACTCTTGTGTTAGTCAACTTGGGCTCTAAAACAGAATACCATAGATTAATTGACTTTAAAGAACAGAAATGTATTTTCCTTTAGTTCTGGAGGCTGAAAGTTCCATATCAAGTTGCTGATAGTTTTGGTTCCTGGTAAGAGCACTCTTCCTGACTTTTAGAGGTTCACCATCTCTGTCATCATCACCAGATGGTCAATACCAAAATCAGATTGATTATGTTCTTTGCAGATAAAGATGGAGAAGTTCTATTCAGTCAGCAGAAAAAAAAAAAAAAAGACCTGGAGGTGACTGTGGCTCAGATCATGAGCTCCTTACTGTAAAATTCAGGCTTAAATAGAAGAAAGTAGAGGGAAACCACTAGACCACTCAGGTATGACCTAAATCATATCCTGTGTGATTACACAGTGAAAGTGATGAATACATCTGGCAGAGAGAGTGCCTGAAGAATCATGAACAGAGGTTTGTAACACTGTACAGGAGGCAGTGACCAAAACCATTCAAAGGAAAAGAAATGCAACAGGGAAAAGTGGTTTTCTGAGGAGGAGTTACAAATATCCAAGAAAATAAATGAAAGGCAAAGGAGAAAGGGAAAGATATACCTAATTGAATGTAGAGTTCTACAGAAAAATAAGGAGAGATGAGAGCCTTCTTAAGAGAATAACAAAGAAATAGAGGAAAACAAAAAAATGGGAGAGACTAAAGACCTCTTCAAAAAAAAAATCAGAGACACGAAAGGAACATTTTATGCAAAGATGGGACAAAAAAGGACAGAAATGGCAAGGGTCTAACAGAAGCAGAAGAGATTAAGGAGAGGTGGCATGCATATACAAGAGAACTATACAAAAAAGCCTTAATGACCCAGATAAAACATGATATTGTAGTCACCCATAATAAGAGCAAGACATGGAGTGTGAAGTCAAGTGGGCTTTAGGAAGCATTACTACAAACAAAGCTAGTGGAGATGATTGAATTCCAGTGAATCTATTTCATATCCTAAAAGATGATGCTGTTAAAGTGCTACACTGGGTATGTTATCAAATTTGGAAAACTCAGCAGTAGCCACAGGACTAGAAAAGGTCAGTTTTCATCCCAATCACCCAAAACGGCAATGCCAAAGAGTGTTCAAACAGTCATAGAATTGTGCTCATTTCATATGTTAGCAAGGTAATACGCAAAATCCATCAAGCTTGGTTTTAGAAGCATGTGAACCAAGAACTTCCAGATGTACAAACTGGGTTTAGAAAAGTCAAAGGAACCATAGATCAAACTGCCAACATCTGTTGGATTATAGAAAAAGTGAGGGAATTCCAGAAAAGCATCTACCTCTGCTTCATTGACTATGCTAAAGTTTTTGATTGTGTGGAATCAACAACAGACTGTGGAAAATTCTTAAAGAAATGGAAACACTAGACTACATTACTGTTTCCTGAGAAACCTGTATGCAGGTTGAGAAGCAACAGTTAAAACTGGATACAGAACAATGGACGGGTTCAAAATTGGGAAGGGAGTACATCAAGGCTGTATATATCACCCTTCTTATTTAACTTATATACAGAGTACATCACGCAAAATACTGTGCTGAATTAATCACAAGCTGGAATCAAGATTGCCAGGAGAAATATCAACGACCTCAGATATACCTCAGATGATACCACTCTAATGGCAGAAAGTGAAGAGGAACTAAAGAGCGCCTTGATGAGGGTGAAAGAGGAGAGTGAAAAAGCTAGCTTAAGACTCAATATTCAAAAAACTAACATCGTGGCATTCGGTCCCATCACTTAATGGCAACTAGGTGGGGTAACATTGGAAACAGTGACAGATTTATTTTCTTAGGCTCCAAAATCGCTGTGAACAGTGACTGCAGCCAGGAAATTAAAAGATGCTTCCTCCTTGGAAGGAAAGCTAAGACAAACAGTATATTAAAAAAGCAGAGACATTGCCTACAAAGATCCATATAGTCCAAGTTATATTTTTTCCAGTAGTCCTGTATGAATATGAGAGTTGGACCACAGAGAAGACTGAATGCAGAAGAATTCATGCTTTTGAAATGTGGTGCTAGAGAAGACTCTTGAAAGTCCCTTGGACTGCAAGGAGATCAAACCAATCAGTCCTAAAGGAAATCAACCCTGACTATTCATCAGAAAGATTGATGCTGAAGCTGCAATACTCTGGCCACCTGTTGTCAAGAGACAACTCATTGTAAAGCCCTAATGCTGGGAAAGACTGAGGGCAGGAGGAGAAGTGGGTGACAGAGGTTGAGATGGTTGGGTGACATGACCAACTCAATAGACATTAGTTTCAGCAAACTCTGGGAGATAGTGAAGGACAGGGAAGCCTGGCATCCTGCAGCCCATGGGTTCACAAAAATTTGGATATGGCTGAGTGGCTGAACAACAAATCTCACTGTGTGTTCAGATGACCTCTTCTTTGTTCAAACATGGTGGAGAAAGAGTAGTTCTGGTGTCTCTTTCTCTTCTTATAAGAACACTAATCCCATCTGGTGCCCCAGCTTCATGACCTCATCTAAATATGACTACCTCCCAAAGGCCCCACCTGCAAATACCATTACACTGGAATTAGGACTTTAGCATGTGGATTTTGGTAGGACATACTCAGCCTACAACAACTCTCTTCTTCTGGGTGCCACACTTGCATGTATAGCGTCAGTCCTCATTGACAACTCCTGTTTCCTTTCCATTGTTATCCATTGCTTTCCTCTCTTCCCGTCTTCTTGCTCTTCTTGGATGATCTTATCCATACCCACATTTAGGAAGCACTGCTCAGCTGGTAAAGAATATGCCGGCAGTGTGGGAGACCTGGGTTCAATCCCTGAGTTGGGAAGATCCCCTGGAGGAAGGCATGGCAACCCACTCCAGTATTCTTACCTGGAGAAAACCCATGGACAGAGAAATCTGGTGGGCTACAGTCCATGATGGTAACAAAGAGCTGGATGACTGAATGACTAAGCACACATGCATGGGAAGAAAATTTCTTGTGAATTCATCCCTATACTAGACCTGTAACTTAAGTTTGCTCTAATCTACAAAACTGCTTTTTTGATATCACTTCTTGGGATATCACTTTAAAGTGAAAATATCAAAACTAAACTTATAACCTGCTCTTTTCCCCACCTCAAACCCCCCCTAAACAACATACATACAAGCATGCATGCATGCATGTATAAATACCCAATCTTTTCCAGCATCCTGTTACAAGAGTGGTACTACTGTGAATCATACTACAAATTTACACTTATTAGCATGACTAGAACCTGTTAGTTTCTTGGTCAGTCAGTCAAAATATCAATTGTAATCATCTCCTAATTGTTCCATCATTGTTTGGAACTCTGGCAAAACAACTATCAACCAGACAGGCAAAGCCCCCAACTATGTTAAGAATCATATGATACAGTAAAATGCTGTGCTGTGCAGTCATGACTGACTCTTTGCAACCCCATGGATTACAGCCTGCCAGGTTCTTCTGTCCATAGGGATTTTCCAAGAAATATTGGAAATATTGTCATTTCCTTCCCCAGGGAACTTCCCAACCCAGGATTGAACCCACATCTCTTACATCTAGCTTCATGACCTCATCTAAATATGACTACCTCCCAAAGGCCCCACCTGCAAATACCATTACACTGGAATTAGGACTTTAGCATGTGGATTTTGGTAGGACATACTCAGCCTACAACAACTCTCTTCTTCTGGGTGCCACACTTGCATGTATAGCGTCAGTCCTCATTGACAACTCCTGTTTCCTTTCCATTGTTATCCATTGCTTTCCTCTCTTCCCGTCTTCTTGCTCTTCTTGGATGATCTTATCCATACCCACATTTAGGAAGCACTGCTCAGCTGGTAAAGAATATGCCGGCAGTGTGGGAGACCCGGGCCCAACCCATGCGTTGGGAAGATCCCCTGGAGGAAGGCATGGCAACCCACTCCAGTATACTTACCTGGAGAAACCCATGGACAGAGAAATCTGGTGGGCTACAGTCCATGATGGTAACAAAGAGCTGGATGACTGAATGACTAAGCACACATGCATGGGAAGAAAATTTCTTGTGAATTCATCCCTATACTAGACCTGTAACTTAAGTTTGCTCTAATCTACAAAACTGCTTTTTTGATATCACTTCTTGGGATATCACTTTAAAGTGAAAATATCAAAACTAAACTTATAACCTGCTCTTTTCCCCACCTCAAACCCCCCCTAAACAACATACATACAAGCATGCATGCATGCATGTATAAATACCCAATCTTTTCCAGCATCCTGTTACAAGAGTGGTACTACTGTGAATCATACTACAAATTTACACTTATTAGCATGACTAGAACCTGTTAGTTTCTTGGTCAGTCAGTCAAAATATCAATTGTAATCATCTCCTAATTGTTCCATCATTGTTTGGAACTCTGGCAAAACAACTATCAACCAGACAGGCAAAGCCCCCAACTATGTTAAGAATCATATGATACAGTAAAATGCTGTGCTGTGCAGTCATGACTGACTCTTTGCAACCCCATGGATTACAGCCTGCCAGGTTCTTCTGTCCATAGGGATTTTCCAAGAAATATTGGAAATATTGTCATTTCCTTCCCCAGGGAACTTCCCAACCCAGGATTGAACCCACATCTCTTACATCTCCTGCTTTAGCAGGCGGATTCTTTACCACTGAGCCACATGGAAGCCATGATATAGTAATAGGATACACAAAATAAAAAATAAATAGGGTAATGTAGTAGAGTGTGACTGAGAAGGCTGGAGAGCTAGGGGAGCCCACTCAAAAAGTACCAAATGATTTGAGACTTGGATGGTGAAAAAGTGACCTTGTTGAGAAAGAATATTCAAGCAGAAGGAGCAGCAGCTGTGAAGGTCTTGAGATGACGATGAGTTTCATGTGTTCTAGGAGCTAAATGTAGAACCAATGTGGCCAGAGAACAGTGAAATAGGTGAATAATGGAGGAAGGTGGGACCAGGAATTTCTATAAAACAGTGATATTCATATTAGATGGAGTAAGAAAGTAACACAACAACAAAAGAAAGCAAGTCAGCAGTTGAAGGAAAATACTGACTTTTTGTTATACCTCCTGAGATATGAGAGATTGTTTTGGGATATCCTCAATCTTGAAATCTACTTTCATACTGTTTGCAGGCATATGTGGACCTTTATCTGTTGTCTCTAAAGACACTCCATGGTAAAAGGACCAATTTTCTGCCATGTTCAGAAAATTGTGAGAGGACTGGAAATTTTGGCTAATATGTTCCTCACATACAAAGGCTTGAACATTAGAATTCTATTGACATTTAATTGCTGGCATGTGTAGGCTGATAAGTGTTACCAAATGTCTTCCTAAATAAGTAGGGGTTAATGTGGAAAGAAACATTTCTCTATTGGTTAAATGGTGAAAGCAGTAATCATTATTCTCAGAGGCTGAATGCTAATAGATTTTATGGGCATGTCAAGAAGCCAATCAATGGCAGACTTGTAGTAAAATAGCAGAGCAAAGATAATATACGAAGTAGATGGGAGTCAAATGTGGAAAACATCTGACCTTCTCACTGAAAGTATCTAGTCTAATGAGCATACTTTTTACTGGTTTGGAACCCATAAATTTCAATGGAGTATCTTCAGTTTCACTGTGAACATGTATATATGGATAGATGTAAAATTTTTTAAACTAAAGGAAACCAACCTTATAACTTCATAACCTTAAATTTTTTTTATCAAAGTGAAACTTATATAATACAATACTGAACAGTTTTAAAGTATGTAATTCAGTGACAGTATGTTCATAATGTTGTACAACTGCACTTGAAACAAGTGAAAAATATAGTTCCAAAAGTGAAAGCAACACAAATGTCCATCAGTGGATAACTGAATAAATAAAACATTATATATCCATATGATTGGCTGTTATACATAAGTGTGACGTACTGATACATCCAGCAATGTGGATAAACTTAATAAGCATGCTAAGGGAAAATAAAAAAAAAAACAGACACAACAGGTCACATAAAATCTAAAATAGGAAAATCCATAGAAACTTTATAATTTCTTATGAGTGATGTCTGATTTTCCTTTAAAAATTGTGATAATTATGTAACTATAGGGTCTGTACCTTATTCATTGGTTTTGTCAGCCCATAACATAGTGAGAGAGAAGAGCCCACCATATCAGTTAAGGTTCTTATCAGATTATCAGAGAAGTAAGATGACCAGGATAAATATATGAGTATCTATAAGTATATACATGTATGTATTTAAAGGCATTTATTGTAAAGTTTCTTCAATGATACACGTAAATATTTTATCACAAAATGATAAAATGACCTCACGTAATTATGGAGCAGGAGAAACAGTGTATGTGAAGTTTAGTGTCAGTGTCTGTTGCTGGACCCTGATATCACAGGCAGGTGGTTGGGAGGAGAAGATGGTTGTGGAGTGAGGAAAACAAGGTCAAACTGTAACCTGCAGGTTAGAACTGGAACCCTCAAGAATGAACTGGAACCTGTATTGGTTCCTTATTGCCTCCAAGTTTCAAACTCTGATAATAAGGGTTTGCTTCAGGAGAAGCTGATCGCCCTTTATCAAACTGCTAAACACACATCCGGGCTGAGAGTTAGAGAACTCCGAACAGGAGATACTAGGATCTGGAAGAGTTAAGCACCTGGCTGCTGCCATTCTCTACCAAGAAGCCAGGGGACAGCACCCATAAATTTCAATGGAGTATCTTCAGTTTCACTGTGAACATGTATATATGGATAGATGTAAAATTTTTTAAACTAAAGGAAACCAACCTTATAACTTCATAACCTTAAATTTTTTTTATCAAAGTGAAACTTATATAATACAATACTGAACAGTTTTAAAGTATGTAATTCAGTGACAGTATGTTCATAATGTTGTACAACTGCACTTGAAACAAGTGAAAAATATAGTTCCAAAAGTGAAAGCAACACAAATGTCCATCAGTGGATAACTGAATAAATAAAACATTATATATCCATATGATTGGCTGTTATACATAAGTGTGACGTACTGATACATCCAGCAATGTGGATAAACTTAATAAGCATGCTAAGGGAAAAAAAAAAAAAAAACAGACACAACAGGTCACATAAAATCTAAAATAGGAAAATCCATAGAAACTTTATAATTTCTTATGAGTGATGTCTGATTTTCCTTTAAAAATTGTGATAATTATGTAACTATAGGGTCTGTACCTTATTCATTGGTTTTGTCAGCCCATAACATAGTGAGAGAGAAGAGCCCACCATATCAGTTAAGGTTCTTATCAGATTATCAGAGAAGTAAGATGACCAGGATAAATATATGAGTATCTATAAGTATATACATGTATGTATTTAAAGGCATTTATTGTAAAGTTTCTTCAATGATACACGTAAATATTTTATCACAAAATGATAAAATGACCTCACGTAATTATGGAGCAGGAGAAACAGTGTATGTGAAGTTTAGTGTCAGTGTCTGTTGCTGGACCCTGATATCACAGGCAGGTGGTTGGGAGGAGAAGATGGTTGTGGAGTGAGGAAAACAAGGTCAAACTGTAACCTGCAGGTTAGAACTGGAACCCTCAAGAATGAACTGGAACCTGTATTGGTTCCTTATTGCCTCCAAGTTTCAAACTCTGATAATAAGGGTTTGCTTCAGGAGAAGCTGATCGCCCTTTATCAAACTGCTAAACACACATCCGGGCTGAGAGTTAGAGAACTCCGAACAGGAGATACTAGGATCTGGAAGAGTTAAGCACCTGGCTGCTGCCATTCTCTACCCAAGAAGCCAGGGGACAGCACCAGTAGGCAGGAGCTTCAACACTACCTTGTGCTGTACCAGTCTTCTCAGAGCCAAAAGCCAGGGTGTTCTTAGGGCTTCTGAGTCTGGACTTGAACCGATCACATGAGGGAAAGGTGGATACTGGGAAATGTTGTCCCAACTTAGATGAATTGGCCCAACACAAATCTCTCACAATTACCAGGAATGTTTATGGGAGAAATGAGTAAACAAATACAAGACACAGTGCTTCAGCAAGCATTTTTATACCCTCCTTGCCTGCAGAGTATGTGATAAGAATTTTCTAAGACCAGAAAATGGATTGGGCATCCAATCAGCACTGTTGTTTCAGTATATCTTCACAACATCCCCATGACATCATTTTTTATGTATATATTTTATAGTTATAATTTTTATTACCATTATTAAAATGAAGCGACAGGTGAACAGATTGTTAAATAGCAGTAGGTACTTAGTCTCTGTAGCAAATGACCCAACTAGAAATGACCCAAATTTAGATCTATCCAATTATAAAGTCCATGCTCTGTCTACTGTACCACACTGCCCTCAGCAGGCTCACTTTTACCTCTATTTTGTGTATGTTGAAGTTTTCTGCTGCTGTCTCCTCTATCTTCCTCCTTGCCCCTCCCCTGCCAATAAAAAGGAGGCGCATCCTTTTCTCATTACCATTATTTTGGATATCCAGCTTTTCCAGTGGTGCGTCTGTCAAACGTGGTATAAGGTTCAGCATCAGAAAGTGGGGATTTTCTCTTAGCATATTATTCTCTCCCTCCTGATCTCTTGTGCTCTGGCCTCTGCTGTAGAATCCACTTAGATCTCCTACTACCAATAAGCTACCATGACATCATGAACAAGTCAAATACAGATCGATTTTTTGTCTGTTCATTGATGAATTGTAGAAATCTCCTCCAAAAAGTATGTCATTTTTCAATGACCAAATATTTGACACTATCACAAAAAGACTTAATATATACCTTATATGGCAAAAAAAAAAAAAAGGCAGACTGAAGGATTGTGTATATCATTTGCTTAAGATAAGGTGTAAAATGTTAGTGGCTAATGTTATTTAGCACTTGAGAACCATGAACATGGTTCTGAGCTACAAGTTTTATATTAATTCTCTTTTAAATCTAAGTGACCACCCAATGGAAAAAGTAATTATATACTGAAATTTCTTTTAAAAAAAGATCTGAGACTTCAAGAAGTTACAAAGAAGTTATCCTGCTAAAGGATAAAGATAGAGAGTTATATCTGTTTGAACTCAGAGCTTGACCTTAATTATCATGAAATGATAAATTATGAAATCGTGAAAGGTTTTAAAACTCCCTAGCAAATCCTTTCTATTATTTAACAAATATTCATTGAGTGCCTACTAAGGATTCAAGTAACAATAGTTTAAAAACAGTATAGCATGGGATAAAATGAGAAATACAGTCATAAGAGTTTTTGTATTCTAATAGCTATCTTTATAGTCAGTTTCTGAAGAGCATAGTAATATTTCATGAATGAGAGCCTTTTTGAAGGATCTCTCCAAAAGATTGTTGATTTTGTTTTAGTAAGCAGGAATTAAGTAAATCTTACAACTGCAAGTTTAATTGACTGAATTTTTTTAATGCAAGCTTTGTTTTAAATTTTTTGAAAACAAACTAGCAAAAAAAAAAGTGTTTATCTTCATACATTTTACCATTTTGTTGCAGTGCACTGTGAAGCTAGGGACAGCAGAATGAGAGACTCCAACTTACGGTAGCAAAATGCTCATGGAGATTTCTGCTGCTAGCGCAGCAGATCTTCCCTCTGACTATTTTAGTTTGTGCTTTTGCTATTTGTGCTATCATTTCCACTCTGATTTTCCTAAATTTTTTTCCCCTTTTAATCTTATGTATTTAGCATTTCTACAATGAAGAAAGGCTATGAATTTCTACTGGACTGGGAAATTACATTACTTAGAGAATGCAGAGCACAAGAATGCTGAAGACATAGCCAACATGATATTCTCTAAGGTCTGTTATCTATTTGTTTTTTTGCACATCACATTCTTGATGGCAACTGCTAGTAGATTGCCAGTCCACTTTGTCTAGGGCTCTACCAGAGTGATTTTTTTAACCTAGACCTTGTTTGAGACAATAGAGTCACAGAGATATCTCCTCCACAACATAGGATAAATAACTATGTCTGTTTTAACCTGCTTTTGTGGATATTGCAACATGTATGACAGACAGGATGGGTTCTGATACAAATATCAGTCCTCCTTATATTATATGAATTAATTTGGCTTGATGTGACTTAGAGCATAATCTTTTGTAATGGTATGAGATTTTGTTTTCTTTGTGTAGAATCTGCTCCTCTTTCTTGTTTTTGTTTGCTTTGTTTCAAATGTTATAACCTGAAATCTTATTTTGTGAGGACACTCAAATTTTACTTTATCAACTGAATTGCTTAAATGGAAGTTACTACCTTCAGTCTTGTGAAGGTGAACTACTACCAGTTATCCCTTGCTATGGAGATAGATCATAAGTACCTGGGCTCCATGACTTTTGTCTCCCTGTTTCACCCATTTAATCATGATGGTCTGTGTCCTGTCTATGCTGGGGTAATACTTTGTATGTACTGAATGACTACCATGTGTTACCTGTCAATTTCACAATAATAATGGAGACGGGTATGATTACCTCTGTTTTACCAACAAAAAAAAGTAAGACTCAGGAAGACTTTTCTAGGGTCACACACCAAGATTTAAACCTACATCTATGTGACTTTTAAGCTCAGAGTAACTTAGAGTGAGAAAAGTAACTGTTAGAATGGAAGGAGATATATAATGGTCTTAAAGCATGGGGCTCTGCAGTTGGACTGTTTGGGCTCAAATCCTGGCTCTACCTTAACTTCAAATAAGTTACTTGAACTTTCTGAAACATAGTTTCTTTATCTGTAGAATGGACGTAATTATGTTAATTAACTTTCTGGACAATTGTGGAGACTAAATGTGGTATTGCAGGTGACATCAGTGTTTAAGACAGTGGCTGGCATGTGGGAAGAGTTCAGTATGTGCTGGCTGCTATTGCTAGTGAACTCAAAAATGGTTTGTTAGCAGAACTATTGGTGTCATGATGCTTACTCTGAAGCATCAAGGAAAGTGACTTTGCCAGTTTAAAATTTTGAGTAACCGTTTCATACTCGTCATGTTGGGCAATATCTATGCTGCAAAGAAATGAATTTTTTTTTAAAGGAGTGCTTTCCAAGCTTTGGTGATATTACTAATTTTTTTCTTCTTTCCTGATTCTGTTCTTAAATACAAAGTGGAGTATTCATCAGTTACCACACAATACATGAAGTAGACTCATCGGATAAAGCTCTATTCCTGGAAGACAACCTTGGCTTTGGTTTAAATTGAAAGTTTGGCTTGATGTGACTTAGAGCATAATCTTTTGTAATGGTATGAGATTTTGTTTTCTTTGTGTAGAATCTGCTCCTCTTTCTTGTTTTTGTTTGCTTTGTTTCAAATGTTATAACCTGAAATCTTATTTTGTGAGGACACTCAAATTTTACTTTATCAACTGAATTGCTTAAATGGAAGTTACTACCTTCAGTCTTGTGAAGGTGAACTACTACCAGTTATCCCTTGCTATGGAGATAGATCATAAGTACCTGGGCTCCATGACTTTTGTCTCCCTGTTTCACCCATTTAATCATGATGGTCTGTGTCCTGTCTATGCTGGGGTAATACTTTGTATGTACTGAATGACTACCATGTGTTACCTGTCAATTTCACAATAATAATGGAGACGGGTATGATTACCTCTGTTTTACCAACAAAAAAAAGTAAGACTCAGGAAGACTTTTCTAGGGTCACACACCAAGATTTAAACCTACATCTATGTGACTTTTAAGCTCAGAGTAACTTAGAGTGAGAAAAGTAACTGTTAGAATGGAAGGAGATATATAATGGTCTTAAAGCATGGGGCTCTGCAGTTGGACTGTTTGGGCTCAAATCCTGGCTCTACCTTAACTTCAAATAAGTTACTTGAACTTTCTGAAACATAGTTTCTTTATCTGTAGAATGGACGTAATTATGTTAATTAACTTTCTGGACAATTGTGGAGACTAAATGTGGTATTGCAGGTGACATCAGTGTTTAAGACAGTGGCTGGCATGTGGGAAGAGTTCAGTATGTGCTGGCTGCTATTGCTAGTGAACTCAAAAATGGTTTGTTAGCAGAACTATTGGTGTCATGATGCTTACTCTGAAGCATCAAGGAAAGTGACTTTGCCAGTTTAAAATTTTGAGTAACCGTTTCATACTCGTCATGTTGGGCAATATCTATGCTGCAAAGAAATGAATTTTTTTTTAAAGGAGTGCTTTCCAAGCTTTGGTGATATTACTAATTTTTTTCTTCTTTCCTGATTCTGTTCTTAAATACAAAGTGGAGTATTCATCAGTTACCACACAATACATGAAGTAGACTCATCGGATAAAGCTCTATTCCTGGAAGACAACCTTGGCTTTGGTTTGGCAATTCTAAGTGGGAGGATTAGAGTCCAAAATTGACTCCCTGGAAATGCTGACCAGACAGCAGCTAACAAATCACCCTCCAGCAGGAAGAGTTCCCGGACACTCTGGGCAGGATCAGGGCTTTCACTTTCCATAAATCTCCCACTGGCCATTGTCCTTTCTGGGAACCACCATTATTGCCTTCCATTTTTTCTCTCTTCCTCCTTCCCTCCCACCCTCTTTCCTTCCTTTCTTTTCTTCTATTAGGAAATTAAAGCAGACATCAAAACCAGATACAAAACCAACCCTTTTATATTCCCTGTGTCTTTCATATGACATATGCTGTGTGTATATAAACTTTGAAAGGACTTCAAGGGCAGGGACTTGGTCTGGTCCTGCTCTGAATGTTACTTAAAACACCCAGAACTTCATACTCAGCCAGGGTCACCGAGTCACTGAGGAGGTTGCATTCTCCAAACAAACATTTGTTCGTGAATGTTACTCTTAGTATTCCATGGCATTGGCCATAATACCTCAGATATATTTGAAGAAAATCATATTAAAATAATAACTATATAAGTAATGAAAAATCGGTATTTTGATTTTGGTTGTAAAGATGATCTCTGGAAAAGAAAGGGAAGCCCTGGGTGCCTGGACCAGTGCTCTTCTGTCTGCTTTGCCGTATAACATCTATTAAGTACACAGTGGTATTAACCACTTCAACTATTGAGGTTGATGCTACATGGTCCTTTCTGGATTGGGTGTTTCCTGGAGTTTTTCTATACTGGAACATTCCTCACCTTGGTGAGGTGATTCAGCCTTTCTGCATTCTCTATTTAGCTCATTAACTGAGTTGCCTCTCTGCCAGTGATTTCCAAACATTAGTCTGTGACAAAATGTCACCAGTATGAAGTAAAATAAGAAAAATAAGGATAGTTTAGGGACTTTTTCATAGGGCTAAATTTATTTAATTGAAAGAAAGGCAGTTTACTCTGAGATTATGTAATTCCTATATTTTTGCAACAAAAAAGTCTTTACTTTCATGAAAAGATTTGCAAAAGATGAAAATGAAGGAGCCATGACTTTATACATTGGGAAATGTGAAATGGAGAGCTGTTCTAAGCCACATATGGTATGTGCATGTGTATATGTGTGAGTGTTATGGACAGGCACCACCTCAAGGGGCCATGTGAATGGACAGACTTTTAAAAGGAGGCTTCAAATTGGGGACTCCATGTGACATGTTAGCACCAGTCAGGTGGTCACTAAAGCAGAGGAATTCCTGAAACAGAAGAGACAAAGAGTCCACTGGCCATTGTCCTTTCTGGGAACCACCATTATTGCCTTCCATTTTTTCTCTCTTCCTCCTTCCCTCCCACCCTCTTTCCTTCCTTTCTTTTCTTCTATTAGGAAATTAAAGCAGACATCAAAACCAGATACAAAACCAACCCTTTTATATTCCCTGTGTCTTTCATATGACATATGCTGTGTGTATATAAACTTTGAAAGGACTTCAAGGGCAGGGACTTGGTCTGGTCCTGCTCTGAATGTTACTTAAAACACCCAGAACTTCATACTCAGCCAGGGTCACCGAGTCACTGAGGAGGTTGCATTCTCCAAACAAACATTTGTTCGTGAATGTTACTCTTAGTATTCCATGGCATTGGCCATAATACCTCAGATATATTTGAAGAAAATCATATTAAAATAATAACTATATAAGTAATGAAAAATCGGTATTTTGATTTTGGTTGTAAAGATGATCTCTGGAAAGAAAGGGAAGCCCTGGGTGCCTGGACCAGTGCTCTTCTGTCTGCTTTGCCGTATAACATCTATTAAGTACACAGTGGTATTAACCACTTCAACTATTGAGGTTGATGCTACATGGTCCTTTCTGGATTGGGTGTTTCCTGGAGTTTTTCTATACTGGAACATTCCTCACCTTGGTGAGGTGATTCAGCCTTTCTGCATTCTCTATTTAGCTCATTAACTGAGTTGCCTCTCTGCCAGTGATTTCCAAACATTAGTCTGTGACAAAATGTCACCAGTATGAAGTAAAATAAGAAAAATAAGGATAGTTTAGGGACTTTTTCATAGGGCTAAATTTATTTAATTGAAAGAAAGGCAGTTTACTCTGAGATTATGTAATTCCTATATTTTTGCAACAAAAAAGTCTTTACTTTCATGAAAAGATTTGCAAAAGATGAAAATGAAGGAGCCATGACTTTATACATTGGGAAATGTGAAATGGAGAGCTGTTCTAAGCCACATATGGTATGTGCATGTGTATATGTGTGAGTGTTATGGACAGGCACCACCTCAAGGGGCCATGTGAATGGACAGACTTTTAAAAGGAGGCTTCAAATTGGGGACTCCATGTGACATGTTAGCACCAGTCAGGTGGTCACTAAAGCAGAGGAATTCCTGAAACAGAAGAGACAAAGATTCCATCTTTACAGACAAATCTTTAATATTTTCATTGCTCTTTAGGGATGTATTTTCTTCCTCTCAGATGTACTTGGTGTCCTCTTTAGCCTGATTTCACCTGAATAAAGTTGTTTCATAGGGTAGCCTTTGATGAATAGTCAACAACTTAAAATAGGAAATAAATTAAAAGAAAAAAAATACTGTGGTGCTGTTCCTAATAATAATTGTACTTTAAATAAATACTATGTCTCAAGTTTTTAGAAAATAGATTACACAGCAAGAGTTGATTGATGATGCTTTATTGGGAAGTGCAATCTCAGGATATCAAAAAAGAGAGAGAAAAAAAGAAGTGCTTTCATGTACATAGTGCATTTAATCCTCTCAACACAAATAAAACAAGGTAATGATCTAATTAAAATTTGGCTTTTAAATGCTATTTTTGGCTGTCCTTAGTAATTCCATGGTCAATCATTGAGTGAAGTCTTTAGGAACGTGAGTGGCCCAGGTCCGTGGGTCTACATAGCTGAGGAGTAAGAGAACTGGATTCAAAATCAGGTTTAGCTCCTGTGCTAATGGGATTTCACTATTCCTGACGATTAGCGAAGCTTTTAGAAAAATATCTGGGACCAAGATTATTACCGCAGTTTTAGAGAAAAAGGACATAAATGCATTGGAGAGCTTAGAAACCTGTCTAAAAACAAGTTAGCAAGTTGAATCCAACAGTGTGTAAAAAGAATTTTATAGGAACTCCATGGTGGTCCAGTGGTTAGAATTTGACACATTCATTGCTGGTGTCTGGGGTCTAATCCCTGGTCAGGGAGCTGAGACGCCACATGCTACGCAGCACAGTGAAAAAAAAAAAAAAAAAGGATTTTATACCTTTTTCCAAAGGGGATTTATTCCATGCATTCAAGGAAAGTTCAACATTTGAAAATCAAATGATTTTAACAGATGTAAAAAAAAAAAAATCAAAAAAATCCAAAGTTTATTTACAGAGAAAAAAGAAAACAAAAAACTCAGCAAAGTAGGAGTAGAGAAGAACTTCCTCAACTTGATAAGAACATCTGCAAAAGCCTATAGTAAACTTCATACTCAGAAAGAAAGTTGAAGATTTCTTACTAAGATTAGGGATAAGGAAAGGATTTCCCCTTTTATGACTTCCTTTTAACATTGTACTAAAAGTCTTAACTAATACGTTAAGATGAGCATATTTGCATGTTGGAGGAATGGAGACACAGATGTAGATTATGGACATGTGGACACAGTGGGGGAAGGAGAGAGTAGGATGAATTGATAAAGCTGCATTAAGATTAAAAAAGGAAATAAAGGTATACAAATTGGGAAGGAGGAAATAAAATGTCTTTATTTGCAGATGACTTGATTATTCATGTAGAAAATCCAAAAGAATTGACCATAAATTTCCTGGAGTTAATGAGAAATTTTATAGCAAGTTTTCAGGACACAAAGTTAATCTAAAAAAATCAGTTGCTTTCCTATATCCCTTCAAAGAACAAGTGGAGTTTGAAATTAAAAACAATACCATTTATATTGACAGCCCAATGAATATTTAGGTATACATCTAACAAAACATGTACAAGATTTTTAGAGGAAAAATACAAAACTGATTAGAAAAATCAGCTAAATAAATAAATGAACATTTAGTCTATGTTCATGGATAGAAAGCCTCAGTATCATCAAGGTATCTGTTCTTCCTAATTTGATCAATGCAAATCCAGTGAGAAATTCAGAAAGTTATTTTGTGGACTGTAGAATTTATATCAATGGGTAAAAGACCCAGATTAGCCAACACAATATTGATGAAGGAAAACAAAGTTGGATGAATGACACTACCCAAATTCAAGACTTGCTATCAATCTACATGAACCAAAATAGCATGGTATTGGTGGAAGAATAGATGAATCAATGGAACAGAACAGAGACCCTAGAATTAGGCCCGCACATATATAGGTGATTGATCTTCGACAAAGGAGCAAAGACAGTATAATACAGTGTAGCACAGACCGTATTTTCAACAAGTTATTCTAAAACAGGGGCATCCCTGGTGGCTCACATGGTAAAGAATCCACCTGCAATGTAGACTGGATTCCTGGGTCTGGAAGATCCCCTGGAGAAGAGAATGGCTACCCACTCCAGTATTCTTGCCTGGAGAATTCCATGGACAAGTTCATGGGATAGCAATACAACTGAGCAACTGACATGCTAAAATGGGCATTTAAATGCAAAAACAATGAATGTAGACATAGAGTTTATACTTTTCACAAAAATTAACTCAAAATGGATGATAGACTTAAATGTAAAGTGAAAAAATACAGAACTCCCAGAAGATAACAGAGGAGAAAATATAGATCTTGAGTTTACCCATGACTTTTTAGATACAACAAAGACATGATCCATGACAGAACTAAATTAAGTTCTAAGTTAAGTTCAATTTCTCTGTGAATCTAAGACTGCCCTAAAATATAAAGTCTGTTTAAAAAGCTGCAACAGACTGTGAGTGGGTGAGGATAATTTTATTAAAAGAGTAGTTGACCCCTGGAGAGAGCACTAGACAGGGACCATGGAGAATTGCCTCCAGACCCTGCTCTGTGACTGGTCAGCAGTACCTTGGGGAAAGAACACCTTCTCTAAGCTTTATTTTTCCATGTGAAAAAGAAGCAGGTGGAACAAGTGTTCCCTAAGAATTCTCTGCCACTCCCATTTGCTCAGTTTTGAAACAAAACAATTAAGGATACTGGGAGCTCACATAAGTGATGGGCTTCCTGAGGAGCTGAACAGGTTCTCCTGCTGCAAATTGTCACATTCTCTGCCTGACATGTCCTTTACTAAAGACTCACTTGTTTAAGTCCCTCTCCCTGCAAATATTAAAAGCAGAATAATCCCAGCACTAACCTTGCTCCCTAATGTTGTTACCCTTAGGAACTATTATATCTTAAAGCATAAACTTTAATTAACATTGACCCAGATGCCAACACAATATTGATGAAGGAAAACAAAGTTGGATGAATGACACTACCCAAATTCAAGACTTGCTATCAATCTACATGAACCAAAATAGCATGGTATTGGTGGAAGAATAGATGAATCAATGGAACAGAACAGAGACCCTAGAATTAGGCCCGCATATATAGGTGATTGATCTTGACAAAGGAGCAAAGACAGTATAATACAGTGTAGCACAGACCGTATTTTCAACAAGTTATTCTAAAACAGGGGCATCCCTGGTGGCTCACATGGTAAAGAATCCACCTGCAATGTAGACTGGATTCCTGGGTCTGGAAGATCCCCTGGAGAAGAGAATGGCTACCCACTCCAGTATTCTTGCCTGGAGAATTCCATGGACAAGTTCATGGGATAGCAATACAACTGAGCAACTGACATGGTAAAATGGGCATTTAAATGCAAAAACAATGAATGTAGACATAGAGTTTATACTTTTCACAAAAATTAACTCAAAATGGATGATAGACTTAAATGTAAAGTGAAAAAATACAGAACTCCCAGAAGATAACAGAGGAGAAAATATAGATCTTGAGTTTACCCATGACTTTTTAGATACAACAAAGACATGATCCATGACAGAACTAAATTAAGTTCTAAGTTAAGTTCAATTTCTCTGTGAATCTAAGACTGCCCTAAAATATAAAGTCTGTTTAAAAAGCTGCAACAGACTGTGAGTGGGTGAGGATAATTTTATTAAAAGAGTAGTTGACCCCTGGAGAGAGCACTAGACAGGGACCATGGAGAATTGCCTCCAGACCCTGCTCTGTGACTGGTCAGCAGTACCTTGGGGAAAGAACACCTTCTCTAAGCTTTATTTTTCCATGTGAAAAAGAAGCAGGTGGAACAAGTGTTCCCTAAGAATTCTCTGCCACTCCCATTTGCTCAGTTTTGAAACAAAACAATTAAGGCTACTGGGGAGCTCACATAAGTGATGGGCTTCCTGAGGAGCTGAACAGGTTCTCCTGCTGCAAATTGTCACATTCTCTGCCTGACATGTCCTTTACTAAAGACTCACTTGTTTAAGTCCCTCTCCCTGCAAATATTAAAAGCAGAATAATCCCAGCACTAACCTTGCTCCCTAATGTTGTTACCCTTAGGAACTATTATATCTTAAAGCATAAACTTTAATTAACATGTATTTTGTTGGGTTAGGGGAATCAGAAAAAAATCCGGTATATATTAGGTATTCAATATATTTGTTAAGTGAACAGGTAGATGAATCAGTGATTATAAAGAAGGGTGCAGATGTAAGTAGAGCTTTGTGTATATGAACCTGTGTTAGGGTCATAGAAGGATGAGACCTAGAATGAGGTATAAGGAGAGACACTCTAAGGATAGATTTGCCTGATTCACCCTCATGTGTGAGATTTGCCCTGGTGAACGAATCCATTCCATCCATTTTTAAAAATCAATCATTCATTTAATAAGCAACTACCAAGTGCCAAAAACTGCACTCAGCATCAGGGATTCATTGATGTGAGAACAGAGAGATAATCTCTTCTTCTCAAATTTGACTTGTTCCTTATTAACTGCCCACATAGCAGAGCAGACACCTGGCTTCGACCCACTTTCCTACCCTTGGCATCTTTATGTACTTAAACTAAATTCAAGAAAGAGTTTAAGTGTTCCTTTCATCCAGCTTCTCAAACCTTTACTACTTTGAAAACTAGCTAAAACAGAAACTGGTTATTGGTTTTCCAAATAAATAATGAATAAATGCTGCCCTCTTCTGGAATATTGACTTATAGCAGTGAAAGTTCTTAATTTGTGGGAGGTTTAGATTTAACTTTGGTTAAATCTCACTGTGTTATCAATGGGGAGTTTGATGCGTGGGAAGGTCAGCTTCTCTGTCTGTATCTTGGAAGAGAGGAGAGATCGAACAGGGAATGAAAAATGGGACTGAAATTCTGCTTTCAGATTCTTAGTTCATGGTCCTTCCTCTCAAGCTTGCTAGACTGGAGACATGGTTACAGATACTTTTATTGCTCTTATATGTGTGTTTGGCTATACATTTCCTCTTCATTTTCCATCATATTCAATCTAGAATTTCATCTCTTCCCTATTTCCCTTTCCATGGTGTCGTGACTGACTGATTCTCCAGAGAGAATCAAGGCAGATTAAGAGCTGTCTTAACCAGACTCTCTCTGTATATCTGTCTTCTGAACTTTTGTCTGTCTGACTGTGTGGTATCTTCTGTATATCTCTGGGCCATGGAATTTAATGTTCACTCATTTATGAATATAGTTCTATATAAACAAACCACACATTGTCTTCTCTTCCATCCAGATAAATATTTAGCGAACATTTATTGCTTAGCCCCTACATGTTAGATGTCGTGAACACAAAAACAAGAAAGGCAAGCTCTCTGTTCTCCAGGACTTACTTTGAGGGATGACAGAAAAGTAAGTGAATGATCAGAGGAAGCAGCATGATGAAGTCTCTCGAAGAGAAAGTTCTAGAGATCAATTAAACTCAAAGATATAAATACCTCATAAAATATATGAGACTAAACATTACAAAGAAATCATTCAGCATGATAGTATTTAATTTTCTTTCCATCTATTTCCGTGATTGATATTCACATATTTATATAACTTAAAGTAGCCCCATGGTTTGTAAAGCCATTTGCCTTCTTGGGCTTTCCTGGTGGCTATGCTGGTAAAGAATCTGACTGCAATGCAGGATATCTGGGTTCAATCCCTGGGTTGGAAAGATCTGCTGGAGAAAGGCATGGCACCAGTCCAATATTCTTGCCTGGAGAATTCCATAGACACATGAGCCTGTTGGGCTTCAGTCCATGGGGGTCTCAAAGAGCTGGACACAACTGAGTGACTAACACACAACCACACTTGCTTTATTGAAGATTTGTGTTAACTTGTGACTAGCAAGCTCTGTAGGCTGTTCAATGATGCAAAAGCCAAACTAAAACTAGGAAAACATCTAAAAGTGGGAGTAGAAATCAATGAACTTATGTTTGCAGAATGTTCTGGTTTTGTGTTAACAACGCCTTGAAGCCTATTTTATTATATTATAATGGAATGAAATTTAATTAAAAGAAATTTGATTAGTAGAGGAAAAGAGGTAGTGAATTTCTGAATGGATCTTAGGCAGGTTGTTTATCCCTCCAAGATGCAGATACAGGGCTACCTCTAGCCCATATTGTGCCTTTGTGCAGATTAGAAATGGCACGTCCACTCAGGGTGGGTATAGCGCCCCCAGAAACTAGGCTTGGTTTTGAGAATACCTTATTTCTTTTCACAGAGAAGGTAGAGTACCTTTAATCATTTTCACATCTACTATTAATTTCACCTGTTGAATTTTTATCTTCTACCCTCCAACCACATTTTGACTTCTATGAATCACTGCATGTCACAAAACATTAACCAATAGTATAAACTGTCAGGTAGTCAGATCTCTTTAATTCCTATTTTGTGCTAAAGTACAAAATACTGATGATTTTATAGATACAGAACAGTAGTATTACCTTAGAAAAAGTTCTCTCTTACGGAGAGGCCACGGCTGAAATTATTTGAGAAGGAGAGGAGAGCGTAGACGCTAAGATTCCATTTTCTGGGAGTGTTTTAAATGGAAGAGTATGAGAGGGAAAATGAAAGATTTTTATTCTATATTCTTACAGACTTTTAAAATAATGTTGAGGCAATTCAGCATTTAGTAATGAGGTATCAATTTGAAAATAGCACATTTTTCATTATTTACCCATATAATTTATATTCTTTCTAGAAATCAGAAAATAAGCATAAAAGATAATGAATGAAATGTATCTATTATAGCATACTACAAGATAGCTATTGATAACCTTATATATATATACATATGTTCTTATAATCAGATATGTAAAATATTCCAATAGAAATCACACAAATTATCAGTGAGTATCTTGAAAATACATCAGTGTATGGTTAGTTAGTTTGCTACCTTAGATTTGTCCTCTGATACTTAAATATATTACTTTAAAATGTTTTTACCCTGATTCTGTAGTTATCGATTCTACTGAAATGTCCTAAAGAAGATAAATATAGTTTTAAATTGGAGAGATACATAGACACACATGGGCACATATATTTTTAAAATGGAATTGGCTCTTTTAAATTGTTTTTTCTTTTTTTTCATCTGGGGACTATGTCATGATCATCTATCTATTTTTGTTGATTAATATATATTCTCATTAAAGTTTTTCATATTGTAGTGATCTACAATATGATAATTTATTAGACCAATCTTCCATTTGGGCAGATTTGCATCATTTCGTATTTAGTTCAAGTATAAGACCATTGCCATTTCTAACTTTGTTGGCATATCTTTGTGCACTTGCCTAATTACATTTTCTTGCTCTGGTTCTAATCAAAGGGAAACTACACTTTCCCAGGTGTCTTTAATTTTACAGGAAGTCATAGAATAAACTTTTCATTTTTTATGTTTGATATCTGTAGTTTTGTAATGGAGTAGAATGTAAAACATGCATACATTTTAAGTATAAAACTGGAACGTCAAAGAAATTTCAAGCTATCTTCAGGTCACTTTGAAACTGGGGGAGCTAGCCTGTGAGGGTAAGTCGAACAATGTGTGGAAATGGGAGGAATCACATTTACTTGTCTCATCAGTTTCTTTAATGGATACCTTTGAGAAGAATTTAGGATAGCTCTAAAAGAATTCCTAAATCAATTGGGGTTTCCATTTTTATGATTTATTATCCAAATGACAAGAGCTTCCTTGGTGGCTCAGTGGTAAAGAATCTGCCTTCAATGCAGAAGATGTGGGTTAGGTCTTTGAGCTGGGGGGATCCCTTGGAGGAGGAGGAGGAAATGACAACCTACTCTAGTATTCTTGCCTGGAGAATCTCATGGACTGGCAAGCTATAGTCCATAATGCTTCAAAGAGCTGGACACGACTAAAGCAGCTGAGCAAGAATATCCACCTGCCAAATATTTCCTTTATCACTATCTATTAAAAACTGTGTCAGTTTCGTGGAAGGTGGTATAATCTTTCATTGACTATAAAATTAAAAATCATATTTTAAAAGAAAAATATCCAGGGTACAACTGTCTGTAATTCCAACATTTCTTTCTTCTCATCCTACTTATATCACCATTTTGAGATGTTCATATACATAAACTCTTTAAAGCCTTAGCTAATTTTCAGTGAATTAAAATTTTGTTCTTTCTCTGACTCTCTAAATGGGTAAGAATTAAAGTGATTTTCAAACTCATTCTAGGAGGGTGTTCAAGCCAGCTGTACCCAGATTTTTTTGAGAACTATTTATGCCCATCCAAATTTGAAATCATCACATTCTGCATTGATTTTGATTAAGAAAACAATCTGCTCAAGCTTTTTAGACAGTTGTCAGCCCAACCACAGTTGGAAATGAATATTGTTTTCTGAGTATAGCAGTGAGAACTGTTGAGTGTGCAGTACAGTAGGAAATGATTAAATAATAGACAAAATTCAGTCTTTTTAAAATGTATTTCTTTTTAATTGAAGGATAATTGCTTTACAGTATTGCATTGATTTTTACAAAGCATCAAACACAAATGAACCATAGGTTTAGAAAGGATACACACAGGTATTGCACTGGTTATGAAATTCTCATTTTTTTAATTCATTGAAATGCTTTTTCATGTCAGTGTAACTTTTAATACTTCATATTATAATAGTCTAATGATAACTGTAGTCATTGTACAAATCTTTTTAAACTATAATTATGTTACAAACTCTAATAAATTAAGTAGATTATAGAATAGACTCATTTCTTTGTATGTCTAGTACTTATCATAGTATCTGACATAAAAAGAAATCCAAAGTCCATTCCTGAATGGGTGAAACATGGCATTTGACTCCGAATTATGATAAAAATTTTAAATATCCGCTTGAGAGATGATTCCCATGAATTAATCATCAGTAATGGAATGCCTGCTATCAACCAAATACTGGAGATACTGTGGGGAATAAACCAGACAGGGTCTCCAATCCCTGTATCCAAGAAGCATATTTGTGTTGCTAAGGAGATGAGCATTCTCCATAAATCCTAGCTTGTCTTTTCTATCAAGAAGGCAATCAGTCTCACCAGAATTTTCTTAAATCACAACTAGACACAACAGCACAGAATTGTAGTAAAATCAGTAATAACCACAACCTTACTCCTACACCTCCTCTTTGTCTTTGCTCTAGTTATACTGGTCATCTTTTGTCTTTGGACTCCTAAGCACTTTCCATTCTTAGGGATGTTGTCTAATTTTCAGTGAATTAAAATTTTGTTCTTTCTCTGACTCTCTAAATGGGTAAGAATTAAAGTGATTTTCAAACTCATTCTAGGAGGGTGTTCAAGCCAGCTGTACCCAGATTTTTTTGAGAACTATTTATGCCCATCCAAATTTGAAATCATCACATTCTGCATTGATTTTGATTAAGAAAACAATCTGCTCAAGCTTTTTAGACAGTTGTCAGCCCAACCACAGTTGGAAATGAATATTGTTTTCTGAGTATAGCAGTGAGAACTGTTGAGTGTGCAGTACAGTAGGAAATGATTAAATAATAGACAAAATTCAGTCTTTTTAAAATGTATTTCTTTTTAATTGAAGGATAATTGCTTTACAGTATTGCATTGATTTTTACAAAGCATCAAACACAAATGAACCATAGGTTTAGAAAGGATACACACAGGTATTGCACTGGTTATGAAATTCTCATTTTTTTAATTCATTGAAATGCTTTTTCATGTCAGTGTAACTTTTAATACTTCATATTATAATAGTCTAATGATAACTGTAGTCATTGTACAAATCTTTTTAAACTATAATTATGTTACAAACTCTAATAAATTAAGTAGATTATAGAATAGACTCATTTCTTTGTATGTCTAGTACTTATCATAGTATCTGACATAAAAAGAAATCCAAAGTCCATTCCTGAATGGGTGAAACATGGCATTTGACTCCGAATTATGATAAAAATTTTAAATATCCGCTTGAGAGATGATTCCCATGAATTAATCATCAGTAATGGAATGCCTGCTATCAACCAAATACTGGAGATACTGTGGGGAATAAACCAGACAGGGTCTCCAATCCCTGTATCCAAGAAGCATATTTGTGTTGCTAAGGAGATGAGCATTCTCCATAAATCCTAGCTTGTCTTTTCTATCAAGAAGGCAATCAGTCTCACCAGAATTTTCTTAAATCACAACTAGACACAACAGCACAGAATTGTAGTAAAATCAGTAATAACCACAACCTTACTCCTACACCTCCTCTTTGTCTTTGCTCTAGTTATACTGGTCATCTTTTTGTCTTTGGACTCCCTAAGCACTTTCCATTCTTAGGGATGTTGTCTTTCCTCTTCCATCTAACTGGAACATTCTATCTCACATCTTTTTTGCTCAGAATTTGGGTTGAATATCATCTACTTAGACAAGTCTTTCCTGTTTTCTCCTCCCAGGCTCAACTGGTCATCTCCATCCCAGTCACTCTATCACATTAAACTCTTTTATTTTCTTCCAAGCAATGATGAATTTTTGAAATTATATTGTTTACTTATAGGTTCACTTATCATTTCCTCCATATAGTATATAAATTCTAAGAAAGCAAAAATGTTTCATTATAGCAAATCTGTCTTGTTCACTACTGTTTTCCAGTGCATAAAAAAAAATAACCCATCAATTTTACATAAACAATTAAGAAAACATTTTTTTTTCTGTTTTGAATGATAGCTATGTGCCTGACACTGGAAATGCAGAATTCAAGAGGACAAAATACTAGTTATTTTTTTTTTTAACAATTTTTTTTCCCTCTAAGTCATTGTTTATTTTTCATCCATCTTTATTCTTTGGCATGTGTGGACCTCCCATAGTAGTGGCCTCTCTTGTCGTGCTGGCTCATAATTGAACATACCTGCCCAGCCGTTCCTCGGCATGTGAGACCTTCCCTGTGGCTCCCCTGGTGGTTCACTGGGTAGAGAGTCTGCCTTGCAGTACAAGGGGCACGGGTTCGATCTCTGGCCTGGGAAGATCCCACGTGCTGAGGAATGGTTGGGCCGGTATGTCCATTAGGAGCCAGTGGTCTGGAGTGCATGTGCCCAGAGCCGGTGCTCTGCGATGAGAGAGGCCACTGTGTGGGAGGTCCACACATGCCAAAGAATAAAGATGGATAAAAATTAATAAATAAAAATCCAATAAAATAGGCAAAAATTTAAAAAAAAGAAAATAATTAAAATTAAAACATGTTCAAATAGTAAAGAAAGATATGGAAAGAAAAATGAAAGTCCCACCCCCTGCACCCCACCCCCATCTCAGTGTCCCAGGAATTTAACCTTTAACTTTCAAATATTTCTATTTTAAATGTTACTCCTGGGGCTCTAGTAACATATTTATAGTTCTTGATTTATCTTGGTGAAACAATATCTCACCATAGAAGATGAGAAATTGGTGTATAGTTGTCCCCAGTCCCCTGGCATTTAGTTCCCAAACCACCCCCACCTCACATCAAAACTTGAGACTCAAGTCCTTTATATGGAATGATGTAATTTATGTACATCCTCCGAAATGTTTAAAATCACCTCTAGATTACTTATACCTTGTTGAATTAAGGCAAATTCAAGTTTTGCTCTTTTGGAACTTTCTAGAATTATTTTTTGGGAATTTTTTTCATCTTTGGTTGGCTGAATCCTTGGATACAGATGTATGGATACAAAGGGTAACAGTACTTTCTCTACATCTCCTTCTTTATGTTCCATTTCTTCTTTTTTAAATTTACTTTTTTAATTGAAGGATAACTGCTTTACAGAATATTTTGTTTTCTGTCAAATATCAGCATGAATAAGCCATAAGTATACATATGTCCCCACCCTCTTGAACCTTACTCCCATCTCCCTCCCCATCTCACCCTTCCAAATTGCCACAGAGCCCCTGTTTGGGTTCCCTGAATCATACAGCAAATTTCCACTGGTTATCTATTTTACATGTGGTGATGTAAGTTACTACTACTTTACTACTCATGGTTACCTTTCATTGATGCAACTAGATATTATCTAATTATGACAGTTATCAAAAATTGGGCAATTAACTCTCCTACAGTTTGTCAAAATTTCTTCTCAACTCTACTTTTCATAGTTTTTGTCACTGCTTCTTCATTAACAAGGTTGTATTATTTACAGTCTGTAGATTGATTCTACTACTTTAACCACCATTTGTGAAACTATTGTTCTGTGAATTTTCTCTTCTTTTGTGTGTGTGAATTATCTCAACTATGTAGTATGCTTGCATAGAGGAGAAACCCTAAACCAACACCACTATCCATGTGTACCTCTAAGGATAATGTTGTAAGAGTAGAGTTCATATAAATTCTCTTACATCTATCAATTGTTCTAAATTACATCACATTTTAGTTAACTTAATATTTGGATCATTATTTTCACATACATGTTATTTTTCCTTGACTTTCTAATTGTTTTTCTTCTCATTGGCTGAAGAAGTATTTCACTTTATTATGTTTTTAAAAGTTTCTAGATTCTGAAGTACAGTTGCCTAGTGGAGTATACTTTATCCTGAAAATATGATTCCTAAAGCCTTCTGACTTGCTGTTGTTATATGAATTTATTCATTTCTAACTGCGGTACCATAATTCTGGGATTCTGGGCTTGATTTTCATTATATTATGATTTAGTTCCACTACTTTTTAAAATTTTTTACTTTTTAATAGCTTTCTTGATCTTGCATCGCTAATTTTATTCTGCCTATGTATATCTTAAAGGTTCTTTTTTGGGAAATGAGAAATGGGGGCTTCCCTGTTACAATGGTAAAGAGTCTGCCTTGCAGTGCAAGAGGCACTGGTTTGATCCCTGGCCCGGGAAGATCCCATGTGCCACAGAGTGGCTGGACCGGTGTGTCCAGTTAGGAGCTGGCACTCTGGAGCGCATGTTCCCAGAGCCCGTGCTCTGCAACGAGAGAGGCCACTGCAATGGGAGGCCCACACAGGCCAAAGAATAAAGATGGATGAAAGTAAATAAAGAAAAGAGGCCAACATTTAAAAAATAAAAAAAATGAGAAATGGGATATAAATTTTTCAGTGCATCCATATATGAAAATTACTTCATTTTGGTCATACTTGACTGATAAACTTGTTAGTAAAAAATGTTATGCTCCAAATCATTTTTCACAACTCTAAAGATATCTTCCCTTTGGCTTCTAGCATCCATTATTGCTCATTGGAACATCTGATCCTGATCTTACTGATTTCATAAGTAATTATTTTTGTAAGAAATTTTATCCTAAAAGTTTAAAATTTTCACCAGAATATAAACAATTTTAGATTTTTTTTCCTTCTTTCCATTTACTATTCTTGATCCACAATTGTTTACTCACAATTCATGTCCAACTCTTTTGTGTCCCCATGGACACATGTCCTCTGGTCAATGGATTTTCAGGCAAGACTACTGAAGTGGGTTACTATTTTTAAAAAACTCTTACATCTATCAATTGTTCTAAATTACATCACATTTTAGTTAACTTAATATTTGGATCATTATTTTCACATACATGTTATTTTTCCTTGACTTTCTAATTGTTTTTCTTCTCATTGGCTGAAGAAGTATTTCACTTTATTATGTTTTTAAAAGTTTCTAGATTCTGAAGTACAGTTGCCTAGTGGAGTATACTTTATCCTGAAAATATGATTCCTAAAGCCTTCTGACTTGCTGTTGTTATATGAATTTATTCATTTCTAACTGCGGTACCATAATTCTGGGATTCTGGGCTTGATTTTCATTATATTATGATTTAGTTCCACTACTTTTTAAAATTTTTTACTTTTTAATAGCTTTCTTGATCTTGCATCGCTAATTTTATTCTGCCTATGTATATCTTAAAGGTTCTTTTTTTTGGGGGGGGGGAAATGAGAAATGGGGGCTTCCCTGTTACAATGGTAAAGAGTCTGCCTTGCAGTGCAAGAGGCACTGGTTTGATCCCTGGCCCGGGAAGATCCCATGTGCCACAGAGTGGCTGGACCGGTGTGTCCAGTTAGGAGCTGGCACTCTGGAGCGCATGTTCCCAGAGCCCGTGCTCTGCAACGAGAGAGGCCACTGCAATGGGAGGCCCACACAGGCCAAAGAATAAAGATGGATGAAAGTAAATAAAGAAAAGAGGCCAACATTTAAAAAATAAAAAAAATGAGAAATGGGATATAAATTTTTCAGTGCATCCATATATGAAAATTACTTCATTTTGGTCATACTTGACTGATAAACTTGTTAGTAAAAAATGTTATGCTCCAAATCATTTTTCACAACTCTAAAGATATCTTCCCTTTGGCTTCTAGCATCCATTATTGCTCATTGGAACATCTGATCCTGATCTTACTGATTTCATAAGTAATTATTTTTGTAAGAAATTTTATCCTAAAAGTTTAAAATTTTCACCAGAATATAAACAATTTTAGATTTTTTTTCCTTCTTTCCATTTACTATTCTTGATCCACAATTGTTTACTCACAATTCATGTCCAACTCTTTTGTGTCCCCATGGACACATGTCCTCTGGTCAATGGATTTTCAGGCAAGACTACTGAAGTGGGTTACTATTTCCTTCTCCAGTGAATCTTCCCTATCTAGGTATCAAATTCCTGTCTCTTTGTCTTCTGATTGGCAGGGGAATTCTTTACCACTGAGCTACCCAGGAAACCCCACAGTAGAGACTTTCAGTTTGAAGATTAAAAGCTATATTTAATTGGGAATTTTTAAAATTTCTTATTTCCTACCATTCATTATCTCTGTCCTTATCCCTATGCCTTAGTTCTTACTACAAAGATTTTGTAAGGAGCAAGCAAGTTGGTTTGAGACCCTCACAATTAACCAAAGACAAAAACAACCCTAATTCTAGATCTATTGTGTAGATCTAAATTCATCTTAGATCTGCTCTCTTTTCCCAAATTCTGACGAACATCTTGGAGCCTACCTTGGAAAATTGTTGATGTTCTAACTGGATGCAAAAGTATCAGCTAATGGCTAGATTGGAAGGGAGAAGCGAAACGGTCCAACGTGTACTTAATTAAACATGATAACTGATTCAAAGTCCAAATAGGACTTAGACCTAGAGGCTCTATTTGGGGCTCCTCATGGTCTATACTCTGTAATTCCCTTTGTTCTTGTGTTTCCATTAGAATGATCCATTCAAATTTTTTCTCCCAGAAATGTATCAAAATCTGTACTGTATACATGACATTTTCACTCATTTTCAGTGCTGGCATGGATTTGTTATTTTCAATAAACTTTTTACTGAAATTTCAGAGTAGTCTTGAGAATACGGAGTGGCAAGCACATGGCTCAATATGCCATACTGAACCAGACACTAACATATAACAATTAGTTTCATGATTTTGAGTAGTAGTATTAACACTGGACTATTGTTATCCTATTCACATCAAAATCATTCAGTTTGCCATTATTTAAATTAGTGTTATGTTCAACACATAACTTTTACCTGATCCCAGAGCCTTCCCTCAAGTTTTAAAAAAATACAAATGTTGTAATAATTTGGTAAGATCTACTTTTTCAATTAATAAGAGTCTAGTTTCTGTTGAAACAAGTGATAGCTTTCCAAAAGAGAGAATTTTGGGTGAAATTATAAAGATATAATCACACAATAGTGTAGTTTAGTGCTATGCTGAGGCCATAGAATTGCTTTTTTCTGTATTTCCCTTCTTAACTGCCACAAATGCTCAGTTTCTTTGTCTTTGAGGCATGTCCAGAACACTGTTTTTCCTCTGCCAATTAAAGTATTCTCACTTTCTAGTCTTTCATCTATAAAGTTGACTGATTTCAGCCTTTCAAGTCTTATTTGAAATCCTAAATTCTTCATATAGGTTTCATTTAGTTAATTAGAAAAAGATAAAATTTTCTTATCTTTGACAGGGACAATTTCTGTTTTATTATTTTTAAAAGCAACTTTAATGAAGTGTAATTCACATAGCATAAGATTCACCCATTGAGGTGTTACAATTCTGTGACTTTTAGTATACTCAGAATTATGTATCAGTTGTTAGAGTCAATTTTAGAACATTTTTGTCACTTGAAAAGAAACTCTGAGAACTTCTCTGGTGGTCCAGTGGTTGAGAATCTGCCTTGCAATGCAGGGAATATGGGTGAGATCCCTGGTCAGGGAACTAGAATCTCACATGCCCCAGGGCAACTAAGCGCATGTGTTCCAACTGCTGAGCCTACATGCTACAACTACAGAGTTACGGGCTGGAATGAAGGATTCTACATGCCGCAACTAAAACCCAATGCAGCCAAAAATAAATAAGTATATACATGACATTTTCACTCATTTTCAGTGCTGGCATGGATTTGTTATTTTCAATAAACTTTTTACTGAAATTTCAGAGTAGTCTTGAGAATACGGAGTGGCAAGCACATGGCTCAATATGCCATACTGAACCAGACACTAACATATAACAATTAGTTTCATGATTTTGAGTAGTAGTATTAACACTGGACTATTGTTATCCTATTCACATCAAAATCATTCAGTTTGCCATTATTTAAATTAGTGTTATGTTCAACACATAACTTTTACCTGATCCCAGAGCCTTCCCTCAAGTTTTAAAAAAATACAAATGTTGTAATAATTTGGTAAGATCTACTTTTTCAATTAATAAGAGTCTAGTTTCTGTTGAAACAAGTGATAGCTTTCCAAAAGAGAGAATTTTGGGTGAAATTATAAAGATATAATCACACAATAGTGTAGTTTAGTGCTATGCTGAGGCCATAGAATTGCTTTTTTCTGTATTTCCCTTCTTAACTGCCACAAATGCTCAGTTTCTTTGTCTTTGAGGCATGTCCAGAACACTGTTTTTCCTCTGCCAATTAAAGTATTCTCACTTTCTAGTCTTTCATCTATAAAGTTGACTGATTTCAGCCTTTCAAGTCTTATTTGAAATCCTAAATTCTTCATATAGGTTTCATTTAGTTAATTAGAAAAAGATAAAATTTTCTTATCTTTGACAGGGACAATTTCTGTTTTATTATTTTTAAAAGCAACTTTAATGAAGTGTAATTCACATAGCATAAGATTCACCCATTGAGGTGTTACAATTCTGTGACTTTTAGTATACTCAGAATTATGTATCAGTTGTTAGAGTCAATTTTAGAACATTTTTGTCACTTGAAAAGAAACTCTGAGAACTTCTCTGGTGGTCCAGTGGTTGAGAATCTGCCTTGCAATGCAGGGAATATGGGTGAGATCCCTGGTCAGGGAACTAGAATCTCACATGCCCCAGGGCAACTAAGCGCATGTGTTCCAACTGCTGAGCCTACATGCTACAACTACAGAGTTACGGGCTGGAATGAAGGATTCTACATGCCGCAACTAAAACCCAATGCAGCCAAATAAATAAGTATTAAGAAAAAAAAAAAACAAACCCCTGTACCCTTTAGCTACTACTTTCTCGTTCCCTCATCCCTTCCACCACCATCCTCAAGGAAGCTCTAATCTACTTTCTGTCTCTGTACAGTTTCCTGTTCTGAAATTTCATATAAATGGAATCATATATTAATGTGGAATTTTGTGACTGGCTTATTTCACTGAGGGACACCTTGCCTTAGTGGTGGCAAATATTGGAAACAATAAGGCATTTTCCATCAAATTCAATAGGAAAGCAGGCTTGGTTACAAATGAAACAGCTCATCCTCCATTGTCCGTATTTTTAAAATTTTAATTATCCATTCATCCATTGATAGACATTTGAATTGTTTTTACTTTCTGGTTATTATGAGTAATGATGCTATAAGCATTTATATGCAAATGTTTATGTGGAGGTATTACATATATATGTGTGTATATATATATATATATATATATGTATATTCATTTCTCTAGAATTTAACTTGTTGGATAACATGGTTCTTTATTTTTAGTTGCTTGAGGAACTGTCAGATTGTTTTCCAAAGCATTTGTACCATTTTACATTCTCACTAGCAGTAAATTAGGGTTCTAATTTTTCCACATTCTTGCCAATGTTTGTTTATATCTGACCTTTTGCTTCTAAGATTCTACTCTGTGTTAAGTGGTATCCCATTGTGGTTTTGGTATGCATTTCTTTGATCACCAAGGATGTAACTATCTTTTCACATATTTATTTGCTATCTGTACTATCTGCACTATCATGGAAAAGTGTCTATTGAGATCTGTGCCATTTTTAAATTGGCATATCTTTTCATAGGTGACTTACAAGAGTTTTTTTGCATGTTCTAGATATAAGTCCATTACGATTTACAAATGTTTTCCCCAATTCTGTGAGATTTTTACTTTGTTAATTGTATTCTTTGAAACACAAAAGTTTTAAATTTTGTTGAAGACCAATTAGTCCATTTTTCTTTTGTTGCTTCTGCTTTTGGTGTCATATCTAGAATTCTTTTCCATACCCAGGCTCATGAAGATTTACCTCTATATTTTCTTCTAAGAGTTTTGTAGTTTAAGCTTTTATATTTAGGTCATTGATACATTTAAAGTTAAATTTTTTGTATATGGTATTAGGTAAGAGTCCTACATAGTTGTTTCACGTATGGGTACACAGTTGTCCCAGCACCATTTGTTGAAAAGACTATGCCTTTCCTCAGTGCATGTTTTTGACACCTTTGTTGAAAATGTGTTGACTACAGACCCTATTGACTCAGTTGTATTCTTTACTCCACAATATAAATTTATCTCTTAGAACATAGAGATAATGTCTGATTAATTTCTGGAGAATACTAAAATTGCCCATAACATTTAGCCAGGCAGACAATCTGGGACTCGGTTGGCTATTGCTGCACAAATGAAACATCATCCTCCATTGTCCGTATTTTTACAAATTTTAATTATCCATTCATCCATTGATAGACATTTGAATTGTTTTTACTTTCTGGTTATTATGAGTAATGATGCTATAAGCATTTATATGCAAATGTTTATGTGGAGGTATTACATATATATGTGTGTATATATATATATATATATATATGTATATTCATTTCTCTAGAATTTAACTTGTTGGATAACATGGTTCTTTATTTTTAGTTGCTTGAGGAACTGTCAGATTGTTTTCCAAAGCATTTGTACCATTTTACATTCTCACTAGCAGTAAATTAGGGTTCTAATTTTTCCACATTCTTGCCAATGTTTGTTTATATCTGACCTTTTGCTTCTAAGATTCTACTCTGTGTTAAGTGGTATCCCATTGTGGTTTTGGTATGCATTTCTTTGATCACCAAGGATGTAACTATCTTTTCACATATTTATTTGCTATCTGTACTATCTGCACTATCATGGAAAAGTGTCTATTGAGATCTGTGCCATTTTTAAATTGGCATATCTTTTCATAGGTGACTTACAAGAGTTTTTTTGCATGTTCTAGATATAAGTCCATTACGATTTACAAATGTTTTCCCCAATTCTGTGAGATTTTTACTTTGTTAATTGTATTCTTTGAAACACAAAAGTTTTAAATTTTGTTGAAGACCAATTAGTCCATTTTTCTTTTGTTGCTTCTGCTTTTGGTGTCATATCTAGAATTCTTTTCCATACCCAGGCTCATGAAGATTTACCTCTATATTTTCTTCTAAGAGTTTTGTAGTTTAAGCTTTTATATTTAGGTCATTGATACATTTAAAGTTAAATTTTTTGTATATGGTATTAGGTAAGAGTCCTACATAGTTGTTTCACGTATGGGTACACAGTTGTCCCAGCACCATTTGTTGAAAAGACTATGCCTTTCCTCAGTGCATGTTTTTGACACCTTTGTTGAAAATGTGTTGACTACAGACCCTATTGACTCAGTTGTATTCTTTACTCCACAATATAAATTTATCTCTTAGAACATAGAGATAATGTCTGATTAATTTCTGGAGAATACTAAAATTGCCCATAACATTTAGCCAGGCAGACAATCTGGGACTCGGTTGGCTATTGCTGCAAAACAAGCAACCACAAAATCTTAGTGGCACAAGTGTGTATTTAGCTTATGAATCTGGGAATTGGCTGGCAATTGTCTGATCAAGGTTAGTCTATCACAGTTAAGGTGGGGAAACTTTTCTGCTAGTGTCTCTCATTTTCTGTCTTAGATTAGTGTCCCAAGGGCATGTTTTTCTCATGGTGTTGGCAAAACCTCCAGGTAACAAGCCCACCTGCATAAATGTGTTTCACGCTTCTGCTGTATCACATCTGCCAGCATGCCATTAACCAAAATAAGTAACATGGTCAGGTATAATATTAAAGCAGCAGGACATTGCATTTCTCTCATGGACTGAGAAAAAGGAAGTGAATAATGAACAAAAATTCAGTTTATATATTTCTGTTATACAAAATTTCTTCTAGGAAAGAACTGAAAAATTCCAGAACCCTTGAACTAAATCCCTTTATACTAGATTCCTATTGCTAAATTTACTTATTAATTCTAAGAATTTTCTTTTGTTTATTCGAGAGTTTTCAACATTCCCAGTCATCATCTGTGAATATTATAGTTTACCATGTTGCTCTACAATCTTTATGTCCTTTCTTTTTCTTTCCTATCACAGTTAGAACATTCTAGTTCAGTGTTGAATAGCAGCAGTAAGATGAGGCATTTGCCTTATATTCATTTCTTTTGTTGCTTCTGCTTTTGGTGTCATATCCCAAGGCTCATGAAGATTTACCTCTATATTTTCTTCTAAGAGTTTTGTAGTTTAAGCTTTTATATTTAGGTCATTGATACATTTAAAGTTAAATTTTTTGTATATGGTATTAGGTAAGAGTCCTACATAGTTGTTTCACGTATGGGTACACAGTTGTCCCAGCACCATTTGTTGAAAAGACTATGCCTTTCCTCAGTGCATGTTTTGACACCTTTGTTGAAAATGTGTTGACTACAGACCCTATTGACTCAGTTGTATTCTTTACTCCACAATATAAATTTATCTCTTAGAACATAGAGATAATGTCTGATTAATTTCTGGAGAATACTAAAATTGCCCATAACATTTAGCCAGGCAGACAATCTGGGACTCGGTTGGCTATTGCTGCAAAACAAGCAACCACAAAATCTTAGTGGCACAAGTGTGTATTTAGCTTATGAATCTGGGAATTGGCTGGCAATTGTCTGATCAAGGTTAGTCTATCACAGTTAAGGTGGGGAAACTTTTCTGCTAGTGTCTCTCATTTTCTGTCTTAGATTAGTGTCCCAAGGGCATGTTTTTCTCATGGTGTTGGCAAAACCTCCAGGTAACAAGCCCACCTGCATAAATGTGTTTCACGCTTCTGCTGTATCACATCTGCCAGCATGCCATTAACCAAAATAAGTAACATGGTCAGGTATAATATTAAAGCAGCAGGACATTGCATTTCTCTCATGGACTGAGAAAAAGGAAGTGAATAATGAACAAAAATTCAGTTTATATATTTCTGTTATACAAAATTTCTTCTAGGAAAGAACTGAAAAATTCCAGAACCCTTGAACTAAATCCCTTTATACTAGATTCCTATTGCTAAATTTACTTATTAATTCTAAGAATTTTCTTTTGTTTATTCGAGAGTTTTCAACATTCCCAGTCATCATCTGTGAATATTATAGTTTACCATGTTGCTCTACAATCTTTATGTCCTTTCTTTTTCTTTCCTATCACAGTTAGAACATTCTAGTTCAGTGTTGAATAGCAGCAGTAAGATGAGGCATTCTTGCCTTAATATTTCACCATTAAGTGTGATGTTGGCTATAGGTCTTCTTCCATGCATTTGACCATATTCAAGAAGTTTCCTACTACTATTCCGAGTTTGCTGAGACCTTTTATTATGAATGAGTTAAATTTCATGAAGTCTTCTTTCTGCAACTATTGAAATGATTTGGTTTTCTCTTTACTTTTCCTAAGATAATGAATTACACTGCTTGATTTTCTTACAGATTTATTGAGGTATAATTGACATACAATAAGTTTCACATGTTAAAAGGGTGTAATTTGATAAGTTATGGTATTGGTAAAGTCATCACTGTGATCAAACTGCTGAACATACCTATTGCTTCCAAAACTTTTTTGGTGACTCTATTGTAATTCTTCTTTCCTATCTCCTACCCTGATCCACAGTCAGTCACTGATATGCTTTCTGGTACCATACATTAGTTTTCATTTCCTAGAATTTTGTACAAATGGAAGCATATAGTTTGCACTATATTTTGTCTGACTTCTTTCACTCAGCACATTTATTTTGATTTTCTTCAATATGTGGAATGTAACAATTTTTTGTTATGAATTATGTTTTTGACATTGAATCTAAGAAATCTTTACCTAGGTCAAATATGTGTTCTCATTTATATTATCATAAATATAATATAGTTTTAGACTTTACTTTTAGGTCTATGATCATTTTGAGTTACGGTGGACCTTTGTGATTATATCGGGCCTACCTGGATAATCTTAAAATAATCTCTCCATCTCAAGATCATTGCTTCAACCATATCTGCAAAACACTTCCTGCTTTGTAAGGTAAAATATTCACAGGTCCTGGGAATTGGAATTTGGACCTCTTTTTATGGGAAGGTATATTACTCAAACTACCACGGATGGATTCTTATAAGCAAATATCCTTGGGTTTCCCATATTATATAAGTGACTTCCATGTTGCTCTACAATGGCTTAATATGATAAACAAACTGGGAATGGGAGTAGAAAGACTGAACATTGAACTAAGTTTTCCCACCAAAAGCTCACCCAATTTGTAGAGGAAAGAGCATGGGCTTTAAAGTAATGAGGAACTGGACTTGATGACATGAGTTTGAACAAGCTCCAGGAGATGGTGAAGGACACGGAAGCAAGGCGTGTTGCAGTCCATGTGGTCGCAAAGAATCGGACAGAGCTGAGTGACTGAACTAAACTGAACTGAACTGAATATTCCCATTGTTCACTCTGTGGCTTTAGACAAGTTAATTTCCTATCATCATGCTTCTTTTATTAATAATAGGGTAACAATGCTTATATTATAGGACTTATTATTTTGAGGACTAAAAGGATAGTGTAAGTGCCTAGACAGTACCTAGAATATGAAATGTTTAACTGTTTGGCTTTAGACGTATTTCCTATCACATTGGTGTAATTTGATAAGTTATGGTATTGGTAAAGTCATCACTGTGATCAAACTGCTGAACATACCTATTGCTTCCAAAACTTTTTTGGTGACTCTATTGTAATTCTTCTTTCCTATCTCCTACCCTGATCCACAGTCAGTCACTGATATGCTTTCTGGTACCATACATTAGTTTTCATTTCCTAGAATTTTGTACAAATGGAAGCATATAGTTTGCACTATATTTTGTCTGACTTCTTTCACTCAGCACATTTATTTTGATTTTCTTCAATATGTGGAATGTAACAATTTTTTGTTATGAATTATGTTTTTGACATTGAATCTAAGAAATCTTTACCTAGGTCAAATATGTGTTCTCATTTATATTATCATAAATATAATATAGTTTTAGACTTTACTTTTAGGTCTATGATCATTTTGAGTTACGGTGGACCTTTGTGATTATATCGGGCCTACCTGGATAATCTTAAAATAATCTCTCCATCTCAAGATCATTGCTTCAACCATATCTGCAAAACACTTCCTGCTTTGTAAGGTAAAATATTCACAGGTCCTGGGAATTGGAATTTGGACCTCTTTTTATGGGAAGGTATATTACTCAAACTACCACGGATGGATTCTTATAAGCAAATATCCTTGGGTTTCCCATATTATATAAGTGACTTCCATGTTGCTCTACAATGGCTTAATATGATAAACAAACTGGGAATGGGAGTAGAAAGACTGAACATTGAACTAAGTTTTCCCACCAAAAGCTCACCCAATTTGTAGAGGAAAGAGCATGGGCTTTAAAGTAATGAGGAACTGGACTTGATGACATGAGTTTGAACAAGCTCCAGGAGATGGTGAAGGACACGGAAGCAAGGCGTGTTGCAGTCCATGTGGTCGCAAAGAATCGGACAGAGCTGAGTGACTGAACTAAACTGAACTGAACTGAATATTCCCATTGTTCACTCTGTGGCTTTAGACAAGTTAATTTCCTATCATCATGCTTCTTTTATTAATAATAGGGTAACAATGCTTATATTATAGGACTTATTATTTTGAGGACTAAAAGGATAGTGTAAGTGCCTAGACAGTACCTAGAATATGAAATGTTTAACAGTATGCATTTATTCCAGAAACCTTTGCTTCCATTAGACTGTATTTTTCTGAACAAAGAATGTGCATTATTTATCTCAGATGCTTACACTATTGGCTTTTGTGCATTGAAATCTGTCATCTTCAAATTGATATCAACAGCTAAGAGCACATTAGTAGAGAGATTAAGAGTTATGAATCCCTGGTTTTTGATCTTGGTGTCAATCTGGGCTAGTCAAGTGAGATCAGATCATTTGTTTACATCTGTGTTCTTAATCTCAGTGAGAGTAAGAGGACCTACCTCGCTCATGGTGTTTGTGTGAGCACGGTGGCGGTGAATATGAAGTACTTCTCTCAGGACTGTGGTGCAGTAATTCATTGAACCCTTAGAGGGAGCTCCATGTGAGTGAGAATCCTGTGAAGCAGATGAGCTATGTGTTACTTCTTTCCCTTGATTCTGTTTTTAGCAAAATTGATTAAGAAGTGATTTAAATCATACCATGTGACATTATATATGCATTTAAAATTTTTGAAGCAGAACATTAATTTAGGTTCATTCCAGGTTCGCAATAATTTGAGTTATTTTGCAAAATGCTTAATTCCTTGACAAGGTCAGAAAATGTAAATAATTTTACATGCTAGAGTTTCCTTCAGTGGCTAACCGAGATTGTAAATTCCATAATTCATGAAGTATATTTTTAGTATGTGTATATATATACACATACATATAATGATTACACTAAAATAGGCAAGGCAGTGATCATTTTGAATCTTTCAAACCATACCTATAAAAGAAATTAATTCTTCCTGTGACAAAGATTGCTGAGGCAATAAACTATAAATGGTTTTTATGGAAGCAAATCCAAAACGAAGACTTATAATTTTAACATCAACACACCAGATAATCCAGAGTGCTTCTAAACTTATTTTTGACTTATTGAAAAATATAAAATAAGGAAGATGTCACACTCAACTGTAACACCAGAGTGCAATATTAGTAAGCTTAAAAGAAGATACATTAAACAGAAAGATTAATGTGAAATTTACCCCTCACGTGTCAAGAGAGAAGATGATTCAGTTTAAAACATTTCTCTTAACAAATTATTAAATTTGATTTTTAAACTAACAGTATATGAGCTATCCTAACGGGAAAGGAGGAAATAATGTCCTATCTTCGATATTGTGAAGTTTTATTTCACTGTGAATTTACATTTGCAACAATCCAGTTAATTTTCTTGAGTGTGAAAGCTGGGCCTGAGCCTGGCGCAAGCCCACAGCAGCACTTGCTATTGCACTTTGAAAGTATCTAACATTGAGTTCCTCTGGGCTAGTCAAGTGAGATCAGATCATTTGTTTACATCTGTGTTCTTAATCTCAGTGAGAGTAAGGACCTACCTCGCTCATGGTGTTTGTGTGAGCACGGTGGCGGTGAATATGAAGTACTTCTCTCAGGACTGTGGTGCAGTAATTCATTGAACCCTTAGAGGAGCTCCATGTGAGTGAGAATCCTGTGAAGCAGATGAGCTATGTGTTACTTCTTTCCCTTGATTCTGTTTTTAGCAAAATTGATTAAGAAGTGATTTAAATCATACCATGTGACATTATATATGCATTTAAAATTTTTGAAGCAGAACATTAATTTAGGTTCATTCCAGGTTCGCAATAATTTGAGTTATTTTGCAAAATGCTTAATTCCTTGACAAGGTCAGAAAATGTAAATAATTTTACATGCTAGAGTTTCCTTCAGTGGCTAACCGAGATTGTAAATTCCATAATTCATGAAGTATATTTTTAGTATGTGTATATATATACACATACATATAATGATTACACTAAAATAGGCAAGGCAGTGATCATTTTGAATCTTTCAAACCATACCTATAAAAGAAATTAATTCTTCCTGTGACAAAGATTGCTGAGGCAATAAACTATAAATGGTTTTTATGGAAGCAAATCCAAAACGAAGACTTATAATTTTAACATCAACACACCAGATAATCCAGAGTGCTTCTAAACTTATTTTTGACTTATTGAAAAATATAAAATAAGGAAGATGTCACACTCAACTGTAACACCAGAGTGCAATATTAGTAAGCTTAAAAGAAGATACATTAAACAGAAAGATTAATGTGAAATTTACCCCTCACGTGTCAAGAGAGAAGATGATTCAGTTTAAAACATTTCTCTTAACAAATTATTAAATTTGATTTTTAAACTAACAGTATATGAGCTATCCTAACGGGAAAGGAGGAAATAATGTCCTATCTTCGATATTGTGAAGTTTTATTTCACTGTGAATTTACATTTGCAACAATCCAGTTAATTTTCTTGAGTGTGAAAGCTGGGCCTGAGCCTGAGCGCAAGCCCCACAGCAGCACTTGCTATTGCACTTTGAAAGTATCTAAGATTTGGGCTTCCCTGGTGTTCCAGTGGGTAAGGACACCGCCTTGCAGTGCAAGGGGTGCCGATTTGAGCCCTGGCCTGGGAAGATCCCACGTGCCGCGGAGCGGCAGGACCGATGTGTCCAATTACCGAGCCGGAGCTCTGGAGCGCATGCGCCCAGAGCCAGTGCTCTGTAGCCAGTGCTCTCCCACTGCAATGGGAGGCCCACAGGAGCCAAAGAACAAAGATGGATGAAAATAGAGAAATGAAAGACCAATAGAAGCGGCCTGCCCACTCTCCTCCCTCCCCAACCCACCCCGCCCCCCCCCTCCCCAAAAGTATCTAAGATTTACTTTTTCGGTTTTTCTGGTAAGGATTCAATTCTTCACACCCTTGTTTTCTGCTCTTTGGGCAGAGCTCAATTATCCCATCTTCTCAATAATTCTTCCCCCTTAATCTTTTCACCCCTCCTCTCCTCCCTATGCTGTGAAGTGTTACTTATTTCCTCATAGTATTTCCCAAAACACATTTTCTATTCCAGTTATTGGTTTATGGTCTTATCTCCATGACTGACTTATGAACTTTGTGTGAGCAGAGACCATGACTCATTTATTTTTAGCTTTTTATTTTTTACTGGGGTATATAGATGGTTAGCAATGTTGTGATAGTTTCAGGTGAATAACAAAGGAACTCAGCCATAAATACACATGTATCCATTCTCCTGAAAAGGAGCTGCCACTAAACATTTAGTGGAGTTCTCTGTTATACAGTAGGTCCTTGGTGGTTATGCCCAGTTAAGGAAGATGTCACACTCAACTGTAACACCAGAGTGCAATATTAGTAAGCTTAAAAGAAGATACATTAAACAGAAAGATTAATGTGAAATTTACCCCTCACGTGTCAAGAGAGAAGATGATTCAGTTTAAAACATTTCTCTTAACAAATTATTAAATTTGATTTTTAAACTAACAGTATATGAGCTATCCTAACGGGAAAGGAGGAAATAATGTCCTATCTTCGATATTGTGAAGTTTTATTTCACTGTGAATTTACATTTGCAACAATCCAGTTAATTTTCTTGAGTGTGAAAGCTGGGCCTGAGCCTGAGCGCAAGCCCCACAGCAGCACTTGCTATTGCACTTTGAAAGTATCTAAGATTTGGGCTTCCCTGGTGTTCCAGTGGGTAAGGACACCGCCTTGCAGTGCAAGGGGTGCCGATTTGAGCCCTGGCCTGGGAAGATCCCACGTGCCGCGGAGCGGCAGGACCGATGTGTCCAATTACCGAGCCGGAGCTCTGGAGCGCATGCGCCCAGAGCCAGTGCTCTGTAGCCAGTGCTCTCCCACTGCAATGGGAGGCCCACAGGAGCCAAAGAACAAAGATGGATGAAAATAGAGAAATGAAAGACCAATAGAAGCGGCCTGCCCACTCTCCTCCCTCCCCAACCCACCCCGCCCCCCCCCTCCCCAAAAGTATCTAAGATTTACTTTTTCGGTTTTTCTGGTAAGGATTCAATTCTTCACACCCTTGTTTTCTGCTCTTTGGGCAGAGCTCAATTATCCCATCTTCTCAATAATTCTTCCCCCTTAATCTTTTCACCCCTCCTCTCCTCCCTATGCTGTGAAGTGTTACTTATTTCCTCATAGTATTTCCCAAAACACATTTTCTATTCCAGTTATTGGTTTATGGTCTTATCTCCATGACTGACTTATGAACTTTGTGTGAGCAGAGACCATGACTCATTTATTTTTAGCTTTTTATTTTTTACTGGGGTATATAGATGGTTAGCAATGTTGTGATAGTTTCAGGTGAATAACAAAGGAACTCAGCCATAAATACACATGTATCCATTCTCCTGAAACCTCCCCTCCTAAGGAGGCTGCCACTAAACATTTAGTGGAGTTCTCTGTGTTATACAGTAGGTCCTTGGTGGTTATGCATTTTAAATATAACAGTTACTTATTATTATCATTACATGAATTTCCATTTTTTCCAAAATGAGTGTTTTATGTTTTGGATAAAAGCAAGTTAAAATTACTTATACCTATACTCAAGGCTTTCATTTGACAAACGTAGGAGTCTTGGGTCCAGAGAGAATTGCCTTCATAGTATATTTTGAAGTGTACTGGACAGACTCCATTTGCATACATTTCTTATTTCTTCCTTTGCTAGCCAGTGTCCATGTAGAAGCAAGGACAATTTCTTTTTTAAAAAGAAGAAATAAGACCGTATCGTTTGCCTGCTTAAGATGCTCTGATGGGGGCTTCCCTGGTGGTCCAGTGGGTAAGGACACCACCTTGCAGTGCAAGGGGCACCTGTTCGGCCTGGGAAGATCCCGCGTGCCGCGGAGTGGCTGGACCAATGCGTCCAGCTACCCAACTGGGGCTCTGGAGCACATGAGCCCAGAGCCGGTGCTCTGCAGCGAGAGAGAGGCCACTGCGATGGGAGGCCCACATGGGCCGAAGAACAAAGATGGATGAAAATAAGTAAATGAAAGGCCAATAGAAGTGTCGCCCCACCGCCCCGCAAAAAATGCTCTGATGGCTTCCCAGTCTGCTTAGAATAAAACTCAAACCTTTTTCTTTGGCCTTCAAGCTCTATGTGGTCTGCCTTCTGCTGATTGCTTTTGTTATTTCTCACTGTATTCTGTTTCATCCTTGGCAACTCATTCCCTTTTTTTTTTTTAAAAATGCTGTGAAGTGTTACTTATTTCCTCATAGTATTTCCCAAAACACATTTTCTATTCCAGTTATTGGTTTATGGTCTTATCTCCATGACTGACTTATGAACTTTGTGTGAGCAGAGACCATGACTCATTTATTTTTAGCTTTTTATTTTTTACTGGGGTATATAGATGGTTAGCAATGTTGTGATAGTTTCAGGTGAATAACAAAGGAACTCAGCCATAAATACACATGTATCCATTCTCCTGAAACCTCCCCTCCTAAGGAGGCTGCCACTAAACATTTAGTGGAGTTCTCTGTGTTATACAGTAGGTCCTTGGTGGTTATGCATTTTAAATATAACAGTTACTTATTATTATCATTACATGAATTTCCATTTTTTCCAAAATGAGTGTTTTATGTTTTGGATAAAAGCAAGTTAAAATTACTTATACCTATACTCAAGGCTTTCATTTGACAAACGTAGGAGTCTTGGGTCCAGAGAGAATTGCCTTCATAGTATATTTTGAAGTGTACTGGACAGACTCCATTTGCATACATTTCTTATTTCTTCCCTTTGCTAGCCAGTGTCCATGTAGAAGCAAGGACAATTTCTTTTTTAAAAAGAAGAAATAAGACCGTATCGTTTGCCTGCTTAAGATGCTCTGATGGGGGCTTCCCTGGTGGTCCAGTGGGTAAGGACACCACCTTGCAGTGCAAGGGGCACCTGTTCGGCCTGGGAAGATCCCGCGTGCCGCGGAGTGGCTGGACCAATGCGTCCAGCTACCCAACTGGGGCTCTGGAGCACATGAGCCCAGAGCCGGTGCTCTGCAGCGAGAGAGAGGCCACTGCGATGGGAGGCCCACATGGGCCGAAGAACAAAGATGGATGAAAATAAGTAAATGAAAGGCCAATAGAAGTGTCGCCCCACCCCGCCCCCCGCAAAAAAATGCTCTGATGGCTTCCCAGTCTGCTTAGAATAAAACTCAAACCTTTTTCTTTGGCCTTCAAGCTCTATGTGGTCTGCCTTCTGCTGATTGCTTTTGTTATTTCTCACTGTATTCTGTTTCATTCACAAGCTATAGTCACACTCTTCTGTCTTCTTTTATTTGAAGGCACCAAGTTTAGTACCACTTTTAGCCTTTGAAGAACATTCTTCTCTTCTGGAAAGCTTTCCCCTCACCTCTTTTAAGAGTCCTGCTATCTCATGGTTTAGATCCACACTAAAGACACTTAGCTTTCCCTGATTGCCTAATCTAAATAGCGTATTAAACCTTTTAAGTGTATCATCTTTTTTTATCTTTACTATAGCATTTAGCACTACCTGATTGCTTATTGATATTTGTTTAGTTTTCTGCCCCTCTCCACTAGATGGTACAATTTTTTAAAACAGACACGTGATTCATCTCTGTGGCCCAGTCCCCCCAAAAGGCAAATGGGACTCAAAAGCATTTCTAAAACAAATAAATGTTCTACAGAGAATCATACTTCTTTATCTTTTCCCCTGGTATTCTTTAAAAATATTGCCTGAAAAAGTTGGTGTTAAGGACACATTCATGTAAATTATCTTAAATGTTTAAAAATTGGTATATTAATCAAAAGGAACAGTGTCTTGAGACATAAATGTTGAAAATACTCTTGGTTTTGAGATATCTGTAAGGCAGGTTATAGATTCTGCTAGAACCAAGCAGACACAGATGTAGCAGCTCTTCCAAAAGCTGCTGAAAATGTAGCCAAAGAAAAGGTGAGATGGAAGTAGGGCCAAGAGAGGTTTTTAATTTTTCTTTTTAAAATGGAAGAAAGAATTACATGTCTCTAAAAATGGAAGAGTGGCAAAGATCACATTAATTAGGGCATGTGTTGTTATAGACATTTGAAATTTTTTAATATGTAAATTGCTATAAGCTACTCAGAAAAATCATATCTCTAGGAGAAGATGCTAATATGTAATTAGGCCATATTGATGGGGCCTGTTTCAGTGGGGTTCCAGTAGACAGAGACCAGGAAAAATTCGATTACTGAGTAAGTTTCTTCAGTTTTAAAATGACAACATACCTCACCATCTCTAAGGTTCTCTAATGGGTTTGAAAACTGCAACAAATTGGAATGTTACAGGTTAAAAAGGAAATACGCTGAAAGCAGAGTAAAGTGTATGAATGAGATTAGTGAAGAAAGTAAAATTCATCACCTCCAAATCTCTGACTGGATGGCCTTATGTGCCACTTGGAAAGTATATTACCTCTTTCAGAGTAGAGTAAATTAATGACCAAATAGCACTGATAGATCATGCCTAGCAATTTAAGATGACAAAACTTTTTCTGGTAAAATTGTATGCTTTGTAGATAGAAAGGACCTAAAATAATTTGACTTATATTTAACTGTGAAATATAAGTATTATGAGATGTTAACAGGTATTAAATGACAAATGAGTTCCTTATTAAAATAAAGTAAGAGTGGAAAACATTGTGCACTATATTTGACTGGAAGATCTCAAATCTTATCTGTATATTTAAGGTCCTAGAAATTCATTAGTAAAGAAAACCAGTTAACTCTGAACATATATTCCACTCATTCAACAAATAGGTATTGCATGCCTACTGTGTGGCAGCAGTCAATGCTAAGGCAAGAGCAGGTTTGATATTGAAGCTAAAGTGAGGGGACTGTTATGGATGAAGTAAAATGACCAAGAGGGAGAGTCAAGGAGAAGAGATAGAGAGCATTGCTCATGACGATTCCTGTGCGCAGTGTAAGGTTCTGGCTTTTTGTCTAAGTGAAAAGGGGAACTACTTCAAGGCTTTGACCAGAGAAATAACTCAAATTTACTTTTATTGAAAGATTGTTTCAGCTGTTATGTTAAGAATAGACTATAGAGAATAGAGTTGCAAGCACAGAAGCAAGGAAACTTATTAGGGGTCCACTGGAGTAATAAGGAAACTCATTAGGGGTACACTGGAGTAATCCATGTGAGAGATTTTTATGCTCCTGACTGGGAGGATAGTGGTGTAAATAGTGAATGTGGTGAGACTTGCCTTATTAAAGGCTCCGTGGAAGAAACCACTTCCAAGCTCATTCAGGTCATTGACTTGTTTAGTTCCTTGTGTTTGTAAGGCTAAGATCCCTGTTTCTTTACAGCAGTCAGACAGGGGCTCATTTTTGCTCCCAGAAGCTGCCCACTATGCCTTTCATGTGGCATCCTCCAGCAGTGGTGAGATGAGTCCTACTAACACTGAATTTCTCTAACTTCAGCCAAATAACGTTCTCGGCTTTTAAGGGCTCACGTGATTAGATTCAGTCAATGGAGATAATTTAGTATGGTCTCTTTGAAACCTTAATCATAGCTGCAAACTCCCTTTGCCATGTAAATTTTTCATAAATTCCAGGGATTAAGGCACAGACATCTTTGGGAGATGGAGCATTCTGACTCCTCAAATGTTACATCTAAAGATTCAAGGCATTTTTGAAAAGATATCCCATAAAAATAATCTCTTGCCATGAAATAAGACATTATAGATGTTACCCCATTTAGAGAATCAAGAAGAGAAGCAAAAAATTGATTGTAATTTTAAGAATGTAATTAATTTCCTAAGTAACATTTATTTCCTTCTTTTTCATTTGCATTTGATCCCATTTCATTCCATTCAATTCCACAACTTTAGTTGAACAACTTCCATATGCTAGACACCAATACTAGTTGCAATGGATATAAAGACAGAAGACATTTTTAGCTCTTAAAAACCTCACAGCTTTGTTGGGGAAACCTCACAAATGTAATTTTCAGCAACATAGTGTAGCAAATGAATGTTAGTGGACAAAGAAATTGAGTTAGAATTATTTATACACCCTAGAGTCCCTAATGCTATATTGGACAACAGGAATTTGTCCAAAGTTACTGAATTTTCAAGAAACCGCAGCAGTCCCTGTAAAACATTTTTCTCCTTTGCTTGGCGCTTCAGCTGCCAGAATAAAAATCTTTTGAGGGCAGTGCCTTAACTAAAAGAGAAAACATTTCAGAGTTGGCATGAGCTTGCTTATCTTTCTATAACTTAACTTTATAAGGTCAAATAAAAGCTTATAAAAAATCAAGGCTCCTGCTCGTGATCAATAGAGTGGGGCCTTTAAGCTGGCAGGCTGGGCTGGGGCCTGCATATGAGTAAAGTACTCTCTCTCTGACCCTTTGGCAATCACTCTTGCAGTGCATGCCTTGTAGGAGACTGCTGAGGCATTCACTGGCAGAGCTCTGAAGATTTAAACAGTAGCAATTATTTATATAGACCCTGGCACTGTCCTTCACAGACAAAAATGTCTCAAGCTTTTATCAACACAATCAAGACAAACTGTCTTTCTTTTGGTTGTTATTTTGGATACCAATATTTCAGAGAAGATGTGATTTCCCCCTCAGATAAACTTCTTTTATATTGTTCATTAATAATTTCTTCATAGGTTTATTTATTCTTTCATTTTGTTGCACATCTCGAGGATATGACTCTATAAGCTATGGTTTTAAATGTGGCAGACTTCCCCAATGTTTTTAGGGGAATGTAGAACTTAGTGTGGCCTAGCATGTCCAGTTAACCGTTAATCTCCAGGGATGAGAGGAAAACAAGGATGCTCATATTTTTGAGCATCCATAAGACACTAACCTGTCTAAACAGATGTCATCCAGAGGTCTTGGGCAGTGTCCTAAAGACCCCTTGCTATACCAGTTAGACATTAACTTTTTAGTTTTGGGAAAATGAGTTTTAGGTAAAGAAAACCACTTAGTACTTTGCTCACAATACCTTTCATTCCATTCAATTCCACAACTTTAGTTGAACAACTTCCATATGCTAGACACCAATACTAGTTGCAATGGATATAAAGACAGAAGACATTTTTAGCTCTTAAAAACCTCACAGCTTTGTTGGGGAAACCTCACAAATGTAATTTTCAGCAACATAGTGTAGCAAATGAATGTTAGTGGACAAAGAAATTGAGTTAGAATTATTTATACACCCTAGAGTCCCTAATGCTATATTGGACAACAGGAATTTGTCCAAAGTTACTGAATTTTCAAGAAACCGCAGCAGTCCCTGTAAAACATTTTTCTCCTTTGCTTGGCGCTTCAGCTGCCAGAATAAAAATCTTTTGAGGGCAGTGCCTTAACTAAAAGAGAAAACATTTCAGAGTTGGCATGAGCTTGCTTATCTTTCTATAACTTAACTTTATAAGGTCAAATAAAAGCTTATAAAAAATCAAGGCTCCTGCTCGTGATCAATAGAGTGGGGCCTTTAAGCTGGCAGGCTGGGCTGGGGCCTGCATATGAGTAAAGTACTCTCTCTCTGACCCTTTGGCAATCACTCTTGCAGTGCATGCCTTGTAGGAGACTGCTGAGGCATTCACTGGCAGAGCTCTGAAGATTTAAACAGTAGCAATTATTTATATAGACCCTGGCACTGTCCTTCACAGACAAAAATGTCTCAAGCTTTTATCAACACAATCAAGACAAACTGTCTTTCTTTTGGTTGTTATTTTGGATACCAATATTTCAGAGAAGATGTGATTTCCCCCTCAGATAAACTTCTTTTATATTGTTCATTAATAATTTCTTCATAGGTTTATTTATTCTTTCATTTTGTTGCACATCTCGAGGATATGACTCTATAAGCTATGGTTTTAAATGTGGCAGACTTCCCCAATGTTTTTAGGGGAATGTAGAACTTAGTGTGGCCTAGCATGTCCAGTTAACCGTTAATCTCCAGGGATGAGAGGAAAACAAGGATGCTCATATTTTTGAGCATCCATAAGACACTAACCTGTCTAAACAGATGTCATCCAGAGGTCTTGGGCAGTGTCCTAAAGACCCCTTGCTATACCCAGTTAGACATTAACTTTTTAGTTTTGGGAAAATGAGTTTTAGGTGTTAGAGAAGAGGATATACTACCACTCGGTAGGAAAATATTTAGATATTTTAACACTTGATACCGCTACACTGGGCATGAAAGCTAAATATCAATCCCAAGAAAGAGTATTTATATAAATTAGCAGATGAGCATTGGACAGTATCTTTCTGTTGTTTATTTATTTTTGATCCATTTACTCCTGTAAAACTGCATCTTAGAGCAATATTTCCCAAATCTACCTCTTTTTAAGAGTTACCTGGAAAGCATTATTTTAAATTTTGCTAATTTTTTTAATGTAAATCATCCTATAGATCTTCTGATTTGTAGAAACGTATCACAGAAGAATTCACTTTTACTATTTCATTCTCTAGGTCTTCCAATGATTTCTTCAGCAATTAAACACAATAGTTTTATGTCTATTATTCTTAGCTTTGAATAGTATTCATTTAACTAGAGGGCCTTTAAAAAATATACAGATTACCAGGATTCTCCTTACTGCAGACTAATTTAGGAAATCTGTTGGACTTGGGAATCTGAATATGTAAAAATTAAGATTTTTAATTGTGGTATCTCTGTTCAGCCAAAGTTGGAACTAATTTACCAGAGGAAAGGAGGATGTGGATAATACCATTATCTTGTATTATTATAAAGATCATTGTTCAATCATGATTGGTAGAATTTTGTGACCTGAAAATTTCTCATTTGGAAAACATATTACCTTGCTTTCATCATTCTTTTCTATTCTCATATTTTTTCATTCTTTCTGTAAATTTATTTGCCTTACTATAAACCTCTTTTTGGTGTGTCCTGTAGCTTATCTGTTAGCCTTATATTGCTTGCTTTTCTACCCAAATTTAGGGAGTTGAATAAATTGCTGTCTTACATCACTCTCCAAAGAAAATGCACACAGTGAAAGGTCATTAAAATTGTAGAGAATAGAGTTCTTAAAATAGATGATCAGAGTTTTCTGGGAAAATGTATAATCTCGTGATCAGTTAATAGGATACATGTTCTCAATAGTTGGAAACAGCATATTGATTTAATGTAGCAACTTATATTTAGCAAAAATTACTTACACACTCAGGAACATAAAACCTCTATGCTCATTTCTGCCTGCCAAAGCATTTAATGCAGCCCTACTTGTTAATAACAAGGATGGTGCTGGGTTTTCAAATAAAAATCTCTTCTTCAGGATGGATTAAATCACTAGGTAGAGAGCACAAATGCATACTCAAAATAGGACATGGCATCTCTTAGACTCAGTTTGATAATAAGTTTCTATCCTTATATTAAATCTTTGAGCATTACCAATATACTTAGCACGGGTAGCCAGCTTTGCGTTCTGTGTAAATGGAATAATCAGGTCAGTTTGGTCTGTTATGGAAAAACTGTTCTTAATCGAACCATATCTGAATATTTTTCTCAGTACTGGAGTGTTGTTTTGTAGAAGATTTTTAGTTTGATCATATTTCCTACAGGAGGAACTGCTCCACTCAATTTTTTTTTTTTTAACAAAGGAGTCTATAATTATTCCTGAGAATCTACACCACACAAAAACAGATGAAGACAAATATTTTTAAAAAGAACATCCTTTTTACTCCTCAACCAGCTTCTTTATTTCACAAATTAACAATAGAGTTTTCTTCTTAGACTTAGTATTTGATCCTTCTCAGCTGCTTCTCATTCCCAACTCCAGCAGTTCTAAAATCTAGTTCTTCCTTTCAGATATTTTAGACAATGAAAAATTGGAAATTAAAAACTTTAAAATAGCACTTATAGTAGTATTAAAACCATAAAATGCTAAGGGATTCATTTTTAAATTTATTTATTTATTTATTTAGGGCTATTCTGGGTTTTCACAGCTGCCACAGGCTCTTCTCTAGTTGTAGGGAGTAACTATTCTCTAGTTGAGGTGAGCAGGCTTCTTGTTGCAGTGACTTCTCTTGTTGTGGAACTCGGGCTCTAGGGCTCAGGGGCTTCACTAGTTGAGGCACATGGGCTCAAGAGCTGCAGCTCCAAGGCTCTAGAGCACAGGCTCAAAAGTTGCTCTGCAACAAGTGGGATCTTCCCAGATCAGGGATTGAACCCATGTCTTCTGCATTGGCAGGAGAACTCTTTACCACTGAGCTACCAGGGAAGCCCAGGGATTACTTTTTTAAGGTGCATAAAATTGTTTCACTTAAAACTACAAAACAGTGCTGAGAGAAACATTAAAATACCTAAGTACGTAGAAAGAACTGATATATTTATTGATTGGAAGATGCTATTGTTCGAATGTGCATTCTCCCCCCAATTTTATCTATGTGTGTGTGTTTGTATCCAACAAAATGACAAACTGTCTAATTTCCCTGTGTGTTTTAAATAATATAGGCAAACTGATTTTAAAATATATTTGGAAATTCAAAGAACCTAGGATACCCACGCCAAAAGTCTTTTAACAAAATTAGCCATACTTGACCTCAGGATGTGTTACAAAGCTACAGTAATAAAGATAGAAGACAAATATACTAAAATGATACTAGATAGATTAAAATATAGAATCCAGAAATAGAACTTACACATACTTATATGATTAAGTGATTTTCAATGAAGGCATCAAAGTGGTTCATTGAGAAGAGGAAAAACTTTTCAAAAATAGTACTGGAAAAATTTGGTATTCAAACAAAAAAAGCACTTCAATTTCTACTTCACTGTAGACTTAGCAATTATCTGAAATGGATGATAGACGTATAGATAAAAGCTGAAATTATAAAGCTTCTAGAACGATACATAGGAAAATATTGTCATGACTTTGAAGTATGCTAAGACTTTTTAGGACAAAGAAACCATAAATTGGACGTTATTATAAGCAAAAACTTCTGTTCATCAAAAGACACTATTTAGAAAACAGACAACAGACTAAAAGAAAATATTCATAAAAATACATTTGACAAAGGGCTTATATATGGAATATACATATAATTCATACAACTCAATAATAATGTCATAATTATATGAAAAATCGACAAAATAAGCAAATACTTCACAAAAATGACATATGCATTACTAATGAGCACACTGAAAAGTGTTCAACATCACTGATTCTCAAGGAAATACAAATAAAAACACAACCTGATAAAAGATTGACAATACCAAAAGCTTTAGAGGATGTAGAACATCTGGAAATCCCATACGTAGCTGTAAAAATCACTTTGGAAAATAGTTTGGCAGTTCCTTCAAAAATTAAACATACATATGTACATAGCATGATTCAGCAGTTACACTCCTGGGTGTTTAATCTAAGAGAACTAGAAACATCTATTCACAAAAGCCTTGTTATAGAATGTTTAGGACTACTTTATTTGTAGTAGCCCCAAACTGGGAAAAAAAACCCAGTGTCCATCAATAGGAGAATAATGATTAAACAAATTATGATGCATTTATACAATGAAATAACAGTAAAAAGAAGTGAATGAGTTCTTAGCACTTGTCTTCACCTGGCTTATTATGAATTTGTTTATTGTATGCCTTCCCCTGCTTTTCCATGAGATCAAGTCATCTGTCTGCTTATGATCACTCATGTATTTTAGCACTGATAAAAACTTGGACATGAAGGACTCAATAAATTTTTTGGAATTGATGAATGTAATATTTATGCAGCTTCCTATTCTCTCATAAAGCTACTGTCTCCCTCTACTCTGTCATTTTGCTGATGAAAGTCCATGTAGTCAAATCTATGGTTTTCACAGTAGTCATGTATGGATGTGAGAGCTGGATCATAAATAAGGTTGAGCTCCAAAGAATTGATAACCTTTGAACCGTGATCTTGGAGAAGGCTCTTAAGAGTCCCTTGGACTGCAAGGAGATCAAATCAGTCAATGCTAAAGGAAATCAGCCCTGAATATTCATTGGAAAGACTGATGCTGAAGCTGAAACTCCAATACTTTGGCCACCTTATGCTAAGACTTTTTAGGACAAAGAAACCATAAATTGGACGTTATTATAAGCAAAAACTTCTGTTCATCAAAAGACACTATTTAGAAAACAGACAACAGACTAAAAGAAAATATTCATAAAAATACATTTGACAAAGGGCTTATATATGGAATATACATATAATTCATACAACTCAATAATAATGTCATAATTATATGAAAAATCGACAAAATAAGCAAATACTTCACAAAAATGACATATGCATTACTAATGAGCACACTGAAAAGTGTTCAACATCACTGATTCTCAAGGAAATACAAATAAAAACACAACCTGATAAAAGATTGACAATACCAAAAGCTTTAGAGGATGTAGAACATCTGGAAATCCCATACGTAGCTGTAAAAATCACTTTGGAAAATAGTTTGGCAGTTCCTTCAAAAATTAAACATACATATGTACATAGCATGATTCAGCAGTTACACTCCTGGGTGTTTAATCTAAGAGAACTAGAAACATCTATTCACAAAAGCCTTGTTATAGAATGTTTAGGACTACTTTATTTGTAGTAGCCCCAAACTGGGAAAAAAAACCCAGTGTCCATCAATAGGAGAATAATGATTAAACAAATTATGATGCATTTATACAATGAAATAACAGTAAAAAGAAGTGAATGAGTTCTTAGCACTTGTCTTCACCTGGCTTATTATGAATTTGTTTATTGTATGCCTTCCCCTGCTTTTCCATGAGATCAAGTCATCTGTCTGCTTATGATCACTCATGTATTTTAGCACTGATAAAAACTTGGACATGAAGGACTCAATAAATTTTTTGGAATTGATGAATGTAATATTTATGCAGCTTCCTATTCTCTCATAAAGCTACTGTCTCCCTCTACTCTGTCATTTTGCTGATGAAAGTCCATGTAGTCAAATCTATGGTTTTCACAGTAGTCATGTATGGATGTGAGAGCTGGATCATAAATAAGGTTGAGCTCCAAAGAATTGATAACCTTTGAACCGTGATCTTGGAGAAGGCTCTTAAGAGTCCCTTGGACTGCAAGGAGATCAAATCAGTCAATGCTAAAGGAAATCAGCCCTGAATATTCATTGGAAAGACTGATGCTGAAGCTGAAACTCCAATACTTTGGCCACCTTATGCAAAGAGACAACTAATTGGAAAAGATCCTGATGTTGGGAAAAATAGAAGGCAGCGGGAGAACGGGATGACAGGACAATAGTTGGAAGGTATCACTGAGTCAGTGGACATAAGTCTGAGCAAATTCCAGGAGATGATGAAGGACATGGAAGCTGGCATGCTGCAGTCTATGGGATTGCAAAGAGTTGGACATGACTGAGCGACTGGACTGAACTGACTCTTAATTATCAACTCAACCTTTTTCACATGTACTCATCCTTTCTTCTTACCTGTCTCAGTGAATAAATGCCCTGCTCCTTCAAAGAGGATTCTTCTATGTTCACTATCTCATTTTTGCCTTTTAATTGGGAAATTTTCATACTTTATTCCCTTTTCCAGGAGATGATGAAGGACTGGGTAGTCTAGGGTGATGCAGTTCATGGGTCACAAAGAGTTGGACACGACTGGACTGCCCTATTGAATACAACTGTCACGACTGAACTGAACGATTTTTGCTATATCCTTAATTTCTCATCTGCAGAGATGTCCAATGTCTCTTTTCCTAAAGCCAATAAGAACCCTTGAGTTTGTTCTACCTAAAAAAATTATCTGGAATTCAGATTTCCTATTTGTGTTACTTTTCTATATATCTAGATCTATCTATACTTCTATTTGGAGCCAAGTTTCATGAGAAAGAATTCTATTTATACTAGTTCCACTTTATAATTACTCATGTCATTTTTCAATCTACAGTATCCTGAATTTTCTCTACTCTACAAGTTTTTTCATGAAAAAAAATGATATTAATTAGGCTCTCCTCTTTTGGATCTCATGTCATGTATATGATTCTGTTTGACAAGCCCTTTTTTTTTCCTATTCTCTCATAAAGCTACTGTCTCCCTCTACTCTGTCATTTTGCTGATGAAAGTCCATGTAGTCAAATCTATGGTTTTCACAGTAGTCATGTATGGATGTGAGAGCTGGATCATAAATAAGGTTGAGCTCCAAAGAATTGATAACCTTTGAACCGTGATCTTGGAGAAGGCTCTTAAGAGTCCCTTGGACTGCAAGGAGATCAAATCAGTCAATGCTAAAGGAAATCAGCCCTGAATATTCATTGGAAAGACTGATGCTGAAGCTGAAACTCCAATACTTTGGCCACCTTATGCAAAGAGACAACTAATTGGAAAAGATCCTGATGTTGGGAAAAATAGAAGGCAGCGGGAGAACGGGATGACAGGACAATAGTTGGAAGGTATCACTGAGTCAGTGGACATAAGTCTGAGCAAATTCCAGGAGATGATGAAGGACATGGAAGCTGGCATGCTGCAGTCTATGGGATTGCAAAGAGTTGGACATGACTGAGCGACTGGACTGAACTGACTCTTAATTATCAACTCAACCTTTTTCACATGTACTCATCCTTTCTTCTTACCTGTCTCAGTGAATAAATGCCCTGCTCCTTCAAAGAGGATTCTTCTATGTTCACTATCTCATTTTTGCCTTTTAATTGGGAAATTTTCATACTTTATTCCCTTTTCCAGGAGATGATGAAGGACTGGGTAGTCTAGGGTGATGCAGTTCATGGGTCACAAAGAGTTGGACACGACTGGACTGCCCTATTGAATACAACTGTCACGACTGAACTGAACGATTTTTGCTATATCCTTAATTTCTCATCTGCAGAGATGTCCAATGTCTCTTTTCCTAAAGCCAATAAGAACCCTTGAGTTTGTTCTACCTAAAAAAATTATCTGGAATTCAGATTTCCTATTTGTGTTACTTTTTCTATATATCTAGATCTATCTATACTTCTATTTGGAGCCAAGTTTCATGAGAAAGAATTCTATTTATACTAGTTCCACTTTATAATTACTCATGTCATTTTTCAATCTACAGTATCCTGAATTTTTCTCTACCTACTCTACCAAGATTATTTTCATCTTAAAATGTACCATGATCTTCATAAATAAAAGTCAATGGACAGTGTGTTTCCATATCCTAAAGGGCCTTTCTGGAGCAGTGCCATTTTGAACACATCCATCGTCTTAACACACACATCCCTCTGCTATTGTGGTGCTGTTTTCCTGATATCTTTCTGGTTTTCTGTTTTATTATTCTCTAACACAGGCTGAACTTTCTCAACTTGTTCTTTAAATGTTGATGTTTTCCAGAGTTTCAGATTAATCCTTTCACTCTGTCCAGCCATACTAGCCTTCTTTCTATTGCAAAAAGCACAAAAACTCTTGCCTGCAGGTTATGTAATTGCTCTCTTCTCTGTCTGGAACACTTATTTTTTTGTCCTCTTGTTCTTAAGTCTCACCTTCTGTGTGACTGTATCTCTTAGGATCCTCATAGGAAACACATGTCATACCAAAAAGGGAATAATTAAGGAATTTTAATAAAAATAGCATTTATAAAGGTATGGGTAGGATTAAGGAAATCTACAAGGAACAGTCAAGTACTCTATTGCTTCTTGGCAACAGCAAGAAGTTGGGCATCAAAGAAAAGTTAGCAGTACCAGGTGGTAGTTATAGCTACAAAAGTGGTATTCCTGGCTGAAGCTCTGTCCTTCAGGAATGTAGCTACAGACAAACTATGGTCAAGCAAAAAGTAAAACAAAATATGTCGACCTCTGCTTTCCTGCACTCTCTGATTGGCTAACCCTCTTGGAAGCCAGAGGACAAGGGAGCCTGGTTGATGTTGCCTATATAAGTCATTCCTGAAGGTTGAGAAGCATGAAAAGTAGAATTGGAGGGGCCAATAGTGAATATCTAGTCTATGTCAGCATCCCTCACTGTCCTTTGCCAAGAAAAGCACCTCATTCCAACACAGGAGAATAGAAGAAAGTCTTATTGGTTAGCATGTCTTTGGGGAGTGATGTCAATTCAGTCTTATCTGAAAACTAAAATACTAGCACCAGTGTATTTCATTTAAGGTAGCTTTAGTTTAAGCCATGATCATTGGCTTTTCTTTCTGTAATGCAAGTACCTGACTTAAGCTTTGATTGCTCAGACATCTACTTCAAAGAGGCGTCCACTTCAAAGATGGCATCCACTTAAAAGATGGCTAACTCAAATATCTTAAATAAACACATTGCCAGCCACATAAATAGTTAGGGAGTCAGCTCCACTTCCCTCCACTTAAGCTGTTTTGTTTCAGAAGTCTTGATTGATTTTAGTAACTGACCATTTGGGATGCTTGTTCTTTTTCTCATTCCGTGCTTTAAATTACCACTCTTTTGTTTTAAATTCATCATTAAAGAGTGAGCCTTGAAAGTCTTAGTCCACCCTCCCCTCCTTCACCTTGGACCTCAATAAAACAGATTCCTGGGGCTTCCTCTCCCACTTCTTCCACTGTCTCTCTCTTTCTCTCCCTCTTTCCTCCTACCTGTGACCATTCTATGTGACCCTAGGTGTATTCTTGCTTTTCAGGACCTGTAAGTAATAAACCACCGCTTTTTTTTTTCAGTTTCCTGATGGTTATTGCTGGGGGTTTCTTGCAATTGTAATAAAAACCAAAGGTCCAGGTCCAGCCACAACATAGGTTATCAATAGGCCGAGAACAGCATGAAACAGTAGTAAACTAAAAAGATGCAGAGAATTAATTAAAATAAAATTAGCCTTACAGTCCCTGCTCCTATTGTTAGTCACAAGGACTACATAGTAATATAATTCTTCCTCCATCAGTCTTTCTTTGTTACCCTGTCTAGTGGCACCTTGGCTGTTTTAATTTACTCCTTTGGAATGACCCTTCTTCACCACAATTTACAAGTCCTCATTGATTGGTACAGTTTTCCTTTGACCAGAACTATTGGGCAAGTGACTACTGAGAAAGAACCCAGTAAATCCCTGGATACTAGTCTTCTCAAAAGTAGAATTGGAGGGCCAATAGTGAATATCTATCTGCAGCACCCTACTGTCCTTTGAAGAAAAGCACCTCATTCCAACACAGGAGAATAGAAGAAAGTCTTATTGGTTAGCATGTCTTTGGGGAGTGATGTCAATTCAGTCTTATCTGAAAACTAAAATACTAGCACCAGTGTATTTCATTTAAGGTAGCTTTAGTTTAAGCCATGATCATTGGCTTTTCTTTCTGTAATGCAAGTACCTGACTTAAGCTTTGATTGCTCAGACATCTACTTCAAAGAGGCGTCCACTTCAAAGATGGCATCCACTTAAAAGATGGCTAACTCAAATATCTTAAATAAACACATTGCCAGCCACATAAATAGTTAGGGAGTCAGCTCCACTTCCCTCCACTTAAGCTGTTTTGTTTCAGAAGTCTTGATTGATTTTAGTAACTGACCATTTGGGATGCTTGTTCTTTTTCTCATTCCGTGCTTTAAATTACCACTCTTTTGTTTTAAATTCATCATTAAAGAGTGAGCCTTGAAAGTCTTAGTCCACCCTCCCCTCCTTCACCTTGGACCTCAATAAAACAGATTCCTGGGGCTTCCTCTCCCACTTCTTCCACTGTCTCTCTCTTTCTCTCCCTCTTTCCTCCTACCTGTGACCATTCTATGTGACCCTAGGTGTATTCTTGCTTTTCAGGACCTGTAAGTAATAAACCACCGCTTTTTTTTTTCAGTTTCCTGATGGTTATTGCTGGGGGTTTCTTGCAATTGTAATAAAAACCAAAGGTCCAGGTCCAGCCACAACATAGGTTATCAATAGGCCGAGAACAGCATGAAACAGTAGTAAACTAAAAAGATGCAGAGAATTAATTAAAATAAAATTAGCCTTACAGTCCCTGCTCCTATTGTTAGTCACAAGGACTACATAGTAATATAATTCTTCCTCCATCAGTCTTTCTTTGTTACCCTGTCTAGTGGCACCTTGGCTGTTTTAATTTACTCCTTTGGAATGACCCTTCTTCACCACAATTTACAAGTCCTCATTGATTGGTACAGTTTTCCTTTGACCAGAACTATTGGGCAAGTGACTACTGAGAAAGAACCCAGTAAATCCCTGGATACTAGTCTTCTCCCTTTACTGTAAAGCAGTGCCCCAGTTTTCCCAGATAATAAAGATCAATTATCAATGCTCTCCTTCTTTGTCTGTTGGTTCAGGATATGAAAAACATGAAATGATGTGATGGCAGTCTCAAATTGCAATTTAATAGAATAATGACTGTATTCCTTAGTAGAAGAAGCACACCTCCACAATGGACTAAGATCTCCAAGTCACAGAGATGAACCTCTCCTACTTCCATTCTTTCCCCAGACCCTACATTCTGGTTTTTGGTAAGATGGTACCACATATTTATCACTGACAAATAACAAATCCTGTAGGATGTCAGCCCAGCCTTGCAGACTGTTGGCTCCAAGCTGTCACCATAAATAAATTTTCCTCAGGCTATTCCACCTTACCTGTCAAGTCAGCTCCTTCTAAGTTACCAAGACTATAAATTCTATGGCTGAGAGCTGACTGCAGCATTTCTTTTACCAGCAAATGAGTTCTTTGATCTGAGATGGTGTCCTAACCTAAATTAGGATGTAGTGATGAATAAGACTTTTTATTAAGAGCAACAGGTTCACTGGTGATAGTGTTGACAGAAGCATTGCAGTCAGGATAGAATAATCTTCATCCAAATTTTTACTAATTACTACAAGGGCAGATAATTTGCCTTGTTCACCACCTCATGATATGACTCGCCAAAATAATCTGTATGGCACTAGGTGATACCTCAGAGAATGGAACAAGCAGAACACAACATTTTGCTTTACTCTTGTTTGCTCACCTTAAAGCTGTGAAGAGCCATAACACTTACCATCATGGCATCTTTGCATATGGGCCAAGTGAGTAAGCACTAAGGTGGAGAATAAAGAGGCCAGCATACCATGCAGACCCATTCATGACCAGGTCCACGATTTTTGTTTCTTTGTAATTTGGCCAGAGGGAACTCCCCCTGACACCACAATACCATGACGTCATAGGGGCCTGAGTCTTCTACTCATGAAGTTGACTTGTGCCTTCCACATATTATTGAGAATGTTCAACTTTATGTTTCAACAGATTAGATAACATTCTTGATGAACAGTGTGGGTCAGACAATCACTTGGTGTGCCATTATTAGGTGTTCAGTCTTCTAGGGTTCAGTAGAAAATCTAGGGTTACTTTTCAAATGGCAAATTGTGCTTAGAAATAGGTTTGATCTTAACCCTAGTTTGTAGAAATTTGTGCTATGATCATTTTAATGGGTATTGCTAGTAGTTTCACTCAGGTTCTCTTCTACCATCGACAGTTATTATACCATTGGGTCTACAGCTCATAAGATTTAAATGGCAGGATAGTTTGCAACACAGCTAGAACCTTTTGTAAAGCCTTTTTTTTTTTTGGCTCAAGCCTCATCTATGGTGGCAGTCTTATGTGTCATCTAATAAGTGGTTTTGAAAAGTTGTGTGATGGCCTGGAGGGGTAGGATCGGGGGGATATACATATGACTAATCTGGGATTATATGTATCTGTAAACAGCAAAACTCTGTAAAAGTGAAAAGTAAAATAAAAATTAAAAAAAAAAAAAAAAACAAGCTCACCCAAATATGTTAAATGCGGCTTCCTAAATTCAAAGAGTCCAAGCAACATGCCTCTTTCTTGATGGCAAGATAGATATATGAGAGCAACTTACAACTTGTCACTCACCTTAGAGGACATATCTGGATGTACTCACAGGTCACTAGACCTAGATACTTTTCTAACCAGCATTCCCTGAACTCTTGCCCGTATTTCCCATATTCTGCTGGGCATATGTTTAGCAGACATGGAGAGATGTTTTATATTTTCTTTTCAACAGGTCCAAGTAGCATCATATTATATAATGGATCAGCATGATATTCTGGGATATTAAGATGAGGGGACATTAGGATGATATATAACATAAAGCAGGAATAATGCCCTAACTGACATAAGGATAATGAAGTCTGCTGTAGTTCTGGCCACATAAAGAAATATTGTCGTTGTCATAGATCCCTGTGTTAAAAACAGTCTGATTGCTACTCTAACCCTGAAGTTTGTTATGATACTTTCACCCACTTTATCTGATTATTGATTACCAATTTGACTCTGCCAGTTCATGATTTCAATATTTCTATTAAGATCCAAGAGCCCAGTTTCCATGAGGCATTCTCAATACAATCTATGGCTTACAATTAACATATAGTTTTTCAAAGATACTAATATTATAATCCCTTATTGTGTAGGTGAAGGAAATATCCTCTGAGTCCATACCCTAGGGGATATGGTTAAGGGTGGCTACACAGTTGGCATATAATATGTTAACTTAAATCCTTTATCTAAAATGTGCTGGGGAAATTCTAGCACTGCCAGCATTTCCCCATCACTTGCTGCAGGCCACCACTGAGTCCAGGTTCCAATTAATCAATAGATTGAAGAAGGCACCTGACACTTCCACATGTATGAGTTAACACATTAAATTCTGCCTCCTGAATGTACTCCCATGTCAATAACTAAAACTGATGCCATCTTGTGAGTTGACCCCCTGGGTCTAAACTATTAAGGTTGGTGAAAATACAATTGTGGTTTGGACAGTGAATTTTAAATTATTATCAATAGGTTCACATACATCTTTATTAATCAAAATAGGAACCATTACAATCAACACAGTTTTGCCAATGAGAAATAAGTTCATTTATTTCTGTAGTGTTAAAATCCATGTTTCTTTTCAGTAGTTTACAAACTCTTGGCAAGCATTTTCTGCCTCCTTCTGGTTGTAGAAGCATTTTTCCTGCAAAAAGTTGTCAAGATACTTGAAGAAGTGGTAGTAAGTTGGCGAGAGTCAGGTGAATATGGCAGATGAGGCAAAACTTCATAGCCCAATTTGTTCAACTTTTGAAGCCTTGGTTGTGTAACATGTGGCTGGGTGTTGTGATGAAGAAGAATTGGGCTGTTTCTGTTGACCGATGCTGGCTGTAGGAACTGCATTTTTCAGTGCATCTCATCAGTTTACTGAGCATACTTCTCAGATGTAATAGTTTTGCTGGGATTCAGAAAGCTGTAGTGGGTCCCCTCAAACAGTTGACCGAGTGTTGTATAAGAAATATTGTCGTTGTCATAGATCCCTGTGTTAAAACAGTCTGATTGCTACTCTAACCCTGAAGTTTGTTATGATACTTTCACCCACTTTATCTGATTATTGATTACCAATTTGACTCTGCCAGTTCATGATTTCAATATTTCTATTAAGATCCAAGAGCCCAGTTTCCATGAGGCATTCTCAATACAATCTATGGCTTACAATTAACATATAGTTTTTCAAAGATACTAATATTATAATCCCTTATTGTGTAGGTGAAGGAAATATCCTCTGAGTCCATACCCTAGGGGATATGGTTAAGGGTGGCTACACAGTTGGCATATAATATGTTAACTTAAATCCTTTATCTAAAATGTGCTGGGGAAATTCTAGCACTGCCAGCATTTCCCCATCACTTGCTGCAGGCCACCACTGAGTCCAGGTTCCAATTAATCAATAGATTGAAGAAGGCACCTGACACTTCCACATGTATGAGTTAACACATTAAATTCTGCCTCCTGAATGTACTCCCATGTCAATAACTAAAACTGATGCCATCTTGTGAGTTGACCCCCTGGGTCTAAACTATTAAGGTTGGTGAAAATACAATTGTGGTTTGGACAGTGAATTTTAAATTATTATCAATAGGTTCACATACATCTTTATTAATCAAAATAGGAACCATTACAATCAACACAGTTTTGCCAATGAGAAATAAGTTCATTTATTTCTGTAGTGTTAAAATCCATGTTTCTTTTCAGTAGTTTACAAACTCTTGGCAAGCATTTTCTGCCTCCTTCTGGTTGTAGAAGCATTTTTCCTGCAAAAAGTTGTCAAGATACTTGAAGAAGTGGTAGTAAGTTGGCGAGAGTCAGGTGAATATGGCAGATGAGGCAAAACTTCATAGCCCAATTTGTTCAACTTTTGAAGCCTTGGTTGTGTAACATGTGGCTGGGTGTTGTGATGAAGAAGAATTGGGCTGTTTCTGTTGACCGATGCTGGCTGTAGGAACTGCATTTTTCAGTGCATCTCATCAGTTTACTGAGCATACTTCTCAGATGTAATAGTTTTGCTGGGATTCAGAAAGCTGTAGTGGGTCAGAAGGGGCAGCAGACCATCAAACAGTGACCATGACCATTTTTTGGTGCAAGTTTGGCTTTGGGTACTGCTCTGAAGTTTTTTCTCAGTACAATCACTGAGCTGGTCATTGCTGGTTGTTGTATAAAATCCACTTTTAGTTGCATGTCACAATCTGATCTAGAAATGGTTCATTTTTTTGCATAGAGTAAGAGAAGATGACACTTTGAAGCAACTTTTTTTTTTAAAATTTGTGGTCAGATCATGAGGCATCCACTTATTGAGTTTTTTCACCTTTCCAATTTGCTTCAAATACCGAATGATAGTAGAATGGGTGACACTGAGTTCTTTGGCGTCTTCTTGTGTAGTTGTAAGAGGATAAGCTTTGATGTTCTTCTCAATTAATCATTGTCAACTTCTGATGGCTGTTCACTGCACTTCTCTTCATCAAGGCTCTTGTCTCCTTTGCAAAACTTCTTTAACCACCATTTGTACATTTATTAGCAGTTTCTCAGACAAGTGCATTCTTGATGTTGTGAGTTGTCTCTACTGCTTTATGACCCATTTTGAACTCAAATAAGAAAATTGCTAGAATTTGCTTTTTGTCTAAAATCAATTCCCTAGACTAAAATAAATATAAAATAAACAGCAAGTAATAAGTAATTATCAAAAGATCATAAAATGAGGGGCTTCCCTGGTGGTCCAGTGGGTGAAGAGTCCGCCTTGCAGTGCAAGGGGCACTGGTTCAATCCCTGGTCCGGGAGGATCCCATGTGCCACAGAGCAGCTGGACCAGTGTGTCCAATTGCGAGCCAGCACTCTGGAGTGCTTGTGCCCAGAGCTGGTGCTCTGCAACGAGAGGTCACTACAACTGGAGGCTCACACAGGCTGAAGAATATAGATGGAGGAAAATTTAAAAAACACACACACACACAATTTTAAAAAGTCATAAAATGAGAGATATGCTCATTAAAATGATGCATCACATAACCACATTTACTTAAGAATGTATTCCAATATCAAACATCAAAATTCAACAATGCAAAACCACATTTACTTTTGCACTAACTTAAGTGCTTAGAAACTAGTCCTGTACACGCTCCAGAGTTCTCCTTACATGAATGTGCCACTCACTCAGGTCTTAAATTTTTCAACCTGTGCAATGTTGGACCTACTGGGAATGAGGGGCAGCGAGGGCACAACCTGTAAAAATCAGCATGTCCTTATAAGTCACTCACAGGCCTGACCAATTAGTCTACCATGTGTAATCCCCCGTGAGCTTTTCCCTTTCACCAACTGGATGTTGACACTGAGGGTGGCCTTGGAGTTATGTGTTTCATCAGCCTGGGTCTCCAAAAGACTCCATGGAAAGAACCCCACATCACACTATTCTACCTTCCACCAGCAAGCTAGCACCACCAGTTGACTGTCACATAAGAAAGTAACATCTGTTGTTTTTGAGCTGTTTTGTATTTCAAATCTATTGGTTATATCCATTTCCTTACTTTCAATAATACAGGGCTATTTTTGCTTTCTTTTTTCTTTTTTACTTGAAGTGTAGTTCATAAATTACTATGAAAATGGGAAATTAATATTCTTAGAATTAATGTCATAGATAGCCTGTTCTCTCAGTACTCCTACATAAATTTGTAGATATGACAATTCTAATGATAGTTAGATATTATTAGTCTGCATGCCACTTTTAGAATGTTATTTCTTCTTTCCCATTAGTATCATAGAAACTGTAATTTTCAGCACAAGAGGGATGTGAAACATACATAGGAAACCTTTAAGGAAAATGCCACATTGACAATCCAAATGACCTGAATGGCTATCAAAAGAGATCTTTATGCAGGACAAATGTCTTCATTGTGGTTTTTTTCCCAAAGAGAAAAAGATATTTCATTATACAAAACATTATCAACATATATTGCACACAAACAACTATACATCATAAGTACTTTTTTTTCTCTTCCTTAATGCAAGACCAGACCACAAGGTAAGAAGAAAACACAGAAATACCTACAGTGTTCCTAAGGTTTCTTTTCAGGCAGATTAAATAACTTTGAAGTTTAGGGCCTTGCAAAACTTTTACCAAACCTCTCTTAACCACATGTAAAGTTTGTTATGCAGGTAGATCACTCTGTGAGTAGAACCTTGAGTTACTCTTTCTAGAAGAAATGACAACTCCACCTTGATATTACACTCATTATAAACAAGGACATAATGTAAATTTGTAGATATCCTCATTTAAAATCAGCCAATCTCTTTTTATAGAATTCACTGTTTGACTTCATTACAGGTATGGTATGGTCAGTTTATTTCAGGGGGTTCCTCTAACATGCTTAATTTTATAAAAGTAGAACAGTTTTATCAGTCCTTTGTTGAAAGCCCCCTTGTCTTTCTTTTTATTTTCTTTAGAGTGTTCACTGTAAAAACAGAGGGTAGAGTAGAAAATGACCTGTCAGGAAGCTGTGGGTTCATATCCTACCTCTCCACTTGCTATGTATTCCTAAGTAAACAACTGACCATCCTAAACCTTGTTTTTTCACAATCTCAAAATGAAAGTCTCTTAGGGTCGTGCTGAGGAGGTAATATGTATAAAGTGCCTAGTATACAGTACCTTCTTCTTTTTTTATTCTCCTTGGCTCTAGCCTGACTCTTCTTGATTAAATTAACATGATTTCTCAATGACTTGCACATCAAATCAACTTGGCAGAATTGTCATATGCTCCAGACACAATTATCACTCAGAACACTTGTCTTTTGAATCTAGTTCATGCATTATTTAGGAAGCAAGCATAATTTGATGATTAAATCAAATGGGTAGACTTTAAATATTAAAATATATTTAAATTCACCATTTAATATCAAAGCCAGTCTGATGCTGAAATCACCTTCTAGCTCAGCAGAGACATACTTACCTGTTCAGGACCAGCAGAGGCAACATGAACAACAAATCAAATATATTTGCAAAACATTGTGGTTTTCCCAAAGAGAAAGATATTTCATTATACAAAACATTATCAACATATATTGCACACAAACAACTATACATCATAAGTACTTTTTCTCTTCCTTAATGCAAGACCAGACCACAAGGTAAGAAGAAAACACAGAAATACCTACAGTGTTCCTAAGGTTTCTTTTCAGGCAGATTAAATAACTTTGAAGTTTAGGGCCTTGCAAAACTTTTACCAAACCTCTCTTAACCACATGTAAAGTTTGTTATGCAGGTAGATCACTCTGTGAGTAGAACCTTGAGTTACTCTTTCTAGAAGAAATGACAACTCCACCTTGATATTACACTCATTATAAACAAGGACATAATGTAAATTTGTAGATATCCTCATTTAAAATCAGCCAATCTCTTTTTATAGAATTCACTGTTTGACTTCATTACAGGTATGGTATGGTCAGTTTATTTCAGGGGGTTCCTCTAACATGCTTAATTTTATAAAAGTAGAACAGTTTTATCAGTCCTTTGTTGAAAGCCCCCTTGTCTTTCTTTTTATTTTCTTTAGAGTGTTCACTGTAAAAACAGAGGGTAGAGTAGAAAATGACCTGTCAGGAAGCTGTGGGTTCATATCCTACCTCTCCACTTGCTATGTATTCCTAAGTAAACAACTGACCATCCTAAACCTTGTTTTTTCACAATCTCAAAATGAAAGTCTCTTAGGGTCGTGCTGAGGAGGTAATATGTATAAAGTGCCTAGTATACAGTACCTTCTTCTTTTTTTATTCTCCTTGGCTCTAGCCTGACTCTTCTTGATTAAATTAACATGATTTCTCAATGACTTGCACATCAAATCAACTTGGCAGAATTGTCATATGCTCCAGACACAATTATCACTCAGAACACTTGTCTTTTGAATCTAGTTCATGCATTATTTAGGAAGCAAGCATAATTTGATGATTAAATCAAATGGGTAGACTTTAAATATTAAAATATATTTAAATTCACCATTTAATATCAAAGCCAGTCTGATGCTGAAATCACCTTCTAGCTCAGCAGAGAGACATACTTACCTGTTCAGGACCAGCAGAGGCAGGCATCACGTGTCTGAGCTAAGGATATGCTTCAATTCAATCTCTGAAGCTATAAATTGATAAAACCTCAGTGCAATCCAGCAAAAACAATGCAATGCAAATTCAGTGAAGGAGGAACTTTCTGTATAGTTTACTCAAAGCAATACACATATTTTCCATTACCTTTTCTTGTCATCTAAGTACTTAAAACCTTTCTTCTGTATAAGATATGGAGGTATATCGAAGCCAAGCTTGAGTAGTCACCATTATATCTCCACTTTCTTATTTTCCTTTCGCTCCTCAATTCCCTGTAAACTAGTTTTGGTACTGTCTATTTTAGTGAAGCCATTCTTAAATGTAGCATATAGTCTCCAAATTAATAGGAGCACTTTTCAGCCCTTAGTGTATTGTATCCACTAGCTGCATTTCAAACTATATGTAATTTTGAAAACTTCCATCATTACTTTCATAAACTTCTCTCACTGGTTTTTACTCTCACTTTAACTTTCTTGATGTGTTTATAAGTCTCTCCCCCATACCCAGCTTCTTTTCATTAATTTTACCTCAGGGCTTTGATTTTAGTTCACTATTTTTCTAAATGGGCTTCCCTTGTAGCTCAGATGATAAAGAATTCGCTGCAATGAATTAGGCCTGGGTTCAATCCCTAGGTTAGGAAGATTCCCCAAAGAAGAGAATGGCTAACCACTCCAGTATTCCTGGAGAAATTCACAAAGAATCTGACATGCCTGAGCGACTGTCACTTTCTTCTTCTATTCGTATACTTCTAAATGTATGTGCTCTTCTTCCTTGAACTCTTCTTGATTAAATTAACATGATTTCTCAATGACTTGCACATCAAATCAACTTGGCAGAATTGTCATATGCTCCAGACACAATTATCACTCAGAACACTTGTCTTTTGAATCTAGTTCATGCATTATTTAGGAAGCAAGCATAATTTGATGATTAAATCAAATGGGTAGACTTTAAATATTAAAATATATTTAAATTCACCATTTAATATCAAAGCCAGTCTGATGCTGAAATCACCTTCTAGCTCAGCAGAGAGACATACTTACCTGTTCAGGACCAGCAGAGGCAGGCATCACGTGTCTGAGCTAAGGATATGCTTCAATTCAATCTCTGAAGCTATAAATTGATAAAACCTCAGTGCAATCCAGCAAAAACAATGCAATGCAAATTCAGTGAAGGAGGAACTTTCTGTATAGTTTACTCAAAGCAATACACATATTTTCCATTACCTTTTCTTGTCATCTAAGTACTTAAAACCTTTCTTCTGTATAAGATATGGAGGTATATCGAAGCCAAGCTTGAGTAGTCACCATTATATCTCCACTTTCTTATTTTCCTTTCGCTCCTCAATTCCCTGTAAACTAGTTTTGGTACTGTCTATTTTAGTGAAGCCATTCTTAAATGTAGCATATAGTCTCCAAATTAATAGGAGCACTTTTCAGCCCTTAGTGTATTGTATCCACTAGCTGCATTTCAAACTATATGTAATTTTTGAAAACTTCCATCATTACTTTCATAAACTTCTCTCACTGGTTTTTACTCTCACTTTAACTTTCTTGATGTGTTTATAAGTCTCTCCCCCATACCCAGCTTCTTTTCATTAATTTTACCTCAGGGCTTTGATTTTAGTTCACTATTTTTCTAAATGGGCTTCCCTTGTAGCTCAGATGATAAAGAATTCGCTGCAATGAATTAGGCCTGGGTTCAATCCCTAGGTTAGGAAGATTCCCCAAAGAAGAGAATGGCTAACCACTCCAGTATTCCTGGAGAAATTCACAAAGAATCTGACATGCCTGAGCGACTGTCACTTTCTTCTTCTATTCGTATACTTCTAAATGTATGTGCTCTTTCTTGAGATGAACTGTGGCCTAGTTTGAACTGTGGCCTATAGGACCACCCTGTTGATGTATCCTGTCCTACCCTCCCTACTGAAGCTTAGTAACTGTTTTTAAATGTATTAATTGTACACCTACACTTAGAAGATATATTAGGGGCCTATATTAAATACCTGTAGGCATTTCTGCCTGGTTGAGAACATTATTTCTGAGCACCACTCCTGACATACTGTTTGTGATAGGCTGTGCTTGTGGTGTTGCTAATCTCAATTTCTTGATCTGCTTTACTAACAGAACTTCCATTTATTTAGAATGTCAATGTGCCCAGCTACTAAATCAAACACCAAAACATGGCCAATGTGACGTAAGTGAAGTCTTCTAAGGATTCTAGAAAGCATTGAATCACATCTTCCTCCTTGCTTCCCTCTTTTTCCTTTCTACCTGGAATGTAATTGAAAGCTGAAGGAAGAAGAGTTGTTTAGCTGAAGTGAGGTGGCCATAAGGATGAGCACCACAAGGGTGGTGGGTCAGAAAGACAGAAGCAGCCTGGAAAACTATAGACACTTAACAGCTTCTGTACCAGCTCTGACTGTATTAGAATAATTTCAGTTGCAAGTAGGATAAAATATCAAAATAATAGTGGCATAACAGGATATAAGTTCATTTCTGTTTGGTGTGAATGAAGTTGCAGTATTGACAGGGGCTGATATAGTGATTCATTAATCATTAGGCACTAAGACTTCTTACGTATTATTGCTTATGACTTTGGGAATAAGAAGGGTGCTAGGTCAAATAATTCCATTATTATATCCACATTTAACTCATGAACAAGAAAGAGGACAAAAGGAGGACATGATGTCTCCTTGTTAAAATGCTTCACAGAAGTCACGTCGGCCACTTCTTTTCATTAATTTTACCTCAGGGCTTTGATTTTAGTTCACTATTTTTCTAAATGGGCTTCCCTTGTAGCTCAGATGATAAAGAATTCGCTGCAATGAATTAGGCCTGGGTTCAATCCCTAGGTTAGGAAGATTCCCCAAAGAAGAGAATGGCTAACCACTCCAGTATTCCTGGAGAAATTCACAAAGAATCTGACATGCCTGAGCGACTGTCACTTTCTTCTTCTATTCGTATACTTCTAAATGTATGTGCTCTTTCTTGAGATGAACTGTGGCCTAGTTTGAACTGTGGCCTATAGGACCACCCTGTTGATGTATCCTGTCCTACCCTCCCTACTGAAGCTTAGTAACTGTTTTTAAATGTATTAATTGTACACCTACACTTAGAAGATATATTAGGGGCCTATATTAAATACCTGTAGGCATTTCTGCCTGGTTGAGAACATTATTTCTGAGCACCACTCCTGACATACTGTTTGTGATAGGCTGTGCTTGTGGTGTTGCTAATCTCAATTTCTTGATCTGCTTTACTAACAGAACTTCCATTTATTTAGAATGTCAATGTGCCCAGCTACTAAATCAAACACCAAAACATGGCCAATGTGACGTAAGTGAAGTCTTCTAAGGATTCTAGAAAGCATTGAATCACATCTTCCTCCTTGCTTCCCTCTTTTTCCTTTCTACCTGGAATGTAATTGAAAGCTGAAGGAAGAAGAGTTGTTTAGCTGAAGTGAGGTGGCCATAAGGATGAGCACCACAAGGGTGGTGGGTCAGAAAGACAGAAGCAGCCTGGAAAACTATAGACACTTAACAGCTTCTGTACCAGCTCTGACTGTATTAGAATAATTTCAGTTGCAAGTAGGATAAAATATCAAAATAATAGTGGCATAACAGGATATAAGTTCATTTCTGTTTGGTGTGAATGAAGTTGCAGTATTGACAGGGGCTGATATAGTGATTCATTAATCATTAGGCACTAAGACTTCTTATGTATTATTGCTTATGACTTTGGGAATAAGAAGGGTGCTAGGTCAAATAATTCCATTATTATATCCACATTTAACTCATGAACAAGAAAGAGGACAAAAGGAGGACATGATGTCTCCTTGTTAAAATGCTTCACAGAAGTCACGTCGGCCACTTCTATTCAGATTCCTCAGCCAGAAATTAATCATACAGTAACTGCAAAGTAGCCAGGTATTCAGCTAAAAATCATGAATGCTGTGGCAAAGGTAGAAGGTGATGGAGACGGGAGTCAGTAACTAGATGTTTCTCCCCTAATTGCTCATCTTTGACTTTTTGATATGTCAAAAAAATTCCCCATTAAACTAAAAGTTACAATTCAATTACATAAAGTCAAAAGCATGCCTTAATTAATTCAGAATTTGGATCCTAAATGAGCCCACTAAGAGTAACAGAAGATAAAATATGGAATTGACTAAAGGAAGAAAGTGGTGAACTGAAGAAAAGGACTCACATACTGAATGCCAGAAAACTGGTGGTGATCATTCTGTGGAATTAGGTCAAAGTGTTATCTATTGCATTTTAGGGGGTAAACCACATCAATCCCCATAATGTTATGAAAAATGATAGGACTGCTCAGACTGCAGTAGGGTATGGGTTACCTGTTGCCACTATCATCAGATGGAAGGAAAAATTGTTTTCATTATTTATTGCTATAGAATAAACTATTCCAACACTAAATGGTTACAAACAGTAATTATTACTGCTATAGTTCTTATGGGACTTATGGAATGACTGGGCTCAGCTAGGTGATTTTCCTATAGGGTCGTACATGTAATTGCATGTCAAAATATGCTGACTGGTCTGGACATTCCAGAAGACTTTCTTCCTTCCATGTCTGATGCTTTATCTAGGATAACTGGGGGACTGTGGATCTCTCTCTCTCTCCCTGCAGCCACTTCTAATGGCTAAATTGGACTTCCTCACCGCATGACTATCTCAAGGTGGTCATGCTTCTTATACAGTTGTTGACTATCCACAGACTGAGTGTATGAGAGACCTAGCTCAAAGTTACTAGACTTCTTATAATCTACCCATTGCTTCCATGACATTCTGTAGTCAAATGTGAATTACAGGGTCGACCTAGAGCCAGAGAGTGGGGACTACACAAGTTTGAGAATAGCAGGAAGCATGCTTCATAACAGTTGTGGTGCTTTCTTTGGAAAGAGAATGCAAACCTGCTGAGAGAGTTGCTTTAGGCCTGTGTCCTAAAATCTAAACTGCATGCTGAATTTAGATTCTGAAAGACTGTTGAAAAAATTGTTCTTACATTCTAAACAAAGTCTATGGCTGTGTCATCCTTAGGAAGAGCAAAGACTAACCCAAGCAACTCTTCTTAAGAGTCCTCAAACACAGGTTTTGAATTTGAAGGAAAAGATGGGATTAATACTGTGGTCATCCAAACAGAGGCTGTTTTAAATTTAAATTACACAATCCTGAAGGCTCAATTTATGTACTAGTATGGGACAATGCCTAACACAGACCCTCAAGTTGGGTAGCTATGTCCTGGTTTGCATGGGATAGTTATGGTTCACACACATGGTCCTAGTATAATCAATTATATAATCTTCACCCTTAAATTGGCCAATTAAATGATAATGTATATGTTTACCCTATTGTTAAGTAACAAAACACGAGATGCAGAATAGTGTTTGTGTTAGTGTGTGTAATATGACTTACTCAAAACCACACAAATTGAAATTGAAATTTAAAAAAGTTATGGCCAACATTTTAGACAAACTCATGAAAACAAACATGTTTGAGAAATAGGATACTTTACAAATGATAACAGTGGATGCCTGATAGGAAAATCAGTTCTTATGGTTGAATGACTGGGCTCAGCTAGGTGATTTTCCTATAGGGTCGTACATGTAATTGCATGTCAAAATATGCTGACTGGTCTGGACATTCCAGAAGACTTTCTTCCTTCCATGTCTGATGCTTTATCTAGGATAACTGGGGGACTGTGGATCTCTCTCTCTCTCCCTGCAGCCACTTCTAATGGCTAAATTGGACTTCCTCACCGCATGACTATCTCAAGGTGGTCATGCTTCTTATACAGTTGTTGACTATCCACAGACTGAGTGTATGAGAGACCTAGCTCAAAGTTACTAGACTTCTTATAATCTACCCATTGCTTCCATGACATTCTGTAGTCAAATGTGAATTACAGGGTCGACCTAGAGCCAGAGAGTGGGGACTACACAAGTTTGAGAATAGCAGGAAGCATGCTTCATAACAGTTGTGGTGCTTTCTTTGGAAAGAGAATGCAAACCTGCTGAGAGAGTTGCTTTAGGCCTGTGTCCTAAAATCTAAACTGCATGCTGAATTTAGATTCTGAAAGACTGTTGAAAAAATTGTTCTTACATTCTAAACAAAGTCTATGGCTGTGTCATCCTTAGGAAGAGCAAAGACTAACCCAAGCAACTCTTCTTAAGAGTCCTCAAACACAGGTTTTGAATTTGAAGGAAAAGATGGGATTAATACTGTGGTCATCCAAACAGAGGCTGTTTTAAATTTAAATTACACAATCCTGAAGGCTCAATTTATGTACTAGTATGGGACAATGCCTAACACAGACCCTCAAGTTGGGTAGCTATGTCCTGGTTTGCATGGGATAGTTATGGTTCACACACATGGTCCTAGTATAATCAATTATATAATCTTCACCCTTAAATTGGCCAATTAAATGATAATGTATATGTTTACCCTATTGTTAAGTAACAAAACACGAGATGCAGAATAGTGTTTGTGTTAGTGTGTGTAATATGACTTACTCAAAACCACACAAATTGAAATTGAAATTTAAAAAAGTTATGGCCAACATTTTAGACAAACTCATGAAAACAAACATGTTTGAGAAATAGGATACTTTACAAATGATAACAGTGGATGCCTGTAGATCAGAAGCAGGAATCCTCCAATCCTGTGTCTGGAAGACAAGGGTGGGAAACACTTTTCTCTGTAAACTCATGTGCCCTATTAGAATTTTGTGCCTTATCCATGTATTACCTCTTTGTAAGAGCAATTTAAAACAACAAAATTCATTTTCAATATAATGTGGGTCATGCCATGAGAGAGCTGTTAGCATATTAGCTTCCATCTACTGGGTTCTTGCTCGCGAGGCACAAATCTAACCACTTTACATACATTTGTTAATTCTCACATCAAACCTAAGAGGTGAGCAGCAATACTATCAGCTATGTGATTACGAAAAGTCGTCTGATTTCTTCTGTAAAACTCTTATTTTAACCTATTTATACTGTTCTTATTCCTGCTTATTCTGTGATACTGCATGATAATGCTGAATGTTTGCCAAGTTAGTGGCTATAGTAGGAAGTGTTCTGTATTTGAAGTCCTAAGCCCTTTTTCTTGGGCTTCCCAGATAGCTCAGTGGTAAAGAATCCTCCTGCCAATGCAGGAGACACAGGAGACGAGGCTTAGATCCCTGGGTCGGGAAGATCCCCTGGAGGAGGGCATGGCAACCCACTCCAGTATTTTTGTCTGGAAAATCCCACGGACAGAGGAGCCTGGCGGGCTACAGTCCCTAGGACCGCAAGAAGAGTCGGACATGACTGAGCATGCATTTCTCTTGCTCAGCTACTTATAGTGATTTTTAAATTTTTTTTTGACCACTTCTATTGATCTTTCATTTGTTTATCTTTGTTCTTTTGGCTGTGTGGGCCTCCCATCACAGCGCCCCCCTCGTAGCAGAGCACGTGCTCTGGGCGCACGCGCTCCAGAGCTCCGGCTCGGTAGTTGGACACATCCCTAGCACTGCAAGGTGGTGTCCTTACCCACTGGACCACCAGGAAGCCCACTCAGCTGCTTACTACCTATGCAAACCTCAGCGAGCCACTTTCTCAGAAAGCCTGGGTTTTACCATAGAATGTGACATAGCCTGGCCAACATTTTAGACAAACTCATGAAAACAAACATGTTTGAGAAATAGGATACTTTACAAATGATAACAGTGGATGCCTGTAGATCAGAAGCAGGAATCCTCCAATCCTGTGTCTGGAAGACAAGGGTGGGAAACACTTTTCTCTGTAAACTCATGTGCCCTATTAGAATTTTGTGCCTTATCCATGTATTACCTCTTTGTAAGAGCAATTTAAAACAACAAAATTCATTTTCAATATAATGTGGGTCATGCCATGAGAGAGCTGTTAGCATATTAGCTTCCATCTACTGGGTTCTTGCTCGCGAGGCACAAATCTAACCACTTTACATACATTTGTTAATTCTCACATCAAACCTAAGAGGTGAGCAGCAATACTATCAGCTATGTGATTACGAAAAGTCGTCTGATTTCTTCTGTAAAACTCTTATTTTAACCTATTTATACTGTTCTTATTCCTGCTTATTCTGTGATACTGCATGATAATGCTGAATGTTTGCCAAGTTAGTGGCTATAGTAGGAAGTGTTCTGTATTTGAAGTCCTAAGCCCTTTTTCTTGGGCTTCCCAGATAGCTCAGTGGTAAAGAATCCTCCTGCCAATGCAGGAGACACAGGAGACGAGGCTTAGATCCCTGGGTCGGGAAGATCCCCTGGAGGAGGGCATGGCAACCCACTCCAGTATTTTTGTCTGGAAAATCCCACGGACAGAGGAGCCTGGCGGGCTACAGTCCCTAGGACCGCAAGAAGAGTCGGACATGACTGAGCATGCATTTCTCTTGCTCAGCTACTTATAGTGATTTTTAAATTTTTTTTTGACCACTTCTATTGATCTTTCATTTGTTTATCTTTGTTCTTTTGGCTGTGTGGGCCTCCCATCACAGCGCCCCCCTCGTAGCAGAGCACGTGCTCTGGGCGCACGCGCTCCAGAGCTCCGGCTCGGTAGTTGGACACATCCCTAGCACTGCAAGGTGGTGTCCTTACCCACTGGACCACCAGGGAAGCCCACTCAGCTGCTTACTACCTATGCAAACCTCAGCGAGCCACTTTCTCAGAAAGCCTGGGTTTTTACCATAGAATGGAAACAAGGTTCCTTCTTATTTTACTGGCTTACTGTGAGGAATAAATGAAGGCATTCACTTCGAGGTAGGTTGGGAACCAGCATGCAGTATAGGACTATGAGGCACTATTACTATTAATGACCTACAGTTAACACTCCTATCAGAAAGCCATAAATCAATAGCAATGTAACTGAAAACAATTTGAAGACCATTTTCATTTTCAGCATAAGTGGCATTTACTCATTGCTTGTTGCTTTATATAGTCGATAGTTTCATGCATAGCAACAACCTTGGATCAGCAAGTACATAATGAACATACTTTAAGCAGGAAATGTTAAATGGTCTATGTCTGTTGTTATGAGCTAAGACTCAATTCAGGAGGTGGTTTCCTCAGTTGAGAAGAAAGCAGATGACCTCATGTCATTAACTATACATAAATAAATTCAACATTTGATGATAAAATGGTAAGATAAGTTACATTTGTGGCTTTTTCTCTTAAGAAAACCCTGGAAATATTGTACAGTATTTATTTAGCTTCACTCCCTTTTCTTTTGCTTAATTTGGGAGCAGACTTTCTTCCTCCTTCTTTCTCACCTCCCTCTTCTCCTCCTCCTGCTTCTCGGTCTTCTTTTCAGGAACAAAACAAGTATGTAAAATACTGCAAAATAATAACAAAATAGCCTTACCAGAAATTAAACAGAAAAAAGTAAAAGCATTTGATTTTAGTAAAAAAAAAATAGCATCCTTGGGCTTCCCTGGTGGTGGTCCAGTGGGTAAGGAGTCCACCTTGCATTGCAAGGGGCACCGGTTTGATCCCTGACCTGGGAAGATCCCACGTGCCTTGGAGCGATTGGACAGGTGTGTCCAATTACGAGCCAGCACTCTGGAGCATATGCGCCCAGAGCCAGTGCTCTGCAATGAGATAGGCCACTGCAATGGGAGGCCCACACAAGCCAAAGAATAAGGATGGATGAAAATAAATAAAAAGCCAATAAAAGAGGCCAATTAAAAAAAAAAAAAAAAAAACAGCATCTTTGAAAATATATGCAGCGTGCTCTAGAGGGTTTATCAAACTAGAAATGTTTCAAAATGTCATATATAGTGATGTAATTGTTAGAGAAATGAAAGGAGAGGTAGTATATATAGTGTAGTTGTTTTTACAGCTTTGTGAAATTACCTGCAGGACTTGCATATGGTTTGGTTTATTTTAGTTTTTCTTGGCTCTTATAATAGTTGAAATCCAGAAAAATCTCCCAGAGACCTTTATCTCATTGGTGATTTTAAAAATTCATAATACAAATATACCCCAACAGCTCAGTTTATTTTTGTATAGAAATTTTATTTTTCTTTCAGTAGTGTTGTGTCCCTGACCCCGCCCCTGCCCCTTCTTCTCAGTGGAGCTTTTCACCTCTCTGCAGTGGCACTCTGGTGAGCAGCTTTCTAAGGGGAGAAGGGATGTTTGAAAACTGAGGAAAGACATGAACTACAACCCGCAGGATAATCTTCATTTAGACAGTCTTTATCCAGAGATTTTAAGAATGCCAGCCAAGGTACTCAGTCCTATTTTCTTAACAGAAGAATAAAGCAAGAAGGTGGACAATGCTTAGTACACCTGCACCCTGGTTGGAACTCAACATTTCCTCTTATTTAGGAATTTGTTACTTAAATAAAGCAATATTCTCTCTGGAACTCACAGGATCAGTAGGCAAAAACTTTCTGGGCAGCAAATTCTGACGTGGGTTTTGGAGTCAATCTGATCTCATTTCAGATTTCGTAAGTATTTCTAGGCCAAAGCATTTAACCACCTCAGCAGATGGAACCAGAATTTTTACCCTATTCAAAAGAAAGAAAACAAACTAAGACAAAGTTTCAAACAATAATAGTAACAACTGAAGCAAAATGGCCAAAAAAGTATGCTTACTGTATTGGGAAGAGATTTCATGTGAAGTCAGGAATTTGCGCGTAATTGTCCAGGATAAGTACTCACAGGAGATGTGATCTTAGATTCCTTGGCCTCTTTCTTCATTTGTTCAATTGTAGTGACTACTTGCCTAACTTCTTGTGCAGATTGAACAATGGTGTAGCTCATGTGTCAGCAAGTTGTTTTTGTTTTTTTTTTTTTTTGTATAGAACCAGAGGGTAAATATTGTAGGTTTTATGGGTCATTACTGTTTCTACTGCAACTACTCAACTCTATTGCTATAGGGCAAAAGTAGCTTTAGACAATCCATTGAGGAATGTGTGTCTGTGTTCCAAACAAAATAAAACAAAACTAAAATTTGTATTATGTAGATATTTCACATTTCAAACAATTCTGTTCTGTTTATTTCTTTTTTTCCAGACATTTAAAAGTATAAAAGTCACATCTTACTCCCTAAACATACAAAAACAAGTGATAGTTTTGGTCCACAGGCTGTAATTTGCTGAGAAAGCATGTAACAAACTTTATGTGGAAGTTGTGTACAAAGGTGTAAGTATGAGAGTACTAGTAATTTTCCCCTTCTTCTCAGTGGAGCTTTTCACCTCTCTGCAGTGGCACTCTGGTGAGCAGCTTTCTAAGGGGAGAAGGGATGTTTGAAAACTGAGGAAAGACATGAACTACAACCCGCAGGATAATCTTCATTTAGACAGTCTTTATCCAGAGATTTTAAGAATGCCAGCCAAGGTACTCAGTCCTATTTTCTTAACAGAAGAATAAAGCAAGAAGGTGGACAATGCTTAGTACACCTGCACCCTGGTTGGAACTCAACATTTCCTCTTATTTAGGAATTTGTTACTTAAATAAAGCAATATTCTCTCTGGAACTCACAGGATCAGTAGGCAAAAACTTTCTGGGCAGCAAATTCTGACGTGGGTTTTGGAGTCAATCTGATCTCATTTCAGATTTCGTAAGTATTTCTAGGCCAAAGCATTTAACCACCTCAGCAGATGGAACCAGAATTTTTACCCTATTCAAAAGAAAGAAAACAAACTAAGACAAAGTTTCAAACAATAATAGTAACAACTGAAGCAAAATGGCCAAAAAAGTATGCTTACTGTATTGGGAAGAGATTTCATGTGAAGTCAGGAATTTGCGCGTAATTGTCCAGGATAAGTACTCACAGGAGATGTGATCTTAGATTCCTTGGCCTCTTTCTTCATTTGTTCAATTGTAGTGACTACTTGCCTAACTTCTTGTGCAGATTGAACAATGGTGTAGCTCATGTGTCAGCAAGTTGTTTTTGTTTTTTTTTTTTTTTGTATAGAACCAGAGGGTAAATATTGTAGGTTTTATGGGTCATTACTGTTTCTACTGCAACTACTCAACTCTATTGCTATAGGGCAAAAGTAGCTTTAGACAATCCATTGAGGAATGTGTGTCTGTGTTCCAAACAAAATAAAACAAAACTAAAATTTGTATTATGTAGATATTTCACATTTCAAACAATTCTGTTCTGTTTATTTCTTTTTTTCCAGACATTTAAAAGTATAAAAGTCACATCTTACTCCCTAAACATACAAAAACAAGTGATAGTTTTGGTCCACAGGCTGTAATTTGCTGAGAAAGCATGTAACAAACTTTATGTGGAAGTTGTGTACAAAGATGTGTAAGATCACTGCAGAGTATCTGAGATACATTTTAATTCCACACTGATTCCCTCTGACACCCCAAACTAAATGAGATTCCTGTTTGCCATCTCTGCAATACTTGAACACTGTCCCACAGAAAATCAGTTAAGACTGAAGGAGATTTTGCTTGAGAAAGTTCCAGGATGCATTTCCAATCCTGATAAAAATGGTTGGAGAGTTATTTAGCATTTTAAATTAGGTGAGCTATTGAACTGTCTCAAACTGAAACATCCTGGATTTCCTTAGATGATGTACATTCATTTTATGTCTCGTACGTAGAATCCCATCCCACTGCATTGTATAATTGTCTGCTTAGGTGTAGGTCTCCTGATGGATAAGGAGCTTTGTAAAAGTAGAAACTGGACTGCAGTGCTTCCTAAATTGTCTGCCAATGTTATAATTTACTTATTTATATCCCTATCCAGCTAATAAAGATTCAAAAGAGCTTGAAAAAATACTTAAAAATAGATAAAATAGGTAGGGAAATCAGGATAAGAGAGAAATTTGGGAGTTAAATTTATAAAAGTGAGGTAAGAGTATGATAGAGAAGTATAATCCATATGGTCCTGTAGATGTAGCCAGTCAACCTGTCCCTGGGTTTTGTTTGTTTGTTTGGCCACTTCTGTTAGTCTTTCATTTATCTGTTTTCATCCATCTTTGTTCTTTGGCCTGTTTGGGGCCTCCCATCACAGTGACCTCTGTCACTGCAGAGCTCCAGCTCTGGGTGCATGCGCTTCCGAGTGCTGGCTGGCAATTGGATGCACCGGTCTAGCCGTTCCGTGGCACGTGGGATCTTCCCAGGCCAGGGATCGAACTAGTGTCCCTTGCACTGCAAGGCAGACTCTCTACCCAGTGGAACACCAGGGAAGCCCTGTCCCTGGGTTTTTAGCAGCAGAAGGTTATCCTGATCTGCAGACAGATGTGGACCGTGACTGGTCTCCGGATGTTATTAAGGAAGAAAGTGATCACAGCATTGTGGAACTGGGCCTGGATTAGTAATTACGTATTTATACTCTCTAGCCTTGAATATATAAGTTCTTGACACTGGGGAAGGCAAAGATCACCCCAAACTAAATGAAAGATGTGTAAGATCACTGCAGAGTATCTGAGATACATTTTAATTCCACACTGATTCCTCTGACACCCCAAACTAAATGAGATTCCTGTTTGCCATCTCTGCAATACTTGAACACTGTCCCACAGAAAATCAGTTAAGACTGAAGGAGATTTTGCTTGAGAAAGTTCCAGGATGCATTTCCAATCCTGATAAAAATGGTTGGAGAGTTATTTAGCATTTTAAATTAGGTGAGCTATTGAACTGTCTCAAACTGAAACATCCTGGATTTCCTTAGATGATGTACATTCATTTTATGTCTCGTACGTAGAATCCCATCCCACTGCATTGTATAATTGTCTGCTTAGGTGTAGGTCTCCTGATGGATAAGGAGCTTTGTAAAAGTAGAAACTGGACTGCAGTGCTTCCTAAATTGTCTGCCAATGTTATAATTTACTTATTTATATCCCTATCCAGCTAATAAAGATTCAAAAGAGCTTGAAAAAATACTTAAAAATAGATAAAATAGGTAGGGAAATCAGGATAAGAGAGAAATTTGGGAGTTAAATTTATAAAAGTGAGGTAAGAGTATGATAGAGAAGTATAATCCATATGGTCCTGTAGATGTAGCCAGTCAACCTGTCCCTGGGTTTTGTTTGTTTGTTTGGCCACTTCTGTTAGTCTTTCATTTATCTGTTTTCATCCATCTTTGTTCTTTGGCCTGTTTGGGGCCTCCCATCACAGTGACCTCTGTCACTGCAGAGCTCCAGCTCTGGGTGCATGCGCTTCCGAGTGCTGGCTGGCAATTGGATGCACCGGTCTAGCCGTTCCGTGGCACGTGGGATCTTCCCAGGCCAGGGATCGAACTAGTGTCCCTTGCACTGCAAGGCAGACTCTCTACCCAGTGGAACACCAGGGAAGCCCTGTCCCTGGGTTTTTAGCAGCAGAAGGTTATCCTGATCTGCAGACAGATGTGGACCGTGACTGGTCTCCGGATGTTATTAAGGAAGAAAGTGATCACAGCATTGTGGAACTGGGCCTGGATTAGTAATTACGTATTTATACTCTCTACCCTTGAATATATAAGTTCTTAAGTGAGAATTAGGCAACACTTTGAAAAGCAGGCAGAGTCTATTTGGCCATCCAAAGATAGGCGGGGTACTTCCCTGGTGGCTCAATGGTAAAGACTCTACTTGCCAATGAAGGAGACATGGGTTCGATCCCTGTCTGAGAAGATCCCACATGCCTCGGAGAAGCTAAGCCCCTTTGGAGCAACTAAGTCGCATCACAACTACTGAGCTTGCACTCTAGAGCCCATGAGTCCAACTACTGAACCCACATGCCTACACTCCGTACTCCACTACAAGAGAAGCCTCTGGACTGAGAAGACCACATACTGCAACTAGAGAGTAGCCTCTTCTCACCACAACTAGAGAAAATCAGAGTATAACAGCAAAGATGCAGCACAGCCAAAAAAAAAAAAAAAGACCCAGAAGAATGATTGTTGAGGGTTGAAACATTTTAGGCTTCATGACAAGCAACCTAAAGGAGAAGATAACTTCAGGGAAGGGCCCAAGATCAGTGTTCCCTGGACCACACCATGTAGCATACAGGCTAATTCATATACTCACAAACACAATTTGCAGCACTGTAGGAATAGCATAGAACTTGTGGTCAGGAGATATAAACTTGACTCCTGGCTCTGCCACACATTCTTTTTGTTCTGAAGCAAAACAGTGGCATGATTATATATTTAGAAAATACAAGAGAGTATAGTCAAAAATACTAGAAACTAGAAAAGAATTCAACATGGTCGTTGGTTACATTTATATATAGAAATCAATAGCTTTACTATATACAGACAGTAACTGGTTAGAAAATTTGGTGGGAGAAACAAACAAAATCAATAAATATAATGTAAAATGTTCAGACCAAGAGTTACAAATGAAAAAGAAAATCAAAATCTTTCTATAGTATAACAGTAAAACAACAGCAAAACAATTACAGTGAATGAAATACTTTGCTGGGAAACAGACACTGTAAATATGTTTATTTTCCCTAAATTCATGTCTGATATACTGCCAATCAGAGTCTTAATGAGATTTTGGAGACAAGCCCCTGTTATTAAGGAAGTCAACTTAGTTTCGCCACCCTTGAATATATAAGTTCTTAAGTGAGAATTAGGCAACACTTTGAAAAGCAGGCAGAGTCTATTTGGCCATCCAAAGATAGGCGGGGTACTTCCCTGGTGGCTCAATGGTAAAGACTCTACTTGCCAATGAAGGAGACATGGGTTCGATCCCTGTCTGAGAAGATCCCACATGCCTCGGAGAAGCTAAGCCCCTTTGGAGCAACTAAGTCGCATCACAACTACTGAGCTTGCACTCTAGAGCCCATGAGTCCAACTACTGAACCCACATGCCTACACTCCGTACTCCACTACAAGAGAAGCCTCTGGACTGAGAAGACCACATACTGCAACTAGAGAGTAGCCTCTTCTCACCACAACTAGAGAAAATCAGAGTATAACAGCAAAGATGCAGCACAGCCAAAAAAAAAAAAAAGACCCAGAAGAATGATTGTTGAGGGTTGAAACATTTTAGGCTTCATGACAAGCAACCTAAAGGAGAAGATAACTTCAGGGAAGGGCCCAAGATCAGTGTTCCCTGGACCACACCATGTAGCATACAGGCTAATTCATATACTCACAAACACAATTTGCAGCACTGTAGGAATAGCATAGAACTTGTGGTCAGGAGATATAAACTTGACTCCTGGCTCTGCCACACATTCTTTTTGTTCTGAAGCAAAACAGTGGCATGATTATATATTTAGAAAATACAAGAGAGTATAGTCAAAAATACTAGAAACTAGAAAAGAATTCAACATGGTCGTTGGTTACATTTATATATAGAAATCAATAGCTTTACTATATACAGACAGTAACTGGTTAGAAAATTTGGTGGGAGAAACAAACAAAATCAATAAATATAATGTAAAATGTTCAGACCAAGAGTTACAAATGAAAAAGAAAATCAAAATCTTTCTATAGTATAACAGTAAAACAACAGCAAAACAATTACAGTGAATGAAATACTTTGCTGGGAAACAGACACTGTAAATATGTTTATTTTCCCTAAATTCATGTCTGATATACTGCCAATCAGAGTCTTAATGAGATTTTGGAGAACATACAAAACAATTCTAAAATTAATCACCATGAATAAACATGTGAAAATAGCCAGGAAAATTGTGAAAAGCAAGAGGAAAGAGGGAAGTCTTGCTCTACTAGATGCTATTAGAAAGCTTCACTTAATAAGAGAGAAAGGAGAAGCTCCATGGACACAGGCTCTTGTTTGTTGTCTTCACAGCCTCACCCAACACACAGAACAGTGCCTGTGCACTTAATGCTGTTGAGTAAATGAATGAAGGAATGACTGAGCTTCTTTATATGCAAATGTAGATAACCCTTCATTTTCCAGTGATACAGAGGATTGGACAATATGAAACAAAGTAGTGACTGTAAGAAGCACTGACTGAAGTTGAACTTTCTGAGTTTGAATACTGGCTCCATTACTTTGCCAGCTGAGGGGTCTTGGTTGAATTCCTTAGCTTCTTGGTTTCCTTATCTCTAAAACAGGCATGACAGCTGTCCTTCCCTCATAACAGTTGTTGAGAGTAATTTTGTTATCCAGCTAAAGCCTATAAAGGATGCCTGGCACAGAATAGTTCTTAGGGAATTTGTAGTATGAAAAAATGAAGGATGGAAACTTTGGGCTTTCCAGGTAGTGCTAGTGGTAAAGAACACAACTTCCAGTGCAGGAGACATGGGTTTGATCCCCCTTGGGTCCGAAATATTATCTGGAGGAGGGCATGGCAACCCACTCCAGTGTTCTTACCTGGAAAATCCCATGGATAGAGGAGCCTGGTGGTCTACAGTCCATAGGGTCACAAAGAGCAGGACACACTGAAGTGATTAAACACACACATAACAGCTTTCTCAAAGGTCAGTGATACAGCATCTTAAATCTGAACATCTGCTTTCACATGGGTGACTTAACAAACTAGTCTTAAAGTTCTTTTACTGCTTTTCATTCCAACTATGCACCCATAAACCACTTTACCAAACTACTTTTATGGTCTCAACAAAAACCTACTGTTACTTCAAATTAGTTCTCTCTGGAACCTTATATAACGATTTCTGTACACTCACTCAGATGTATTAATTTATGCCCATAATCTTATATTTTTCATCATGTTCACTCTTTTATACCCACTCCAACTGTTCCCCACTTTTCCAAGCACCTTAAACCTCTCCCTTTTTTTCAGTCCCTTACCACCTCGTGAATTTGTTTCTTCTTTATCTAACTTCGATACAGTGTCTTCCTTGTCAGTGCCTGTGTGCTCAGTTGCTAAGTCAGGTCCCCATGGATTGCAGCCCACCAGACTCCCCTGTCCATGGAATTTCCCATGAAAGAACACTGGAACATATTCTCCTCCAGGGGATTTTCCTGACCCAGGGATCAAATTCCCATATCCTACATCTCCAGCACTGGCAAGCAGATTCTTTGCCACTGAGCCACCTGGGAAAGGCTCTTATCAATACAACCAGTTTATTTTCCTATTTTTCTTGGACTTGTCATGAAAATCCTGTGGCATGAAAAGCTGGGTAGCTGAAGGGTGGAATTCTTAGTGTCACCACAAATGTGTCTCCAACCTCAGTTGGCCTTTCAGTAGCACCATACCTTTAACACATTCTCCTTCTCCAGTACCCCCATGTGTTTCAGTTTGTGTCAGTTTTAAACTTCTCCATTTCTCAAATTTCTTTAAACATTTTGATTCCTTTTTAATTTGTTTGAGTTTGTGGTCAAGTATTTTCTTCAAGAAGGACTAATAGGCATTATATTTTCTGAATTCTTTCATGTCTGAGAATGTCTGCTTCTACTTGAAAACTATCTTGACTTAATATAATATTCTCAGTTTCTTTCCTTTGTTGTCTCTGGCATTGAATTTTTTTTTTACAGAAATTTATGCTAGCCTAATTTTTCTCTCTTCCTTGTAGGTATTTTTGTTACTGTGTGTGGATGCCTAAATTATGTAACTTCATGCTATACCTTGATATTGAACATTTGCCTTCAAAATTTCCTGCTATCCTTAGTGCTAAATGTTTGGAATCAAATTTTCCTGGAATCAACGTGCCCTTTGATTGGCAGTTTCATTTAGGGGGTTTTCCTTATATTTTTTCTTTCATGTGTGTTCCATACTTCAGGGACAGAAGTTATGCTTACTGGGGAAATTGCTTATTGTAACTATCAGCTTTATTCTGACTGCTCTAATCTCTCTTTTTTTATCTGCATTTTCAGAAGCAAGGTTATTCCAAAGCTGTATTTTTATCAGCACTTAAGTTTTCAGACATATCTGTTCTGCTTTATATTGGTTTTAATTTATGTTATGTTCAGCTTCCATCTTGGAATTTTCGTTTCTTTTCTTTATCTAACTTCGATACAGTGTCTTCCTTGTCAGTGCCTGTGTGCTCAGTTGCTAAGTCAGGTCCCCATGGATTGCAGCCCACCAGACTCCCCTGTCCATGGAATTTCCCATGAAAGAACACTGGAACATATTCTCCTCCAGGGGATTTTCCTGACCCAGGGATCAAATTCCCATATCCTACATCTCCAGCACTGGCAAGCAGATTCTTTGCCACTGAGCCACCTGGGAAAGGCTCTTATCAATACAACCAGTTTATTTTCCTATTTTTCTTGGACTTGTCATGAAAATCCTGTGGCATGAAAAGCTGGGTAGCTGAAGGGTGGAATTCTTAGTGTCACCACAAATGTGTCTCCAACCTCAGTTGGCCTTTCAGTAGCACCATACCTTTAACACATTCTCCTTCTCCAGTACCCCCATGTGTTTCAGTTTGTGTCAGTTTTAAACTTCTCCATTTCTCAAATTTCTTTAAACATTTTGATTCCTTTTTAATTTGTTTGAGTTTGTGGTCAAGTATTTTCTTCAAGAAGGACTAATAGGCATTATATTTTCTGAATTCTTTCATGTCTGAGAATGTCTGCTTCTACTTGAAAACTATCTTGACTTAATATAATATTCTCAGTTTCTTTCCTTTGTTGTCTCTGGCATTGAATTTTTTTTTTACAGAAATTTATGCTAGCCTAATTTTTCTCTCTTCCTTGTAGGTATTTTTGTTACTGTGTGTGGATGCCTAAATTATGTAACTTCATGCTATACCTTGATATTGAACATTTGCCTTCAAAATTTCCTGCTATCCTTAGTGCTAAATGTTTGGAATCAAATTTTCCTGGAATCAACGTGCCCTTTGATTGGCAGTTTCATTTAGGGGGTTTTCCTTATATTTTTTCTTTCATGTGTGTTCCATACTTCAGGGACAGAAGTTATGCTTACTGGGGAAATTGCTTATTGTAACTATCAGCTTTATTCTGACTGCTCTAATCTCTCTTTTTTTATCTGCATTTTCAGAAGCAAGGTTATTCCAAAGCTGTATTTTTATCAGCACTTAAGTTTTCAGACATATCTGTTCTGCTTTATATTGGTTTTAATTTATGTTATGTTCAGCTTCCATCTTGGAATGTGTTCCATCTGCTTTTTCTTCCTCCATCTCTCTTCTACTGCATCCTTTTGTTCAAATCAAGCATACTTTAGTATTCTACCTTATCTCCTCTACTGAGCTATGTTTGTAGCTATACCTCATTGTGTGTGTGTCTGTGTTTTAGTGTTCTCCAACTTTAGAATCATGAAATTTGTTTGGAGAGCTTATTAAAACACATATTTCCAGTACCAATTTCAGGGCTTTTGATTCAAAAAATAGGAGGTAAGACCTGAGAATTTATATTTCTAACAAGTCCCAAGATAACACTTTAAGAACCAGTTTTATAGAGGATATATTATGCATCTTTAATTTAGCACCATCTGCTATCAAATTATCCACCTCATGAGACTATTAAAAACTGAAGAGTAAAATTCATGTTATCTTTAACTCCCCTTATGTTTTTGTTGACAAGCATTTTACTTCTACATATGTTAAAATTCTACTATATACTTATTATGTTTATTTTGACCTGTTATCAGATTTTGAAGTTAATTTTAAAATATATTACAGATAAAACATCTTTTAGTCTTTTATATTTACCTATGTGGTGGACAGGTGTCAAGAGTGCCCACCACCATGGTCCCTACCTCTGAGTCTTTATGCCCTTGTATAACCTTCTCTGCTTTGGAGTGGGAAGACATGGCTTCTTGGCCTTGTGCCTAAGATCAGACATAGAGTGAGCAGAAACCCTAACCTTCTTCTAATCAAGAGAATATGGCAAATATGACAGAATGTCACAGCTGTGATTACATCATATGACACTGTCTCATTAGCAGACTCATTCTAGACTCCCTTTGTGGTTAGGAACTGCCAGCTGCCTCTAAAAACTGCCGGTAGCCTCTCAGAAGTGTGACCAAAAGCCAGCAGGAAGCCTTCATTTAGGGGGTTTTCCTTATATTTTTTCTTTCATGTGTGTTCCATACTTCAGGGACAGAAGTTATGCTTACTGGGGAAATTGCTTATTGTAACTATCAGCTTTATTCTGACTGCTCTAATCTCTCTTTTTTTATCTGCATTTTCAGAAGCAAGGTTATTCCAAAGCTGTATTTTTATCAGCACTTAAGTTTTCAGACATATCTGTTCTGCTTTATATTGGTTTTAATTTATGTTATGTTCAGCTTCCATCTTGGAATGTGTTCCATCTGCTTTTTTTCCTCCATCTCTCTTCTACTGCATCCTTTTGTTCAAATCAAGCATACTTTAGTATTCTACCTTATCTCCTCTACTGAGCTATGTTTGTAGCTATACCTCATTGTGTGTGTGTCTGTGTTTTAGTGTTCTCCAACTTTAGAATCATGAAATTTGTTTGGAGAGCTTATTAAAACACATATTTCCAGTACCAATTTCAGGGCTTTTGATTCAAAAAATAGGAGGTAAGACCTGAGAATTTATATTTCTAACAAGTCCCAAGATAACACTTTAAGAACCAGTTTTATAGAGGATATATTATGCATCTTTAATTTAGCACCATCTGCTATCAAATTATCCACCTCATGAGACTATTAAAAACTGAAGAGTAAAATTCATGTTATCTTTAACTCCCCTTATGTTTTTGTTGACAAGCATTTTACTTCTACATATGTTAAAATTCTACTATATACTTATTATGTTTATTTTGACCTGTTATCAGATTTTGAAGTTAATTTTAAAATATATTACAGATAAAACATCTTTTAGTCTTTTATATTTACCTATGTGGTGGACAGGTGTCAAGAGTGCCCACCACCATGGTCCCTACCTCTGGGTCTTTATGCCCTTGTATAACCTTCTCTGCTTTGGAGTGGGAAGACATGGCTTCTTGGCCTTGTGCCTAAGATCAGACATAGAGTGAGCAGAAACCCTAACCTTCTTCTAATCAAGAGAATATGGCAAATATGACAGAATGTCACAGCTGTGATTACATCATATGACACTGTCTCATTAGCAGACTCATTCTAGACTCCCTTTGTGGTTAGGAACTGCCAGCTGCCTCTAAAAACTGCCGGTAGCCTCTCAGAAGTGTGACCAAAAGCCAGCAGGAAGCCAGTACCCTTAGTCTTACAACCTCAAAGAAGTGAATTCTGCTAGCAACCTAAGTGATCCTGGAAGCAGTTGCTTCCCCAGTCAAGTTACCAAATGAGAAAGCCGCCTGCTGACACTCCGACTGCAGCCTTATGAGACTCTGAGCAGAAAATCCAGTTCAACTGTACGTGGGTGCCTAACTCACAGAAACTATGAAATGATAAATGTGCACTGTTTTGAGCTGCAAAAATTTGTGATGTTACACAGAACAGAAAACTAATACAACCTACATACTTACCTTTTATGATGCTTTGCTTTTCTGAGCCAGGCTTCTGTCTGATATCATTTTCCATCTTACAGAAAATTTCTTTTAACATTCATTGTACTGTAGGATGGTTGGAGATAAAACCTCTATTTTGTCTGTTTGAAAATTTTTTTTTTAAACATTTATTTATTTATTTTGGTGGGGGTGGGGAGGGAGAGGGGTGGGCAGGCCACTTCCACTGGTCTTTCATTTGTCTAGTTTCATCCATCTTTGTTCTTTGGCCCGTGTGGGCCTCCCATCGCGGTGGCATCTGTTGTCGCAGAGCACCGGCTCTGGGAGCATGCGCTCCAGAGCTCCAGCTCGGTAATTGGACACACGGGTCCAGTCGCTCCATGGCACGTGGGATCTTCCCAGGCCAGGGATCAAACCGGTGCCCCTTGCACTGCAAGGCAGTGTCCCTACCCACTGGACCACCAGGGAAGCCAGTGTTTTTATTTTTATTTTTATTTTTTTTTCAGGTTTAAGCATTGGGCTTCTGTTTTTAATTTAATTTCCCCCCCATCATGCCTCTTTTATTTATATTTATTTTTATCCATCTTTTTCTTTGAAAATGTTTTTATTGGGTTTCATTTCTGGAGGATATTTTCATTGGCTATAGACTTATTGATTAACAATGTTTTTTTCCTTCAGCATATTAAAGATATTCATTGCCTTTTGGCAGCCACTGTTTCTAATGAGAAATCAGTATCAGACAAAGAGTAGACTTACTGTAAAATATACACTACTATCCATAAAATAAATAATGAATAAGGACCTACTGTATAGCACAAGGAACTCTACTCATACTCTATAATGGCCTTTTTAGGAAAAGAAACTAAAAAAAGAGTATATTTACTCACACAAACACACATATAACTGAATCACTTTTCTATACACCTGAAGCAAACACAACATTGTAAATCAATTATACTCTGATAAGAATTAGTAAATGCGCTCAGTCACTCAGACATGCCTGACTCTTTGCAACTCCATGGACAGAGGAGCCTGCCAGGATTCTCCAGGTAAGAATACTGGAGTGGGTAGCCTTGCCCTTCTCCAGAGCATCTTTCCAAATGAGGGATCGAACCTTGGTCTTCTGCCTTGCAGGCAGTTTCTTTATCAGCTGAACCATGAGGGAAGCTAAAGAATTATTTAAAATAATAATTTAAAAAGTAGTTCAAGAAAATAAGGTTGGCAATCCCACTTAAAATGTGTCTTAAAATTAATTCTAAAAAGGACATTTTATACTATTATAAAATAGTTAATTGGCATCACTGATTTTATTTCTCAAGGGTCCAAGCCAAACTAAGATTTCTGTATCTTAAACTTCAATCAAAAAACAATTGCTGGAGGCTTCCCTGGTGGTCCAGTGGGTAAAGAGTCTGCCTTGCAGTGCAAGGGGCACCAGTTCAATCCTTGGCCTGGGAAGATCCCATGTGCCACGAAGTGGCTGGACCGGTGGGTCCAATTATGAGGTAGCACTCTGGGGCGCATGTGCCCAGAGCCTGTGCTCTGCAAGGAGAGGGGCCACTGCAATGGAAGGCCCATGCAGGCCAAGGAATAAAGATGGATGACAATAAATAAGTGAAAGACCAATAAAAGAGGCCAAATTGTTTTTTAAAAAATCACACTTTTACATTCTATACCCTCACAGTTTGCTTTTTAACAAAACTTGAAGAAATAATTTTGAATTATGCTAATGATTTGTTTAATTAGCAAATAAACAACAAATAAATTTAAGAAAGGAGATACACAGAAAATAAGCACTATATTATAAAACTCATATTAGAACTAAGGTCAGAGTGAAAGTTGAATATCAATAGCAACATAAATTCATTATCTAATTAAAGTGAACTTAAAGTTTTGGTGAGAGTATCAACAGATAAAATGAGAAAAAAAGGACAGGAAAAGGTATATTATAATGAATTGAAGAATACATGAATGAGAGGGAATAAAAAGATTTTTTTTTTTTTTTTGGTGTTTGTCAGTCAGTACTTAAAAGGCATCCTAGCGTCATATTCACTTTCAACTAAATAGAAGGCAACATTGCAAAACCTGGGAACATAAATCTACCAGATGATATAAAAATTAAATTTTACTATGTTCAGACATCAGGAAACTCTTTTAATATATGCTATAAAGTGTTTGCATTTACAAATAATTCTTGATCTTCCTCACCTGTATGTTTTAGTAAATATAGCACATGAGAAACCACTTCATCTCTTTGTTTCCCTTCTGACTTAAAAATAGATGGAAGCGACTGAAACTGTTCCAGTGTATTCTTGAGATATTTAACATCAGTGTCTTTGTTTGAACAAAGACCTGAACCACACCAAATCAGTATGTTCATTCCTTACAACCTAAGACACATAACTGCAAAGTTAGAGAAACAGAGTGAGATGACTGCATGAAACAAAATCAGTTTTTCTTCATAAAATACACCTAACATCTCCTTGTAATTATGTTCAAAATGACTGGGTTGAGACATGTTGTAGGAACTCTTGAGAATGATGCTAAATTGGGGAAAAGTTTCTTTTACCTGGTAAAGCAGAAGTTCCAAGCTTATAACACCAACACTGCTCATTATTCCCAGCAGACCTCTACTTTGACCACAGCCCTCAGTAATTCCATTAATCACTTTTGTTTCCTTAAGAGCTAGGAGGTGATACCCAAAAGAGCTATACTAGGAAGAGGATAAGATTATTGACTATTCTCTCATTTCCTAACTTGGGGTCTACAAGCTCAGCATGTAAGAAGCCAGGTAGTTCTCACTGCTGGCAGTGAGAGACAGTGAGACCTGATTAGGAGTGTGCAAGCGAAAGGGTTAGATCATCGTTGATGTGGATAATTGAAAGATAACAAAAATATAGGTTTCATTTAGTGAAATCTCTTTGAGAGAAGTATATAATATTCTCTTTACATTATTACGTAGTTGTTCCACCAGGTTGTATACATCAATATTTACCTCAGTAAAGACTATTCATAAGAAGAAAAATAGGAGATGGGAGGGGAGTTCAGGAGGGAGGGGACATATGTATACCTATGGCTGATTCTGATTCAGGTTGATGTGTGGCTGTAAATGACAAAGCTCTGTAAAAATAAATAAATAAATGAATAAAATAAAAGTGAAGCCAAAAAAAGAGAAAAAGAAAATGGTGATTGATTTTCAAGTATGATAATATTCTAAAGATTTTATTTTCTTTTGCTGCCTTTTTTAAGGGTATTCATATGCTTACATATGGGGTGAATTAATGAATTATTTTTATCAGAGAAAGGACCTTAACAAAGTTGATCTACATGCGTGCTGCTATAAATTGCTTCTCCGCTACTTTCTCTTAAAACCAATAAATTGTTTTTAGTGCCTTCAAGAAGCAGCCATGTATGTAGTTCTAAATTTTATGTGGTTGATACAGAGAAAATAAGCCTAATGGTGCCAAAATTAACAGTACATTTATGTGCCCAGTTTTCTCATGACTTCCTTCATCAGATATTTTATTTTTCCCTTATAAAATCTGGAGCAATTTCACCTTAGTAAATGCTCTGTAACATAGTCTGGAATCTATACCATTACTGGCTTAGCAATGAATCATTTATGTATTGAACTCTGCATATTTCACTCTTCTGTTGAATTGTGCTTTTCTTCTTGTGTTATAAAGAAAGAAGTTAAATTCTTTTTCTCCCTCTGAACATTTAAAAATGACACTTTTAAAAGCATACCATCTTCCAAACAGCTATACAGCTATGTTCTTAGACATACCAGTAACCAGAATATATCATTCAGTGAATTCTACAAAGAATTTTATAACCCAAAAGTAAATTTAACAGAAAATCTCCAGTTCCAGAAATAGTTTGGACAACCATTTACCATAATAATCCCTTTAGTAAAAGAAAAAAAACACCATGAAGTAAAAATAAGTATACTTTTAAATGTGCAGCAGAAACAAAGGGGATGCTGAAAACCAGTAAGTGAACATGCAAACTGAGCTCTCTGTACACATGCAGGATCCATAGGGTTTGATGTTTAGTTGCTAAGTCATGTCCCACTCTTTTGTGACCCTATGTAGTCTGCCAGGCTCCTCTCTCCTCTCTTCCCAGGCAAGAATACTGGAGTGAATTGCTATTTCCTTTTCCAGGCTATCTTCCTGACCCAGGGATGGAACTTGTGTCTCCTGCATTGGCAGGCAGATTCTTTACCATTGAGTCACCAGGGCAACCCCCACCCCGGCCCGCCCCCCACCATATGGCTTACATCCTCTATGAAGGCGGGTATTAGAAAATCTCCACCTACCAGGCCTAACTCTCTTGATCTGCATCAGGGGAAGGACTGACACATGTAAAGGCAGTTCACAAAGTAGGAAATGCAAATAGCCAATAAGCTTACAAAAGATAATGTAATCAACTTAGGAATGGAGGAAAACCAAATTAAGACAGTAAGAAATACAAATACTCTTTTCCCCATCTTACACTTACTTTGAGCTATGCACTCAGAAGGTAGAATTGTGAACAGAGTCACGGATGTTACTCCAAAGATATACATGTATTTTTACAGTCGAAAAACGTGGTATAAAAAATGTTGTCAAACCATCATATATATTTGACTTATAATAAGAATTATTTGATATGACTTGATCATAGGAAATACCTGATACAAAGCACTGATTAGAAGAGCACACTGACATTCAGAGCCCATAATGGATCTGTTGATTCCAAGTGGTACCCCCAGGAAGCTTAGATAAAGCAGAACAAGACTCAAGCTGGTGTCTTGGGATTGGTGGAGTGGGTTGAAAAGCTGAGTGCACCAGAGAAGCAATGCTGGGTCTCATGGGCTTTGCTGGTCAAGATCCTATCTTAGGAGATGAGTTTCCATGAGCTAGATGATTATTAGCATGCCCACTCTGAGTGTGGTTTTGACAGAAGGCATCCATTGGCAAGAGTGTAAGAGGCAGCAAATGCTTGTGGCTTGTTTCTGCTGTGACTGCAACATTAACTTGTCCTAACCTTTACTTGGCTGAGTGCCTGAGGCTCTCCTTAGAAGAGATGCAATTATCTTCTTGCCCTTTTTCAGAGTCTCTCCCTGTCACTTTGTAGTCTGGCTGCAGCAATGTCATACCTGATGACTGGTGTCTGATATGAGCTCTGGCCAAGGGTGTCATTAACTGGAGAGGATACAGTGATGTAACTCTATATGATGATCTATAGCGAACTGTCCTGGAAGTGCTACAACCCCCAAAGCTTTTACTGGTTCAACACACAAGCCAAGCTGCAGTGCAGAAGGCAAAGGAGATGATCTGTTTGTTCAAAGACTGGGTCAGAGCTGGTTGGACTGTGTCAGCTAAAGGATCCTTCTCTGACTGCAGGTCTGATACACCAGCTCCTGAACTCCTAAATTTAAGTGAAAAACCAGGGCTCTGTCTCACTCTGTTTCTCTGTCCTTCTGACTGTGTCTTTTCCTCTTCCTCCCTCTGAAACCCTTCTTTGAGAAGAAATCCAGCTACCTAGCCCCTTTCCTGAGACCTGGGTTCAATATCTGGGTCAGGAAGATCCCCTGGAGTAGGAAATGGCAACCCACTCCAGTATTCTCGCCTGTGGTCTCAAAGAGTAGGGGACAACTGAGCAACTAACACACACACTTTACTTGTGTATGATCCTTTGTGAGTCACTTTGTTACTCCAAAGATATACATGTATTTTACAGTCGAAAAACGTGGTAAAAAAAATGTCGTCAAACCATCATATATATTTGACTTATAATAAGAATTATTTGATATGACTTGATCATAGGAAATACCTGATACAAAGCACTGATTAGAAGAGCACACTGACATTCAGAGCCCATAATGGATCTGTTGATTCCAAGTGGTACCCCCAGGAAGCTTAGATAAAGCAGAACAAGACTCAAGCTGGTGTCTTGGGATTGGTGGAGTGGGTTGAAAAGCTGAGTGCACCAGAGAAGCAATGCTGGGTCTCATGGGCTTTGCTGGTCAAGATCCTATCTTAGGAGATGAGTTTCCATGAGCTAGATGATTATTAGCATGCCCACTCTGAGTGTGGTTTTGACAGAAGGCATCCATTGGCAAGAGTGTAAGAGGCAGCAAATGCTTGTGGCTTGTTTCTGCTGTGACTGCAACATTAACTTGTCCTAACCTTTACTTGGCTGAGTGCCTGAGGCTCTCCTTAGAAGAGATGCAATTATCTTCTTGCCCTTTTTCAGAGTCTCTCCCTGTCACTTTGTAGTCTGGCTGCAGCAATGTCATACCTGATGACTGGTGTCTGATATGAGCTCTGGCCAAGGGTGTCATTAACTGGAGAGGATACAGTGATGTAACTCTATATGATGATCTATAGCGAACTGTCCTGGAAGTGCTACAACCCCCAAAGCTTTTACTGGTTCAACACACAAGCCAAGCTGCAGTGCAGAAGGCAAAGGAGATGATCTGTTTGTTCAAAGACTGGGTCAGAGCTGGTTGGACTGTGTCAGCTAAAGGATCCTTCTCTGACTGCAGGTCTGATACACCAGCTCCTGAACTCCTAAATTTAAGTGAAAAACCAGGGCTCTGTCTCACTCTGTTTCTCTGTCCTTCTGACTGTGTCTTTTCCTCTTCCTCCCTCTGAAACCCTTCTTTGAGAAGAAATCCAGCTACCTAGCCCCTTTCCTGAGACCTGGGTTCAATATCTGGGTCAGGAAGATCCCCTGGAGTAGGAAATGGCAACCCACTCCAGTATTCTCGCCTGTGGTCTCAAAGAGTAGGGGACAACTGAGCAACTAACACACACACTTTACTTGTGTATGATCCTTTGTGAGTCATTTTGTTCTGTGTGTTTCAATTTTCACCACAGCCAAACTCATTATTAATTTGTTTTCCTTTGCAAAAGAACCTCATTAAATTCATTTACCTTATTTTTGTTTCTATTCATTCATGAACCCATTCCTCCATTAATCCAATCTTCAGTATTACTAATACAATATTTGGTTTGGCATGCTATCACACTTAAGAGCTTAGTTTCTGGAGTCAGAAACCTGGGCTGCAGTCCAGGATCATCTATTTACTAGATACTACTTTGGGTTTTCTAATCTTGCTACACATCATTGTTTTTCTTCATCATTTAAACAGAACCTACCTCAAAAGATTGTTGTAAATGGAATACTACACAGCTGTCAAAAGAAATGCAGAAGAATCAGCCGTAATGAGGTGGCTGGATCTAGAACCTATCATAAAAAGTGAAGTTAGTCAGAAAGAGAAGGATAAGTACAATAGACTAACACATATATATGGAATCTAGTAGGATGGCGATGATGGCACATGCAGTGAAGCGACGGACAGACATGGACAGTGGAAATACGGACATTGTAGGGAAGGAACACTGGGTGAGAGGAGTAAAGGAAGTAGCATGAAGGCCTGTACTATCATATGTGAAGAAAATAGCTATAGTCATTGCTCTGTGAGAAAAGCAGATCCTTCAGGGGTGCTGTAAGACAGTCTGGAGGGGTGGGATGGGGGGGGGGATATACATATGACTAATCTGAGAACATATGTATCTGTAAACAACAAAACTCTGTAAAAGTCAAAAGTAAAATAAAAGTTTTTTTTTTTTTTTTTTTTAAAAGGTTGTTGTAAGGATTAAATGAGAAATCAATCTAAAAAGATCTGCACAGAAGCTGGAATACAATAAGTATTCAATAAATGTGAATGCCTTCATGATTTATGAAAACTGTTTATCTTATCCCTGTGCTTTTAAATGAGAGCCACAGGAATAGTTCCACAGCCATGCAATGCCTGAAACAAAGATGCCTTTTTCATATTATTGGAGGATATTTTAGTCGCATCCAATTTGACCCTCTTTTCTTCTCCAGAAAAATAACCTTGACCTGAAAATTGATAGTCTCACATCCAATAGGCGAAAGAAATGTTACCCTCATCCTATCTGCCTGTCTTAAATTCAGGCTCCTCTGTCCATGGAATTTTCCAGACAAGAATACTGGAGTGGGTTGCCATTCCCTTCTCCAGGGTATCTTCCTAACTAGGGGATCGAATGCAGGTATCTCCCATTGCAGGCAGATTCTTTTACCATCTAAGCCACCAGAGAAGCCCATTCAGATTAAACACAGTCCTAAAGCTCTTCCTGGTGGAGTAACTAAGTTCTTTGTTTCTACTTAGTCCTTTCAGGTTGATATTCACAGTATCAGGCAAACTTTCCAAAGGTTAGTCAATTCCTTTATGAAAAATATTTATTTTAAGGGTTCCTTCTAAAAATATATAAAAATAACTCTTACTTCCAAAAAATTAATTAGCCACTGGTGAAGTCGCTCAGTCATGTCTGACTGTTTGCAACCCACAGAATTCTCCGGGCTAGAATACTGGAGGGAATACTCCAGTATTCCCTAGAAGGGAATACTTTCCCTTCTTCAGGGGATCTTCCCAACCCAGGGATTGAACCCAGGTCTCTTGTATTGCAGGCAGATTCTTTAGCCACTACTTCCATCAAATCACAACACAAAACAGACCTAGCCAAAGGGCTTGGTGCCTTTCTGTACAGCTTTTGGAAAGAAAGGGCAATAAAGAATCCTTTTCAATTAAAGCAGTGCTTCCTACACTTCTTAACTAATTACAATTCAATGTAGTAATGCTTGAAAATGATTTGGCAGTGTTTCATTCTTTTTGTTATTAACACCAAAGATGAACATTGATAGAATGGGCATCATTTTTTTTTTATTCTTTTTTTTGGGGGGGGCATCATTTTTAACAGGATTTATTTGCACACAAATAAAGCTGACATAGACAATAATCTCCTTCATCTCTCCAAGCACACATGACTAAAATTTCAGAGACTCAAAGAATAAAAATACATAATACACCGTGACATGAGGGATTTCAGCCTCCATCTTGCTGGGTTACCTCTAACATGAAGTTATTTTCCTGAATTACTTTATATACATTCCTAAGGACAAATAGCTGATTCTCCAGAATAGGCTAAAAACCCTTCAAAACAAACTTAGTAATACACAAGTTCAGGGCTTACTGTCGGCTCGACATTTTCTCTTAACTTATTAATCTGTTCCTCCTTTCATACTTTCTCATGAGAATTTAGAAGTCTTTCAGTTTAACCATGTGGACAGAATCTAGCTTAATGACACTCTCAGTGACCTGAATGACAGCATTTGTCTTCCCACCTTCGTCAACCCAGGTCTCCATCCAAGTGCCCCTTCCTTCCCCATATTATAGTTTCATCTCTCCCCATCCTTTTCCCTTTATTTATCAATTTAATTATTTTCATATGTGAGTCACACCTGTCTTCTCCACTAGATTAAAATTCTTTGAGGGTAGGTAGCTTCTAGGTTGTTTTTTCTTTCCTTTGTATTCTATTTGCCTAGCAAAATTCCTAGGATATTACAGTCAACCAATAAAAAACTACTGAACAAGTGAAAGAATTTCCTCCAAATTCTTTGTTTTCACTTTGCCTTACTAGAGTCTTCCAGATATTTCCTAATTTGTACTTCTCATAAAATGAAACTATCTCATGTATCTGGCTGAATTGTAATTAAACCCTTCTTCTCTTCCCATTGATAAGCCTAAGAAACCAACCCTTTCCCCATTGTAACACTACCATATGGTATGTCTCAAATAAGCTCAGATAAAGTAGGTGTTATGAGTCAGCCACAATAAACATAAAATGCAAGCAGTTAAAGGCAACGAGCTGCACTTCAGATAAATTCTGAAAAATGCTAACTGTGCTTCTAGAGTGCTAAAAAGTCTGTCCTGGAATTATCTAAATAAACACAAATCTAAGCATGAGATTATTTGCACAGTATTAGAATGTTTACAAAAATTAATTCTAAATTCAGAATTTAATTACTTTTAGAGATTTTATAAATAAAAGAAACAATAGATCATTGAGACTTGAATTTGTGATTTATATTACGTGGGGATGATGGTGAAAGTCACCCGTATGTATTCATTTATTGCTTGGGTAAGAATTCTACCCTTACTGGTATTTTTAAAAATATAATTTTTAAAATTTATTTATTTTTGGCTGTGCTGGGTCTTGGTTGCTGTGTAGACTCTAGTTGGAGCGAGTGGGGCTACTCTCTAGTTGTGGTACATGGGCGTCTCTTCGTGGTGGCTTGTCTCACTGCAAGCACAGGCTCTGGGGTGCATAGGCTTCAGGAGCTGGAGTTCCCAGGCTCTAGAGCACAGGCTCAACAGCTATTGGGCATGGGCTTAGTTCTGCCTCAGCATGTGGAATCTTCTTAGATCAGGGATCACCACTGAGCACTCAGGAAGCTCCTTATTTTTAGAAAAAAAAAGCATTAAGTCATTCCCAGGTATCTTCAGTTTCTCTCCCCATCCTTTTCCCTTTATTTATCAATTTAATTATTCATATGTGAGCCTGTCTTCTCCACTAGATTAAAATTCTTTGAGGGTAGGTAGCTTCTAGGTTGTTTTTTCTTTCCTTTGTATTCTATTTGCCTAGCAAAATTCCTAGGATATTACAGTCAACCAATAAAAAACTACTGAACAAGTGAAAGAATTTCCTCCAAATTCTTTGTTTTCACTTTGCCTTACTAGAGTCTTCCAGATATTTCCTAATTTGTACTTCTCATAAAATGAAACTATCTCATGTATCTGGCTGAATTGTAATTAAACCCTTCTTCTCTTCCCATTGATAAGCCTAAGAAACCAACCCTTTCCCCATTGTAACACTACCATATGGTATGTCTCAAATAAGCTCAGATAAAGTAGGTGTTATGAGTCAGCCACAATAAACATAAAATGCAAGCAGTTAAAGGCAACGAGCTGCACTTCAGATAAATTCTGAAAAATGCTAACTGTGCTTCTAGAGTGCTAAAAAGTCTGTCCTGGAATTATCTAAATAAACACAAATCTAAGCATGAGATTATTTGCACAGTATTAGAATGTTTACAAAAATTAATTCTAAATTCAGAATTTAATTACTTTTAGAGATTTTATAAATAAAAGAAACAATAGATCATTGAGACTTGAATTTGTGATTTATATTACGTGGGGATGATGGTGAAAGTCACCCGTATGTATTCATTTATTGCTTGGGTAAGAATTCTACCCTTACTGGTATTTTTAAAAATATAATTTTTAAAATTTATTTATTTTTGGCTGTGCTGGGTCTTGGTTGCTGTGTAGACTCTAGTTGGAGCGAGTGGGGCTACTCTCTAGTTGTGGTACATGGGCGTCTCTTCGTGGTGGCTTGTCTCACTGCAAGCACAGGCTCTGGGGTGCATAGGCTTCAGGAGCTGGAGTTCCCAGGCTCTAGAGCACAGGCTCAACAGCTATTGGGCATGGGCTTAGTTCTGCCTCAGCATGTGGAATCTTCTTAGATCAGGGATCACCACTGAGCACTCAGGAAGCTCCTTAATGGTGTTTTGAGAAATAAACAAATATATACTAACACCTAGCATTCAAAGAAGGTATTCAAGGTACTTCTCTAGTAAAACGTCCAATTCTTTCATCAGTATCTTTATTTGTTAATGAAACCAGTATCTGATTTCTTGAATCTATGATGATCTTTTAGAGTTACTCCACAGCCAGGTATAGTTTTACTGAATATTTGCATAGTCTCAGAATTAAGCAATAATTCTTCATCTGGTAACCTTACATGTTTCTGATTATTTAAATATTGTTTCATGCACACAGTTTAATATGACAATAATTAGGAAAAAAGGAACAACCATCAACTGAGGCATCCCTCAGTTACTGGTGCCTCCACCATATGGGCATCCACAGAGAGCTAATACCAAGGGGCCTGTCCTTTTCTTCTGTCCTACCCTTAAATTCCCCATGGCTCCACTAATATGAGGCTGTTATCCATGGCTGACATGTATGAAAGGCTTGAAGACACTGAAAGAAAACATACAGAATAATTAGGAATAGGGGATCAGCATAATACTAAACATGTAACATCACTGATCCTCAGAATCCTTCAGCCATCTTTGCAACTGGGAACTTGCAGGCTATTCCTTGTGAAGCTTCCAACCACTTTCCTGGTCCTCACCCTCTGCTCTTTTCTCCTTCTGCCCTTCCCTTTTCTCCCTAGATGCCTATATCTAACTCTCAAGTTCCTCATATTTATCATATAGAATAGTTTTGCTTTCCATCCCCTCTCCCTGAGCAGGGAGATGCTCAGTCTGTGAGAAAGAAGCTACAAAGCAGGCCATTCCTTTTTTAAAACAAGTATAGGTTATCAAAGTGAGAAAATAACAATTTTTCTACTAATCTGCTTTCCTATTACAATTGGATAGAAATCAACAATAAAACCAGCTTCCCAGAATCACTATGGGCCTCTTGCCAAATAATACTTTTTGATTGTTAAACAGGTATTTATTTTTCTCTGATTTATATTCTGACACAACCTAAACTCATCAAAGCCCTAAAAGAAGAGGAAGGAAAACTGATGAAGTACAGTTCAGCCCAAATAATGCCATCTAGCACCCTTAGATCAGGGATCACCACTGAGCACTCAGGAAGCTCCTTAATGGTGTTTTGAGAAATAAACAAATATATACTAACACCTAGCATTCAAAGAAGGTATTCAAGGTACTTCTCTAGTAAAACGTCCAATTCTTTCATCAGTATCTTTATTTGTTAATGAAACCAGTATCTGATTTCTTGAATCTATGATGATCTTTTAGAGTTACTCCACAGCCAGGTATAGTTTTACTGAATATTTGCATAGTCTCAGAATTAAGCAATAATTCTTCATCTGGTAACCTTACATGTTTCTGATTATTTAAATATTGTTTCATGCACACAGTTTAATATGACAATAATTAGGAAAAAAGGAACAACCATCAACTGAGGCATCCCTCAGTTACTGGTGCCTCCACCATATGGGCATCCACAGAGAGCTAATACCAAGGGGCCTGTCCTTTTCTTCTGTCCTACCCTTAAATTCCCCATGGCTCCACTAATATGAGGCTGTTATCCATGGCTGACATGTATGAAAGGCTTGAAGACACTGAAAGAAAACATACAGAATAATTAGGAATAGGGGATCAGCATAATACTAAACATGTAACATCACTGATCCTCAGAATCCTTCAGCCATCTTTGCAACTGGGAACTTGCAGGCTATTCCTTGTGAAGCTTCCAACCACTTTCCTGGTCCTCACCCTCTGCTCTTTTCTCCTTCTGCCCTTCCCTTTTCTCCCTAGATGCCTATATCTAACTCTCAAGTTCCTCATATTTATCATATAGAATAGTTTTGCTTTCCATCCCCTCTCCCTGAGCAGGGAGATGCTCAGTCTGTGAGAAAGAAGCTACAAAGCAGGCCATTCCTTTTTTAAAACAAGTATAGGTTATCAAAGTGAGAAAATAACAATTTTTCTACTAATCTGCTTTCCTATTACAATTGGATAGAAATCAACAATAAAACCAGCTTCCCAGAATCACTATGGGCCTCTTGCCAAATAATACTTTTTGATTGTTAAACAGGTATTTATTTTTCTCTGATTTATATTCTGACACAACCTAAACTCATCAAAGCCCTAAAAGAAGAGGAAGGAAAACTGATGAAGTACAGTTCAGCCCAAATAATGCCATCTAGCACCCAATAAATTATTCATCATAGCTATTTATATGGTGTAACTCTTATACTTACCTGACAATGTGCTGATGAGTTCTTCTTTCTACTATATTTTCCTCAATCAACTTATTCAGATTCAAGTCTGAGAAGAAGGGTGAGAGAACAATGGGTTCTCTCTTCTTAGAAAGTATTTTAATTATGTTTGTTATTCTAAATTGTATATTAAAATATTAAATTATTATAATAACAGGAAGGAGAGTCTCTTCTATGTGGCTCCTTTAAAGGATAAGAGTATAAATGTAATTAGAGGACAAACTGGGTCACCCAATCCTGCTTTATTATTTCATGAATCACTGAATCACAGACCTGGAAGGGACCTTAGTCACACCACCAGTCTCAGCAAGCAGACATGACACATACCAGATGACCACCAGTCCCATTTTTATTGTCCCATCTCACTTAGAACTTCCCACATTTTGCCATTTAACTCGTTCTGGTGTAATAATCCTGGATATCAGAATAGTTTTTCCTAATGGGTAACTGAAACTTTCATGTTGCTTTCTTCTTAAATGTGCCCAGAGAAGTTTGGATCATTAACTCATATTTTCTTCAATTAAAAACTATTTTACTTTCTGGTTTCAAAATTATTTTGACAGTAAGGTACATTGGCTCTGCTCGTGCTTCTACAATTTACTATCTGTGTGACCTTGGGGAAATTTTTGTTTGTTTGTTTTTTGGCCTGTTTTATTGCTTTGTTTGTTTTTTACCTTGTTGGTTATCCATTTTATTTATTTGCCATTTTTAAAAATTTTATTTCACTTTTTGCTTTTAAAGAGTGTTGTTTACAGATATGTATAATCCCAGATTAGTCATATATATATCTCTGACCCCTCCCTTCTCCACCCCCTTCCCAATGCCCCCCAATCCCACCCCTCTAGGCCATCATAGAGCCCCTGCAGGATCTCCTATTCCTTGGGGAAATTTTTAAACCCGTCTGCTTTCATCATCAGTAGCACTGAGGTAACAACAGTACCTACCTCATAGGGTTCTTATGAGGATTAAATTCAATGAATTAATATCTGTAAATTCCTTAAATAAATATTGGCATGTGTGTATGTGAGCTTAACCACTCAGTTGTGTCCAACTCTTGTGACCCCATGGATTGCAGCCCACCAGGCTTCTCTATCCATGAGATACTCCAGGCAAGAGTACTGGAGTGGGTAGCCACTCCCTTCTCCAGAAGATCTTCCTGACCCAGGGGTGGAACCCCGGTCTCCTGCATGGCAGACAGATTCTTTACTGTCTGAGTCACCAGGGAAGCCCAAATATTAGTATATATTATAAAAAATGTTTGTTAAAAAAATAAAAACATTTAAAAAATAAAAGGGAAAGAAAATGAAGAAAATACAACTAAAGAAACTAAAGAAACAAAATCACCAATAATCCCACTCTAGAGAGAACTGCATTTTGATGTTTCTTTCTGTTATATATATATATATGACTCATGTAGATAGCACAAATTGGGATGATACTATATTTGAGAAAAGAACTTCTTTACTTAAATGTTATTTTATGGGCATTTCTCCATATCCTTAAAAATCTTTGAAAATCATGTTTAGGGGCTTTACAACAATCCATTTTACAGGCTTACCCTATCTCATCAATCCCCCTATTGTTGAGATTATTTTCAATATTTCATTGTTTTAGCTAACACAATAATAGGTATCTTTGTAAACTGAATTTTTAATTTAAATTAAATTGAGGTTTTTTTCTTCCAGTTTCAACGATAAGAGCCTATTTTAGTATAGAGGTCAGATTACTTGTTTTGTCAAGAATTTATAAATCAGGAGTATTTATCACATTCCTAGTTATGTAAGTCATGAACAATCATCAAGTGACTGGTATACGTTAGTGTTAATATTAATATAGGTACTATGGAGGTAAAATAGGTCCTTGTCCTCCCAGAGTTTAAAGTGTAACTGGAGAGAAACACCTAATCCATGAAACAATTAGTGAGCAATACAAGGCAGTCTGGGCTACCCTTGTGGCTCAGATGGTAAAGAATCTGACTGCAGTGCAGGAGACTCAGGTTCAACCCCTGGGTCAGGAAGATTCCTGGCAACCCATCCCAGGGAATGGCAACCCACCCGAGTATCCTTGCTTGGAGAATTCCATAGACAGAGGAGTCTAGTGGGCTACAGTCCATGGGGTCACAAAGAGTCAAATACAACTGAGTGACTAACACTTCCGCAAGGCAGCCCACATGGGTGAATTGTTGAATACAGATACGAAGTGCTCTGGTCATTTAAAGAAAGGAGAGATTAATGATGATGTGAGTAATCATCAGTAAGGTTGGCCTTGGCAGAGAGCAGGACGGGCAGCTCAGATGAAAAGAACTACAGAAGTGAATGGCAGCTTAGTATAGATATAAAGAGCATGAATATTTGTGTCAGAGACAACTGAGCAACTGAATGTTCATGCAACATAATAGATAACTGTGGGTGCTTTGACTGAGAATTGGATAAAATTCTCATTGCAAAGGAGAAAAAGAAACTGGAACTGGAGTTTTTTCCCCTAGATTGTGATGCACATTTTATACTCTGAAGTAGAATGCTTGGCTCTTAAGGTCAGCGTATAGTTAATCATAGCCCACATTCATAGACCTATGTCTGTCTCCATCTGTACTTGAGAGCCTAATTTTTCTGTGCAAGACCCAAAATCATCTGACTTTTTTTGGGGGGGTGGCGGGTTGGGGAGGGAGGGGGGCGGGCCACTTCTAATGATCTTTCATTTATCTATTTTCATCCATCTTTGCTCTTTTGGCCCGTGTGGACCTCCCAACGCAGTGGTGTCTGTTGTTGCAGAGCACCGGCTCTAGGCACATGTGCTCCAGAGCTCCGGCTCGGTAATTCCAACATCAGTCCATCCGGTCTGTGGCACGTGGGATCTTCCCAGGCCAGGGATCAAACTGGCGCCCCTTATACTGCAAGGCGGTGTCGTTACCCACTGGACCACCAGGGAAGCCCTCATCTGACTTTTAAAGATCAAATTCAATGCTCTTATTAATATGTCTTAAATAAAAGATGTAATTAATATTCCTAAAAATGGAAATGTTAATTAAAATAGTAATTAATTTAAAGAGTTAAAGTACCAGTTAGGTAAAAAGAATCTGACTGCAGTGCAGGAGACTCAGGTTCAACCCCTGGGTCAGGAAGATTCCTGGCAACCCATCCCAGGGAATGGCAACCCACCCGAGTATCCTTGCTTGGAGAATTCCATAGACAGAGGAGTCTAGTGGGCTACAGTCCATGGGGTCACAAAGAGTCAAATACAACTGAGTGACTAACACTTCCGCAAGGCAGCCCACATGGGTGAATTGTTGAATACAGATACGAAGTGCTCTGGTCATTTAAAGAAAGGAGAGATTAATGATGATGTGAGTAATCATCAGTAAGGTTGGCCTTGGCAGAGAGCAGGACGGGCAGCTCAGATGAAAAGAACTACAGAAGTGAATGGCAGCTTAGTATAGATATAAAGAGCATGAATATTTGTGTCAGAGACAACTGAGCAACTGAATGTTCATGCAACATAATAGATAACTGTGGGTGCTTTGACTGAGAATTGGATAAAATTCTCATTGCAAAGGAGAAAAAGAAACTGGAACTGGAGTTTTTTCCCCTAGATTGTGATGCACATTTTATACTCTGAAGTAGAATGCTTGGCTCTTAAGGTCAGCGTATAGTTAATCATAGCCCACATTCATAGACCTATGTCTGTCTCCATCTGTACTTGAGAGCCTAATTTTTCTGTGCAAGACCCAAAATCATCTGACTTTTTTTGGGGGGGTGGCGGGTTGGGGAGGGAGGGGGGCGGGCCACTTCTAATGATCTTTCATTTATCTATTTTCATCCATCTTTGCTCTTTTGGCCCGTGTGGACCTCCCAACGCAGTGGTGTCTGTTGTTGCAGAGCACCGGCTCTAGGCACATGTGCTCCAGAGCTCCGGCTCGGTAATTCCAACATCAGTCCATCCGGTCTGTGGCACGTGGGATCTTCCCAGGCCAGGGATCAAACTGGCGCCCCTTATACTGCAAGGCGGTGTCGTTACCCACTGGACCACCAGGGAAGCCCTCATCTGACTTTTTAAAGATCAAATTCAATGCTCTTATTAATATGTCTTAAATAAAAGATGTAATTAATATTCCTAAAAATGGAAATGTTAATTAAAATAGTAATTAATTTAAAGAGTTAAAGTACCAGTTAGGTAAAGACATATATTAGCAATACTAAAGAGGGTGAAAGGATTTAGAAAGATCAAAGCCCTGACTATGAAGGTTTTTAAATATAGATACCTTTTTTTGACATTCTTCCCTTCATAAGGTAGAGTCTAATTCTCCTTTCCTTGAATGTGGACTGGACTTCTATACAATGTGGTGGAAGAGAGAGTGTTTGTCTTCTGAAACTTGGCCATAGGAAACTTTACAGCGTTCTCTTTCTATTGAGAATCATTCTCTTTAGGAGACTCCAGCAGTCATGTTTTAAGGAACCTCAAGAAGCCCTATGGAGAGGTCCACGTGTTAAGAAATCAAGGTCTCTCACCAACAGCCAGCACAAACTTGCCAGCCTTGTGAAGAAGCTGTCTTGGAATTGACTCCTCCAATCCCATTCAGGCCTTGAAATGCTACATCCCCAGCCAATATCTTGACTACAACTTTAGGAGAGGCCCTGAGCCAAAACCACATAGCTAAGCTGGTCTCAAATAATAAAAAATTTTTTTTTAAGTCATTAAGTTTGGGGATATTTGAACACAATATAAAATGAGATACTTAACATAATTCACTGGAGAAAGAAAACAAGTCAAATACTCATAGTTAATTAGAGGAAGATTTTGCTAAGCAAAAATGAAGAAAATAATTACAAAAAGTAAGTATTGATCAGGAAATTGACTATAATCAGGTCACACATTTTGGCAGGGATTAGCTAGCTGCCCATCAAAGCCATTTCTTCTTTATCCTAGACATACTACTGGACACCACTTCCAAGACTCTCTGGCAGTTAGATGTGGCAGTAAGGCTAGTGCTAACCAACTGAAATGAAAGCTTCTATGCTGTCTTTTTCTGTCTGCTATCTAAATACTGACAACCAGGGTAATCTGGGAAGTCATATGTTGAAGCCCTTTATCAGCATAGGTTCCTGAATAACTATGAAGCAAACAGCTCCCTCTCCCCATGCCTGTCCCAAACCTTGCTAATGGGGGATTTAACATCTTCATTGTGGCTTCAAAGTTCTTCTTAAGCAGGGTATTACTCAGTGTTTTCCATAGAAACAGAACTAATAGAAGGTGACTGGTAGCCCACCAGACTTCTGTCCATAGGATTTTCCAGCCAAAACGGATAGTCACCAGTTGTGTCCAGGTAAAATTCCCTGACTATGAAGGTTTTTAAATATAGATACCTTTTTTTGACATTCTTCCCTTCATAAGGTAGAGTCTAATTCTCCTTTCCTTGAATGTGGACTGGACTTCTATACAATGTGGTGGAAGAGAGAGTGTTTGTCTTCTGAAACTTGGCCATAGGAAACTTTACAGCGTTCTCTTTCTATTGAGAATCATTCTCTTTAGGAGACTCCAGCAGTCATGTTTTAAGGAACCTCAAGAAGCCCTATGGAGAGGTCCACGTGTTAAGAAATCAAGGTCTCTCACCAACAGCCAGCACAAACTTGCCAGCCTTGTGAAGAAGCTGTCTTGGAATTGACTCCTCCAATCCCATTCAGGCCTTGAAATGCTACATCCCCAGCCAATATCTTGACTACAACTTTAGGAGAGGCCCTGAGCCAAAACCACATAGCTAAGCTGGTCTCAAATAATAAAAATTTATTTTTAAGTCATTAAGTTTGGGGATATTTGAACACAATATAAAATGAGATACTTAACATAATTCACTGGAGAAAGAAAACAAGTCAAATACTCATAGTTAATTAGAGGAAGATTTTGCTAAGCAAAAATGAAGAAAATAATTACAAAAAGTAAGTATTGATCAGGAAATTGACTATAATCAGGTCACACATTTTGGCAGGGATTAGCTAGCTGCCCATCAAAGCCATTTCTTCTTTATCCTAGACATACTACTGGACACCACTTCCAAGACTCTCTGGCAGTTAGATGTGGCAGTAAGGCTAGTGCTAACCAACTGAAATGAAAGCTTCTATGCTGTCTTTTTCTGTCTGCTATCTAAATACTGACAACCAGGGTAATCTGGGAAGTCATATGTTGAAGCCCTTTATCAGCATAGGTTCCTGAATAACTATGAAGCAAACAGCTCCCTCTCCCCATGCCTGTCCCAAACCTTGCTAATGGGGGATTTAACATCTTCATTGTGGCTTCAAAGTTCTTCTTAAGCAGGGTATTACTCAGTGTTTTCCATAGAAACAGAACTAATAGAAGGTGACTGGTAGCCCACCAGACTTCTGTCCATAGGATTTTCCAGCCAAAAATACTGGTGATCTCTTTTGTGATAGTCACTCAGTTGTGTCCAACTCTCTGCAACCCATGGATGAGCCATGGAATTCTCCAGGCAAGAATACTGAACTGGGTAGCCTTTCCCTTCTCCAGGGAAACATCCCAACCCAGGGACTCGCCCAGGTCTGCCGCATTGCAGGTGGATTCTCTACCAGGAATGAGCCACCAGGGCTGAAGTACGTTGCCATTTCCTCCTCCAGGGGATCTCCCTGGCCCAAGGATCAAACTCTAATCTCTTATGTTTCCTGCACTGAGAGGCAGATTCTTTACAACTTGCACCATCTGGGAAGGTAGAAAATAGTTAAACAAATTGATACAGATGTAGATGCTCAGAAAAAGACTTATTATGAGGGATAAGCTCATGCACTTAAAGAGGCTGAGAAGTCCCACAATCTTCTGACTGTAAACTAGAGGCCCAGAAAAGCTGCTATTATAGTTCCAGTCCACACCCAAAGGCCTGAGAACCAGGAGTGCCAGTCATATGTTGAAGGGGGACAGGAGAAAATGGGCATCTCAGTGTAAGTAGAGAATAGACTCGTCCCTCTTCTATGTTTTTGTTTTATCTGGCCCTCAATGGATTGGATGATGCCCACCCACAGTGATGAAGGCAATCATCACTCAGTCTCCCTATTCAAAAGCTAATCTCTTCTAGAAATATCCTTGCAGACACATCCAGAAGTGATGTTTTACTATCTGGACATCATTTAGTCCAGTGAAGTTGACACATAAAATTAACCATCAGCTTCATTCATCCACCAGATTGGGGAGAAGTGAATAAAAGTGTGCAGGTTCCTTAACTAGGAAGTGTAGTTCATCCAGGAAGTGATACACATCACTTTGCTCAGATTTGATTGGTGCAAAGCAGTCATTTGGCCTTACCTAAATGAAACACAAGCAGGAAATGCAGTTCCCATTAGGCTCTCTGGCAACAATTGTACACTAGGATGAGTCCATCCAGGGTCCCAAACCTTGCTAATGGGGATTTAACATCTTCATTGTGGCTTCAAAGTTCTTCTTAAGCAGGGTATTACTCAGTGTTTTCCATAGAAACAGAACTAATAGAAGGTGACTGGTAGCCCACCAGACTTCTGTCCATAGGATTTTCCAGCCAAAAATACTGGTGATCTCTTTTGTGATAGTCACTCAGTTGTGTCCAACTCTCTGCAACCCATGGATGAGCCATGGAATTCTCCAGGCAAGAATACTGAACTGGGTAGCCTTTCCCTTCTCCAGGGAAACATCCCAACCCAGGGACTCGCCCAGGTCTGCCGCATTGCAGGTGGATTCTCTACCAGGAATGAGCCACCAGGGCTGAAGTACGTTGCCATTTCCTCCTCCAGGGGATCTCCCTGGCCCAAGGATCAAACTCTAATCTCTTATGTTTCCTGCACTGAGAGGCAGATTCTTTACAACTTGCACCATCTGGGAAGGTAGAAAATAGTTAAACAAATTGATACAGATGTAGATGCTCAGAAAAAGACTTATTATGAGGGATAAGCTCATGCACTTAAAGAGGCTGAGAAGTCCCACAATCTTCTGACTGTAAACTAGAGGCCCAGAAAAGCTGCTATTATAGTTCCAGTCCACACCCAAAGGCCTGAGAACCAGGAGTGCCAGTCATATGTTGAAGGGGGACAGGAGAAAATGGGCATCTCAGTGTAAGTAGAGAATAGACTCGTCCCTCTTCTATGTTTTTGTTTTATCTGGCCCTCAATGGATTGGATGATGCCCACCCACAGTGATGAAGGCAATCATCACTCAGTCTCCCTATTCAAAAGCTAATCTCTTCTAGAAATATCCTTGCAGACACATCCAGAAGTGATGTTTTACTATCTGGACATCATTTAGTCCAGTGAAGTTGACACATAAAATTAACCATCAGCTTCATTCATCCACCAGATTGGGGAGAGAAGTGAATAAAAGTGTGCAGGTTCCTTAACTAGGAAGTGTAGTTCATCCAGGAAGTGATACACATCACTTTGCTCAGATTTGATTGGTGCAAAGCAGTCATTTGGCCTTACCTAAATGAAACACAAGCAGGGAAATGCAGTTCCCATTAGGCCACTGCTCTCTGGCAACAATTGTACACAAAGGAAATGAGGTATGATCTTTGATCCATCTGCCAGGGTCAATCCCTCCTTCTTACACACAAAGCATACACAACTCCCAAGGGGGATGACCACAGGGTTCATCTAGATATTGCCTCCAGCTTCTAGTCCAAGCCCTCTGGGGTGTACAGTCTTCTTCATAAGGTCTGGATGTTTCTTCTTGGGATCTAGAAAACTACAAACTAGGAAGACAAGTCATCCCTTATATACAATATAACGTGATAGTAACAGAGACATATAATCACATGATAATCATATCATGGATCTACAGAAATGCTGAAACTCTCTCAGGCATTATATAGTCCTTTTGTCTTGGTGTGTGGGTAAATTCTTTAATCAAGCTCTGTTCTGATTTCTGGAAGAAATTTACTTATCTACTATTCCCCAAAGCCCATGTCCAGGCCTCCAGAAGTTTATTTATTCCTTGCCTTTTCTAGTCATATCTAAAATAGATGTCCAGGGTATGCCCTCCTTATGGCCTGTACAGATTTTCAGGCCTGCTTCCTACTAGTACAGGTATTGGGGCCCAAGTGTTGATTTTTAAGGCTCACATACTTTAAAGGCTTCTTTGGCAATAAAATTTCTTCAGCAACTTAGGTTTCTATTCTACTTGTTTCCATCAATTTCATGTGCCATTAACCATACTCAAAATTTTCCTGCCTCCAGCCTGAATTGTTTCCTGGCTTCTCGGCTCCAGCTTCTCTTTCTCAGCTTAATGATGGCTCTTTTGAGATTAGTGAAAAGAGCTATGCCCTTAATATGATCTCTGACATAAGGCTGTGCCTAATGAGACATTTTATCTCAAAGTCTCTCTCAGCTTCATCTAGCATCTGTCTCTCCGAATCCCCTTTTATTCTGTCTGCAGCCAAATCCTAGCTTTGCCCTCTTCCTTCTCTGGTGACCCTGGCTTCTCTGCTATGGATCACTCAGCAGCAGTTGTTCCTACTGGGGCATCAAAATCACCGATTTGATTGGTGCAAAGCAGTCATTTGGCCTTACCTAAATGAAACACAAGCAGGGAAATGCAGTTCCCATTAGGCCACTGCTCTCTGGCAACAATTGTACACAAAGGAAATGAGGTATGATCTTTGATCCATCTGCCAGGGTCAATCCCTCCTTCTTACACACAAAGCATACACAACTCCCAAGGGGGATGACCACAGGGTTCATCTAGATATTGCCTCCAGCTTCTAGTCCAAGCCCTCTGGGGTGTACAGTCTTCTTCATAAGGTCTGGATGTTTCTTCTTGGGATCTAGAAAACTACAAACTAGGAAGACAAGTCATCCCTTATATACAATATAACGTGATAGTAACAGAGACATATAATCACATGATAATCATATCATGGATCTACAGAAATGCTGAAACTCTCTCAGGCATTATATAGTCCTTTTGTCTTGGTGTGTGGGTAAATTCTTTAATCAAGCTCTGTTCTGATTTCTGGAAGAAATTTACTTATCTACTATTCCCCAAAGCCCATGTCCAGGCCTCCAGAAGTTTATTTATTCCTTGCCTTTTCTAGTCATATCTAAAATAGATGTCCAGGGGTATGCCCTCCTTATGGCCTGTACAGATTTTCAGGCCTGCTTCCTACTAGTACAGGTATTGGGGCCCAAGTGTTGATTTTTAAGGCTCACATACTTTAAAGGCTTCTTTGGCAATAAAATTTCTTCAGCAACTTAGGTTTCTATTCTACTTGTTTCCATCAATTTCATGTGCCATTAACCATACTCAAAATTTTCCTGCCTCCAGCCTGAATTGTTTCCTGGCTTCTCGGCTCCAGCTTCTCTTTCTCAGCTTAATGATGGCTCTTTTGAGATTAGTGAAAAGAGCTATGCCCTTAATATGATCTCTGACATAAGGCTGTGCCTAATGAGACATTTTATCTCAAAGTCTCTCTCAGCTTCATCTAGCATCTGTCTCTCCGAATCCCCTTTTATTCTGTCTGCAGCCAAATCCTAGCTTTGCCCTCTTCCTTCTCTGGTGACCCTGGCTTCTCTGCTATGGATCACTCAGCAGCAGGGGGCACTGCTGACTATGCCATTTAAACACTAAGGGAAAATAAGTTTAATTTTTGGCAATTGTCATGTGCTTTTCAGAGCAGTTAATTTTTCTAATTTGGCAGATTGTGGGTACTTCAATTATAAATTCAAAGATAAATTCAGTATAAGCACACAAACACTCAGGTCTGGATAAATGGCAGTGAAGAACAGCCTTTTGCTAGAGTGCCTGCTGAACAGAATTGTTTCAATACTATGAATGTAAAATATAAATATTTAACCAAATAAAATGATTTTGTTGGACTTTTATATGGCAGAACTCTTCTATTCAAAAATATAACTGAGTTTTCTGCCACATAACATGCTGATGGTTGGAACTGTGGCTATTCAAGGTGTGGAAGATTATGGTACAAGATCTTGTATTACCACATAGTTGGCTTCATATTTAAGCAAAAGACAGTTTTCCAGATTGATTTTCTGCCTCATGAAGTATAATTTTGTTTGTTGGACATATCGATGATGCTGTAATTAAGAGACCTGCAAATGAATGGTTTCCACATAGTAGATGATGGTGAAGGAAGTGAAAGGACAGAGAAAAGGAAGAGAAAGGGGATAAGGAGAAGAAATAGAAAAGAAGGGGGAAAGGAAAAGAAGGAAGAGGAGGAGATTATTTTTGATCATGATGATGGCCCAATACAGTAGCCTGTCATCAGTACATGATGATGGTTCCCAAGTACTTCCAAAAACCCAGGTTCTGTTGTTACAAAGCAGCCCACCTAAAATACTGTGGATCTACTGGTAGACTACTGAAGAGGGTTTTCTCAGCCTTTGTCTAATTTATCTTAAGTTTCATCAGAGTCCTGCAAACAAACAGCTTATCTCTATTTTACAGATGAAAATGATTCAGATGTGTGCCATTTCAGAGCACATACTAGAAATGCATGTTCTAACATGAATGGGCTGTGTAGCTAGTGCTGGCTAACAAGTTGTGAGGAGGAACAATGTCTGTGTGACACTTTTCTGACTCTTTCCCCCTCTGGCTGGACAATTAACAACATTAGAAAAGTTAGTTACATCAGACTGGGTCCCTGAGATGCTCCCTGCTAACTTTTGAGGGTCAGGTAGCAAGAGATTATGGAGTTGTAGCACCATTGTGTAGCTCATTCTGAATGACCAGAGGTGGTTAAGCAAAAAAAAAAAAAAAAAGAAAAGATCTTCTAGCAAAAAATATGTATGAAAATAGGCTAGATTTTTCTTCTTTTTTATTAGATAAGAATCATGATCCATTTTTGTTTTGAATGAGAGGAGCAATATATGGGGCCTCACTTCAAATTGTCCCTTTAGGATTCTCAACCTTGACAGCACATACACATACTAAGGATAAAATTCCACTTCATTATATACATTATTATTCACCTCTCAAAAGAAAATAGAGATCCAAATTACATTAAAAATGATTAAGATCAGGGGCACAAGCTAATCCAGTATTTGTTTCTCACCTATAAGCTTTCTAGATTTTTAGATGAGTGTGTTTAAAATGTCTATTCCTATAGTTTTTCCACTGTGTGGAATTCATATTCTAAGTTAAATACTGAGTAATTTAGAGAAATCCAAATAGCTAGTCATAAACTTTTTCATATAAAGTAGAAAAAATAAGACATAGTTTACATTGTTCAACAATATGGTAGCAAGAAGAATATTATATTTGAATCAAAGACAAATATTACTTCTAATTTTTTTTTACAGATAATTCCAAATATAATTTAAAAAAACAAAATAAGTATTACATATTCAGATTTAAATAAAAGTTAACACACACAATAAAACATCTTAATAGTTTTATTTTAAAATGATATGACATACTTGGTATTAACATATACAGTATCAAATGCCCTAATAAAAAACCTAGAACTTTAATAACTTCCCTTTTTATAATATCAAAACCACAATCAACATCGAATTATTTTTCTTGTTTGGCAACAAAAGTAAAATTAAAAGCATGATCAGAACCATAAAGTGTATACTGTGTAGTTAATAAGCTATCTTTGCTTTCTGGTATGACGTTTGTTCGAAGCCTGGCAAGGAAGCATGAAGATGGCAGTGGGACAGTATGGCTGACTCTTCAAAAGGGAACTCTTTCCCCTTTTTGGCTGGACAATTAACAACATTAGAAAAGTTAGTTACATCAGACTGGGTCCCTGAGATGCTCCCTGCTAACTTTTGAGGGTCAGGTAGCAAGAGATTATGGAGTTGTAGCACCATTGTGTAGCTCATTCTGAATGACCAGAGGTGGTTAAGCAAAAAAAAAAAAAAAAGAAAAGATCTTCTAGCAAAAAATATGTATGAAAATAGGCTAGATTTTTCTTCTTTTTTATTAGATAAGAATCATGATCCATTTTTGTTTTGAATGAGAGGAGCAATATATGGGGCCTCACTTCAAATTGTCCCTTTAGGATTCTCAACCTTGACAGCACATACACATACTAAGGATAAAATTCCACTTCATTATATACATTATTATTCACCTCTCAAAAGAAAATAGAGATCCAAATTACATTAAAAATGATTAAGATCAGGGGCACAAGCTAATCCAGTATTTGTTTCTCACCTATAAGCTTTCTAGATTTTTAGATGAGTGTGTTTAAAATGTCTATTCCTATAGTTTTTCCACTGTGTGGAATTCATATTCTAAGTTAAATACTGAGTAATTTAGAGAAATCCAAATAGCTAGTCATAAACTTTTTCATATAAAGTAGAAAAAATAAGACATAGTTTACATTGTTCAACAATATGGTAGCAAGAAGAATATTATATTTGAATCAAAGACAAATATTACTTCTAATTTTTTTTTACAGATAATTCCAAATATAATTTAAAAAAACAAAATAAGTATTACATATTCAGATTTAAATAAAAGTTAACACACACAATAAAACATCTTAATAGTTTTATTTTAAAATGATATGACATACTTGGTATTAACATATACAGTATCAAATGCCCTAATAAAAAACCTAGAACTTTAATAACTTCCCTTTTTATAATATCAAAACCACAATCAACATCGAATTATTTTTCTTGTTTGGCAACAAAAGTAAAATTAAAAGCATGATCAGAACCATAAAGTGTATACTGTGTAGTTAATAAGCTATCTTTGCTTTCTGGTATGACGTTTGTTCGAAGCCTGGCAAGGAAGCATGAAGATGGCAGTGGGACAGTATGGCTGACTCTTCATGAAATGCAGGAGAATTGCTAAAACTTGAAGCAAAGGAAAATACTGACTTCTACCTATAATTTCCTTAAAATAAAAATAATAATCATGTGTAAAATCACTTCTAAATATGCCATACTTTTGTGAACCTAAAACTGGGAGGTTAAAAAAGTAAATTAAGCATCTGCAGGAAGCTGAATAACCAAAAGAAAAGAAAAAAAAAAGAATCCATATAATTATGGCACTCATTCTGAGGTTGATTCCAAATTCTTCATTCATGACCTGTGAAAGACTTCTCTTGTCCTTAAAGTTAACATTAAGGCATGCCAAGTTTCCCATAAGAAAATTATTCTAATAATAGCTTTAAATATTACAGTTTTATAATTATAAAATATTCTCTTAATAAATATATAGACTTGAGTGTACATAAACTTGCACACTAACAACAGAAACCATGGAGAGTTATGCTCTTAGGGGTAACCCATGGATTTTTGAAATCAATTTTTCATACTTAAAATAGCATTTTAGTTTTTACAGTGCTAGAGCATGATTCAGGCAAGTTATTTCCCAAGACTTATGTCCACACAAGTTGGAAGCAAAGAATACTACAGAACACTATGGACCATAAAACTATACAGCTGAAAATTAGCTGAAAGATGATTTTTTTTTACAAACCATTTTATACTGAGAAAAGCCAATGAGACTTCATTATAATTCTTTTTATTGTAGTCATTGTTTTATCTCCAGTTCTGGAAAAGGTTAAACCATGAGAACTGTAGAGTTTTATCTTACTACTTCATTGTAGTGGAATCTAGTTGGTGGTATTAAATCTTGCTAAGCAGGTATACCATTGATGAAGGTTGTGAATCTCTTTTGTTGGACCACATTTCTGTGGCAGCAGTTATTGCTGCAATGGGATCCGACCTTCAGATTGAAAAACTCCTGCCAGGGATCAAACCTGCATCTCTTCATGTCTCTGGCATTGGCAGGCGGATTCTTTACAACTAGCACCACCTGGGATGCACCCTAACAGATATACAGAACACTTTTCCTTTAAGTTTATATGAATAATCCATGTTGTGCATGTGCCTATCACTGCACATGTGAAAGATGAAGGCTAAAATGTTCAAAGGGTCCTGCCTAGAATTTTTGCCTGTCACAAAAGAGTAACAAAAAGTAGAACCACTTGGATTCAGATCTTTAATTCCTGATATTCAACTGACATAATTCTGACTCGCTCACTTATTCTTATGCCCAGCAGCAAAGGGAAGGCACAAATGAACTTGGCAGGACAGTCTCTTTGTCTGAATGTGCACGTCGAAGGACGTGTGCCTGTACTAGGCCAGGTGAGTCCCTAAAACAAAAAAGTATGAGGAATGGACTCAAGTGATTTTAAGCAGACAATAAAGCATGTGATATTGGTATCTGTGCAAGTAACTAGGCAGTATTGCATCAGGATGCACGGCAATTTTGTGGGTAAAAGTACTCACAGGCACCAAGAATTTTATGCTTCCCAGTAGTCCTGTAATCCTCTAAACTATGAAACAGCTATTAAATGGGAGCCTGGAGAAAAGACATTCACATGAGGGGTCCAGAACATCATATGACATGAGCTCTAGGAGCTCCAGACAGCTGAAAAGGACACACGAGACTGCAAAGAAATCACTTCAGCTCTGCTGCAGTTTCTAGTGCCCTGAAAAGGAATAGTTTTTATTATTAAAGTTATTAAGACAGTTGAACTGGCCATCAGCAGCCTGTAGGTCCCAGCAGTAATGGAGAAATGCAACTCTCTTTCTGGTACCCATCCCTTTGGGCCTCAGTGCTGAACAATGAGCTGCCTTCTTTTAAGATTAGAAAGGTGACTCTAAGTTTAGTTTTCTAAAACCTGGTAAAAAGTTGAAGACCTTAAAACTGTGGACCTCTGAAAAATTAGTTTTGCTTTTCCAGGTTTAGCAAATAAAAGCTCTCAGAGATAATAGCCAGCACCATGTTAAAGAGACAGGCATAAGGTCACAAATCTCCAGGAAGGATCCAAGACCAACACCATAGCTATGGTCTGTTCAGTCTCTGCATTCTCATGTCTCTATTACAACTTTACAACTAGCACCACCTGGGATGCACCCTAACAGATATACAGAACACTTTTCCTTTAAGTTTATATGAATAATCCATGTTGTGCATGTGCCTATCACTGCACATGTGAAAGATGAAGGCTAAAATGTTCAAAGGGTCCTGCCTAGAATTTTTGCCTGTCACAAAAGAGTAACAAAAAGTAGAACCACTTGGATTCAGATCTTTAATTCCTGATATTCAACTGACATAATTCTGACTCGCTCACTTATTCTTATGCCCAGCAGCAAAGGGAAGGCACAAATGAACTTGGCAGGACAGTCTCTTTGTCTGAATGTGCACGTCGAAGGACGTGTGCCTGTACTAGGCCAGGTGAGTCCCTAAAACAAAAAAGTATGAGGAATGGACTCAAGTGATTTTAAGCAGACAATAAAGCATGTGATATTGGTATCTGTGCAAGTAACTAGGCAGTATTGCATCAGGATGCACGGCAATTTTGTGGGTAAAAGTACTCACAGGCACCAAGAATTTTATGCTTCCCAGTAGTCCTGTAATCCTCTAAACTATGAAACAGCTATTAAATGGGAGCCTGGAGAAAAGACATTCACATGAGGGGTCCAGAACATCATATGACATGAGCTCTAGGAGCTCCAGACAGCTGAAAAGGACACACGAGACTGCAAAGAAATCACTTCAGCTCTGCTGCAGTTTCTAGTGCCCTGAAAAGGAATAGTTTTTATTATTAAAGTTATTAAGACAGTTGAACTGGCCATCAGCAGCCTGTAGGTCCCAGCAGTAATGGAGAAATGCAACTCTCTTTCTGGTACCCATCCCTTTGGGCCTCAGTGCTGAACAATGAGCTGCCTTCTTTTAAGATTAGAAAGGTGACTCTAAGTTTAGTTTTCTAAAACCTGGTAAAAAGTTGAAGACCTTAAAACTGTGGACCTCTGAAAAATTAGTTTTGCTTTTCCAGGTTTAGCAAATAAAAGCTCTCAGAGATAATAGCCAGCACCATGTTAAAGAGACAGGCATAAGGTCACAAATCTCCAGGAAGGATCCAAGACCAACACCATAGCTATGGTCTGTTCACCATAACAGCATCACCTGATCTTGCCAGAGTACTTCTAAATAAATACATTCAGAGCATCAAACCCTCTTTATCAGATAGGAAACAACAATGTCTAAAGTTCAGGTATTTCTGTTACCTGTGTTATCATCACTTTAAGTTCAATTAATCTTCATCTTGAATCTAGGCACCATCAGGATAAATTTGCGTACACAGCTGAATACATGGGGAGACCATAAATGGTGAAGGCAGTTATCTAAATCATGTCAACGCAGCACTAGAAGAGACACCAAATGATATTCTGAATTGGTTCCTTTTGGTGTCATGGTCTGCCCCCATATAAGGAGCAGTTACAAGAGATATGTCTTGTATATAAGCAGATTTGAATAATGGTAAAATAAGTAAACATATACTTGCATATGTGCGTGCTAAGTCACTTCAGTCACGCCCAACTCTTTGTGACCCTATGGACTGTAGCCTGCCATATATTAATTCTATTTCAATGTTAAAATTTTAAGGATGAAAAGGAAGGAACATATTCTGATTTAAGTCTTTTTTCCCTAAATGTTTCTCATAATTGGGATATATACATATATTTATATGAATATGTATGTAGGGCTTCCCTGGTGGCTCAGATAGTAAAGAATCTGCCTGCAATGCAGAAGTCCCAGGTTCAATCCCTGGGTCAAGAAGATTCCCTGGAGAAGGAAATGGTTCTACTCCAGTATTCTTGACTGTAGAATCCCGTGGACAGAGGAGCCTGGCTGGCTACAGTCCATGGGGTTGCAAAGAGTCGGACACAACTGAGCAACTAAGCATATATATATATATATATATACATATACACACACACACATAGGAATATATTTCATGTAGGTCACATCAGAACTATATGTAATTTAATAGCACTACAAGAATCATAAAATGCTTCCAAATGAAAAGCTTTGACTTTTTCTCCTTTATCACCAGTTCTACGGAACTGAAAAGACTTCCCAATACTTGATTCTCAAATTTGTCTTCCTTCACAAGCTGAAATTCAGGCTGTTCATTAATTGTTTAAGTCTGCAATTTGACTAATTAATCCTGATTCATCAATAAATAAAAACAAAGCTCAGTTAATGACATAACATCTATGATAAACATGTATTTTGTATATATATTTTTAAAATATGCACAACTCAGATTACTCACTCAGTCAAACAGATCATTCCTTTATTGTCTCAATACCATGCAGCATAAATCCTCAAGCATATTAGACTCTGAAAATTGATATATAAGCCTTCAGGATAAGAAATTTATACTTCTGGGAAAGCTGGCCTCAACATATGAACATCATAGTAAAACAAAATGTTTCTTCAAAAAGCACAGAGAACCACCTTTAGAAAACAGAAATCGTGTCTATATTATCCCAATTATTTCCAAATCAGTAACGATCTTTTATATAGGATAAGGTAACCCAGTTACATCTTGCTTCTTCCGATGGCCATATAATTTACCATTTTAACTTATTAATTCTTCCACGCATCTGTCCTCACTATTTTCATCATTCTCTGATCTTATCTTCTGCATCTCCTCTTTAACCCTTACCAACACACAGTGTACCTAATTCATCAAATCAACCTGACAGCCATAAGAGCTCATTCACATAAATATCTTGACTCACACACTCTGCCAGCCAGAGTCACCCACATATTCCACAGCCTTCAATAACAACAAAAACACCAGAATTAGGCTTTCAAATCTACAAAGAAGTCACTTTCTCACTTCTCCTCCCCTGCCCTCCACCCTGATCCCCATCTCCAATCTTCTATAAGAATGGCCCAACTGATTCTGGTAACACAGAAATGGAAACTAAAACAGCTCCTGAAGCGGGAGGCTGGAAACACCTCACAGAAGAATTATAAAATGCAAGATACTTTGGAGGCTGCAGTCCCATTCCTTTCTTGAACCATAACCTACGGAAGTACTGAGTTAAGGTGGATGCTGGGTGTGTGTTTTCCAAAGCGGTTACTGTTTTGCTCACAGTGCTTTTAATCAAGCAGGTTTGAATTTAGGAGGCAATATCTCATAGGTACTGAGCACTTGGGTATTAGGTGCTCAGAATGGTGCGTAGATCATAGTGGGAAGAGAGTTCAGGTAAGGAGTCAGTGTAGTTCCCACTGAGTTAGTGTGTTGAGTTTCTCTCATTTACTTATTTATTTTTTTGGCTGTGAACTTAAGGACTAGTGCCATTTTGGGCAATGACTTATTGCTTGGACTAGAGCAAGTGACCAAGAGCCCAGCTGCACTTGCTTTGGAGGTATTCTCCAAACAACAACAACAGCATATCACCTGGGAGTGAGCTGGAGTCGAGCATGTCTCAACCTGCCTAGAGGTATAGGTATTTGGAAATAGGATAAAAACATCTTATGCTTGCCTCTCTGGGATGAAAACCAGGAAAGAGTTTAGAGCATGTGTAACAAGTAAGATGGCTAGATCATAAACAGAAAATAAGGTTTATATCAGCAATGTTACTTCATCTATGAAATGGGCATGCGACACTGGCTAATATCTGGCACCACCATTCCGGGTTAAATTCTGTTTCATTTATATAATTTTATTAGAAAGTTTATTCTAATGACTTAGTTTGTCACTTCTCAGTACAGGAATAATTTCTAATATAACATATGGGTTTTTACATGTTTTAATAATCAGTTTTCTCAAGTTTCAAAATATTCAAAACCTCTTATGTTAGTGTTTAGCCAAATTACAGAAAGAATTGAATTTAGCAAGAAAATGGATAAGCACCTCTGAGAATTAAATGTAAGCTTATCATATGATTACTGCTTACATTCTTTTTCACAGAACAGGTTACTGTTTGGTTCTAGGCCTCCTAATGTGCAAAGACAAACATCTCATATCATGTAAAAGAAATTATTTGAACACTGGATTGTTAAAAATATTTTGCTATAGCAGTAGAAGAAATGGATGGCCATTACAGATTAATTAGTCTCAGCTCTTCAGAAGGACTGGTATAGCTGGTTGTGGTTTCTTAATGCCTTTTACATGGCTTTCCTTCAAAATAAAAAATACACAGAGAACAAAAACACTCACTGGCTGTTAGTTTGGGAAACAAATTTTTGTTGCCAGGTGATTAAACTGCATCGGTAATATTAAGAAATGTGTTGTACTTTGTTCTGCTTTGCTTTTTTCATATACAATGCCAAGGCAAACTCAAGAAGGTCACAACCAGCATTAACTCTGTACAGCAAGAGCATCTTCTTCCTCTACCAGTGACAGTTCCAGGGTGTTTTCATTACTGCTAGTTTTCATCCTGAAGTTGAAGGAACCATAGAGTTTCGCAGACTCTTTGGAGGAGGCAAACCTGTCACGACGGTATAGCTCCCCCTTCCACATGGACATCATCAGCAAGCAGGACAGAACGACCCCCCCAAGTGTGAGTAGGCAGAGTCCGGCAATTACACAGCGGTCCAGGTGAGCCCCCAGCCTTGCACTCTCCTTCTCCAGACGTTCCATCTCTCGGGCTGCCACGGTGTTGGGATCCACAGTCACATCCCGAGGGACGATGTAGGAGATGATCACCAGCAAGATGCCAGTGACCAAGAACAAGATGGCACTTATGAAACCATAGTCTACTGATTTCCCTGAAGAGGTGGCTTCCGAGCTTGTATCATCTTCGTCTTCAGAAATGAGGGATATGGCAGACTCGTGGGACCACTCATTTGGATTTCCCCAGCCAAGGTCTCCCAGGTGATTACTCCCTTTTGCTGAAGGGGAGTGCTGGTTTCTTTGCTCCAGGTTGACATTCTCATCCACATAGGTGAAAGAGGTTTCCAATTCCTGGCTGCAGCAGTTGCAGACTTTCTGTTCCACTGTTATCTGGTTGTTCCCTGACTTGAGAGGTCCTGGTGGCAAGGAGTCTGTGTGAATACCACTGTCTTGTAGTGAGAGGGAAGCGGACACTGGAGAAGAGCCAAGTCTAGATCCTTCCATCTCCGGTGCTCGTGGTGTCAACGTATAACGTCTCTGGCAGCAGAGAGCTGCTTTGGTGGCTGCTGTCTCCACCTGGTCCCCAGAAGGCCCTCCTGAACTCCAGTCAGAAGCATCACACAGGACTGCCTGGCTGCCCTTCTTAACAAGGTAGTGGAGCTCCATTCAAGCTAGTAGACATCCCCCAGCAGCTTCCAGAAATTCTGCCAACAGCAACACAGTTAGATAAGAACCCACCAGGAACTAAGGGTGGACCACCAGCAGTATTCTCCTGAGGCCCTCATCTCCTTTGTAGCTACCAGTTTTGACCCTTCAGCCCCAATTCTTCCTAAAATAGGTAAGAGAAAAGAGAGGCTACCTAGTGGCGGGAAAATGTGAAAAGGGCAAATCTTCTGACTTATCACAGGGATTAACACTGAGAAACTTAGGTCAGGATAGAAAAGGAACACAGAGGAAGTGGCAGCGTCTCAGAAGAAAGCACTGCTGTCACCAAGCCAAATTTATCCAAGGATCACACATTTCAGTGACAGGATCCCTCAAACGAAAAGTTAGGTTTCCGGCACAGAGACACAAATGAGAAAAGCAGGACCTTTTTAGCAGAGCTGCTGATTTACTGAAGAACTGAGGGATGCACAGACCTCTCAACAAGTCAGTTAAATTATAAGGGTTTACTCTCTCTGTAGTTCAGAACAGATTCTAATACAAAATATCATTAGAGCACCACCATGTGTCACCACCATGTGTCACCGTCAGATGGGCTCTATCGGAGCTGGGGCTCCGTATTTTGACTGAGTGGCTCTGAAGTGGGTGAGAGATGGCTGGTTTATCAGCCACCCTCCTAATGTTACACCTTGTACATCCAGAGACCCTCCTTACAGAGCCCTGTTCACTGTGCGTCCATTCTCAGCTTACTGCTACATGATGGCAGCATGTTCTAGACACCAAAGTATGTAGTCAGCACACTTCATTGTGTGATCTCTGCAAAATACAATAAGCTAGCCCACTCCTACACACACACACACACACACACACACACACGCAGAGTTGCCTGCTCCAGGGTCCACTACCCTGGCACTCCAGGTCTGACTGGGTATGAGTTCCTCTCTCTCTGCACCCTTTGCTAACAGATGTGCACAGGATATCAACTGTGCAGAAGTTTTTCATGAACCCAGTATAGAAGTAAACTGACAATAAAAGGCGAATCATAAAGCCACAGAGGTTTCTGGCTGCCCTTCTTAACAAGGTAGTGGAGCTCCATTCAAGCTAGTAGACATCCCCCAGCAGCTTCCAGAAATTCTGCCAACAGCAACACAGTTAGATAAGAACCCACCAGGAACTAAGGGTGGACCACCAGCAGTATTCTCCTGAGGCCCTCATCTCCTTTGTAGCTACCAGTTTTGACCCTTCAGCCCCAATTCTTCCTAAAATAGGTAAGAGAAAAGAGAGGCTACCTAGTGGCGGGAAAATGTGAAAAGGGCAAATCTTCTGACTTATCACAGGGATTAACACTGAGAAACTTAGGTCAGGATAGAAAAGGAACACAGAGGAAGTGGCAGCGTCTCAGAAGAAAGCACTGCTGTCACCAAGCCAAATTTATCCAAGGATCACACATTTCAGTGACAGGATCCCTCAAACGAAAAGTTAGGTTTCCGGCACAGAGACACAAATGAGAAAAGCAGGCCCTTTTTTAGCAGAGCTGCTGATTTACTGAAGAACTGAGGGATGCACAGACCTCTCAACAAGTCAGTTAAATTATAAGGGTTTACTCTCTCTGTAGTTCAGAACAGATTCTAATACAAAATATCATTAGAGCACCACCATGTGTCACCACCATGTGTCACCGTCAGATGGGCTCTATCGGAGCTGGGGCTCCGTATTTTGACTGAGTGGCTCTGAAGTGGGTGAGAGATGGCTGGTTTATCAGCCACCCTCCTAATGTTACACCTTGTACATCCAGAGACCCTCCTTACAGAGCCCTGTTCACTGTGCGTCCATTCTCAGCTTACTGCTACATGATGGCAGCATGTTCTAGACACCAAAGTATGTAGTCAGCACACTTCATTGTGTGATCTCTGCAAAATACAATAAGCTAGCCCACTCCTACACACACGTGTGCACACACACACATACACACACATGCAGAGTTGCCTGCTCCAGGGTCCACTACCCTGGCACTCCAGGTCTGACTGGGTATGAGTTCCTCTCTCTCTGCACCCTTTGCTAACAGATGTGCACAGGATATCAACTGTGCAGAAGTTTTTCATGAACCCAGTATAGAAGTAAACTGACAATAAAAGGCGAATCATAAAGCCACAGAGTCACAGTTGTTAAGGCCAATAGCTGAGAAGATATTTCCAAGGTTACCTCTGGAACTTTGTATCTGTGACATGCCCTCACTGTACCACAGCAAAGCACCTTCATGGGACAGAGCTTTGTGTTGAACAGAAAACCATCTGCCCGTCTTACTCTGCCTCTGCCATCTTTCTAAAGAACAAAAATGTACTTTCCACCATCAGCAAACACAGAGGTTACAAGCAAAGGCCCCTTTTATTTCGCTTCCAAGTCCAGGATAATAACCGATTTAACTCATATCTTGGAGGTTTATTATGCTTCGAAATCCACAGCTCATAACCTACACAGAAATGCAGGTAAGGCTAACCCAAATCCACCTGGCAATTTGTCTGAAATATGGGAGAGGGAAATCCACATGTTTTCTGCTCTACATTAGAGTTTGTTTAAAACACACACTGACACTCACACACTTATATTATCAGAGTTCTCTGCAGCTAAAACAGAAAACAAACCAAACAATCACGTGCAGGAAGAACACAACTGAACCAGAGCTTTCCTTTAGTAAATGGACAGATCCTCACCGCAGGATCCCTCAGTGAAGGAAGCGATGGTAACGGGGGTTTCATCAATTACTGAAATGAGAAATCATCTCACAGTTCTGAAAACCTTAAGCTTTGGTACAATTAGCCCGTCAAATTGGATTATTTTACATAAAAATCGGCAGAGTCCCTATGGGACTCCCAATTTATAACAAAGAGAGAAATCTCGACTTAATCTCCTCCTGTTTCTATCTCTTAAAAGAGAGACTCCGCTTGCTCCAGGAACAAGCTGCACAGTCGATTTCCTTTGCGGCTCGGTAATCCGGGGCTTCCATTCTCAGGGGAGAATGGATAATCCCAGGGGACCAGATAAAGGCTCTTTTCCTTCAGTGTCCTCCCTCTCTACTCTCCGGTTTAAGAGCGTGGTTAATAAACTGCACCGCAGAACGCGAGGACACTTTCTCTCGTTCCTCTGCAAGCAATTAAAAGCATTAATATCTGCATGGGAACTAACTAATACGGGCGAGGCCAGTCCAGGGGAGGCGACCTCGGGATCCGTCCGGCGCGCGCTGTGCGGAAAGGGCGCGCCGCAAGCACCAGGCAGCGGTGTTCCCCGAAGAATCAACCAACCCATTCCGGGTGAACTCCTCGTCCGCCGAGGTGCCCGGAGTTGGGCTGCGTTCGCCAAATACTCAAAGGCTAGGCAGGCACCTTAGGCAGGGGCTGGGGACGCGCTCCCCAGCTCCGCCAGGCTCCCGGGGTCTCTCGCGCGCGCCAGCGCCACCTCCGCGTCCCACTCTCCGCCACTCACCTCCTGCCTTGGCTACCCAGTGAGGCTCGAGCACAGCGCGCTTGTTCCTAAGCTGCTCCTCGGGAAAGTACTCAGCTCACCCTCCGCAGCACTTGCAGCCTCCGCGCGCCTCCCGGCTCCGTGGGGTGGGCAGCGCCTGCTGTGCCGGCGGGGCGGGGCGGGGCAGGACGCTCCCTCTTGCTGAGCATCCCGGGAGATGTAGTTCAGGGCCTCTTCCCTGCTGCCTCTTCTCACTCGTTCGTCCTACCTTCTAGTTTTTGCCTTTCGTGAAGACAAGTCACCGCTATTCCTTCATGCTCTTGGCACATTGAAAGAAATCGCTTGCTCCTAAACTCAGAGAAAGGTTCTCTAGTCTCAGGTGTGGTCACAAGATTATGAGGGAAGGAGTATATATTTCGTTGTAACTGTATGCCAGGCAATAATGCATATTTCGTTTGTATAAAAGTCAGGACAAATTCTCCAAGATTTTATTAATCCTCATTTTACAGATGAGAGAAGAGGCTCAAAGGAATTAAGTTCCTCATCCAAGGTAAAAAGGACAATAAATGATTGTTAATAAATTGTATTCGAGAATCCGCTTCCAAAGTCATTGCCTTGCTCACAGAATCAGGAGAAATGTGACCATTCAGGGAAAGAGATTATCCTATTGTCCTCTGTTTCCCCTGTTCCTATCAGAGTGTCTGGAAAATAATGACCTCAAATAACAATAATTAACATACATAGATAGCACTTACTCTTGTAAGGGTTTCTTCTAATCACTCTTGATACTTCACCTCTGTTGATGGTCACAGTTAATCATTAAAGTTCTGTAAAAATTCTCTTTTGCAAAAGTGGACTTTTACAAAAAACGGAAACTGAATTACCAAGAAGCTAAGTAATTTGCCCAGTCATATGACTAGTACTTAGTAGAGATGAACCCCCCCAAAAACCTAGGCATTATGCAAATTGAATGAATGGAAAAAAGACCAGAAGGCAAGGAATAAAGGAAATCTGGAGACTGAAGCTATTGAGATATGGTTCCCAGGACAGGACAAAATACCTTCTTTGGGTTACCAACCTCTTTCTTTTTACACAGCCAACTGCAGCAGTCAACAGCCAAATAGAATAAGTGGTTTCTGGAGTGTCCGCATCCTTGGCTACCCAGTGAGGCTCGAGCACAGCGCGCTTGTTCCTAAGCTGCTCCTCGGGAAAGTACTCAGCTCACCCTCCGCAGCACTTGCAGCCTCCGCGCGCCTCCCGGCTCCGTGGGGTGGGCAGCGCCTGCTGTGCCGGCGGGGCGGGGCGGGCAGGACGCTCCCTCTTGCTGAGCATCCCGGGAGATGTAGTTCAGGGCCTCTTCCCTGCTGCCTCTTCTCACTCGTTCGTCCTACCTTCTAGTTTTTGCCTTTCGTGAAGACAAGTCACCGCTATTCCTTCATGCTCTTGGCACATTGAAAGAAATCGCTTGCTCCTAAACTCAGAGAAAGGTTCTCTAGTCTCAGGTGTGGTCACAAGATTATGAGGGAAGGAGTATATATTTCGTTGTAACTGTATGCCAGGCAATAATGCATATTTCGTTTGTATAAAAGTCAGGACAAATTCTCCAAGATTTTATTAATCCTCATTTTACAGATGAGAGAAGAGGCTCAAAGGAATTAAGTTCCTCATCCAAGGTAAAAAGGACAATAAATGATTGTTAATAAATTGTATTCGAGAATCCGCTTCCAAAGTCATTGCCTTGCTCACAGAATCAGGAGAAATGTGACCATTCAGGGAAAGAGATTATCCTATTGTCCTCTGTTTCCCCTGTTCCTATCAGAGTGTCTGGAAAATAATGACCTCAAATAACAATAATTAACATACATAGATAGCACTTACTCTTGTAAGGGTTTCTTCTAATCACTCTTGATACTTCACCTCTGTTGATGGTCACAGTTAATCATTAAAGTTCTGTAAAAATTCTCTTTTGCAAAAGTGGACTTTTACAAAAAACGGAAACTGAATTACCAAGAAGCTAAGTAATTTGCCCAGTCATATGACTAGTACTTAGTAGAGATGAACCCCCCCAAAAACCTAGGCATTATGCAAATTGAATGAATGGAAAAAAGACCAGAAGGCAAGGAATAAAGGAAATCTGGAGACTGAAGCTATTGAGATATGGTTCCCAGGACAGGACAAAATACCTTCTTTGGGTTACCAACCTCTTTCTTTTTACACAGCCAACTGCAGCAGTCAACAGCCAAATAGAATAAGTGGTTTCTGGATGGTCTCCAAGTCTTCAGCATCTCCTTTAGGGTGATTCTAGGGTTATTGATTGTTTTATGTAAGGGGAACAAGAGAAGGGTTATAAGATAATATAACATTTTGTTGTTTGTGAGTAGCTCACATAAATTCTGTGGTTGCTTTCAAGTAATAGATCAATCTCCTATAATGATGACTTTGTTGCTTTTCCTTTAGCGTAGCACAGCATATGTGTTCAGTTGTGTCTGATTCTTTGCACCTCCGTGGACTGTAACTGCTAGGTGCCTCTGCCCATGGCATTTTCCAGGCAAGAATGCTATAACAGGTTACCATTTCCTATTTGGGAGGATCTTCCCAATCTAGGGATTGAACTCATGTCTCTTGTGTCTTCTGTATTGGTAAGCAGATTCTTTATCACTGAGCCAGTTGGGAATGGCTTTGGTTTTCCATTATATTGATAGAATTTATAGTCTCATAGTTTCAGAGATGTCATAACGCAACTACTTCCAGATCTTTTCTCACTATGACTCTCTTTTAGCTCGTTAAGCGATTTGTTGTCAAACATGGCATATCTACTATGGCTTCTTCTCCTTTGCTCACTAATTCACTGTGCTCCAGTGAGAATATCCTTTTTTGTTCCTATATTCCATCCACCTTTCAAAGATGAGCTCATCAAACCACTTTTGCCCAAAAATTCACTTAGATATAACAATAATTAACATACATAGATAGCACTTACTCTTGTAAGGGTTTCTTCTAATCACTCTTGATACTTCACCTCTGTTGATGGTCACAGTTAATCATTAAAGTTCTGTAAAAATTCTCTTTTGCAAAAGTGGACTTTTACAAAAAACGGAAACTGAATTACCAAGAAGCTAAGTAATTTGCCCAGTCATATGACTAGTACTTAGTAGAGATGAACCCCCCCAAAAACCTAGGCATTATGCAAATTGAATGAATGGAAAAAAGACCAGAAGGCAAGGAATAAAGGAAATCTGGAGACTGAAGCTATTGAGATATGGTTCCCAGGACAGGACAAAATACCTTCTTTGGGTTACCAACCTCTTTCTTTTTACACAGCCAACTGCAGCAGTCAACAGCCAAATAGAATAAGTGGTTTCTGGATGGTCTCCAAGTCTTCAGCATCTCCTTTAGGGTGATTCTAGGGTTATTGATTGTTTTATGTAAGGGGAACAAGAGAAGGGTTATAAGATAATATAACATTTTGTTGTTTGTGAGTAGCTCACATAAATTCTGTGGTTGCTTTCAAGTAATAGATCAATCTCCTATAATGATGACTTTGTTGCTTTTCCTTTAGCGTAGCACAGCATATGTGTTCAGTTGTGTCTGATTCTTTGCACCTCCGTGGACTGTAACTGCTAGGTGCCTCTGCCCATGGCATTTTCCAGGCAAGAATGCTATAACAGGTTACCATTTCCTATTTGGGAGGATCTTCCCAATCTAGGGATTGAACTCATGTCTCTTGTGTCTTCTGTATTGGTAAGCAGATTCTTTATCACTGAGCCAGTTGGGAATGGCTTTGGTTTTCCATTATATTGATAGAATTTATAGTCTCATAGTTTCAGAGATGTCATAACGCAACTACTTCCAGATCTTTTCTCACTATGACTCTCTTTTAGCTCGTTAAGCCGATTTGTTGTCAAACATGGCATATCTACTATGGCTTCTTCTCCTTTGCTCACTAATTCACTGTGCTCCAGTGAGAATATCCTTTTTTGTTCCTATATTCCATCCACCTTTCAAAGATGAGCTCATCAAACCACTTTTGCAGGGGTGCATTCTTAGTATTAATACTATATTCTTTAAAAGGAGTTCAGATGTACCATATGAAAGGGGTTAATAGGTAGATTTGATAAGGAGGCCAGTGGGTTCCAAGCAGGAGAGGGGGAGGAAAAAGGAGAAAGGCAGGCAAAGATTTTCTAGCCTGAAATGTTTGTTATGGTAAGGATCAACTCGGAAACTGAAGTTAAGTTTTGTCATATGTTAATGTTGTGGGCCTACAAAGGCCTTTACATTGCAAAGTCTCACCTAGCCCTGAAGTCTGGAGACTATCCTTTAGTTAAATGTTATGTTAATGCTGTGGGTATGGGCCTGCAGGGCCTTTACAGCCTTAAGATATTCGTTCTGGAAACCGACTGGGAAAAAAAAAATTGTCTTGCCTAAACTGGCTAAGGGAGCTCTCTTCTATTGCCCTTCCAGTGTCTGTGCTGGCAGCTCTCTCTCTCTATCCTCTTTCCTTAATAAACTTTTATTTCATGAAGCTCTGAGTGACCAAAGCCAAGTCTTTTTGATCCCAATGTGAATTCTTCTCCGTTGGAGATCAAGAATTCACACCATTCACAGTAACCTCTCCACGGTCGTCTATTACATATGGTGCCCAAAAGAGAGCACCTAAGAAGTTGCAGAAACTTGAACCCATGTTGAACAAAGAGATCCTAGAGGAACCTGGAATATTTAACCAGATGAGGAAACTTAGAGGAAACAAAAACTAACCTTAAATAATTTGAAGTTTATAAATAGAAGAGAAATTCTATATCGTGACTAAAAGGGAGGAATGTAGAACCATGGTAATAAAAGCATTTATTTATTGTTATTTATTTATTCGTCCTAATGTGTCATCTTTAATTCTTACACCAACTCTATCAGAGCCATTATTATCATATTCATTTTACAGGGAAGAAATTGAGGACTGAAAATGTTTCTTTTCCAAGGTATTAGAAGCAGTAAATAACTGGTAGAGCCAATATTCTAATTTTGAATCTATCGATTCCAGAACCTGGATCCCTTTACTGCTATGCTATCCTGAGCAATGCCTCACAATCATGATCACAGAAGAGTATCAGTAAGGTGATAATATTTATCACCCTGGGATACACACAAGAGGTTTCTCATGGCCATCATCCTGGTGCTGTGGGTACTTGAGACCCTGCATTCAACCAGGGGGTCCAAGAGAAGAGATGAGCCAGCACATGTTTGGTATACTGGACCACCTGAGGATGATGGACATAGGGGCTGGGAAGCTCTGGATAACGCTATCAGACTTAATAAGGAGACTAATTTGGGGCTGAGCATATGGAAGAACATTCTCTTTAAGGACTTGAAACAGGATGTCTCATGAAAGTGAATTTTGTTGTTACTGGAGAGGATAAAAAAGGAAGAGCCATTTATTAGTGATGTGGTAGAAGAGATTCATGTAGTTAGATTAGAGGAACTCTGTGGTTTCCCTGCCGAAATGATTTTAGTTACGTCTCATTCGTGAGGCCATTTTCTTCAAAGTCAGCTCCCAAAGATTCTACCTCCTATATACTATATTAGAACTTGTCAGCACCAGTATTTTTTTATACTTATCAGCCACTACCCTTTGACATTTCTAATATGTCTAGGTAACTACTGTGTATCTTTTAACTTGTCAATTAGGTGCCCAAACCTCTAACAGCAATTGTAAATTCCATAAAGTCAGAATCCATATATTAAATGTCTTATTATCTATTGCAGAAAGTAAAGTATTTCTGTTGAATATAGTGAAGGAAAAATGCCAAGACTGAACTGAGACTGGAGATGATTATCTTTTCACATTATTCTCTCTCATTTCCTATTTCTGAATATAGTGCACTTGACTGTCTACATATTCTTGAGCATTAAAATAAAATCAACTCTGTGCCAAAATGCTACAAGATCTCTTTCAAAATTCTTCAGAAAAAGAATAAATGTGGACTTAGCTCCTGGAAAGAAAAGTCTGCAAAATACCACTTGTAGGAATAACTTCAATGAAATAGCCACTTTCCTCAAATTGAGGACTGTTCTTTTCCAAGGTATTAGAAGCAGTAAATAACTGGTAGAGCCAATATTCTAATTTTGAATCTATCGATTCCAGAACCTGGATCCCTTTACTGCTATGCTATCCTGAGCAATGCCTCACAATCATGATCACAGAAGAGTATCAGTAAGGTGATAATATTTATCACCCTGGGATACACACAAGAGGTTTCTCATGGCCATCATCCTGGTGCTGTGGGTACTTGAGACCCTGCATTCAACCAGGGGGTCCAAGAGAAGAGATGAGCCAGCACATGTTTGGTATACTGGACCACCTGAGGATGATGGACATAGGGGCTGGGAAGCTCTGGATAACGCTATCAGACTTAATAAGGAGACTAATTTGGGGCTGAGCATATGGAAGAACATTCTCTTTAAGGACTTGAAACAGGATGTCTCATGAAAGTGAATTTTGTTGTTACTGGAGAGGATAAAAAAGGAAGAGCCATTTATTAGTGATGTGGTAGAAGAGATTCATGTAGTTAGATTAGAGGAACTCTGTGGTTTCCCTGCCGAAATGATTTTAGTTACGTCTCATTCGTGAGGCCATTTTCTTCAAAGTCAGCTCCCAAAGATTCTACCTCCTATATACTATATTAGAACTTGTCAGCACCAGTATTTTTTTATACTTATCAGCCACTACCCTTTGACATTTCTAATATGTCTAGGTAACTACTGTGTATCTTTTAACTTGTCAATTAGGTGCCCAAACCTCTAACAGCAATTGTAAATTCCATAAAGTCAGAATCCATATATTAAATGTCTTATTATCTATTGCAGAAAGTAAAGTATTTCTGTTGAATATAGTGAAGGAAAAATGCCAAGACTGAACTGAGACTGGAGATGATTATCTTTTCACATTATTCTCTCTCATTTCCTATTTCTGAATATAGTGCACTTGACTGTCTACATATTCTTGAGCATTAAAATAAAATCAACTCTGTGCCAAAATGCTACAAGATCTCTTTCAAAATTCTTCAGAAAAAGAATAAATGTGGACTTAGCTCCTGGAAAGAAAAGCTCTGCAAAAAAATACCACTTGTAGGAATAACTTCAATGATCTCTCCTCCAAGTCCATGTCTACACTTTCCTCAAAATCTCACCCAAGAATCTCTTTAGAGCCTTTCTTGTTCTAACCCCTTGATTCTTATTGCTCTTCTAATTGGCATTCTAGTGGTATAATATACTTCCTTTTATATTGTCATTTTATATCTATAGAAGTATTTCATGTATATTTTATATCACTTTCTATGTGTTTCTCTTCCCAGATAAAATTTAAACTCTTTGAGAACCAATATATTCTTTCTATAACTTTGAAGCTATGCATGGGCATGAAACAACAAAACACATGGTCAACAATGGTTGTTGACTATATGCTTACATAATGATTGATACTAATAAAGAGATAATAATAAAGTCAGTAACAATTTTGATCCTATATAATTTTTAGTGAAGTTCTCATTGTCCTGTTTACTTATACTCCATGAGGTATGGGAAGCATGATCATGACTACACGAAGTAGAAAAACAGATTCTGAGAAGTAAATTTACCATGTGAATCAAGGATAGAGAAAGCACTTTTAGCAAAAGTCTCTTGTAATGATGACTGAGGATACTTTTCAGTTTTTTGTCTTCAGCATTAGTAATAAAAATTGATTGTAAATAAATATTCTTAGTGGATTTAGAGTTATCACAATAGACTTGGCTGTTTGGAGGTAAGAATGACGTTGACTGGATAGAGGCCCAGCCCTTTAATGGGAAGAGCACAAGGAATATGATTTACTTCATTGTCCAAACTATAACTTCTAAATGATGAAGAAAATAATAAAAATGACCCGATTCTAAAGTAATGAAGATCTAATTTACTAACAAAATTCTAGGAACAAGGGGAAAATCACATTAAATTCTGAAGTTTTCTTTAAATAAAAATGCCCTAGTGGCCAGGATAGTATGTTATTTAAGTAAATAAAGTGAATGTATACAGACAGTAGGATGAATACAGACTGTAGCCAAATTGAGAGTAAGTGCTTTTCCTGAGGGCAAAGTGTCTCCTAACTGCTTTACCTGATGTTTGTCTTGAGTGAATTCAGACATCAATACAAATACAAATACATAATACAGATATCCACTTTGTATTTAAAAATTCAAAGTCTTTAAAATTTAAATTAAAAAATTTAAATATTCACATGAATCAAAGAAAACATAAATACAGGAAACATTTCTTTCTGATAATAGCAGACAAGGTGATTTAGACCCACCACCAGATTTACAAAATCTGGACAAAATGTATAAAAATCACTTGATTTAAATTTAACAAGACAGAAAAATTACTGGGTTAGAATACAGGAAAGGAGAGAGGCTCAAGGGAAACAAGTCAGGGGCATGGACTTCCTTTTACTTAGAGATGTTAAGTGATTCCAGGAGAAAAAGTTGAGAGTCTAAGAAGCTGAGAGTGGAGACTAGGTTCCTGAGGCTACCAAGGAAAGGATCATGTGAATCTGCTCTATTTCTTAAACTTTGCACTAAAATCCTGAAAAGTTCTATCCTAGCAGGATGAAGTCATCAGATAGGCCCTCATAGTGGGTGGCCCTCACTTTGTTAAGATGTCAATCTCCAAACTTTAACCAAGGTGGTTTCAGAGTGCTAGGACACCAGGTATTTGGCATCAGAAGCAATATTTGAAAAGGGGGAAAAATACAGCATCATCTCAAACCAGTATTACAATTTTGCAAATGTATGAACTCACAGTAAAATAATTAATAGAAAAAAAAGCCGATTTTTAAATGTCACAATCTGTATAATTCTCTGTGTGTGTGTGTCTCTTTCTCTCTCTTTCTCTCTCTATGTTGTTGTTCAGTCCTAAGTCACATCCAGCTCTTTGTGACCCCATGAACCGCAGCATGCCAGGGTATAACATTTTCAAAATTACACAGTTATAGAGATGGAGAACATATTTGTGGTTTCCATGAATAGGGACTGCAGGGTTATAGGGGTGTGTGTAACCATAACTTTAAGTGATAGCATGAGGGAAGTCTCTGTGGAGATGAAATAGTTCTGTATCTTGAAAGGGGTGGTGGCTACACAAATCTACTCATGTGGTAAACTGGGTTTACCTGTTTACCAACTGGGTTGATAGTACATACAATTACATAAAATGTAACCATTGGGGGAAACTGAGTGAAAGGTACACAAGATTTTTCTGTAATATCTTTGCAATGTTCCAAGAATCTATATTTTAAAATTAAAAATACAGTAAACAAAAAGTCTAAGTACCTCAGAAGATTAGATCACATTTATGAAAACAAACAGAAACAGAAAACAATAGAAAAACAACAATGGAAGGCTTCAGATATTAGAAAAATTTAAATAACTCTATTTACTCTGAGCTTCCCTGGTGGATCAGTGGTAAAGAATCTGTCTACAATACAGGAGATGCAGGTTTAAGCTTTGGGTCGGGAAGATCTGGAAAAGGAAACAACAACACATACCAGTATCCTTGCCTGGGAAATCCTATGGACAGAGGAGCCTGGTAGGCTACCAAGGAAAGGATCATGTGAATCTGCTCTATTTCTTAAACTTTGCACTAAAATCCTGAAAAGTTCTATCCTAGCAGGATGAAGTCATCAGATAGGCCCTCATAGTGGGTGGCCCTCACTTTGTTAAGATGTCAATCTCCAAACTTTAACCAAGGTGGTTTCAGAGTGCTAGGACACCAGGTATTTGGCATCAGAAGCAATATTTGAAAAGGGGGAAAAATACAGCATCATCTCAAACCAGTATTACAATTTTGCAAATGTATGAACTCACAGTAAAATAATTAATAGAAAAAAAAGCCGATTTTTAAATGTCACAATCTGTATAATTCTCTGTGTGTGTGTGTCTCTTTCTCTCTCTTTCTCTCTCTATGTTGTTGTTCAGTCCTAAGTCACATCCAGCTCTTTGTGACCCCATGAACCGCAGCATGCCAGGGTATAACATTTTCAAAATTACACAGTTATAGAGATGGAGAACATATTTGTGGTTTCCATGAATAGGGACTGCAGGGTTATAGGGGTGTGTGTAACCATAACTTTAAGTGATAGCATGAGGGAAGTCTCTGTGGAGATGAAATAGTTCTGTATCTTGAAAGGGGTGGTGGCTACACAAATCTACTCATGTGGTAAACTGGGTTTACCTGTTTACCAACTGGGTTGATAGTACATACAATTACATAAAATGTAACCATTGGGGGAAACTGAGTGAAAGGTACACAAGATTTTTCTGTAATATCTTTGCAATGTTCCAAGAATCTATATTTTAAAATTAAAAATACAGTAAACAAAAAGTCTAAGTACCTCAGAAGATTAGATCACATTTATGAAAACAAACAGAAACAGAAAACAATAGAAAAACAACAATGGAAGGCTTCAGATATTAGAAAAATTTAAATAACTCTATTTACTCTGAGCTTCCCTGGTGGATCAGTGGTAAAGAATCTGTCTACAATACAGGAGATGCAGGTTTAAGCTTTGGGTCGGGAAGATCTGGAAAAGGAAACAACAACACATACCAGTATCCTTGCCTGGGAAATCCTATGGACAGAGGAGCCTGGTAGGCTACAGAAGGTCGCAAAAAAGTCAGATACAACTCAGTGACTTAACTACAAAATATTTACTGTACTCAATGAAATGAGATAGAATGTAGAATTTTATCAGATAAATGGGAATAAAAATGAAAATTACCATAATCAAAATCAAGAACTCAGGGAAAGATTAAGAGATTAGATATAGTGAAGAGAGAGTTAGTAAACTGGAGATAGGTCAGAATAAAACATCTCTGGGGAAAGGGAAGAGTAGGTGAAAGATATGGAAAGAGTAAGATGAAACCCTATACTATCATATGTATAAGAGATAACTATCATCAATGTGCTGTGGGTCTAAGGGATCTTACATGGGGGCTATGTGAAGGCCTAGAGGGCTGGAAAGGAGGGAATGGGATTTACATATGACCAATCTGGGATTATACATATCTGTAAACAACAAAACGCTATAAAAGCAAAAAAGCAAAATAAAAAAAAAAAGATCCAGGAAAAAAAGAATGGAATGTAACATCTCAAGAACAGAGCATAAAGAGACAAAAGGATGAAAAAGACGAATGTGAGCATAGAAAGACACAGAGGATAAAGGGTCAAGTTTCAGAGATTCTTGTGTCCAAAGAGTGAAGTTTTCCTCTCTCCTTTTGGGAGGCGAAGGGAAGGCAGCATTTTCTAGCCTCTATATATAAGCAGAAAAAAAAATTCTTTTTCTCTGTTTCTCATCTCTGAGACAGACTTTGAAGTATGTATGCAAAAGGCATTTGACTTTGCTTTCATTGTGTTGTTCCGGGGGAAAAAGTGGAGTAGTGGGGACCAAATGGTCATTATTTGCTTTTTAAGTGAATCGTAGTAATCTGTCTGTAATCCACATACCATGCACGCATTCTGGATAAAACTAATAACTATGAACATTTTTTATGTATAATTTTTTTTGGCCACTTCTGTTGGTCTTTCATTTATCTATTTTCATCCATCTTTGTTTCTTGGTCCCTCGCATGGCCGAGCTTCCCTGGTGGATCAGTGGTAAAGAATCTGTCTACAATACAGGAGATGCAGGTTTAAGCTTTGGGTCGGGAAGATCTGGAAAAGGAAACAACAACACATACCAGTATCCTTGCCTGGGAAATCCTATGGACAGAGGAGCCTGGTAGGCTACAGAAGGTCGCAAAAAAGTCAGATACAACTCAGTGACTTAACTACAAAATATTTACTGTACTCAATGAAATGAGATAGAATGTAGAATTTTATCAGATAAATGGGAATAAAAATGAAAATTACCATAATCAAAATCAAGAACTCAGGGAAAGATTAAGAGATTAGATATAGTGAAGAGAGAGTTAGTAAACTGGAGATAGGTCAGAATAAAACATCTCTGGGGAAAGGGAAGAGTAGGTGAAAGATATGGAAAGAGTAAGATGAAACCCTATACTATCATATGTATAAGAGATAACTATCATCAATGTGCTGTGGGTCTAAGGGATCTTACATGGGGGCTATGTGAAGGCCTAGAGGGCTGGAAAGGAGGGAATGGGATTTACATATGACCAATCTGGGATTATACATATCTGTAAACAACAAAACGCTATAAAAGCAAAAAAGCAAAATAAAAAAAAAAAGATCCAGGAAAAAAAGAATGGAATGTAACATCTCAAGAACAGAGCATAAAGAGACAAAAGGATGAAAAAGACGAATGTGAGCATAGAAAGACACAGAGGATAAAGGGTCAAGTTTCAGAGATTCTTGTGTCCAAAGAGTGAAGTTTTCCTCTCTCCTTTTGGGAGGCGAAGGGAAGGCAGCATTTTCTAGCCTCTATATATAAGCAGAAAAAAAAATTCTTTTTCTCTGTTTCTCATCTCTGAGACAGACTTTGAAGTATGTATGCAAAAGGCATTTGACTTTGCTTTCATTGTGTTGTTCCGGGGGAAAAAGTGGAGTAGTGGGGACCAAATGGTCATTATTTGCTTTTTAAGTGAATCGTAGTAATCTGTCTGTAATCCACATACCATGCACGCATTCTGGATAAAAACTAATAACTATGAACATTTTTTTTATGTATAATTTTTTTTTTTTGGCCACTTCTGTTGGTCTTTCATTTATCTATTTTCATCCATCTTTGTTCTTTGGCCTGTGTGGGCCTCCCATCGCAGTGGCCTTTGTTGCTCCAGAGCTCCAGCAAGCTCCAGCTCGGTAATTGGACACATCGGTCCAGCTGCTCGGCGGCATGTGGGATCTTCCCTGGCCAGGGATCGAACTGGCAGTCCTTGCACTACAAGGCAGTGTCCTTACCCACTGGACCACCAGGGAAGCCCTAAAAAAACTAATAACTATGAACATTTTAAAAACCCAACAGTAAGAATGAACAAAAGAAGCTAACTACTAAAAAAATACTAATATACAACTGTTCAAGTCCATTTATACTGTTAGCTAAAGAGGCAAAACTATGCCAGAGTATATTGTGATACTGGTGAAATACTAGTAATCTGAAAATAACCTGAAAATCAAGGTAGTTACCATAAATTTCAAAATAAAAGCTATATATTCAGGGGAGGCAGGAAACAGTGATTTGGAGAAAGCAAAAGGAGAGGCTTTGGACACTGTCACTGTTTTATTTCTTGACCTAGATATGCCAATATGAGCATTCTTCTTTGCTTAAATATTGAAGGTGACTCTTTATCTCAAGCACCATTCTGAATGTAGTAGTTTGTAATATAAGATCAATATGCTTTCAGGAGAATGCAACTTTCAAATATCTGATTTTATCTGCTTTAAGAGTTTATATCATAATCTAAGGATTTTGTTCTCCCATCTTAAGAAGAACAAGAAAATGGTTTTCTCTACCTTAGCACCAGTCAGCATCTTTCTATCCATGGAGGGTGGAAGAGTAAACTGTCGTACTGTCTCTCTGATGCCACATCACCAGGATCGCCTTTGTCATTTATTCAAGAAATATTTCAACTGACTTCAATTTTCTCCCTGTCCTTTCACTTCTCTTTTTCGAGACAAGGTCCAGCTTACTGGTCAGTCATTTCACCAAATTTTCTTGATAAAGTCATTAATAATATTCAATAATTCAGCCATTCACACAATAAGTATTAATTGTCAAAGGATTCTATGCTAAGTGCCAGAAGTACAAGAGTGAACTGAACGGATATATCCTAACTTTGGGGGAGGTTACACTTGATGGGGGATGTACCAGTTTAACAGACAAGTTGATGCCAATCCCTCAGTGCTGTGATAAAGGCATAGATGGTACAGTGGGAACATAAAGTAAGAGGAGTTAATTCAGAATTGACAGGTTAAAGTAGACTTCTAGATAATAGAATATCTAAGTGAGACAAATATAGAAATAAGTTAGTCCTTTGAAGAATGAGGGAGCCTGTTGTACTGTGGGAGGCAATTCAGAAGCTGAATTACTGGTACTGAAAAAAGTTCAGTATATGTACAGCATGAAATGTGAGGGGAAGAAGATCAGTAATGATATTCGAAGTGTCCTAGAGAACAGTTCATCCTTGGATTTATAATTAAAAATAAGGTGTGTGGACTTAATTATAAAAACAGTAAAATGTCAGTGATGCTTTTTAAGCAGGAGAATTAGATCATACTTAAACTTTGAAGAGACCATGCTGGGGAATAGATTGAAAAGGAGGATGCAGAATGTACTCCCTGTATCTCTGTGGGGCCACATTTCCTGCTCTGGTGAATGGAGTGTGTGTGGAAATGATGTCTACTAATTTCCAGTTTAAGGTAGTTAAGGGTTTGATGTTTATATTTCATGCCATGTGCTATCTGAATGATGCTAAAATGACCTTCAAGCCACAAAATGAAAGCCTGGGATGCTGATCACCACTTACAAGGGAGCCACCTGGTCCATTTCAGACTTAGATGTGAGCATAAAATAACCCTTTATCCTGGCAGTGAGATTTTGAACTTGTTTAGCACAACAGGTAGCATTCTACCCATAACTGCAGCCGCTTCCAAGCCAGAAAGGAGCTCAGAAGGGGACAGAAGGGATCTGGTTATCTACCAATAGATAGTGGTTTAAGCAATTATTGCAATTTGCTTTCCTTTAACATTAAAGAGAGTAAAGGCTTTATTTTAGATTTGTTATTACAGCTAATCCTTTTCCTTCTTTATCCTCATATTCATCTTTTCTATAAAATATTTGAAAGACATAATAAAACTTCAAAGCTGTATTTCACACTTTGAATGTATATCAGATGAATAATAAAAGTTGTATTCCCATAAATATAGAAACATATGCCTCTAAAATAATATTCCCCTAAATATTTATCCATTCCTATATACATAAAATACAAATTAGTGTCATGGGATATAACTGTATTAAACATATTTATTGAATATGCCACTCCAAAAATTCAGCAGTTTTCATTATTATACTACTTCTGAGACTCTTTAACTTGCTAAGGTATAATTTGAGACTCTAAGGATAAGACCTACATTTATTTATTTTTTTTTTTTAAACCTTTATTTTACTTTTAACTTTTACAGAGTTCTGCTGTTCACAGACATGCATGTTCTCAGATTAGTCACATGTATATCCCCCCCTTCCCTCCCCTTCCGACCATCACACAGCACCCCTGAAGGATCCCCTTTTCTCACAGAGCAATGACTAGAGCTATTTTCTTCACTTATGATAGTACAGGCCTTCATGCTACTTCCTTTACGCCTCTCACCCACTGTTCCTTCCCCACAATGTCCATATGTCCACTGTCCATGTCTGTCTTTCCGTTGCTTCACTGCGTGTGCCATCATCACCATCCTACTAGATTCCATATATATGTGTTAATATACTGTATTTGTCCTTCTCTTTCTGACTGACTTCACTTTTTAGGATACGTTCTAGATCCAGCCACCTCATTAGGGTTGATTCTTCTGCATTTCTCTTTACAGCTGTGTAGTATTCCATTGTATATATGTACCAGAGCTTTTGGATCCATTCGTTCGTCGATGGGCATCTAGGTTCCTTCCATGTTCTAGCTATTGTATAGAGAGCTGCAATGAACATTGGGGTACAGGTGCTTCTTTCAGTTTTGATTTCGTCAGGGTATAAGCCTAAGAGTGGGATTGCTGGGTCATATGGTGCTTCTATTTTGAGTTTTTTAAGAAATCTCCAGACTGTCTTCCATAGAGGCTGTATCAATTTACACTCCCACCAGCAATGCAGGAGTGTTCCCTTTTCTCCGCAGCCTCTCCAGCATTTATTGTCTGTCGATTTGTGGATGATGGCCATTCTGACGGGTGTGAGGTGATATCTCATTGTAGTTTTGATTTGCATTTCTCTAATTATTAGTGAAGTTGAGCATCGTTTCATGTGTTTTTGGGCCATCTGTATGTCATCGTTGGAGAGGTGTCTGTTTAGGTCCTTTTCCCATTTTTTGATTGGGTTGTTCGTTTTTCCAGTGCTGAGTTGTCTCAGTTGCTTGTAGATTTTGGAGATTAATTCTTTGTCTGTTGTTTCATTTGCTATGATTTTCTCCCACTCTGTGGGCTGTCTGTTCAGCTTTTTTGTAATTTCTTTAGCTGTACAAAAGCTTTTAAGTTTCATTAGGTCCCACATGTTCATTTGTCTTTTTAGTTCCACTATTCTAGTAGGTGGGTCAGAGAAGATCTTGCTTTGATTGATGTCCTTGAGGGTTTTGCCTATATTCTCCTCTAAGAGTTTGATGGTTTCTGGCCTTACATTTAAGTCTTTAATCCATTTTGAGTTGATTTTTGTGTATGGTGTCAGGGTATGTTCCAACTTCATTTTCTTGCATGTAGCTGTCCAATTTTCCCAGCACCATTTGTTGAAGAGGCTGTCTTTGTCCCATTTTATATGTTCGCCTCCTTTGTCAAAAATAAGGTACCCATAGGTGCGTGGGTTGATCTCTGGGTTCTCGATCTTGTTCCATTGGTCGATATTTCTGTTTTTGTGCCAGTACCATACTGTCTTGATGACTGTTGCTTTGTAGTAGAGTCTGAAGTTGGGGAGGCCGATCCCCCCAGCTCCATTTTTCTTTTTCAGGATTGCTTTGGCTATTCGAGGTCTTTTGTGTTCCCATATGAACTGTGTTATTCGTTGGTCTAGTTCTGTGAAGAATGTTACTGGAATTTGGCTATTAGGCACCCCCTCATTAGGGTTGATTCTTCTGCATTTCTCTTTACAGCTTTTTTCTTAAGCCCTTTTGGATCCATTCGTTCGATAGAGAGTTTGGGCCAATGAACATTGGGGTACAGGTGCTTCTTTCAGTTTTGATTTCGTCAGGGTATAAGCCTAAGAGTGGGATTGCTGGGTCATATGGTGCTTCTATTTTGAGTTTTTTAAGAAATCTCCAGACTGTCTTCCATAGAGGCTGTATCAATTTACACTCCCACCAGCAATGCAGGAGTGTTCCCTTTTCTCCGCAGCCTCTCCAGCATTTATTGTCTGTCGATTTGTGGATGATGGCCATTCTGACGGGTGTGAGGTGATATCTCATTGTAGTTTTGATTTGCATTTCTCTAATTATTAGTGAAGTTGAGCATCGTTTCATGTGTTTTTGGGCCATCTGTATGTCATCGTTGGAGAGGTGTCTGTTTAGGTCCTTTTCCCATTTTTTGATTGGGTTGTTCGTTTTTCCAGTGCTGAGTTGTCTCAGTTGCTTGTAGATTTTGGAGATTAATTCTTTGTCTGTTGTTTCATTTGCTATGATTTTCTCCCACTCTGTGGGCTGTCTGTTCAGCTTTTTTGTAATTTCTTTAGCTGTACAAAAGCTTTTAAGTTTCATTAGGTCCCACATGTTCATTTGGCTTTTTAGTTCCACTATTCTAGTAGGTGGGTCAGAGAAGATCTTGCTTTGATTGATGTCCTTGAGGGTTTTGCCTATATTCTCCTCTAAGAGTTTGATGGTTTCTGGCCTTACATTTAAGTCTTTAATCCATTTTGAGTTGATTTTTGTGTATGGTGTCAGGGTATGTTCCAACTTCATTTTCTTGCATGTAGCTGTCCAATTTTCCCAGCACCATTTGTTGAAGAGGCTGTCTTTGTCCCATTTTATATGTTCGCCTCCTTTGTCAAAAATAAGGTACCCATAGGTGCGTGGGTTGATCTCTGGGTTCTCGATCTTGTTCCATTGGTCGATATTTCTGTTTTTGTGCCAGTACCATACTGTCTTGATGACTGTTGCTTTGTAGTAGAGTCTGAAGTTGGGGAGGCCGATCCCCCCAGCTCCATTTTTCTTTTTCAGGATTGCTTTGGCTATTCGAGGTCTTTTGTGTTCCCATATGAACTGTGTTATTCGTTGGTCTAATTCTGTGAAGAATGTTATTGGAAGTTTGATAGGGATCGCATTGAATCTATAGATGACATTTGGTAGTATGGTCATTTTCACAATATTGATTCTCCCGACCCAGGAACATGGAATATTTCTCCATCTGTTTAACTCTTCTTTAATGTCTCTCATGAGTGTCTTGTAATTTTCTGTGTACAGTTCTTTTGTTTCTTTGGGTAGGTTTATTCCTAGATATTTGATTCTTTTGGTTGCGATGGTGAAGGGAACTACCTCTAGGATAAGACCTACATTTAAAGTTTTCCCAACCTTTTAAGATTATAAGTCTTTAATTTCCCACAAATTGTCTTATGAAGCTGGTGTTATATAACAAATTTTGGGATATACTGTTATAAAGAAATTATTATTTTATTTTCAATTATTATTTTGTTTTTGTACCAGATAAGAATATTTCATATTTTGATTTGTGTTTTTTAAGACAATCTGTGGTTTATTTCTGCTGTGTTTCTGTTACATTAGCAAGTGTCTAAACTGGTGGATGTGCTTCATTAACTTGTTTTTTTAATGTCCTTAAACTTTACTGTATTTGATTTGACATTTTGGTATCTCACCATTATTGTTAGTATTAGTATTGTTAGTATTAGTATTGTTAGTATTGATTTTCTGATTCTGTCTGTGCTTGGTTCTTTTTCCTTATCTCTCCTTCCTCAGTGTAGACTTTTATTGTCTCTTGTTTAGATTACTGCAATTACTTGATAGTAGTACCTTGCCTATAATCTTGAACCTGTAATTCACACTTAACACTGCCCATGAATTGATCTTTATGAAAGAAAAAAAAATATGATTATGGCACTCTTCTTCTTAAAATCCTATACCTAATCTCCACTGTCTAAATTTGCCACTTAATGATTTCTTTCAAATGAAGAATCTTATCGTTCTTCAACCTTAAGAAATTCTCAACTCTCATACATTTAAATTCCATTTGTTGAAGAGGCTGTCTTGCCTTTTTTTTGAGGTAGGGGGGATCTCTGGGTTCTCGATCTTGTTCCATTGGTCGATATTTCTGTTTTTGTGCCAGTACCATACTGTCTTGATGACTGTTGCTTTGTAGTAGAGTCTGAAGTTGGGGAGGCCGATCCCCCCAGCTCCATTTTTCTTTTTCAGGATTGCTTTGGCTATTCGAGGTCTTTTGTGTTCCCATATGAACTGTGTTATTCGTTGGTCTAATTCTGTGAAGAATGTTATTGGAAGTTTGATAGGGATCGCATTGAATCTATAGATGACATTTGGTAGTATGGTCATTTTCACAATATTGATTCTCCCGACCCAGGAACATGGAATATTTCTCCATCTGTTTAACTCTTCTTTAATGTCTCTCATGAGTGTCTTGTAATTTTCTGTGTACAGTTCTTTTGTTTCTTTGGGTAGGTTTATTCCTAGATATTTGATTCTTTTGGTTGCGATGGTGAAGGGAACTACCTCTAGGATAAGACCTACATTTAAAGTTTTCCCAACCTTTTAAGATTATAAGTCTTTAATTTCCCACAAATTGTCTTATGAAGCTGGTGTTATATAACAAATTTTGGGATATACTGTTATAAAGAAATTATTATTTTATTTTCAATTATTATTTTGTTTTTGTACCAGATAAGAATATTTCATATTTTGATTTGTGTTTTTTAAGACAATCTGTGGTTTATTTCTGCTGTGTTTCTGTTACATTAGCAAGTGTCTAAACTGGTGGATGTGCTTCATTAACTTGTTTTTTTAATGTCCTTAAACTTTACTGTATTTGATTTGACATTTTGGTATCTCACCATTATTGTTAGTATTAGTATTGTTAGTATTAGTATTGTTAGTATTGATTTTCTGATTCTGTCTGTGCTTGGTTCTTTTTCCTTATCTCTCCTTCCTCAGTGTAGACTTTTATTGTCTCTTGTTTAGATTACTGCAATTACTTGATAGTAGTACCTTGCCTATAATCTTGAACCTGTAATTCACACTTAACACTGCCCATGAATTGATCTTTATGAAAGAAAAAAAAATATGATTATGGCACTCTTCTTCTTAAAATCCTATACCTAATCTCCACTGTCTAAATTTGCCACTTAATGATTTCTTTCAAATGAAGAATCTTATCGTTCTTCAACCTTAAGAAATTCTCAACTCTCATACATTTAAATATTGGTTCCTTTTCCATGGGCTTCCCTGATGGCTCACACGAAGCTCTTAGATGCTGCAACTTCTATGTCTATCCTGCTTTTCCTTAACCTTTATTTCTTTACACTCACTTTTTTATCTTCTTGTATTGCCTTCTAAAGGGATTCTTAGGCTCAGTCTTCTATAGGTGATACAATGGTTAGTAAGTGTTCTCTGGGATTGACTTGTGGTTTTGAGTGAGTTTTATAAAAATTCTGCAGTGTATTTTTTATATGTAAAATAAGGCTTGTAATAATACTGATTATCTGACTGTTGTGAGGAAGAACTAAATGAAACATATGCAAAGCACTCAGAACAGTACTTTGGGAGGGGGGAGCCAAGATGGTGGAGGAATGAGGGGAAGATTCCACCAGCTCCCCAACAGAATCACCAGAACTAATCAAGAAAGGAACCACCACCAACAAACCAGCCGCTAGACGACAGAGGAATTCCATAGGTCAGCGGGGTAGAAGAGTGAACAGCCAGAAATTTCCTGGAGCTATGGTTCTAAGAATCCTCTATCCTAACCCCCACGCCTGACCGCACTGACGGAGAGCACGCTAGCAAGTGCCCTAAAAGGGGGCGTAAGCAGAGGCTCGGGGGAGAGAGGCCAGCGATCAGCATGAAAGCTCCAAGAATCTGCCCGGATCGCCGGCAGAAATTAAGACACTGAGAAGATAGGATACTGGAGCAGGGCCGGAAGGAACGAGTGCTGCCTAGCGATCGGGAGATGGGAGGGAGCGCCCAGTGTGAAAATCGCGCCACTCGGCCTGGCGAAATTGCGACTTTCCGCCTGGCACCGGGTGAGTTCAAACACTCCTAGTGGGGACTGGCTGAAGGGAAATCGCCCACAGATTGCTGACCAGGGACCGGGCTCAAGCCAAATGGGAAGCTTGTGCCTGCCTTTGGGACTTGGAGGCATAACCTGCAGTGCAAGTGCGCCAGTGGCAAAGGAGTGCAGCCCCATAGCTACAAAGGCAGGAGAATCTCCACTGTCTAAATTTGCCACTTAATGATTTCTTTCAAATGAAGAATCTTATCGTTCTTCAACCTTAAGAAATTCTCAACTCTCATACATTTAAATATTGGTTCCTTTTCCATGGGCTTCCCTGATGGCTCACACGAAGCTCTTAGATGCTGCAACTTCTATGTCTATCCTGCTTTTCCTTAACCTTTATTTCTTTACACTCACTTTTTTATCTTCTTGTATTGCCTTCTAAAGGGATTCTTAGGCTCAGTCTTCTATAGGTGATACAATGGTTAGTAAGTGTTCTCTGGGATTGACTTGTGGTTTTGAGTGAGTTTTATAAAAATTCTGCAGTGTATTTTTTATATGTAAAATAAGGCTTGTAATAATACTGATTATCTGACTGTTGTGAGGAAGAACTAAATGAAACATATGCAAAGCACTCAGAACAGTACTTTGGGAGGGGGGAGCCAAGATGGTGGAGGAATGAGGGGAAGATTCCACCAGCTCCCCAACAGAATCACCAGAACTAATCAAGAAAGGAACCACCACCAACAAACCAGCCGCTAGACGACAGAAGAATTCCATAGGTCAGCGAGAGTAGAAGAGTGAACAGCCAGAAATTTCCTGGAGCTATGGTTCTAAGAATCCTCTATCCTAACCCCCACGCCTGACCGCACTGACGGAGAGCACGCTAGCAAGTGCCCTAAAAGGGGGCGTAAGCAGAGGCTCGGGGGAGAGAGGCCAGCGATCAGCATGAAAGCTCCAAGAATCTGCCCGGATCGCCGGCAGAAATTAAGACACTGAGAAGATAGGATACTGGAGCAGGGCCGGAAGGAACGAGTGCTGCCTAGCGATCGGGAGATGGGAGGGAGCGCCCAGTGTGAAAATCGCGCCACTCGGCCTGGCGAAAATTGCGACTTTCCGCCTGGCACCGGGTGAGTTCAAACACTCCTAGTGGGGGACTGGCTGAAGGGGAAATCGCCCACAGATTGCTGACCAGGGACCGGGCTCAAGCCAAATGGGGAAGCTTGTGCCTGCCTTTGGGACTTGGAGGCATAACCTGCAGTGCAAGTGCGCCAGTGGCAAAGGAGCCGGTGCAGCCCCATAGCTACACCCACAGCGGAGGAAGCCGGGAGAAGGGCAGGTATTGGAAGCTACCGGCATGTGCACTGCAGAGCCAGGACGCCCCCGCCCAACACGGGATTGCGTGCGTGCAGCGGCCCCCCCGCCCGACGGACTGGGATCTGCCCGGCCCCCGCCCAACCAGGGACGGAGCACACACAGCGGTACCCTGCCCGACAGACTGGGATCAGCCCGCCGTCCCGGACAGCACCTGAGCTTGCAGACCGGTGCCATAAGGGAAAGGCTTCATCATCAAGACAACACCATTGAGAGCAGATTGGCTCCCACCAGACAGATGAGAGGATAAAAACCAGGGCCAGTATTTAGCTTTTTTGCTTATCTGTTGCGGATGGTTCTGTTTATTCGTTTGATCGGTCAGGTTTGGGTTTTGTGTTTTTTTTTTTTTCTTTTTTTCTCTTTTGTCTCTTCTTATTAAGTTTCTCTTCCCTTTTTTAATTTTTAATTTCTTTTTATTTTTGATTTTTAATTATTAATTTTTTTTAAATTTTAATTCTTGAACTTCTCATTTTCTCTCCTCTTTCCCACTCCTTCCTCCCGCTATGTTCTAAATCTAAAACTTTCTCCTATCTACCGGTACCCCCTAGATAAATATTTCCTCCCTTCCTGTCTCCACTATTCTCTTCCAGCTGCACTAAACAATACAACACACTAATCTTGGCTACTTAACCCTATAAAATCCTTCCAAGTCGAATCTATTCCTTCTCATTACCCATACACTCTCCACCTCCTCACCCCCAACACATGTCTTAGTTAAAAATTGCTTTCAGTGAAATAGTCCAAGCCAGGATCTTGCCCTGGATCTATTTTTCAGGCACTATTTTAATTAATTCAGAGCTTAACGGGCAAGTACCATCTTTGATAGCGTCGTTTGCCAGAAAAATTTCCTATGCTTTGTCACTGTAAGACTGGTTAGATGTGGTTCTTGCTGTGTATGTATGTATATCTTATGACTATGTTAGAAAACATCTGCATGCTTTGATGAAAACTCTTGCTCCTGCAGTGCAAGTGCGCCAGTGGCAAAGGAGCCGGTGCAGCCCCATAGCTACACCCACAGCGGAGGAAGCCGGGAGAAGGGCAGGTATTGGAAGCTACCGGCATGTGCACTGCAGAGCCAGGACGCCCCCGCCCAACACGGGATTGCGTGCGTGCAGCGGCCCCCCCGCCCGACGGACTGGGATCTGCCCGGCCCCCGCCCAACCAGGGACGGAGCACACACAGCGGTACCCTGCCCGACAGACTGGGATCAGCCCGCCGTCCCGGACAGCACCTGAGCTTGCAGACCGGTGCCATAAGGGAAAGGCTTCATCATCAAGACAACACCATTGAGAGCAGATTGGCTCCCACCAGACAGATGAGAGGATAAAAACCAGGGCCAGTATTTAGCTTTTTTGCTTATCTGTTGTGGACAGTCCTGTTTATTTGTTTGATCGGTCAGGTTTGGGGTGTTTTTTGTGTTTTTTCTTTTGTCTCTTCTTATTAAGTTTCTCTTCCCTTTTTAATTTTTAATTTCTTTTTTTAATTATTAATTATTAATTTTTTTTAAATTTTAATTCTTGAACTTCTCATTTTCTCTCCTCTTTCCCACTCCTTCCTCCCGCTATGTTCTAAATCTAAAACTTTCTCCTATCTACCGGTACCCCCTAGATAAATATTTCCTCCCTTCCTGTCTCCACTATTCTCTTCCAGCTGCACTAAACAATACAACACACTAATCTTGGCTACTTAACCCTATAAAATCCTTCCAAGTCGAATCTATTCCTTCTCATTACCCATACACTCTCCACCTCCTCACCCCCAACACATGTCTTAGTTAAAAATTGCTTTCAGTGAAATAGTCCAAGCCAGGATCTTGCCCTGGATCTATTTTTCAGGCACTATTTTAATTAATTCAGAGCTTAACGGGCAAGTACCATCTTTGATAGCGTCGTTTGCCAGAAAAATTTCCTATGCTTTGTCACTGTAAGACTGGTTAGATGTGGTTCTTGCTGTGTATGTATGTATATCTTATGACTATGTTAGAAAACATCTGCATGCTTTGATGACTGTCACCCACCAGGGACACACCTCTTGCTCCTCAGATGCTAATATTTGAACTAATATCACAGAACACCATAGCAAACCAGACATAGAGCCTACACCCCCTGACCAATCATCAAACCAAGGATCCTTGGAGTAGAAGCCCTGATTCCAAGACCCCACACTATCAAAGAACATACAACACTAGAGATTGTTCACCTGTAAACAAGACCTAACACCACCCAAGACACAAACCACTGAACCCTTCTAGAAGGACAGAAACCCAAAGGAAGGGAGAATTCAACCAAGAAGGCTGGTGGAGAAAAGAACTCCGTACACAGACACCCACAAAGAAACAAAAACTAACCTAATAATGAAACGACAGAGAAACACTGCACAAATGAAAGACCAAGCTAGAGAATCACAGCTTCAAATGACAGAGGAGGAGATAGACAAATTATCTGAAAGAGAATTCAGAAAAGCTATACTAATGAGGATGCAAAACACCGAAAACAGAATATTAGAGGAAATTAGTGCACTGAAAAAAGACATGCAGGAAATGAAAAATAAACAAAGAATACCAACTCAATTGCTGAACTCAAAAATACTATAGAAGGTCTCAACGGTAGAGTATCAGAGGCAGAAGAACGGATAAGTGAGCTGGAAGACACAATGGTTGAGGTAAATACTGAGGAACAGAACAAAACATAAAGAATTAAAAGAACCGAGGATAGCACCAGAGACCTCTGGGACAATATCAGCCACACCAACATTAGAATTATAAGAGTTCCAGAGGAAGAAGAGGGGAAGAAAGGTTACGAAAAAATTCTTGAAGAGGTTATAGTTGAAAACTTCCCCAGCATGGGAAAAGAAATAGTTAACCAAGTCCAAGAAGCACAAAGAGTTCCATACAGGAGAAACCCCAGAAGAAACACACCAAGGCACATTCTAATCAAACTAATGCAGACTAAATATAAAGACAGGTTACTAAAAGCAGCTAGGAGCAAACAACAAATAACATATAAAGGAAACCCCATACGTCTAACTGCTGATCTCTCAGCAGAAACCCTGCAGGCCAGAAGAGAATGGCAGGACACATTTAAATAGCCAAAAGAGAATAACCTCCAAGCAAGAATTCTCTATCTAGCAAGAATCTCATTCAGTATCGATGGAGAAGTCAAAAGCTTCTCAGACAGACAAAAACTAAAAGAATTCTGTACCACAAAACCAGCCCTACAACAAGTGTTAAAGGGCCAGATATAGCCAATACATACAAGAGTAGGAGAAGTCCTACAAAGACACAAACCACTGAACCCTTCTAGAAGGACAGAAACCCAAAGGAAGGGAGAATTCAACCAAGAAGGCTGGTGGAGAAAAGAACTCCGTACACAGACACCCACAAAGAAACAAAAACTAACCTAATAATGAAACGACAGAGAAACACTGCACAAATGAAAGACCAAGCTAGAGAATCACAGCTTCAAATGACAGAGGAGGAGATAGACAAATTATCTGAAAGAGAATTCAGAAAAGCTATACTAATGAGGATGCAAAACACCGAAAACAGAATATTAGAGGAAATTAGTGCACTGAAAAAAGACATGCAGGAAATGAAAAATAAACAAAGAATACCAACTCAATTGCTGAACTCAAAAATACTATAGAAGGTCTCAACGGTAGAGTATCAGAGGCAGAAGAACGGATAAGTGAGCTGGAAGACACAATGGTTGAGGTAAATACTGAGGAACAGAACAAAACATAAAGAATTAAAAGAACCGAGGATAGCACCAGAGACCTCTGGGACAATATCAGCCACACCAACATTAGAATTATAAGAGTTCCAGAGGAAGAAGAGGGGAAGAAAGGTTACGAAAAAATTCTTGAAGAGGTTATAGTTGAAAACTTCCCCAGCATGGGAAAAGAAATAGTTAACCAAGTCCAAGAAGCACAAAGAGTTCCATACAGGAGAAACCCCAGAAGAAACACACCAAGGCACATTCTAATCAAACTAATGCAGACTAAATATAAAGACAGGTTACTAAAAGCAGCTAGGAGCAAACAACAAATAACATATAAAGGAAACCCCATACGTCTAACTGCTGATCTCTCAGCAGAAACCCTGCAGGCCAGAAGAGAATGGCAGGACACATTTAAATAGCCAAAAGAGAATAACCTCCAAGCAAGAATTCTCTATCTAGCAAGAATCTCATTCAGTATCGATGGAGAAGTCAAAAGCTTCTCAGACAGACAAAAACTAAAAGAATTCTGTACCACAAAACCAGCCCTACAACAAGTGTTAAAGGGCCAGATATAGCCAATACATACAAGAGTAGGAGAAGTCCTACAAATCAAACCCCAAACTTCTAAGAAGATGACAACAGGAACATTTGTATCAATAATTACTTTGAATGTAAACAGACTAAATGCTCCAACCAAATGACACAGGCTGGCTGAATGGATCCAGAAACATGACCCACATATATGCTGTTTACAAGAGACCCACTTCAGACCTAGAGACACCTACAGACTGAAAGTGAGAGGCTGGAAAAAGATATTCCACGCAAATGGAAATCAAAAGAAAGCTGGAGTAGCAATCCTCATATCAGACAAAATAGACTTTAAAGGAAAGAAGATTCTAAGAGACAAGGCAGGTCACTACATCATTATTAAAGAATCTATCCAAGAGGAAGACATAACAGTCATGAATATCTACACACCCAACACAGGGGCACCTCAATACATAGGACAGGTACTTTCAGACATAAAAGAAGAAATCAATAACAACACAATAATAGTAGGAGACTTTAACACTCCTCTCACACCAATGGACAGATCATCCAAACAGAAAATCAATAAAGAAACACAAGCCTTAAATGCCACACTAGAAAAGATGGACCTCATCGATATCTTTAGGACGTTCCATCCAAAAGCAGAAGAATACACTTTCTTCTCAAGTGCTCACGGAACATTCTCCAGGATAGAGCACATCTTGGGCCACAAATCTAACCTCAGTCAATTCAAGAAAACTGAAAATATATCAGCCATCTTCTCGGATCACAATGCAATGAGACTAGAGATCAACTAAAGGAAAACCCGCTAGGAGCAAACAACAATAACATATAAAGGAAACCCCATACGTCTAACTGCTGATCTCTCAGCAGAAACCCTGCAGGCCAGAAGAGAATGGCAGGACACATTTAAATAGCCAAAAGAGAATAACCTCCAAGCAAGAATTCTCTATCTAGCAAGAATCTCATTCAGTATCGATGGAGAAGTCAAAAGCTTCTCAGACAGACAAAAACTAAAAGAATTCTGTACCACAAAACCAGCCCTACAACAAGTGTTAAAGGGCCAGATATAGCCAATACATACAAGAGTAGGAGAAGTCCTACAAATCAAACCCCAAACTTCTAAGAAGATGACAACAGGAACATTTGTATCAATAATTACTTTGAATGTAAACAGACTAAATGCTCCAACCAAATGACACAGGCTGGCTGAATGGATCCAGAAACATGACCCACATATATGCTGTTTACAAGAGACCCACTTCAGACCTAGAGACACCTACAGACTGAAAGTGAGAGGCTGGAAAAAGATATTCCACGCAAATGGAAATCAAAAGAAAGCTGGAGTAGCAATCCTCATATCAGACAAAATAGACTTTAAAGGAAAGAAGATTCTAAGAGACAAGGCAGGTCACTACATCATTATTAAAGAATCTATCCAAGAGGAAGACATAACAGTCATGAATATCTACACACCCAACACAGGGGCACCTCAATACATAGGACAGGTACTTTCAGACATAAAAGAAGAAATCAATAACAACACAATAATAGTAGGAGACTTTAACACTCCTCTCACACCAATGGACAGATCATCCAAACAGAAAATCAATAAAGAAACACAAGCCTTAAATGCCACACTAGAAAAGATGGACCTCATCGATATCTTTAGGACGTTCCATCCAAAAGCAGAAGAATACACTTTCTTCTCAAGTGCTCACGGAACATTCTCCAGGATAGAGCACATCTTGGGCCACAAATCTAACCTCAGTCAATTCAAGAAAACTGAAAATATATCAGCCATCTTCTCGGATCACAATGCAATGAGACTAGAGATCAACTACAGGAAAAAAACCGCTAAAAATACAAACACATGGCGATTAAACAACACATACCTAAAAAACCAACTGATTACTGAGGAAATCAAAGGAGAAATTAAACAATTTCTAGAAGAAAATGACAATGAACACATGACCGTGCAAAACCTATGGGATACTGCAAAAGCAGTTCTAAGAGGGAAATTTATAGCAATACAGTCCCATCTCAAGAAACTAGGAAAATATGAAGCAGATGACTTAACCCTCCGCTTAAAACAATTGGAGAAAGAAGAATAAAAACATCCCAAAGCCAGCAGAAGACGAGAAATTCTAAAGACTAGAGCAGAAATAAATGAGAAAGAAATGAAAGAAACTATAGTACGGATAAATAAAACAAAAAGCTGGTTCTTTGAAAAGGTAAACAAAATTGACAAGCCTCTGACTAGACTCATCAAGAGAAAGAGAGAGAAGAACCAGATCACCAAAATCAAAAATGAAAAAGGAGAGATTACAACAGATCATGCAGAAATCCAAAGGATTCTAAGAGACTATTATGAGCAACTCTATGGCAACAAACTGGACAACCTGGAAGAAATGGACAGTTTCTTGGGGAAGATCAATCTCCCAAGACTGAGCCAGGAAGAAACAGAAACTTTGAACAACACAATCACAAGCTCAGAAATCGAATCTGTGATTAAAAATCTACCCAAAAATAAAAGCCCAGGACCAGATGGCTTCACAGCTGAATTCTACCAAACATTTAAAGAAGACCTAATGCCTGTCCTTCTACAACTCTTCCAAAAAATTGCACAGGAAGGAAATCTTCCAAACACATTCTACGAGGCCACCATCACCCTGATACCAAAACCAGGTAAAGACAACACAAAAAAGGAAAATTACAGACCAATTTCTCTGATGAACTTAGATGCCAAGATCCTCAACAAAATCCTAGCAAACAGAATTCAATGGCACATCAAAAACTCATACATCATGATCAAGTCAGGTTCATCCCAGGCATGCAAGGATTCTTCAACATCCACAAATCAATCAATGTGATACACCATATCAACAAACTGAGAGACAAAAATCACATGATGCTCTCAATAGATGCAGAAAAAGTCTTCGACAAAGTACAACACCCATTTATGATAAAAACTCTTCAGAAAATGGGCATAGAAGGAACGTATCTCAACATAGTGAAAACCATATATGAGAAGCCCACAGCGAACATTATCCTCAACGGTGAAAAACTGAAAGCATTCCCTCTAAGATCAGGAACAAGACAGGAGTGTCCACTTTCACCACTACTATTCAACATAGTAAGTTCTAGCAACGGCAATAAGAGAAGAGAAAGAAATCAAAGGAATCCAGATTGGAAAGGAAGAAGTCAAGCTCTCTCTTTTTGCAGTTGACATGATATTATACATAGAAAATCCCAAAGACTCTATTACAAAGCTACTAGAGCTAATCAACGAATTCAGCAAAGTCGCAGGATACAAAGTTAACACACAGAAATCACTGGCATTCTTATACACAAACAATGAAAAATCAGAAAATGAAATCAAAGAGGCAGTCCCCTTCACCATTGCAACCAAAAGAATCAAATATCTAGGGATAAACCTACCCAATGAAACAAAAGAACTGTACACAGAAAATTTCAAGACACTCATGAAAGAAATTAAAGAAGGCTTAAACAGATGGAGAGATATTCCATGTTCCTGGGTCGGAAAAATCAATATTGTGAAAATGACCATACTACCAAATATTATCTGCATATACAATGCAATACCTATTCAACTTCCATTGACATTTTTCACAGAACTAGACCAAAGAATAACACAGTTCATATGGGAACACAAAAAACCTCAAATAACCAAAGCAATCCTGAGAAAGAAAAACGGAGCTGGAGGGATCAGCCTCACTGACTTTAGACTCTACTACAAAGCAACAGTCATCAAGACAGTATGGTCCTGGCACAAAAACAGAACTATAAACCAATGGAACAAGATAGAAAACCCAGAGATAAACCCACGCACCTATGGGTACCTTATTTTTGACAAAGGAGGAGAAACTATAAAATGGGACAAAGACAGCCTCTTCAACAAGTGGTGCTGGGAGAATTGGACAGCTGCATGCAAAACAAATGAAGTTGGAACATTCCCTGAGGCCATACACAAAGATCAACTCAAAATGGATTACAGACCTAAATGTAAGACCAGGAACCATCCAACTCTTAGAGGAGAATATAGGCAAAACCCTCAAGGACATCAATCAAAGCAAGATCTTCTCTGACCCACCTACTAGAATAGCGGAACTGAAAAGAAAAATGAACATGTGGGACCTCATGAAACTTAAAAGCTTCTGTATAGCAAAAGAAATTACAAAAAGCTGAACAGACACCCCACAGAGTGGGAGAAAATCATAGCAAATAAAACAACAGACAAGGAATTAATCTCCAAAATCTACAAGCAACTCAGACAACTCAGCACAGGAAAAACGAACAACCCAATCAAAAAATGGGAAAAAGATCTAAAGAGACGCCTCTCCAAAGAGGACATACAGATGGCGCAAAAGCACACGAAATGATGCTCAACCTCGCTTATTATTAGAGAAATGCAAATTAAAACTACAATGAGATACCACCTCACACCCGTCAGAATGGCCATCATCAATAAATCGACAGACAATAAATGCTGGAGAGGGTGCGGAGAAAAGGGAACCCTCTTGCATTACTGGTGGGAATGTCAATTGATACAGCCTCTATGGAAGACAGTATGGAGATTCCTCAAAAAAACTCAAAATAGAAGCACCCTACGACCCAGCAATCCCACTATTGGGCTTATATCCTGATGAAATCAAAACTGAAAGAAGCGCCTGTACCCCAATGTTCATCGCAGCTCTCTATACAATAGTCAGAACTTGGAAGCAACCTAGATGTCCATCGACGAATGAATGGATCCAGAAGCCCTGGTACATATATACAATGGAATACTACTCAGCTGTTAAAAAAAATGCAGAAGACTCAGTCCTAATGAAGTGGCTGGCTCTAGAACCTACCATAAAAAGTGAAGTAAGTCAAAAAGAGAAAGACAAATACAGTATACTAACACACATATATGGAGTCTAGTAGGACAGTCTTGATGACACACGCAGGGAACTCATGGAAAAACAGACAGAGCATAGACATAAGGACATTGTGGGGAAGATATAGGAAGGGGGAAGCATGGAGGGAGTAACATGGAAACCTATACTGTTATGTGTGGAAAGGATAGCTAGTGTCATTGTGCTAAGGGAATAGGAGTGCTTACAATGGCTTGGGGCGATGGTCTGGAGGGGTGGGATGGGGGGAACTGGGGGGGTGGGGACCATGGATATGCATATGAATGATCTGGGAACATACATGTCTGTGAACAACAAAACTCTGTAAAACCTTTAAAATAAAGAATAAATAAATAAATAAAAAGAACAGTACTTTGCATTTAAGTGATCCAATAAGTATCAGTACTTTTTTTAAACCATTAATTAGCTTTTCAGCTGCTTCCATTATGCTGTTCAGTCCATCTATTAATTGTTTAATTTCAACAATGATGGTTTTTTCTGATTTTTTTCTTATTTGTAATTTTGTAAATGTGATATCCTGCCTTAACTCTCCATGGGTATTATGTACTTTCAAGTTTATAGCCGTATCAATTTTGATTGTTCCTCAAATCTTTGGTCATTTTTTTATTATGTGCTTCTTCACAGTGGAGATTTTATGCTGGATTTACTGCCCCATCTGTTTTTGCAGCTTCCTTTAGTGATCTCATATTTCTTCCATTGCACCTTATCTGCTTTTCATATTTTAGAAATTTCTCTTGACTTTTGCCCACTGACAGTCTTATACATTTTTGAAAGCTTATTTCAGACAAAGCTTTTTCTATGGCTTGACCTTTGCTTAACTCTTCTTCATCTCCTACCATACGTTCCAGCTTCATAAACTATATGCAGTTCACTGATATTCCCAGTTATACCCAGAGTGTTCCTTTTCTAAAGCTGCCTCCCCTACTTAGATCAACTGGTTCTGAACTTCATTCTCCCAACATCAGTATAGGTCAACTCTTCCAGAACATGGTTTCTCTGTAAATTTCTTTAATATAATCCTTCCCTACCCTGGACAGAACTGACCACTATTTTCTTTGTACCTCAGCCTAACTTATCTTTTATACTCCTATCAGAGCATCAGTAATGTACCATTATCTATATTTATCAGTGTGAAAGGGGAGAATATTAGTCATCATTTTTAACTCTTGATCACCAACATTCACTTCCCTTCAAAAAATAGCAAATGTCAAGGACTATCTTTCAACTTGCTGAGCTGGGTGATACATGAAGGTGCAAACTGGGAAGCTGAGAAAGATATAAGGGGTACTGTTTAAGGAAAGAGGTGGTGGAGGAAAATCCCAGAGTGGGAGGGAGGCTGAAGTCAGACACTGAAAGGCTAGAAGAGAGGGATTTTGGAGGAGGAGAGGGGACAAGAAAAACACAGTATGAGAAGGTTAGAGAAGATTCTTCGTGAGTAGGATGGGAAGAGGGAAAAGAAAAGCAGTGATATTCTGTACAAAGTAATTTTGCTGTCCCCAAAGTCTTGAGCCTGATATTATTTAAAAGACAAGTGAATTATTTGTTTGTTTTGGTATATACACACATGTTTATACCACACACACACACACACACGCACACACACACACATATATAGGCTGTGCTGGGGCATTGTTGTGCACGGGATTTCTCCAGCTACATCAAGCGAGGACTACTTACGCTTTGTTGCAGTGCACAGACTTCTCATTGTGAATACTTCATTTGCTGTGGAATGCATGCTGTAGGCATGTGGGCTTCAGTAGTTGCAGTTCATGGGCTCTAGAGCCTAGACTCAGTGGCTGTGGCACACGTACTTACTTACTCTGCTGCACATGGAATCTTCCCAGATCAGGGATAAAACCCCATGTCCCCTGCATTGGCAGGCAGATTCCTATCCACTCTATCACCAGGAAAGTCCCTATGTAATGTATTTTGTAAACACCCAGTAAGATCTCGGGCAACGCCCTGTGATCAAACACATCAATTTATTTTTCAGCAAAGTGAATTGTCACACTTACTTCGATAAAGAAAGTGTGTAAGTAGCCTCTCAATAAGTTTAGAGTGTTTTTACTGCCAAATGGTTTTCCTGCAAATTAATAAAAATGCTTTTGATTTTAAGAGCTTATTGGATTTCAGAATCATGACTGAACAACCGTGGCCCTACATAAATCCTCCCTACCAGATCCTTCCGGTGTTAAACAAGCTCACTTCTGTGTCTATGGTCAATTCTGGGTCACTGATATTTATCAGTGTGAAAGGGAGAATATTAGTCATCATTTTAACTCTTGATCACCAACATTCACTTCCCTTCAAAAAATAGCAAATGTCAAGGACTATCTTTCAACTTGCTGAGCTGGGTGATACATGAAGGTGCAAACTGGGAAGCTGAGAAAGATATAAGGGGTACTGTTTAAGGAAAGAGGTGGTGGAGGAAAATCCCAGAGTGGGAGGGAGGCTGAAGTCAGACACTGAAAGGGTAGAAGAGGGGGAGTTTGGAGGAGGAGAGGGGACAAGAAAAACACAGTATGAGAAGGTTAGAGAAGATTCTTCGTGAGTAGGATGGGAAGAGGGAAAAGAAAAGCAGTGATATTCTGTACAAAGTAATTTTGCTGTCCCCAAAGTCTTGAGCCTGATATTATTTAAAAGACAAGTGAATTATTTGTTTGTTTTGGTATATACACACATGTTTATACCACACACACACACACACACGCACACACACACACATATATAGGCTGTGCTGGGGCATTGTTGTGCACGGGATTTCTCCAGCTACATCAAGCGAGGACTACTTACGCTTTGTTGCAGTGCACAGACTTCTCATTGTGAATACTTCATTTGCTGTGGAATGCATGCTGTAGGCATGTGGGCTTCAGTAGTTGCAGTTCATGGGCTCTAGAGCCTAGACTCAGTGGCTGTGGCACACGTACTTACTTACTCTGCTGCACATGGAATCTTCCCAGATCAGGGATAAAACCCCATGTCCCCTGCATTGGCAGGCAGATTCCTATCCACTCTATCACCAGGAAAGTCCCTATGTAATGTATTTTGTAAAACACCCAGTAAGATCTCGGGCAACGCCCTGTGATCAAACACATCAATTTATTTTTCAGCAAAGTGAATTGTCACACTTACTTCGATAAAGAAAGTGTGTAAGTAGCCTCTCAATAAGTTTAGAGTGTTTTTACTGCCAAATGGTTTTCCTGCAAATTAATAAAAATGCTTTTGATTTTAAGAGCTTATTGGATTTCAGAATCATGACTGAACAACCGTGGCCCTACATAAATCCTCCCTACCAGATCCTTCCGGTGTTAAACAAGCTCACTTCTGTGTCTATGGTCAATTCTGGGTCACTGATAGGTCTGGGGTGGCATGAGCTGGAATGACTGCTTGTCTCTATGTGGACCTCCAGCCTTCAGCCAGTCAGATCAGGCTAGTGCACAGGGTGGCAGCAGGGTTCTGAGAGTGAGTGGAAACACATCAGGCCTTTTGGGAACCAAGCACAGAACAGGCTCATTTCCAAGGCGTTATTTTGTTAAATGAAATCACCAGTTTAGCCCAAATTTAAGAAACAGAAGAACAGACTTTCTCTTGCTGCAAGAACCTACAAAGTTATACTGTTTGACACGTAGAACAATTTGGACCATTTTGTAATCAAGCTACTATGATAATAAAATGCTGAGTCTAAATGTAAAGTGAGTGGGTAGAAAACTGATGTTGTCCAGATCCAGTTATTGGCTGCCTTACCAATACCAATTTCCCATTTTACCATTCTCTTTGTTACACTACTTGAACCTCCCTCTAAGAAACTGTCTTTCTCTTTTGCTTGGTAGCCTTGTGGTCTGGGGGGCACCAACTCCATCCTCTGCTCCAGGGCACAGATCAATAAGCCTTATCATATTCCCTCAGGCTCTAGCAATTAGTTACAAAAAAGGAAGCCAGAAACTGGGACTCCCCTAGCCACACTTAACTCAGAAATATGCCAATCAAAGTAAAGTGCATAATTTGCATCAATGGTTAAGAATGGAGGAAGCACAGAGTCCCTGTTTCTGTTTAGAATCACCGGTAAGTTAGGCTGAGGTCCAAAAATCTTCCCAGATCAGGATAAAACCCCATGTCCCCTGCATTGGCAGGCAGATTCCTATCCACTCTATCACCAGGAAAGTCCCTATGTAATGTATTTTGTAAACACCCAGTAAGATCTCGGCAACGCCCTGTGATCAAACACATCAATTTATTTTTCAGCAAGTGAATTGTCACACTTACTCGATAAAGAAAGTGTGTAAGTAGCCTCTCAATAAGTTTAGAGTGTTTTTACTGCCAAATGGTTTTCCTGCAAATTAATAAAAATGCTTTTGATTTTAAGAGCTTATTGGATTTCAGAATCATGACTGAACAACCGTGGCCCTACATAAATCCTCCCTACCAGATCCTTCCGGTGTTAAACAAGCTCACTTCTGTGTCTATGGTCAATTCTGGGTCACTGATAGGTCTGGGGTGGCATGAGCTGGAATGACTGCTTGTCTCTATGTGGACCTCCAGCCTTCAGCCAGTCAGATCAGGCTAGTGCACAGGGTGGCAGCAGGGTTCTGAGAGTGAGTGGAAACACATCAGGCCTTTTGGGAACCAAGCACAGAACAGGCTCATTTCCAAGGCGTTATTTTGTTAAATGAAATCACCAGTTTAGCCCAAATTTAAGAAACAGAAGAACAGACTTTCTCTTGCTGCAAGAACCTACAAAGTTATACTGTTTGACACGTAGAACAATTTGGACCATTTTGTAATCAAGCTACTATGATAATAAAATGCTGAGTCTAAATGTAAAGTGAGTGGGTAGAAAACTGATGTTGTCCAGATCCAGTTATTGGCTGCCTTACCAATACCAATTTCCCATTTTACCATTCTCTTTTGTTACACTACTTGAACCTCCCTCTAAGAAACTGTCTTTCTCTTTTGCTTGGTAGCCTTGTGGTCTGGGGGGCACCAACTCCATCCTCTGCTCCAGGGCACAGATCAATAAGCCTTATCATATTCCCTCAGGCTCTAGCAATTAGTTACAAAAAAGGAAGCCAGAAACTGGGACTCCCCTAGCCACACTTAACTCAGAAATATGCCAATCAAAGTAAAGTGCATAATTTGCATCAATGGTTAAGAATGGAGGAAGCACAGAGTCCCTGTTTCTGTTTAGAATCACCGGGTAAGTTAGGCTGAGGATAAACTGACATATGGAAGAAGGCAAGATACTAAAGAATTGCAAACAGACAGAATGAAAGTCAAGGTTAAACTGTCCTGAATTTTTTTTTTTCTTTGAGCTTCTTTTTTTGTTTGTTTTATAATTATTTTTATTTTACTTTTTACTTTTAGAGTTTTGTTGCTTACAGATATGTATAATCCCAGATTAGTCATATGTATATCCCTGACTCCCTCCCTCCTCCACCCGCCTCCCAGTCCCCACCATCCCACCATCCCACCCCTCCAGGCCGTCACACAGCGCCCGTGCAGGATCCCCTATTCCCCCAGCGCAATTGACAATAGCTATCTTTTTCACATATTATCATATGTGAAAGGCTTGCATGTTACTCCCTCTACACTTTCCACCCACTGTTCATTCCCCACAATGTCCATATGTCTGTTCTCTATGTCTGTTTTTCCGTCACTTCTCTGCATGTGTTGTCATTACCATCTTGCTAGATTCCATGTATATGTGTTAGTACACTGTACTTATCTTTCTCTTTTTGACTTACTTCACTTTGTATAATAGGTTCAAGATTCATCCATCTCATTAGGGCTGATTCTTCTGCATTTCTTTTTACAGCTGGGAAGTACTCCATTGTATATATGTACCAGAGCTTTTTTATCCATTCATATGTCGATGGACATCTAGGTTGCTTCCATGTTCTACCTTTAAGCTTCTTGATTACAAGTCAACAAAATGCCAGCTTGAGTTGGGTTCTCTAATACCTATGAAAGTATTTGAATATGATACATCTTCATACATTTTTCTATCTCATTAGACTTCTTGAAGTAGGCACCAGGTTTAATTTATTCCCAATGCCTAATTCATATGTCGATAGTGTCTTTCTCTTTTGCTTGGTAGCCTTGTGGTCTGGGGGGCACCAACTCCATCCTCTGCTCCAGGGCACAGATCAATAAGCCTTATCATATTCCCTCAGGCTCTAGCAATTAGTTACAAAAAAGGAAGCCAGAAACTGGGACTCCCCTAGCCACACTTAACTCAGAAATATGCCAATCAAAGTAAAGTGCATAATTTGCATCAATGGTTAAGAATGGAGGAAGCACAGAGTCCCTGTTTCTGTTTAGAATCACCGGGTAAGTTAGGCTGAGGATAAACTGACATATGGAAGAAGGCAAGATACTAAAGAATTGCAAACAGACAGAATGAAAGTCAAGGTTAAACTGTCCTGAATTTTTTCTTTTCTTTGAGCTTCTTTTTTTGTTTGTTTTATAATTATTTTTATTTTACTTTTTACTTTTAGAGTTTTGTTGCTTACAGATATGTATAATCCCAGATTAGTCATATGTATATCCCTGACTCCCTCCCTCCTCCACCCGCCTCCCAGTCCCCACCATCCCACCATCCCACCCCTCCAGGCCGTCACACAGCGCCCGTGCAGGATCCCCTATTCCCCCAGCGCAATTGACAATAGCTATCTTTTTCACATATTATCATATGTGAAAGGCTTGCATGTTACTCCCTCTACACTTTCCACCCACTGTTCATTCCCCACAATGTCCATATGTCTGTTCTCTATGTCTGTTTTTCCGTCACTTCTCTGCATGTGTTGTCATTACCATCTTGCTAGATTCCATGTATATGTGTTAGTACACTGTACTTATCTTTCTCTTTTTGACTTACTTCACTTTGTATAATAGGTTCAAGATTCATCCATCTCATTAGGGCTGATTCTTCTGCATTTCTTTTTACAGCTGGGAAGTACTCCATTGTATATATGTACCAGAGCTTTTTTATCCATTCATATGTCGATGGACATCTAGGTTGCTTCCATGTTCTACCTTTAAGCTTCTTGATTACAAGTCAACAAAATGCCAGCTTGAGTTGGGTTCTCTAATACCTATGAAAGTATTTGAATATGATACATCTTCATACATTTTTCTATCTCATTAGACTTCTTGAAGTAGGCACCAGGTTTAATTTATTCCCAATGCCTAATGTGAAGCATAATGTCTATCGGTCATAAGTCTAAAATAAGTCTTTAGTCAAGGACACTATATAATCTGAAGCCTGCTATAATGTAGTTCTCAGTTTTGAATAAAATAGAAAGAATGTTTGTAAATAAGAAAACAAAAGATAATAAGTAGACTCAACTCATAGGGTGCAGTTCAGATTTATAAATGATCCATTGATAAGTAAAGAATTTAACCTTGAAATCTATCATTTCATATAATTCTTCTATTTTGCTACAAGGACAGCTAAAATGAACAGGTACAAATAAATGCCTTTGGTTAGAAAAATAACAATAAGAACATCAGAGCACTGAAACATAAAAAATAAAAGCCCCTAATCAAAAAGAAGGAAATGTTCCAGAGAAAATCATCCAACCTTATCCTTTTTATTTTTATGAATAGTGGGTTTCAAATAAGAATAAGGGAAATAAGCAACAGAAGAATTGAAGAATAAGTTTCACAGTGAAATACCAGGAACATAGCACTTCTACAAACAACATCCTTATTTTGCAAGATGTATAAGCAAGCTAAGCTTGATTCACTAGTCCTTATTAGCATTTTGATTTTTGCATTCCAAGGAAAAGGGAATTTGGTTATCTGGCAATGGTTATTGCAAAAATTAAGTAAAATGGATGCTTTGCTAAAATGAGCAATGTGGAATGTTAGTTCTGTGTAAGCAGTCTTTTTCTTATGTCTGTTTTTCCGTCACTTCTCTGCATGTGTTGTCATTACCATCTTGCTAGATTCCATGTATATGTGTTAGTACACTGTACTTATCTTTCTCTTTTTGACTTACTTCACTTTGTATAATAGGTTCAAGATTCATCCATCTCATTAGGGCTGATTCTTCTGCATTTCTTTTTACAGCTGGGAAGTACTCCATTGTATATATGTACCAGAGCTTTTTTATCCATTCATATGTCGATGGACATCTAGGTTGCTTCCATGTTCTACCTTTAAGCTTCTTGATTACAAGTCAACAAAATGCCAGCTTGAGTTGGGTTCTCTAATACCTATGAAAGTATTTGAATATGATACATCTTCATACATTTTTCTATCTCATTAGACTTCTTGAAGTAGGCACCAGGTTTAATTTATTCCCAATGCCTAATGTGAAGCATAATGTCTATCGGTCATAAGTCTAAAATAAGTCTTTAGTCAAGGACACTATATAATCTGAAGCCTGCTATAATGTAGTTCTCAGTTTTGAATAAAATAGAAAGAATGTTTGTAAATAAGAAAACAAAAGATAATAAGTAGACTCAACTCATAGGGTGCAGTTCAGATTTATAAATGATCCATTGATAAGTAAAGAATTTAACCTTGAAATCTATCATTTCATATAATTCTTCTATTTTGCTACAAGGACAGCTAAAATGAACAGGTACAAATAAATGCCTTTGGTTAGAAAAATAACAATAAGAACATCAGAGCACTGAAACATAAAAAATAAAAGCCCCTAATCAAAAAGAAGGAAATGTTCCAGAGAAAATCATCCAACCTTATCCTTTTTATTTTTATGAATAGTGGGTTTCAAATAAGAATAAGGGAAATAAGCAACAGAAGAATTGAAGAATAAGTTTCACAGTGAAATACCAGGAACATAGCACTTCTACAAACAACATCCTTATTTTGCAAGATGTATAAGCAAGCTAAGCTTGATTCACTAGTCCTTATTAGCATTTTGATTTTTGCATTCCAAGGAAAAGGGAATTTGGTTATCTGGCAATGGTTATTGCAAAAATTAAGTAAAATGGATGCTTTGCTAAAATGAGCAATGTGGAATGTTAGTTCTGTGAGACAAAGCTAGAGCCCTTACATGGTGAGAATTCTCTCTTTCTTTGATCTTAATGGGAATTGGAGTGTAATTCTAGTATTCCAGCCTGTAAGATAAAACCCATCCTTTTAAAAATCAAAACAGGGCTTCCCTGGTGGTCCAGTGGGTAAGGAAACTGCCTTGCAGTGCAAGGGGTGCCAGTTTGATCCCTGGTCTGGGAAGATCCCATGTGCTGCAGAGCAGCTGGACCGATATGTCCAATTACTGAGCCGGAGCTCTGGACCACATGCACCCAGAGCCGGTGCTCTGAGACAACAGAGGCCACTGCGATGGGAGGCCCACATGAACAAAGAACAAAGATGGATGCAAATAGATAAATGAAAGATCAATAGAAGTGGCCCACCTGCCCTCCTCCCTCCCCAACCCACCCCGCCCCCGCAAAAAAAAGTTAAAAAAAAAAAAGGTGGCCTGCCAGGCTCCTCTGTCCATGGGATTTTTCAGGCAAAAATATTGTAGTGGGCTGCCATGCTCTTTTCCAATGGTTCTTCCCAATCCAAGGATTGAACTCCTATCTTTTGGGTTTCTCTCATTGGTAGGTAGACTACCACTGTGGCATCTGGGAAGCTGCCAAAATCAAGACAAAGTAAGTAGCAATAGAAAAGAAAGCTAAATATTGGGAAGAAACAGCATAATGAACTGTAAAATATATAATGAAAGAATTCTGTCTCTGTAAGTAGCAATAGAAAAGAAAGCTAAATATTGGGAAGAAACAATAAAAATAAAAGCCCCTAATCAAAAGAAGGAAATGTTCCAGAGAAAATCATCCAACCTTATCCTTTTTATTTTTATGAATAGTGGGTTTCAAATAAGAATAAGGGAAATAAGCAACAGAAGAATTGAAGAATAAGTTTCACAGTGAAATACCAGGAACATAGCACTTCTACAAACAACATCCTTATTTTGCAAGATGTATAAGCAAGCTAAGCTTGATTCACTAGTCCTTATTAGCATTTTGATTTTTGCATTCCAAGGAAAAGGGAATTTGGTTATCTGGCAATGGTTATTGCAAAAATTAAGTAAAATGGATGCTTTGCTAAAATGAGCAATGTGGAATGTTAGTTCTGTGAGACAAAGCTAGAGCCCTTACATGGTGAGAATTCTCTCTTTCTTTGATCTTAATGGGAATTGGAGTGTAATTCTAGTATTCCAGCCTGTAAGATAAAACCCATCCTTTTAAAAATCAAAACAGGGCTTCCCTGGTGGTCCAGTGGGTAAGGAAACTGCCTTGCAGTGCAAGGGGTGCCAGTTTGATCCCTGGTCTGGGAAGATCCCATGTGCTGCAGAGCAGCTGGACCGATATGTCCAATTACTGAGCCGGAGCTCTGGACCACATGCACCCAGAGCCGGTGCTCTGAGACAACAGAGGCCACTGCGATGGGAGGCCCACATGAACAAAGAACAAAGATGGATGCAAATAGATAAATGAAAGATCAATAGAAGTGGCCCACCTGCCCTCCTCCCTCCCCAACCCACCCCGCCCCCGCAAAAAAAAGTTAAAAAAAAAAAAGGTGGCCTGCCAGGCTCCTCTGTCCATGGGATTTTTCAGGCAAAAATATTGTAGTGGGCTGCCATGCTCTTTTCCAATGGTTCTTCCCAATCCAAGGATTGAACTCCTATCTTTTGGGTTTCTCTCATTGGTAGGTAGACTACCACTGTGGCATCTGGGAAGCTGCCAAAATCAAGACAAAGTAAGTAGCAATAGAAAAGAAAGCTAAATATTGGGAAGAAACAGCATAATGAACTGTAAAATATATAATGAAAGAATTCTGTCTCTGTGCAAAATCAATGTCCTTGTCACGTCTGCTAAGTTATGACATATGTCTATCAAAAATACTTTAGAAATAATTAAGTGGATCGTTACTGTATTACTCAATCTCCCCCTCACTGTGTGGGCAGACTAAGTAACTCATTACTAGATTCTCTGAACTCAGTGGAGGTCTCATTTCTATTTGTGCATCTAATAAAGTCTTATATATCCCTTATAGCCATGTCATATTAGAATACGGCATACATTTCTTCAAGATTTATGATTAGGATGGTAAAAACAGATGCTGTCTTAGAATAATACCAAGGAAAATGAAATCGCACATTTCAAATACAAGGCAACTTAATTTGTCTATTCTTTACCTAGCTATATTTGGTAATTATTTTTTATTATGTTGCAGACTGAACTTATTGCTTCACACATTTGGTGAAATTTATTTAGCACACACTCTGGTCAGGGACTATGCTAGATGCTGAGAATTAGAGACAGAGGGACATATGATTAACATCTCCACTTGCAAGTGTTCTCCAATGTAAAACAGTCTAACTTGTAGAAGGAATACTTCCCTATCTTTTCAGTCTTCCTAAAAACCATGAGAAGTCCCCGTGGTTTATTCCACAAGCCAGTGTTTCTGTGTAATAGGTGTCTTGCAGCCCACTGACCTACTCACAAGGTGCTTTAAACATATCCCAACTTAACTGATTGTCCAACTGAATTACTTTAGATACCTGGCCTGCTACTGCATAGAATGTGCTGGTGATCTTTCACAAACTAAGGAGATCATTTTTCACTGCCTTCCCTCAACCACATTGAAGATCCAAATTCTCCTGAAGGAAAGATAAGAAGAAGCTACCTTAAAATTATCAGAAAAGCAAACATTCAGTTGATCCTCAAGCTAAACCAAAAAGGAAATGGTTGGTACATTTTGTCATAATTGTAATGAAGTAAAAGACTTCAAAGTATTCTCCTTCCATCTAGCTGTGAATTAATAGTAAAAAAATAATGCCGTTAAGGGCCTTTTATCCTCATAAATATTTTAAATTTCATGACCAGATGTGCTTGCTATTTCCCTTTTAATTGAGCTTTGAGAATCCAACCACCAGAGTGGGTTTGCACTTCTGACAATCTTAAGGGATTTCCTGCTGTCTCTGCTACACCAAAGAAGCTGACTTGAATGGCTTGATTATTGGAAGGAGAAGTTGATTTCAAATTAATACATATTTTCAGATGTTTAAGTGTAGATAATATTATTTTAAAAAGAATATTATCTTTAGGAGATAAAGTTATTTATATTTAGCAGCTCTTGATCCAGAAATGTGTGGGTGTCATAGTCATGTATCTCAGACCTTGAATTTGTTCTTCCTATCTTTGAATTTGAATTTGCAACGCTCTCTCTTAAGTTAGATGGTGATGCACTTCAAGCTTTCCTCAGTGCTCCCATAATCCTCTGCATATATTTCTACAACCATATCTACCACACTTTCAGTTTCAGATCCCATCTTCTCCACCAAAATGCAAGCTCCTGTAAAGCAGAGAATATGGTTTATTTATCTCAGTATCCTCAGGGTCTAGCAGAGAGTGGAACCAAAAAGTCAAAGCATATTGGATAAGAAAGGAAGGAATATTGTAGGGGGCTGGAAAGAGAGAGGAATGAAAGTAAGGAAACATAAAAGAGAGGAAATGACAATCAACAAGTGGAAAAATATTTTAATAATCTGGTAGAAGGTGGTTAGAAACTCTGTTGTAACACCTGCTTAGCAGAAACATCATGTTTGTTAAAAGCTTAATGGGGAAGATTTTGTCAAAGAGAAAGATTTTGTCACTTGCGTAGAAAATGACTTCAATCATGCAACAGGATTGATTGGATTTGGGGCTGTACTCTTTGAAAACACAGGTTCAAAATAACTATTCTGAAGTCTCAAAACTACCACAGATATAACAACACAAACTTGGGCTATACCAACTTGATCTCAACATTTATACTTCCTGTGGCTGTTTAAGACAAATAGTACCAAGATTTTTTGATCTGACCAAGAGTTGGAATCTATTTTCTGTCTCTGTGAATCTCAGTGGGGCTGCAGTCTCATTCTCAACTGATAGACTATGGAAGAAAGGACTCTGAGTGATTTTCAAAGCAAGCCCAAAAATGGCCATGCAGCTTTCATCTTGTTTACTGGAGCACCCACAGTCATGAGCCTCTGTGTTAGCGGTCTGACTGCTCTAAGCCCAGTATCAGGAAAGGCTGTGTGGAAGTGCCCAGTGGACGTCCTAGCAGACTTCCCAGCAAATAACTTCCATCATCTGTTTTCTCTGTGAGTGAGCTATCTGAGACACTGAGCCTCACTGAACCTTCCTTTTAACGTAGCCCAGCCATTATTCTCTTAAGAAGTATGTCTCTTAAGCCTAGAACTGCTTAAGAGACCCCAAGGAAGAGCCCAGCTGAGCTCTTCCTGAAATTTTTGTCACAAAACTGTGAACAAAAGAAAATTATTATTTTATTTCCTATCTTTGAATTTGAATTTGCAACGCTCTCTTAAGTTAGATGGTGATGCACTTCAAGCTTTCCTCAGTGCTCCCATAATCCTCTGCATATATTTCTACAACCATATCTACCACACTTTCAGTTTCAGATCCCATCTTCTCCACCAAAATGCAAGCTCCTGTAAAGCAGAGAATATGGTTTATTTATCTCAGTATCCTCAGGGTCTAGCAGAGATGGAACCAAAAAGTCAAAGCATATTGGATAAGAAAGGAAGGAATATTGTAGGGGGCTGGAAAGAGAGAGGAATGAAAGTAAGGAAACATAAAAGAGAGGAAATGACAATCAACAAGTGGAAAAATATTTTAATAATCTGGTAGAAGGTGGTTAGAAACTCTGTTGTAACACCTGCTTAGCAGAAACATCATGTTTGTTAAAAGCTTAATGGGGAAGATTTTGTCAAAGAGAAAGATTTTGTCACTTGCGTAGAAAATGACTTCAATCATGCAACAGGATTGATTGGATTTGGGGCTGTACTCTTTGAAAACACAGGTTCAAAATAACTATTCTGAAGTCTCAAAACTACCACAGATATAACAACACAAACTTGGGCTATACCAACTTGATCTCAACATTTATACTTCCTGTGGCTGTTTAAGACAAATAGTACCAAGATTTTTTGATCTGACCAAGAGTTGGAATCTATTTTCTGTCTCTGTGAATCTCAGTGGGGCTGCAGTCTCATTCTCAACTGATAGACTATGGAAGAAAGGACTCTGAGTGATTTTCAAAGCAAGCCCAAAAATGGCCATGCAGCTTTCATCTTGTTTACTGGAGCACCCACAGTCATGAGCCTCTGTGTTAGCGGTCTGACTGCTCTAAGCCCAGTATCAGGAAAGGCTGTGTGGAAGTGCCCAGTGGACGTCCTAGCAGACTTCCCAGCAAATAACTTCCATCATCTGTTTTCTCTGTGAGTGAGCTATCTGAGACACTGAGCCTCACTGAACCTTCCTTTTAACGTAGCCCAGCCATTATTCTCTTAAGAAGTATGTCTCTTAAGCCTAGAACTGCTTAAGAGACCCCAAGGAAGAGCCCAGCTGAGCTCTTCCTGAAATTTTTGTCACAAAACTGTGAACAAAAGAAAATTATTATTTTTATTTACTAATGTTTTAGAGTAATTTGTTACACAGAAAAATTACCCAGAATCCTTCTTTTTATAGAACCTCTAATCAAGATCTATTTAAAGCAGTTGGGAGGTCAGGTCCAACCATGTTTAGTAATGTTTTTCTGAAATGTAAAGTAAGTTTAAAGGAATATTTCCTTAAACTTTTTGAAAAAAAAAAAAACTGAAGCTAAATAGTTTGAATTAGTGAATGGGAATAGCTGAATAGAGGAAAATATTATATTATTCACATATGCATCATTTAACATTTTTTGAAATAGTTGAGTATTTGGCAGAGATTTTTGATTTAGAAAGCAAACTTGGATAATTTGCTTAGCCCCACTAAAGTATACATTCATCTTTAAACATTTGTAACGCTCATACCAACAGTTACAGTTGAGGTATGTGTGATGGACACCTAAGGGGAAAAAATAGAAAAGCCCATAGAACAAAAAGCTAGGTAATATTTTAGGCAAAACTAAATAAAAATATTTTTTCTGTAGGCTGAGTAACACATACACTTACCACAGATTCCTGAAGATAATCATTAAAGCATACTTTATGAATATTTTAAAAGAGATCACATATGATCAGAAAAAAGGAGAAAGTTAACTTTCAAAAGAGGAACCTAATGAATTTTTAACCCCTCCCTAAAATGTCTTAAAATGGTATTATGAATAACTGAGACTTTTTCCTTTTTTATTGTATAGCAACTTGATGTAGAGTTTGTGCAATTTTGGATCTTAAATGCCTTTTGAAGTTTGAAGTAGCTCACAATATGGCAAATTCTAGAAATGAATGTATGATGAATCTTTCTTCCTGGGAAGAACATGAATTCTAAAAATGAAAGTTCAGAAGGTTAACTTATGCAAATTGGCAGAAAACTAAGGTTCTCTGGGGAAATTTTAGTATATTGGCAATATTTATAATTGTCACAGCTCAGATTTTTTGCTTATCATGAAATAATAATATTTCAAAGACATTTTGAAATAATATTGCAAAGATATTTGACACACTCTCAGGCTTGCAGCTTGCTTCAGTTTTTATTGCTGTCTGCTTCTGACATTTCTTTGGACCTTCCTCTATCTTCTTTTCAGTTTTTGTCCCTGATTTTTTGAAAATATTTTGGGTTTTTTTATCGAGAAACATTTGCAAAAAATTAAATGAAAATAATGTTAAATATGACATGTACTCTATCTCCTTGTTCTAGCCCACAGGGACAACTATTTTCAACATATTCAGTTTTCTAAATATTTATCTTCATAATTTAAAAATATACATACACTTTTCCTTAACAAAAATTTTCTATTATAGTTTGAGGATTTAACTCACAATTCCTCTTATCCTATCTCAACATTTACATCATCAACTTTTTAAATTAAAGACTATCCAATGTTTCACTATAATGATTGCATAAACATTGTTCGTGCTGAACTAGGTAGAATACTTTGATACTTTGATTTCTTATACATTTCCCCTGTAGTTACTAGAATCCTAAAATTTGGCTTATTTGTTCATCTAAAGTCCTAAAATCTTGCGTATTTTTCTGAGGATGTAAGTCCTCTACACTTTGCCATAACTCTTTAAAATGCCTCTCAGTACAATTTTCTTGAGAGTTATTGAAAGTTATACATGTCAGATGAGTTATTAGTTCCAGGTATTTTTCCTAGAGACAGTTTTCACACTCTGATTGGAGCAGTTTGCTCTCCAGTCCAGAGAAACGTGGGTTTTTTTCCCCCTGAAATTGTTGTTTACTTTCATCTTGGAAATTGCCTTTGCTTCTACTCTCGGCTGACTTTTCCCTCACACTCTCTGAATCTCTTGTATATTATTTTAATTTACATTATACTTATAGCTACAAGTTAATTTTTTATAAGCTAGCAAAAGGAGCTTCCCTGGTGGTCCAGTGGGTAAGGACACCGCCTTGCAGTACAAGGGGCACTAGTTCGATCCCTGGCCTGGGAAGATCCCACGTGCCGCGGAGTGGCTGGACCGATGTGTCCAATTACCAAGCCAGCGCTCTGGAGCGCATGCGTCCAGAGCCGCCGCTCTGCGACAACAGAGGCCACCGTGATGGGAGGCCCACCCGGGCCAAAGAACAAAGATGGATGAAAATAGAGAAATGAAAGACCAATAGAAGGGGCCTGCCTACCCCCTCCCTCCCCAAACTGCCCCCCCCCCTCCATAAAAAAAGCTAGCAAAAACTCAACTCAAAATTTGCTTGAATTTGGAAATTTATTTCTTTTCGTGTAAAAAGTATCTAGTACTGGATAGTCTGGGCTGGTGTCATGGCTTCACATACATTGAGTACCAAGGGTCCTATCTTGCCCCTCTACTGTATTTACCAGGGTGCCTCATAGTCCAGAAGAGAAGCTCAACCTCCAGCCAGCAGGTCTTTATTGCAACCAGTATCAAGAAGGGTGGTGGAAAAGGTACACTTCCCCCTTTAAAAATATTTTCTCCTACATTTTCTTGACCAAAGCATAATTTCTTGGTTGTGTTAACTTACAAGGTAATAATTCTTCGTAGGAAATGAATTCCCTTATCAGAGCTACAATATTCCTATCTAAAATTTGGAATTGTAAAGTGCTAAGTGTACAATGGATATTGGGAGGAAAGCACCTCATCTGCCATAATCAGCCTCATTGGAAGGGAAGCAGAGGAACCAAGAATGCGCGGCGGAGAAGTCATACTGTGAGGTAGCCTGGTGACATCGTTGGCCAACCCTAGGGGAAACTCATCAGAGATATCTCCCTGGGGTCAGCATCATTGGACCTCGTATCCCTACCTCTGTTTATCATTAGGTGAAGGTTATTTCGGGAAGCATATGCTCTTGGGTAAAGTAGCTCTTTTGTGATAAAGCAATCTCTGAAGAGGCTGACAGCTGTCTTTCACAGCCCTACCTGCCTACCTTATTATTATTATTGTTTTTAATCTAACTGGGATAGAAAGGGCTTTTCTGAAGGGGAATCTGGAGGACTCAGCCCTATCATTATCACCACCCACATGAGCTAATTTCTTCAAAATATTTTAAAAAGCTCCTTAGCTAAGGTATAAACAGATGGGAATGTTTGAGTGTGAGTTTAAAACATGATCCTAGAGTAAATGCAAAGTAATACTACTGAGGCCTATCACTGAGTATCCTTAAGCTTTTTGAGTATTGCAGAAAATGTAAGACAAGATCTTAATTGCTATCTTGTCAGTGAGAATATTTAAGAATCCACACCTGCAACTCCGTTCCCTAGAACCTGTGCCCTGTTCTGAAAACTGGAGCTTCCTCCCTGGGAACCAGGACACACAGATTTTATTCTAATTTTGGTACCTTTTTAACAAAAGGTCCATCAATGTCCCTAGGCAAATCCTTTCTTGATCTGTGGCTGATTCAGTGCCTCTTTGGTTCCTTTGTGTCCCTGCATATACACAGCCATGCATGATGGTTTCTATGACGTGTCTCTGCCATGCACTCTCAAGAAGCCTGCCCACATGCCCAGCCCTTCACATCACCTGGAAACATTTCCAGGCCTGCCGTCCCAGGGTCATTGTCCTCTTGCCCAGATTTCACTGCGTGTCTTGTTCCTACTTGTCACACTTTTCATGTGCCATTGCCTAGAGTCTACTGATTTGTATTTCCTTAAGAATTACAGAAAATATCAATTGATTGGAGACCACTAATTTTAAATATTTATAATTCCCAACTCACTTCCTAAGTTGGTTTGGTCCTAAGGAAGATACTCTTGATTGTTTGGTAGATTGGTAGATGATGGTATAAAAAGATGGTCAATGAGTAAAAAATGTGCCTCTTTTATCCATTTCCTTTGTGTATATGATTTTTCCTCCAAAAAATCATTTTAATGGGTTTTTCCAGCTTTGCAATTTTAAAGATCTTTACAGACTTACAGGAATGATATTCCAAGATGTTTGCAGACTTGAGACAGGATGTTTCTCTGAGTAACAGCCCTGAATATGTGGCTCTGGTTGTTAGGAAAGAGGTAACGGACATGCGCGTAAGTACCAAGCACCACTTCTCTCAAAGTTGAAGCACTGCTCTGATGGACAGAGATGCTCTTACTAACGTTTATGACTGAAAAGGAAATAAAAGCCCTGAAAAAAGTCTCAGAGAGGGAAAAGTCTGGGTTGGTGACTCTGGTTCATTATCTAGGCTTAGGTGATGAAGGCAAGGGCTATGTTCAGTTCAGTGTGCTAGGGGCTGAATTGTCATTATGGTGCCCAAATCATAGGTACTATGTGGCCTGTTCAGACCTGGGATCAATTAGGAACTCACAGAAGGATAGGACCCCACAGAAGTAGTGTTAATATTATTATTGTAGTGACAGAAACCTGGGCTCCACTGGCAAATCAGTCTGATTTTTACATTTTATGTGCATAGTATTGAAAAGCAAAATGGACTTTTTGTGATGATTAAAGTAAAAGTGTTCCTAAGCAATTTAGGAGTAGAATAGTGACCTCAAGAAGGAAATTCTAAGCTACCTGCTCATTTGACTATGTGGATACTGGATTAATTAATTTCAAAATAAAGGTGACTATTATGGATTGAATGTTTGTGTGCCCCCAACATTCATATGTTGTAGCCCTTTCTCCCAGTGTACCTTTATTTGGAGATGGAGTTTTTGGAGGTAATTAAGGTTAAATGAGAAGTCATAAAAATTAGGATTAGTGTTCTTTCAAGAAGAGACACCAAAGTCATCTCTCTCTCTCTCTGTTCACCATGTGAGAATGTAGGCCATCTGCATGTCAGAAAGGAGCTTTCACCAAGAGATAAGTTAACTAGAACCTTGATATTGGCCTTCTAGTCTTCAGAACTGTGAGAAAATTGATATCTGTTATTTAAGCCACCCAGTCAATGGTATTTTGTTATGGTAATCTTAACTGACTAGTGCTGTGACTATCTTTGTACTCTGAGTAATGAAATAGGTCATAATAATCACATCAAAGTAATAGAGAACTTGTTTTTCCTTGGTAGTAGGGATAGGGTCAAGTTTAACAGAGTCAATACCACAAGCATAAGACCAGGAAGTATTTATTGTGCTTCTAGACAGTCACATGGAAGCCAAACAGATGAATTTAAGGAAAATTCTTAGTCCTGGTGACCCTGTTACTCAAAGTCAGCTTAATATTAGATAGAGTTGGTCATCTGTTATCCTACGCTAACTAATATGACATTTTAAAAGGACAACTAGAAAAAGGTAGATTTTCCTGTGGTCTGAGTATTGCCTGTACAAAGTCTTGGAGTTATTTTAAGACTCTCCATGTCTCTGAGATAAGATTTATCCATGACAATTTTTGTAAATGTCTTTTTCCTTATTCTTAAAGGAATGGAAAGTAGACTTAAAATCTATTGTAATCAAGAAAGGCGATTCAGTTTGCTTTTATTTTTGGAAAGCCCCTAGGCATAGCCCAACTTGATAGTTTTTTTTTCCCCTACTGTGGCCTGTTCAGACCTGGGATCAATTAGGAACTCACAGAAGGATAGGACCCCACAGAAGTAGTGTTAATATTATTATTGTAGTGACAGAAACCTGGGCTCCACTGGCAAATCAGTCTGATTTTTACATTTTATGTGCATAGTATTGAAAAGCAAAATGGACTTTTTGTGATGATTAAAGTAAAAGTGTTCCTAAGCAATTTAGGAGTAGAATAGTGACCTCAAGAAGGAAATTCTAAGCTACCTGCTCATTTGACTATGTGGATACTGGATTAATTAATTTCAAAATAAAGGTGACTATTATGGATTGAATGTTTGTGTCCCCCCAACATTCATATGTTGTAGCCCTTTCTCCCAGTGTACCTTTATTTGGAGATGGAGTTTTTGGAGGTAATTAAGGTTAAATGAGAAGTCATAAAAATTAGGATTAGTGTTCTTTCAAGAAGAGACACCAAAGTCATCTCTCTCTCTCTCTGTTCACCATGTGAGAATGTAGGCCATCTGCATGTCAGAAAGGAGCTTTCACCAAGAGATAAGTTAACTAGAACCTTGATATTGGCCTTCTAGTCTTCAGAACTGTGAGAAAATTGATATCTGTTATTTAAGCCACCCAGTCAATGGTATTTTGTTATGGTAATCTTAACTGACTAGTGCTGTGACTATCTTTGTACTCTGAGTAATGAAATAGGTCATAATAATCACATCAAAGTAATAGAGAACTTGTTTTTCCTTGGTAGTAGGGATAGGGTCAAGTTTAACAGAGTCAATACCACAAGCATAAGACCAGGAAGTATTTATTGTGCTTCTAGACAGTCACATGGAAGCCAAACAGATGAATTTAAGGAAAATTCTTAGTCCTGGTGACCCTGTTACTCAAAGTCAGCTTAATATTAGATAGAGTTGGTCATCTGTTATCCTACGCTAACTAATATGACATTTTAAAAGGACAACTAGAAAAAGGTAGATTTTCCTGTGGTCTGAGTATTGCCTGTACAAAGTCTTGGAGTTATTTTTAAGACTCTCCATGTCTCTGAGATAAGATTTATCCATGACAATTTTTGTAAATGTCTTCTTTTTCCTTATTCTTAAAGGAATGGAAAGTAGACTTAAAATCTATTGTAATCAAGAAAGGCGATTCAGTTTGAAATTTCTTTCTCCATATACTAGTGAAGGTGTGGGAATGTCAGCCCCTAGGCATAGCCCAACTTGATAGTTTTTTTTTTTCTCCCCCAAGCATTCAGAGACTGTCCATCAGGCTAGCTGCTATTATGTATAGTCTCATGCAAAACCTCGGGGGATTCATTTATCTCCAGAACCTCTCCCCAGTTTATTTATTTATTTATTTTGGTAAACATGGTACTTTGACCAGTTAGATTGGTGAAATTTGACTTCCAAATGTCATTTTTGACTAACATTCTTGCAATAATTAGAGATGTTGGCAGTCTTCTCATAAGGGGAGTTTTCAGTGTGTTTCTTTTCTTTTTGGTTTTTCCTTTTGGTTTCCCTGAAGAGGTTTCAGAACAGTCTACCTTGGGCAATTGAATTTCTGACAGTTGATTCTTTTGGAAAGATATTTTTCCATATATTGGCACAGGTGTGGAGATGTTTGATTCTAGGACAAGGGCTAGGGTTAGGGTTAGAATTACCGTAAGGTCAGCCTAACCTTTAAGGTTAGGATTGAGTTTACAGTAAAGGGAGATACAGAGGACTGGTGTTAGCTTTAGGGTTCGCTTTAAGGTGGGATAGGGTGAGATTTCAGGTGAAGTTTGGGCTAGGGTTCTGGCTAGGATTAGGGCTCAGGTTAGGGTTAGCTTTACCATAAGAGATAGAATCAGTTAACATTATGAACACAGCATTGTGAATGAATTATACTTCCATAGATTTTTTTTAATCTATTGAAATCAATAGTAATTAAATTCTGAAATGATTAAATAATCAAAACACATTGCCTAAGAACATTTCTGATGATATAATACTTCTGCTGTGGGAAGTCCAAGATAAAACTCAATTACATTACAATGTTTCTTTTTTCTTTTTAAACTAAGGTGGACTCTGTCTTTATTTTCTATTTAAAAAGGGCACTGTCGGTGATGAGGTAGCTATACAGAGTGATGGGGCAAATGGCCCTTCTGGGATCGATGCAGTGGTTTACTGATGTTTGACCAAGTTTTCTTTCTATGTGACAGACTGAAAGAATAGAGACATCATGAAGAGATTTACTGAGCTTGTTGTTTTTTCAGTCACTAAATCACATCCAGCTTTTTCTGACCTCACGGACTGAGGCACACCAGACTCCTCTGTCATCGACTATCACCCAGAGTTTTCTCAGACTCGTGGCCATTGAGTCGGTGATGTGATCTAACCATCTCATCCTCTACTACCCTCTTCTCATTTTGCCTTCAATATTTCCCTCCATCAGGGTCTTTTCCAGTGAGTTGGTTCTTTGCATCAGGTGGTCAAAGAATTGGAACTTCAGCCTCAGATTCAGCATCAGTCCTTCCAATGAATATTCAGGGTTGATTTCCTTTAGGATTAACTGATTTGATCTCCTCGCAGTCCAAGAGTCTTTTCCAGCACCACAACTTTTCTTTATGGTTCAACTCTTACATCCATACATAGCTACTGGAAAGACCATGACTTTGACTATATGGACCTTTGTCAGCAAAGTGATATTTCTGCTTTTTAATATACTGTCTAGGTTTGTCATAGCTTAGGACACAGACAGTTTATAAATAATTTTCAGTTAGCATTGAAAGAATATGGTTTTGATTCATACTTTATTTCTTGGTCTTTTGGAAATTTTAAGCACTAGAATGTATCTTTTAAGGCTAATATTAAAAATTAGGACTTTTTAAGAAAAAGAAAGCATTAATTCATTCTTCTGGATAAGTGGTTGCCTGCTCAGTTCTCTTTCCTGTGTCAAGGCCCAGGTCTTACGTCAGCTAGGTATGGATTTGATTCTGGGTCTCGCCATCGCTATATATCCTTAAATATGCATTTTTTTCCTTATCTGAAAAGCATGGTAGGATGATAGTGGAGATGAACTGAGCATATACACACAAAAAGTTTTGTTTTGTTTTGTGTGTGTGTGTGTGTGTTTTTAAAGATTTATTTATTTATTTTATTTTTGGGCGGGGGTTGGGTTGGGGAGGGAGGGTAGCGGGCAGGCCACTTCTATTGGTCTTTCATTTCTCTATTTTTCATCCGTCTTTGTTCTTTGGCTCATGTGGGCCTCCCATCGCGGCGGCGTCTGTTGTTACAGAGCACCAGCTCTGGGTGCATGCGCTCCAGAGCTCCGGCTCGGTAATTGGACACATCAGTCCAGCCGCTCCGCGGCACGTGGGATCTTCCCAGGCCAGGGATCAAACCAGTGCCCCTTGCACTGCAAGGCGGTATCCTTACCCATTGGACCACCAGGGAAGCCTCAGAGCTGATTTCAGATCGTCCATTACTAACCATCTCATCCTCTACTACCCTCTTCTCATTTTGCCTTCAATATTTCCCTCCATCAGGGTCTTTTCCAGTGAGTTGGTTCTTTGCATCAGGTGGTCAAAGAATTGGAACTTCAGCCTCAGATTCAGCATCAGTCCTTCCAATGAATATTCAGGGTTGATTTCCTTTAGGATTAACTGATTTGATCTCCTCGCAGTCCAAGAGTCTTTTCCAGCACCACAACTTTTCTTTATGGTTCAACTCTTACATCCATACATAGCTACTGGAAAGACCATGACTTTGACTATATGGACCTTTGTCAGCAAAGTGATATTTCTGCTTTTTAATATACTGTCTAGGTTTGTCATAGCTTAGGACACAGACAGTTTATAAATAATTTTCAGTTAGCATTGAAAGAATATGGTTTTGATTCATACTTTATTTCTTGGTCTTTTGGAAATTTTAAGCACTAGAATGTATCTTTTAAGGCTAATATTAAAAATTAGGACTTTTTAAGAAAAAGAAAGCATTAATTCATTCTTCTGGATAAGTGGTTGCCTGCTCAGTTCTCTTTCCTGTGTCAAGGCCCAGGTCTTACGTCAGCTAGGTATGGATTTGATTCTGGGTCTCGCCATCGCTATATATCCTTAAATATGCATTTTTTTCCTTATCTGAAAAGCATGGTAGGATGATAGTGGAGATGAACTGAGCATATACACACAAAAAGTTTTGTTTTGTTTTGTGTGTGTGTGTGTGTGTTTTTAAAGATTTATTTATTTATTTTATTTTTGGGCGGGGGTTGGGTTGGGGAGGGAGGGTAGCGGGCAGGCCACTTCTATTGGTCTTTCATTTCTCTATTTTTCATCCGTCTTTGTTCTTTGGCTCATGTGGGCCTCCCATCGCGGCGGCGTCTGTTGTTACAGAGCACCAGCTCTGGGTGCATGCGCTCCAGAGCTCTGGCTTGGTGATTGGACACATCAGTCCAGCCGCTCCACGGCACGTGGGATCTTCCCAGGCCAGGGATCAAACCAGTGCCCCTTGCACTGCAAGGCGGTATCCTTACCCACTGGACCACCAGGGGAAGCCTCACACAAAAAGTTTAACACAAGATCTGGTCCACAGCAACCTTTCAGTAAATCATAGCCACTGCTCTTGTGAAAATCCTGCTGATGCCACTGGTGGTGATAAGTATGCTAAAACAAGAGTAGTTAAGAGTGTTCGTCTACTATTTGTCATATTCACTCAACATTGTTTCTATAAATATTCATGAAGCCATGGGTCTGACCTTGGGTTAGACACCTGATATAAAAATACACACAAAATAGGTATGACTCCTGTGTGCATTGTGCCTATGGACAAGTCATGAGGCAGATAATAGACTGAGTCATAATCATAAATATAGAAATGCAAAAAAGTATAAGCCTTATTAAAAAATTAGCAGTACTATGGGAGAATATAAAGCAGAAAAAAGACAGAGGGGGGTGAAGAAGGGCCTCTCTGAGGAAACATTGCTGAGACTTAGAGAATAGAATGTGATAACAGGCAAATAGCTTAGTGAAGTGAACTCCAGGCAGAGGAAAGAAACACATGTGCCCAAAGAACTGCAGGAAGACTATTGGGCTGAAATTTAGCTGGGGGTGGGGTTGGGGAAAAGTGATACCACCGGAAGAGAGAGTAGACAGGGTCTAGACTGGACTTATTAAAGGCTAGATTTTTTCCCTAAATGCAATGAAAAGTCATTTTGAGTAGAAGCGTGACATGATCTAGTTTAAAGTGTTTTCAAAAGCACTTGGATAGCTCTGTGAATAATGGAGAAGATACAGGAGCAGAACAGAATGATAGTCAATTAGAAGCTGTTGTATTATTCCAGGGAGAGTATAATAACAGCTGAAGGAAGCTTCATGGCAGAGAAGAAAGAAATGAATGAATATTTTATATATAAATTGCCTGGAATGTTTTATTATTATAATAGCAATTATTGTACATTTTAAATGCAGCTAAAGATGTATGTATAATTTTCATATATGCATATATATACATCTTCAGCTGCCTTTCATATTTACAGTAATTAATGATGATAATGATAACATATATTCCAAGCAATTTATTAAACCCTTTCAAATGCATTGTATCATTTAATGCTTAGAACCTTTTTAAAGAGTAGGTACTATTTTTTAATCCTTCATTAAAATGAAAGTCAGGAAAGTTAAAATAACTTAAAAATAACTTAACTGTTTGCTGAAGGCCAAACAGGTAGAAAGTAGCATTGCTGGGATCAGATGTTATATCTGTCTTGAGTCTTAAACCATACCCTTGAGTTTTGCTCTATCCTGCGCTTACCATCTGATCTAGATAATGTGTCTAAATGCTGTCCTTCTGTGCTGGTACCCGGGATTCTTTTCAACTTCTGAGCTCTCAGGCTTTGGAGTGACTGTGGGGACAGTGCTGTGCTGAGAGCACCTGTATGAGGCAGCGGTCATCACCTTCAAATCTGCCCACCACCAGCCGCTCTAGGAGCCCTTCTCCAGAGTTCCTCGCTGCTTCACAAAAGTGCCCTGTAGAGAACATGAGAGGAATTATTGAAGCATTATCCTCACACAGTAGAAAGAGTGAAATGGTAATTGCTTTATGTTTTACGGTTCTTTCATTAATTAGAGGGACTGGAATAAGTGTTTTGAAAGGGAATGTGAGAGATCACCAAACCGGAAGTGTTTTGATGAGGGAAGCAGGGTCCAAACTCAGCCTGACATCAGGTGGTGAATAGATAACTAAGAGGATGTAGTTTTCCAGGAGGCTAGGGAGGGAGTATATAATAGACTGATGAATGAAGTATAAAGATCTTGACATTGCTGCAGAGAAAAAGACATGAAAAAACATGTTAGCTATTAAGAGAATGGAAGTACAACAGTAATTGATACCACTGTTGAAAGGTTACTGTCTGCTATATGCAATTGTCATCTCGTTTAATTTACTCTCAGAGTAACAGTTATTTACTGAGGCTCAAAGATATCAAGAACACTGGCTTATGGTTACCTAGCTAGTAAGTGGGGGAGTCAGGAGGATATCTGTCTGCTTTTCAGTGTTGAACTCAAATACTACATTCTCCTGACACAAAAAGGAGGACGGGGCATGGGTTTTGAATGAATCCTCTCCGTGATTCTTGTCTATAATCCTACAGGGGAAGGGAGCTCATAAAAAAAAGAGAACAAAAGAGAAGAGGAAAATATGTAACCTGGATAGGCTTTAGAATGACCCCTTTTTAGAAGACAGTCACTCTGGCTGAGAGATTAAAGTAAAGGCTGCAAAGCTTGACAAACAGTACAGGGAAATCCTGAAAGACTCTATCTCTAGTGACAGAATGAGGCTTCCTGAGAGTTACTGCAGATACCAGACAAACAGTAGTACACTGGAATCACGCATGGGGCAGAATAAGAGTGACGAGATTTCTGTTCTTACTGTCTCCTTCTTTAGTTTGGCATATTGTGTGAGTGTGGGAGGGGATTTACATTAGACCTTAGAAATATTAAAGTGTGAGAGATGCCACCGGTCAGAATTTAGCCAGTTGCCATTTGGTCAAAGAAGCCTATTTCTAGTGAAACAGTACATTATCAGAGAGATAAGAAACTTCTAGATCAAAGACCAATGGTGTTTAAGGAGGAAGACAGTGAGGTCCTAAGGTCTGAGACTTGCAGTAGTCACCTGGCTAGTTGTTGGTTATAATGACAGCTGCCATTCCTGTTCGAGCCCTGCTCTCAGAGCGCCCCATGCTTTAGCATAGTATCATTCCATTCTCTTAAAATTCCATATGATACAAGGTGGTATAATCGTAATAATTCATGTTCTATAGTTAAAACATAAGCAGAGACAAAAGTTAAGAAATGTGTCGAAAGTTGTATTGCTAGTAGGTATTACAGGTGGGACTTTGAGTCTAGGATACTTAACTCTATAGTCTGTGCTATGCTGTCTCTCTTTAGTGTAAACCTCATCTCTGTTTTTTTTTCTGAGCGGTGTTTGGATTTGGGGTACATATATCTCACTGGCTTTAACATTCTAGCATTCCTAAAGTCAGTAATGCATATCAGATCTTTTCTGAGACCTTCTTCTCTTTACTTATATTAAAAATGATAAGAAATCACTTTTCATGAAGGAACTCAGCCATACATGTATATCACAACATTGTTAATCAGCTTTACCACACTACAAAATTAAAAGTTTTAAAAAATAATAAAGTAAAATAAATTAATTAAAAAGTGATTTTTAAGTACCATTGAAAATTAATTGACTCCAATAATCTTCTTTATTATGAACACTTTATAAAAAGTATTCTTTTATATATGTAAAGATGGAACACTGGATATAAACTTGGGCATTGAAGAACTTATTACAGAGTTTATCACACAAAAACACATATTAAATGTTTGAAGAGAATTGGTGAAAACTGCCCTACTTAAACATTTCTAATTGTATAAAGATTTCTAGGGCTTTCTAGTGGTAAAGAATCTGCCTTTGAATTCAGGAGACACAGGAGACCAGGTTCGACCCCTGGGTCAGGAAGATCCCCTTTAGCCCAGGAAATGGCAACCCACCTTCCAGTAAAAATCTTCTTTAGTTTGGCATATTGTGTGAGTGTGGGAGGGGATTTACATTAGACCTTAGAAATATTAAAGTGTGAGAGATGCCACCGGTCAGAATTTAGCCAGTTGCCATTTGGTCAAAGAAGCCTATTTCTAGTGAAACAGTACATTATCAGAGAGATAAGAAACTTCTAGATCAAAGACCAATGGTGTTTAAGGAGGAAGACAGTGAGGTCCTAAGGTCTGAGACTTGCAGTAGTCACCTGGCTAGTTGTTGGTTATAATGACAGCTGCCATTCCTGTTCGAGCCCTGCTCTCAGAGCGCCCCATGCTTTAGCATAGTATCATTCCATTCTCTTAAAATTCCATATGATACAAGGTGGTATAATCGTAATAATTCATGTTCTATAGTTAAAACATAAGCAGAGACAAAAGTTAAGAAATGTGTCGAAAGTTGTATTGCTAGTAGGTATTACAGGTGGGACTTTGAGTCTAGGATACTTAACTCTATAGTCTGTGCTATGCTGTCTCTCTTTAGTGTAAACCTCATCTCTGTTTTTTTTTTCTGAGCGGTGTTTGGATTTGGGGTACATATATCTCACTGGCTTTAACATTCTAGCATTCCTAAAGTCAGTAATGCATATCAGATCTTTTCTGAGACCTTCTTCTCTTTACTTATATTAAAAATGATAAGAAATCACTTTTCATGAAGGAACTCAGCCATACATGTATATCACAACATTGTTAATCAGCTTTACCACACTACAAAATTAAAAGTTTTAAAAAATAATAAAGTAAAATAAATTAATTAAAAAGTGATTTTTAAGTACCATTGAAAATTAATTGACTCCAATAATCTTCTTTATTATGAACACTTTATAAAAAGTATTCTTTTATATATGTAAAGATGGAACACTGGATATAAACTTGGGCATTGAAGAACTTATTACAGAGTTTATCACACAAAAACACATATTAAATGTTTGAAGAGAATTGGTGAAAACTGCCCTACTTAAACATTTCTAATTGTATAAAGATTTCTAGGGCTTTCTAGTGGTAAAGAATCTGCCTTTGAATTCAGGAGACACAGGAGACCAGGTTCGACCCCTGGGTCAGGAAGATCCCCTTTAGCAGGAAATGGCAACCCACTTCAGTATTCTTGCCTAGAAAATTCCATGGACAGAAGACCCTGGTGGGTTACTCCATGGAGTCACACAGAGTCAGACACAACTGAGCAACTGAACACACATACATAAAGGTTTTTAATTTTTCCTTTAAGAAAAGGTAGATTTAACTTTCCTTCTCTGTGTAGGTATTCTGGGGATTGGGTCAGTTAGAAGTGTATTAGTAGATCAAGACCTAAAGAGAATGTTTTCCCTTAGAGTTGTTGGCAATGATGACATGAGAAGGTGAGGCACAGCCAGAGGTTAAGAACTAGATTCATCCCACTAAGCCAGAGAAGGAAAGCCAAATGGGTCACCAGCCTAGGGACCAAAACCTAAGGTGGAAAGCTAGAGTCCACTGTCACCATGACTAGCAAGAAACAGCAGTCAGTATAAGCACAAATCACCTGGATCAGTCAGCGTTGTCACCAGTGTTTTTGTGTGGCATCTGCAGCTTGAAGTTGCTTGAGAATGCTAACTCTACTTAAGGGCAGAGATGGGTCAAGGTGAATGTCTCAGACTCCATTTTGAAAATACCTACCAATGGAGGGAGAACACAGAGTAGTATAACAGCATCTCCTTTAGTAAGTTATGACATTTTTTCCTTCAAAAATTAACTTTTCTCATATGTTTACTTGATTTCTCTGCTCTCATTACAGCCACTCTCAATATTATTTGAGTTTTCCTGCTCTATACCACAAAAGGCAGAAATGAAGTTTCTGTCTCTCTGCTCTCAGGACATCTCTGTCGAACCCTGCAGAGCTAAGTGGGAGACGTGAACTTTTCTAATTTCAGTCAAAAAATATATTCAATCAAGTAGGAGTCAAAAGAGGTGTATTACTGTATTGGTTAAGAACAAAGGTTTTGGTATCTGGCAACCTGGGCGCCAACTATACTTCTGCTTACTCACTGTGCTCTCTCCAGCTCTTACTGCATGGTCCTGGACAAGGTTATCTGCTCTGTAAAGATATAATCATTCTGATTTCATAAAACTGGGTAATTGAGTTAGAGGATGCAGAGATTTAAGCATAGTTGGTACCTAATAGATGGCTGCTGTTATTTTTATTGATATTATTGTTATCACTGAAAATGGTCAACAGTTTTAGGGTTTATGTGGTAGGGGGAGAAAGAGCTTATTTAAAGTATCAGCCATCCCTCGTAGTACACAGCACTCTATATTTCAAGAAGAGAGAATGACAAGCTCACCTTGACAGGGGCCATTTTCTAATTTAAAATATTTGATGACTTACTGAAATAAAATAGAGAAAAAAAAATAGTGCGATGCTTGATTTAGGTTAATAAATTTCACCATCTTGCTTTGGAATGCAAGGACTGAAGACTGGATTCTTCAGCCTCTATTAAGGAATACCTGGTTGATTTGAAATACGCATTCTGGTTTGTCAGTAGAAAATATGAGGTTCATCTATCTCAATATGCTTGGAAAAATGAACCAATAACCTTCAAGATTAGAGTGGGGCCATGGGACAAAAAGAAGAATAAATTTTTAAAGAATACTTAAATCTTAAAATGTTATAAAAATAGAGCCAAAGCATCTGTTAATATAAATTTGAAAAATTCCAAATAGATGATTCAACAAAATTTCCCATTTACTCATTCATTCTTTTCATTCAACAGATATTTATTCAGTGCTCATTATGCCATGGATGCGTAAAATTTACATTAGCTTTTATCTTCAACAATGGGTCATGGAATTAGCCTGACCAGTAACAACAAAACAATAACAATAAAAACAAAAGGCTAATGGTAAAACAGAATTTTACAATAGTCTCAGATGTTATACTTCTTTAGTGATTTTTTTTTTATTTAGCAAGTTTCTCTTATAGTCACTTTGCACTCCAGTCCCCATCTGCTTGCCCCTTCCGACCTCTACCTATGTTGATGGAAGGCTAGTAGGGGGCAGGAGTAGAGAGCAAGGAATTTCTGTTCCCATCCTGCTTGTTTGGCTTCCTGTCCCTTCCTTCTCTCACATGCCTCCGGTATCGTAGCACTGTTTCCTCTCTTTCAGGCTTAGAATTGGTGACCCCTGCCTTTCACTTTTTGGTACTGGTAGTGTGTGAGGGCTTCTGCACCCTTCAAGGGTTCCCTTATCTCTGTGCACTCATTTGTAGACAGCTCTTTTACTACATTTTCTTTAAAATCCCATCTGTGTGATTCTTTCATGCCTAGACATTGATTGATAAATAACTATCTATATGGCTAAGATAAGAAACTTGCTTTCAGTAATAAACAAAAAATTACCTAAAATTGTTTTATTATTTTTGAATATTTCTAAAATCATTTTATTATTTGCAAATGAAGTAAGACTGCTTCATCATTGCTGTAATTCAAGTTTATGGACCCTGATCTAGGAATGTGTATACAGGTCACTGACCATCAGTGACTGCCAGACAACAATTTGCCTGCTAGCTTTTATTATACTGAGATTTTTTAATTAACACACACATTATTTTACGTAAGGAAGCTGTGCCTTCCGAAATGAGTCTGGACAGGTGCATCAAGGCTTTTCCATAAGAGACTGAGTCATTCCTACTGTGCTTCACTATTTCTCTTGATTGTAGAGAAGAGTGACGAGAAACTAGAAAGAAAACACCATATTTTACAATGTAGCAGGAAATTCAAAAGGAACAGATAGGCAATCTGCTGCTCCTCTCCCATATGGGTAACAACAATGGTTTGAAAGGATAAGTACTAAATAGCTAAATGAAAAGCTCAAACCGTGATTGTTTAATTTTAGGGCAAACTGTTTTGCTTTCCCAACCTACAAGAGGTAGAAACAGAGAGACACTCAAAATGTCTCACCTGTAAAGTCTGATCATTAAAAACCTTGTATATTTCAGAGGGAACATCCATAGAGTTATTTAGTGAAAATGCTAACAAAGATTCTAGTTTAGAATTAAAGAGTTTTGACCATTTATATATATCTTACTCTGAAAATCAAAGCAAAAATATTGTTCTGATTAATTCTTTAGTTACATTCATAAAGGCAGAATATCAAAGTATTTATTAGAATTAGCTTTAAGTGAGATATTTATTGAAAACTGTATAGAACTCATTGTACAAACATATGGCTGGGAATTGAACAGTGGGAAAGCTTATTTTGCCTGTGTCAAATGGCTATGTTGTAAATCAGATGAAGAGTAGCTATAGAATACTAATTTGAATTATTTTATTAATTTCTCTGCCAGATTAGTAAATACCTCTGAAAAACAATTGTTTGCTATTAGGGATCATCATTTGCTAATTTAGTAATTTGTTGCCCATTCCTTCTCTGAAATCTCACACTTGGTTCCCAGAATGTTCTTTCAAAACATTCATATTAACTGCATTCTCCACATTTCATTTTTGTTTCTTGTTGGTACTCAAAGATTGCTAACAGAAGATAAATAATCAAATGTGCAGTTTTTTTTTTTCATACTCTAGGCTATAGTTTGACTATTTCAGGAGACAAATTCATTTTGAGATTATGCACTATTACAAACAGCTCACTTATCTTGGAATTCAATTCTCTTTGCACCGGCATTAGATTTATCCTTTTGTGGTCCAAGTTTATTTCTTACAGGGCTTTGAAAATACGAGACAAAGAAAAACAATAAGGACTGAATAATTGAAAATTCCCTTTATAATGTTGATTTTTTTATCCCCCTCCCTCCAACCCCAGACTGTCTTCCTTGGGCTTCAATTAACTCATGAATACAAGAGAACTGACTTTTAGAAAATGAGATTTTAGCCTCTTTTCTTGTCCTACCTTCGGAGTAATTTTGATAGAGACAAGACTGGGTCAACCACATTTATCTTGGTAATTCCTGAATATCAGTTTTTGAGATAGCTGTATTCTTATAACAAAAATGTGTTCCACCTGATATCAAGCTTCCTGTCAAGGCTGGCCTGATATTTTGTGGTTTTTAAAATTTTAATTGAAGGATAATTGCTTTACAACATGAATCAGCAATAGGAACATTATTTAGTGAAAATGCTAACAAAGATTCTAGTTTAGAATTAAAGAGTTTTGACCATTTATATATATCTTACTCTGAAAATCAAAGCAAAAATATTGTTCTGATTAATTCTTTAGTTACATTCATAAAGGCAGAATATCAAAGTATTTATTAGAATTAGCTTTAAGTGAGATATTTATTGAAAACTGTATAGAACTCATTGTACAAACATATGGCTGGGAATTGAACAGTGGGAAAGCTTATTTTGCCTGTGTCAAATGGCTATGTTGTAAATCAGATGAAGAGTAGCTATAGAATACTAATTTGAATTATTTTATTAATTTCTCTGCCAGATTAGTAAATACCTCTGAAAAACAATTGTTTGCTATTAGGGATCATCATTTGCTAATTTAGTAATTTGTTGCCCATTCCTTCTCTGAAATCTCACACTTGGTTCCCAGAATGTTCTTTCAAAACATTCATATTAACTGCATTCTCCACATTTCATTTTTGTTTCTTGTTGGTACTCAAAGATTGCTAACAGAAGATAAATAATCAAATGTGCAGTTTTTTTCATACTCTAGGCTATAGTTTGACTATTTCAGGAGACAAATTCATTTTGAGATTATGCACTATTACAAACAGCTCACTTATCTTGGAATTCAATTCTCTTTGCACCGGCATTAGATTTATCCTTTTGTGGTCCAAGTTTATTTCTTACAGGGCTTTGAAAATACGAGACAAAGAAAAACAATAAGGACTGAATAATTGAAAATTCCCTTTATAATGTTGATTTTTTTATCCCCCTCCCTCCAACCCCAGACTGTCTTCCTTGGGCTTCAATTAACTCATGAATACAAGAGAACTGACTTTTAGAAAATGAGATTTTAGCCTCTTTTCTTGTCCTACCTTCGGAGTAATTTTGATAGAGACAAGACTGGGTCAACCACATTTATCTTGGTAATTCCTGAATATCAGTTTTTGAGATAGCTGTATTCTTATAACAAAAATGTGTTCCACCTGATATCAAGCTTCCTGTCAAGGCTGGCCTGATATTTTGTGGTTTTTTAAAATTTTTAATTGAAGGATAATTGCTTTACAACATTGTGTTGGTTTCTGCCGTACGTCAACATGAATCAGCAATAGGTATACACATGTCTCCCTCTTAAACCTCCCTCCAGTCTCCTACCTGATCCAACCCCTGTAGGTTGTTAGAGAGCCCTGGTTTGAGCTCCCTGAGTCATGCAGCAAGTCCCCACTGGCTTTCTGTTCTTTGTATGGTTGTGTATATGCATCCATGCTACTCTCTGCATTCATCCCTCCCTCTCCTCCCTACCCCTGCCCAGTGTCTACAGTATGTTCTCCATATCTGCATCTCCATTGCTGCTGTGCAAATATCTTCATCATCTTTCTAGAATCCACATATATGTGTTAAAATACAATATTTGTTTTTCTTTCTGACTTATTTTACTCTGTATAATAGCTCTAGGTTCCTCCACCTCAGAATTGTCTCAAATGCATTCCCTTTTATGGCTGAGTAAGATCCCACTATACATATGTATCACAGCTTCTTTATCCATTCATCTGTTGACAGACATCTAGGTTACTTCCATGTCTTACCTATTGTAAATAGTGCTGCAATGAACATTAGGATACATGTATCCTTTTCACTTTTGATTTTCTCAAGGTAGTGGGATTTCTGGACCATGATAATTTTATTCCTAGTTTTTTTTTTTTTTTTTAAAGGAATCTCCATACTGTCTTCTGTAGTGGCTGTATCAATTTACATTCCTACCAATAGTGCAAGAAGATTCTCTTTTCTCCAGCAGTTATTGTTTGTAGATTTTTTGATAATGGTCATTCTGACTGGTGTGAGGTGCTATCTCATTATCATTTGATTTTCATTTCTATATTAATGAGCAATGTTGAGCATCTTTGGCCTGGTATATTATAATGTATACAACCCCAGATGTGAATGTGTGTACAGGTTTCTGATCAAATAGTCTGTTAATTGACATCACAGTATTGGGAGATCAGCCCAATATAACTGGTAATGATTCTGAAAAGGATTCCTATATTGAGAAATCTAATTTGGAAAAACTATTTCCTATTGGCTATTATAATAGAGGTAACTATATTAATAAAAGGTGGGAATTCTTGGTTATACTTTGTATGATTGTAGTTTTCAAGTGCAGAGTAGTCTTCTGATTAAACCCAAAGGGAATTTTACTTGCATTTCTGATTAAGGAGAAATATACTTGAGTATTTAATGGTAAACACTCTTTTCCCTCCTTCCTTAAGGAAGATATTTTGGATCCAGCTGAGAATCGTTTCTCTCTTAATTTTACTCTGACCTTCAATATTGTACCTGATCTGATAAAGCATATAACTGGAACAGTAAAAACAAAATGTCGCTCTTTAGAATTTCATGAGTGACCTTAAGAGGTTAAAAATGCCTAGTATTTCACTCGTGATTTTCTGAAAAGATTTTTTCCATGTGAATGCATATCAGCATATACAGCCTATAGAATAGCACCCTATAGGCAACCAAGGACTCAAAGATAAAGAAACTTTCTCAGTTTATATCGTCACATATATGTGTTAAAATACAATATTTGTTTTTCTTTCTGACTTATTTTACTCTGTATAATAGCTCTAGGTTCCTCCACCTCAGAATTGTCTCAAATGCATTCCCTTTTATGGCTGAGTAAGATCCCACTATATATATGTATCACAGCTTCTTTATCCATTCATCTGTTGACAGACATCTAGGTTACTTCCATGTCTTACCTATTGTAAATAGTGCTGCAATGAACATTAGGATACATGTATCCTTTTCACTTTTGATTTTCTCAAGGTAGTGGGATTTCTGGACCATGATAATTTTATTCCTAGTTTTTTTTTTTTTTTTTAAAGGAATCTCCATACTGTCTTCTGTAGTGGCTGTATCAATTTACATTCCTACCAATAGTGCAAGAAGATTCTCTTTTCTCCAGCAGTTATTGTTTGTAGATTTTTTGATAATGGTCATTCTGACTGGTGTGAGGTGCTATCTCATTATCATTTGATTTTCATTTCTATATTAATGAGCAATGTTGAGCATCTTTGGCCTGGTATATTATAATGTATACAACCCCAGATGTGAATGTGTGTACAGGTTTCTGATCAAATAGTCTGTTAATTGACATCACAGTATTGGGAGATCAGCCCAATATAACTGGTAATGATTCTGAAAAGGATTCCTATATTGAGAAATCTAATTTGGAAAAACTATTTCCTATTGGCTATTATAATAGAGGTAACTATATTAATAAAAGGTGGGAATTCTTGGTTATACTTTGTATGATTGTAGTTTTCAAGTGCAGAGTAGTCTTCTGATTAAACCCAAAGGGAATTTTACTTGCATTTCTGATTAAGGGAGAAATATACTTGAGTATTTAATGGTAAACACTCTTTTCCCTCCTTCCTTAAGGAAGATATTTTGGATCCAGCTGAGAATCGTTTCTCTCTTAATTTTACTCTGACCTTCAATATTGTACCTGATCTGATAAAGCATATAACTGGAACAGTAAAAACAAAATGTCGCTCTTTAGAATTTCATGAGTGACCTTAAGAGGTTAAAAAATGCCTAGTATTTCACTCGTGATTTTTCTGAAAAAGATTTTTTTTCCATGTGAATGCATATCAGCATATACAGCCTATAGAATAGCACCCTATAGGCAACCAAGGACTCAAAGAAGTAAAGAAACTTTCTCAATGTCTTAAAAATTTCAAGACTTAATTTTCATTGTAATATTTCATAGAGAATAATTTGTTAAACTATATGCTTCGTACAGACAGAGGTATGTTTGGTTTAGTGGCTCAGATGGTAAAGAAGTCACCTGCAATGCAGGAGACACATATATGATCCCTGGGTGAGGAAGATCCCCTGGAGAAAGAAATGGCAACCCATTCCGGTATTCTTGCCTGGAAAATTCCATGGAGAGAGGAGTCCGGCAGGCTGTAGTTGATATGTGTAACACATACATATGCACAGTACCCACAGTACCTGCAGCTGTGCCTGTAGCTTAGTAAGCATTTGTTAGTTGTTCATGCTAAAGTCATAGCTACCATGGAATGACCCCTGTTTTATTTTCACCAAGGAAATAGTACAGGATAAAAATTTTTTTGCAGTATTCAATAACTTTTCTCAGTTCTTTGTTTTAACAAGATAATAGAGTTTATACCTTGGGGGAAATTTCGGGATTATACACTCAGTTCCTTCATAACTGAATGCCTGTTCCTAAAGCAAAATAATTTTATCGTAAAGCTCAAGTTAATCTTGCTTTTCAAAAATTAATATTATTACCAGAATGGGAATGGCTGAAACATGAGCTTTTTGATGGATGAGAAATCAATTCCAAACAGTTTGAAATAGGGCTGTGTCCTAGTTTCCCTTCTTATTTCCTAAATATTTTGATGTAGCTAATGGTTTTAGAGTCACTTATCATCCAGCTAGCAAGAGTGAAAGCAAGTAAACTACCTGTCTCAACGTCAATGCTATGAGCTACACATCTTTGATTATTGTTTCAGACCAGCTCAGCATTAATTTAGTAACCACCAAACAAGCAACTGAAAGTCAATTGGTCAGGCTTCCCTGGTGGTTCAGTGGATAAGGACACCACCCTGCAGTGCAAGGGGCGCCCATTTGATCCCTGGCCTGGGAAGATCCCACGTGCTGTGGAGTGGCTGGACCGATGTGTCCAATTACTGAGCCGGAGCTCTGGAGCACATGCGCCCAGAGCCAGTACTCTGCAGCCAGTGCTCTCCCACTGCAATGGTAGGCCCATATGGGCCAAAGAACAAAGATAGATGAAAATAGATAAATGAAAGATCAATAAACGTGGCCAAAAAAAAAAAAAAAGTCAATGGTCAAAGTTTCCTGAATAACAACCTTTTGTGTACAAATTTATCAATCTTTATTGTGTGCTTGGCACCTAAATTATTTAAGGTTTTCATTTAATAACTTCATTTTTAATTTCAAACATCAACTTGCCATTACTATTTCTTTTGAAACTTTTAGCATAGGTTGTTAAGTGTAAAGTAATTATAAAGTTAAATATTATATAAAGAAGACACATTAAATTTTACCTGTATTCTTCTTTGTACACTCTGGATAAGAATTCAAGTAAACTAATAGCATTTGGGTGATGTGTGATCAGTTTCTCAAAAGACCTTTTCATGAGTTATCTCAATGATAAAATGTGGATAGTAATAATTATTTTTTCAGAGAACTTCAGTGAAAATTAAATGGAATAAAGGTGTCAGGTCTCTTCAAATGGATCTCAAGATGTTATGTGTTCCTAATCAAATTGTTTACAGATTTTTTTTTTCTTATAAGAAAATTTACAACTTGAATTTAAGTTTTAAATGAAGTACCAGGCAATTTATATGGAAAATGACCAAGGCAATTTTGAAGAAGCAGAGCTAACTTGAAAGCATTTCACTGCCTATTAGAAAGCTGTATTAATCAAAATTTTGGTCCATTGGAGCAGTGATAGACAAACTGATAAAGGAGACAAAACACAGAGTCAGAAATGGATGTATTCAGTGCTACATATTTCAATCACCTGAAATAGTTAGAAGGGCAGTGCACAGGGCAGTGTAACGGGGTGGTCTTCTTACTGACATTGCTGCAGCAATTGGTATCTATTGTGAAAATATGTATCTTGACCCCTATTTCACACGATACAAAAGAATCAATTCCAGTGATTGAAGATGTAAAAGAGAAAACAAAGCTTACATAAGTTGGGCATAAAATGAAGATCATCTTCATGAGTTAGGCATAAAATGAAGACTTCTTTGGCAGAAAACAAAAAGCACAAATCTTTATTTTTAAAAATTAAAATGGAAATTTCATGAGAATTTATGTTCATCAAGACTATGATAATAGTGTCTAAAAGCAACTCATTGGCAGAAAAAATATTTATATTTATCTGGCAAAGAGCTTATACCTATTATATATTTTTAAAAAACCCTACAAATCAACAATAATTTGCAAATTATACAGCCCAATAGAAATCTGTATAAAAAACTTGAATCCTTCTCAAAAGAGAATATCTAAGTGCTTAATAAACATAAAAAGATGTTGAACTTTGTGAGTCACAAAGGAAATGAAAATTAAAACACCCACAATGGAAAATGATATAATTGTAATATAATTGCATGGCACAAAACTAGTATCCAAATATATAAAGTGTTTCTGAAAATCAATCAATAAGACAGACTACCCCATAGAAAAATGGGCAAAAGACTTGAACAGCCCTCTCACAAAGAATGAAATCCAAAGAACCAATAAATATACAGAGGTGTTCAACTACCTCCATTATCAGAGAAAAGCAAGTTAAAAATCACAATGAAATATTATGACATAATGGCCAGGTCACATAACAAGTGTAGGTAAGAAATTAGAACAATGTCTATTTTTGTAAATTTCCAGTAGTCATTTAAATTAGTGCAACCACTTCTGAAAATATTTGTTGTTGTTGTTTAGTTGCTCAATCATATCTGGCTCTTTTCAACCTCCATGGACTGAAGCGTGTCCATAGCATTTCCCAGGCAGGAACATTGGAGTGGGTTGTCATTTCTTTCTCCAGGGGATCTTCCTGCCCCAGGGATTGAACCCATGCCTGCAGAATTATCTATTAAAAGTGAAAATGATGTTAGCTCCAGAAATGGATGTATTCAGTGCTACATATTTCAATCACCTGAAATAGTTAGAAGGGCAGTGCACAGGGCAGTGTAACGGGGTGGTCTTCTTACTGACATTGCTGCAGCAATTGGTATCTATTGTGAAAATATGTATCTTGACCCCTATTTCACACGATACAAAAGAATCAATTCCAGTGATTGAAGATGTAAAAGAGAAAACAAAGCTTACATAAGTTGGGCATAAAATGAAGATCATCTTCATGAGTTAGGCATAAAATGAAGACTTCTTTGGCAGAAAACAAAAAGCACAAATCTTTATTTTTAAAAATTAAAATGGAAATTTCATGAGAATTTATGTTCATCAAGACTATGATAATAGTGTCTAAAAGCAACTCATTGGCAGAAAAAATATTTATATTTATCTGGCAAAGAGCTTATACCTATTATATATTTTTAAAAAACCCTACAAATCAACAATAATTTGCAAATTATACAGCCCAATAGAAATCTGTATAAAAAACTTGAATCCTTCTCAAAAGAGAATATCTAAGTGCTTAATAAACATAAAAAGATGTTGAACTTTGTGAGTCACAAAGGAAATGAAAATTAAAACACCCACAATGGAAAATGATATAATTGTAATATAATTGCATGGCACAAAACTAGTATCCAAATATATAAAGTGTTTCTGAAAATCAATCAATAAGACAGACTACCCCATAGAAAAATGGGCAAAAGACTTGAACAGCCCTCTCACAAAGAATGAAATCCAAAGAACCAATAAATATACAGAGGTGTTCAACTACCTCCATTATCAGAGAAAAGCAAGTTAAAAATCACAATGAAATATTATGACATAATGGCCAGGTCACATAACAAGTGTAGGTAAGAAATTAGAACAATGTCTATTTTTGTAAATTTCCAGTAGTCATTTAAATTAGTGCAACCACTTCTGAAAATATTTGTTGTTGTTGTTTAGTTGCTCAATCATATCTGGCTCTTTTCAACCTCCATGGACTGAAGCGTGTCCATAGCATTTCCCAGGCAGGAACATTGGAGTGGGTTGTCATTTCTTTCTCCAGGGGATCTTCCTGACCCAGGGATTGAACCCATGCCTCCAGAATTATCTATTAAAAGTGAAAATGATGTTAGGCATGTACCATTAACCTATCCACATGTACAAAGAATTCATATGAATTCTCATATCAGCATTGTTTAGGATGGCTAGCAACTGGCAATGAACCAAAAGTCTTCTTACAGTAGAATGAATAAATGATTTTTGGTATGTTTATGCAGTTGGGTACCATAAAGCACTGAAAATGTACTATGCTATTAATACATGCAACATGTAAAAACCTTACAGAGAAGCATGAAATAATAGACCAGCATGATTTTATTCAAAACCAAAAAAGAAAGTAAGCTAACATATGTATATATATATATATATATATATATATATATATATGGTAGAACTATTAAGAAATATAAATAAATATAAATAAATTGTTACAGAACTATCATCAACAAGTCAGGATGTTAGAGGAACTTAAGATCAGAAGAAATTGTGTCTTCTGGGAGCTGGAGACAAGGTTCTCTTTCTTAATCTAGAGTTGTTGATGAATAATGTTCATTCTGTAGTTATTTATTAAGATTTTCACCTTTTCTTTTTTGTGTTATGCTATATTCCACAATTTTTAAAAATTGAAAAAAGAGAAATAGAGAAAGTGTATCAATTTTGTTAATATGAGTCATGGCAAAGACATAGCTCAGTAGGCAGTCTGATTCTTTAAGAGGACTAAATTTCTAAAAGCCCAATCGAGAGTATGTAGTATTCTTTTCTTTTCTTTTTTTTTTGACTCTTTTGGAATGGCTATAATGAAAAGGTGAAAAGTAGCTTTTTAAATGGTTCTAAAAGCCCAACTACCTCCATTATCAGAGAAAGCAAGTTAAAAATCACAATGAAATATTATGACATAATGGCCAGGTCACATAACAAGTGTAGGTAAGAAATTAGAACAATGTCTATTTTTGTAAATTTCCAGTAGTCATTTAAATTAGTGCAACCACTTCTGAAAATATTTGTTGTTGTTGTTTAGTTGCTCAATCATATCTGGCTCTTTTCAACCTCCATGGACTGAAGCGTGTCCATAGCATTTCCCAGGCAGGAACATTGGAGTGGGTTGTCATTTCTTTCTCCAGGGGATCTTCCTGACCCAGGGATTGAACCCATGCCTCCAGAATTATCTATTAAAAGTGAAAATGATGTTAGGCATGTACCATTAACCTATCCACATGTACAAAGAATTCATATGAATTCTCATATCAGCATTGTTTAGGATGGCTAGCAACTGGCAATGAACCAAAAGTCTTCTTACAGTAGAATGAATAAATGATTTTTGGTATGTTTATGCAGTTGGGTACCATAAAGCACTGAAAATGTACTATGCTATTAATACATGCAACATGTAAAAACCTTACAGAGAAGCATGAAATAATAGACCAGCATGATTTTATTCAAAACCAAAAAAGAAAGTAAGCTAACATATGTATATATATATATATATATATATATATATATATATGGTAGAACTATTAAGAAATATAAATAAATATAAATAAATTGTTACAGAACTATCATCAACAAGTCAGGATGTTAGAGGAACTTAAGATCAGAAGAAATTGTGTCTTCTGGGAGCTGGAGACAAGGTTCTCTTTCTTAATCTAGAGTTGTTGATGAATAATGTTCATTCTGTAGTTATTTATTAAGATTTTCACCTTTTCTTTTTTGTGTTATGCTATATTCCACAATTTTTAAAAATTGAAAAAAGAGAAATAGAGAAAGTGTATCAATTTTGTTAATATGAGTCATGGCAAAGACATAGCTCAGTAGGCAGTCTGATTCTTTAAGAGGACTAAATTTCTAAAAGCCCAATCGAGAGTATGTAGTATTCTTTTCTTTTCTTTTTTTTTTGACTCTTTTGGAATGGCTATAATGAAAAAGCTGAAAAGTAGCAAGTGTTTAAAAGGATATGGAGTAACTGGAGTACTCACTATGTAAATTGTAAATGTAAATTGATACAACCACTTTGGAAAACTCTTATACTAAACCCTAAAGTCATGCCTATGATTCAACAATTACACTCATAAGCATTAATGAAATTGAAAGATGCTTCCTCCTTGAAGAAAGCTATGACAAAACTAGACAGCATATTAAAAAGTAGAGACATCACTTTGCTGACAAAAGTTCAAATAGCCAAAGCTATGGTCTTTCCAATAGTCATGTACAGATTTAAGAGTTGGACCATGTAGAAGGTTGAGCACCAAAGAATTGATGCCTTGGAACCATGGCATTGGAGGAGACTCCTCAGAGTCCCTTAGAAAGCAAGGAGATCAAGCCAGTCAAGGAAAATCAATCCTGAATATTCATTGGAAGGACTGCTGCTGAAGCTAAAGCTGCAATACTTTGGCCACCTGATGGGAAGAGTCAACACATTGGAAAAGACCCTGATGCTGGGAAAGGTTGAGGGCAGGAGAAGTGGTTGGCAGAGGATGAGATGATTGGATGGCATCACCAACTCAATGGGTGACATGAGTTTCAGCAAACTCCGGGTGATAATGAAGGACAGGAAAGGCTGGTGTGCTGCAGTTCATGGGATCTCAAAGAATTGGATACTACTGAGGGACTGAAAAACAACTCATAAGCATAGATAGAATGCAAATATGCTTACATATCTGTCAAAAGACATGTACTAGAATATTCGTAGCAGGACTATTCTTTGTAGCCCCAAGCTGGAAACTGTGAATGAACAATAATGGAATGGATGATAATGGAATGGATAAATGAACGGTGATATTTTAAAACAATGGAATAGTATTCAGCAATGAAAAGAATTTATAATTCCAAACAATGTTATTTATCTATGCATCTCACAACCAAAATATTGCACACAGGAAGTACATACAGATATGTCTATTTATATAGACCTTATCAGGCAAAATTAAAAAGTCAGGATACAATTATCCTCAAGTAGATAGGAATAGAAGAGGTCACAGAGGGGTACTTGTTATATTCTCTTTCTTGACTAGATGCAGGTTAAAAGGATGAGTTTATTTGTTGTTTTTTTTTTTTTTAGTAATTTTTGTAAATATATGAATTATCCACTTTCCTGTATAGATACACTAAACTTCTCTGCAAGTTTACATATGTGAGGTTTTATAAGTGTACCTGGTATATATGCGTGCATGCTCAGTCATGTCCAACTCTTTGCAACCACATGGACTTTAGCCTGCCAAGCTCCGCTCCATGGAATTTTCTGGGCAAGAATACTGGAGTGGGCTGCCATTTCCTTCCAGGGGAAGCCTCCCAACACACAGGGATCCTCACAAGGATCAAACCCGCGTTTCCTGTGTCTCTTGCATTGGCAAGTGGATTCTTTTACCACTGAGACACCTGGAAAGCCTACCTGGTACATAGAGTTCTAAAAGTCATTTGCTATTATTTCCATGTTGTAATTGATGTGCTTTCCTACAAAAGCAAAAAGCTTAAACCCTACTCCTCATATGTTAAGACAGGAAATTTGAAAATGTTGGAAAGACAAGACAGCATCATATGGCAGCTATCTTATACACATAATCAGGAGAATTAAAAATACTTAAAAGCATAATCTTCTTAACAGACTCAAGGCATTTTAACCCTGAGCTCATGGATTACCTATGGCATACTTTCTTCAATGTGAGAAATACTTCAATTGATTAAACTATTTAACTGCTATGAAGAGACTGTTGACATCTTACTCATCCTTGACAGGCTTGCCACAGTCAAACTTCCTTCCTGACCAGGTATTCTTTTTTTTTTTTTACCCCTGAAATTCATTTATGTTTACTTGATTTGAAAATAAGCCAAATAATGCTGGCTTCTGAAATCTTCAGTTCAGTGATTACTTGAGTACTTGGTGATATGTTAAGTTCAGTTTTACCTTACCCTACAACTGAATCCTGTATGAATAAACAATAGCATTCTATCTGGAGAACACAAGGTACTGCACTACATTTTCAGAGATTACTAGCTCTTTGGTCTGCATGCTTGGTATTTAGTCAATAGGGAGTCCTCTTAAATAGGAATAGAAAACAATATCAATATCATATCAAAGAATATGATGAAGACATGGAATATCTATTTCCATTGCTCCTTAACATTGTTCTGATAGGGACAGAATAGAATAGTTAGGTAGTTGTAAAGTCCTAGTAGGGGATTGTAGGTAGAAGGGTAAAACTTGGGAAAAGTTGGGAGGCCAATAAGTTAATGATAACTCAAGAAAGCTGCTCCTTATTTAATAAAGCAGAAAGAGCTGGAGAAGAAGGAACTAATGATGTATTCTTTAACGTCTGCATTTACCTCTAATTAAAGAAAACAGTCTTCTACACTCCTGTGTATATATTGCTGCCCACCCAATTGGAAGCAGAGCAGAGCTTTCCTGCCTGCCCACTTGCACCTCTTACAAGTGCCCTATCCTAATAAATTCTCTTCTTGCCTATCACTCTACCTCTCACTGAATTCCTTCTGCATTGAGGCACAAAGAACCTGAGCCTCAGTGGGTCCACATGTTGGGGGAGTGCTGGATTAAGTCCTGGCCACGTGGGTTCAAGTCCCAAGCAGGGTTTAATAAGGTCTGGGCCCTGGGTTTATGTCTCAATTCAAGGTAGAACACTTTCAGCTCTATACTCACAGAACAGAGAGTTAGCTAAGTTGAGAAGAGGTCTAATTTAAACATCTTTATTAAAACAGGCAGAGATTAGCACTAGTTTAAAACCATATTCCCTGCAAAAGCATGACTTTCTATTTGTTTAGTAACTGTTCTCAAACACTGATAGTTGTGCAGATAACCTTGTCTACTTTGAGTTTAGCTTTCTGTAATAGTACAGAACAATCTTTTAAACAATTTTCCAAACTAAAGATGATGCATTATTATGGACTCAGAGACTACAATTATTAAACAAAAATCAATTCTAAAGTGGATGAAGTGAAAATCTCTGGTCAATCAGATAGACATCATATTTTCCCTCTCATGGTTTCGAAAGTGTGTTTGGTAAGCCATGTATCCTGTGCTCTTGGAGAAATCAGAAGTTTGATTTACTTTGATGGTGAGTGTGTGGAGGGTCCGTTTTCTGAGAAATTCAATAGCATTCTATCTGGAGAACACAAGGTACTGCACTACATTTTCAGAGATTACTAGCTCTTTGGTCTGCATGCTTGGTATTTAGTCAATAGGGAGTCCTCTTAAATAGGAATAGAAAACAATATCAATATCATATCAAAGAATATGATGAAGACATGGAATATCTATTTCCATTGCTCCTTAACATTGTTCTGATAGGGACAGAATAGAATAGTTAGGTAGTTGTAAAGTCCTAGTAGGGGATTGTAGGTAGAAGGGTAAAACTTGGGAAAAGTTGGGAGGCCAATAAGTTAATGATAACTCAAGAAAGCTGCTCCTTATTTAATAAAGCAGAAAGAGCTGGAGAAGAAGGAACTAATGATGTATTCTTTAACGTCTGCATTTACCTCTAATTAAAGAAAACAGTCTTCTACACTCCTGTGTATATATTGCTGCCCACCCAATTGGAAGCAGAGCAGAGCTTTCCTGCCTGCCCACTTGCACCTCTTACAAGTGCCCTATCCTAATAAATTCTCTTCTTGCCTATCACTCTACCTCTCACTGAATTCCTTCTGCATTGAGGCACAAAGAACCTGAGCCTCAGTGGGTCCACATGTTGGGGGAGTGCTGGATTAAGTCCTGGCCACGTGGGTTCAAGTCCCAAGCAGGGTTTAATAAGGTCTGGGCCCTGGGTTTATGTCTCAATTCAAGGTAGAACACTTTCAGCTCTATACTCACAGAACAGAGAGTTAGCTAAGTTGAGAAGAGGTCTAATTTAAACATCTTTATTAAAACAGGCAGAGATTAGCACTAGTTTAAAACCATATTCCCTGCAAAAGCATGACTTTCTATTTGTTTAGTAACTGTTCTCAAACACTGATAGTTGTGCAGATAACCTTGTCTACTTTGAGTTTAGCTTTCTGTAATAGTACAGAACAATCTTTTAAACAATTTTCCAAACTAAAGATGATGCATTATTATGGACTCAGAGACTACAATTATTAAACAAAAATCAATTCTAAAGTGGATGAAGTGAAAATCTCTGGTCAATCAGATAGACATCATATTTTCCCTCTCATGGTTTCGAAAGTGTGTTTGGTAAGCCATGTATCCTGTGCTCTTGGAGAAATCAGAAGTTTGATTTACTTTGATGGTGAGTGTGTGGAGGGTCCGTTTTCTGAGAAATAATAAGTTTGATTTGCTTTGATAGTGTGTGTGTGTGGAGGGTCTGTTTTGCACTGCTCTTGCTACAGCAATGTCTTTTAGTCCATCTGTAGTAAGACAGCAGCTGGAAAACTTAAAACAGGTAAGAGGAAGAACCAAGTTAATGAGAGAAATTCCTTTGAGTGTGCTGGAGTATTCTAGCTATTGGAACTAAAAGTTGGTATAGCCATTAAAAAGGAAACTAGGCCTTATGAAAGGGCATGATTGTGGGGACAATAAGTTGATTGAACTGCCAGATTATGTGATGTCTCCTATTTGTTGATTTGTACTGGTCACAGAATTCACCGTGTCTGAATTTTCTTAATTTCTGGAACCCTTGGGTCTCTGGCTCTGTCTTCTCCATTTTATTACTGAGTGGTATACTACTGGCTAGCCCTATTCATCACTTTCTCTGTGCATGGCACTCTATTAAACACTAATAAGCAATTAAGCACTATTAAGCAATTTTCGTAAACAATCTCATTTGATCCTCAGATTCTCACAACTAACCTAAATGAGTTACATAATTTCCAATCTTTTCTTGATTGAAGGAACTGAAGCCTAGAGATGATAAGTAAATTTTCCAAAGGTCACACAGCCAGTATGTGTTGGAGCCAGATCAGCAACCAGGAGACTTTGCTACTAAGGTCATTAAATGCTACTGCCTAGGCAACAGCCTTCAGCTTTCTGTCCTTGAACATCTATCAGTTTTCTCCACCAGGAGTAGAAACTGTTGCCATATGTGTTTCCACCTCCCATAAAGGATCTAGTAAACTGATCCCATGGCTGACAATAGATTTAAAACCTATTTACCAGTGGGAATATCAGACTATTCTGTGGGAACTGAGAGGAAGAGAGTTAAACTACCCTTTTGATATTTTGTGGCAGATAACCTTGTCTACTTTGAGTTTAGCTTTCTGTAATAGTACAGAACAATCTTTTAAACAATTTTCCAAACTAAAGATGATGCATTATTATGGACTCAGAGACTACAATTATTAAACAAAAATCAATTCTAAAGTGGATGAAGTGAAAATCTCTGGTCAATCAGATAGACATCATATTTTCCCTCTCATGGTTTCGAAAGTGTGTTTGGTAAGCCATGTATCCTGTGCTCTTGGAGAAATCAGAAGTTTGATTTACTTTGATGGTGAGTGTGTGGAGGGTCCGTTTTCTGAGAAATAATAAGTTTGATTTGCTTTGATAGTGTGTGTGTGTGGAGGGTCTGTTTTGCACTGCTCTTGCTACAGCAATGTCTTTTAGTCCATCTGTAGTAAGACAGCAGCTGGAAAACTTAAAACAGGTAAGAGGAAGAACCAAGTTAATGAGAGAAATTCCTTTGAGTGTGCTGGAGTATTCTAGCTATTGGAACTAAAAGTTGGTATAGCCATTAAAAAGGAAACTAGGCCTTATGAAAGGGCATGATTGTGGGGACAATAAGTTGATTGAACTGCCAGATTATGTGATGTCTCCTATTTGTTGATTTGTACTGGTCACAGAATTCACCGTGTCTGAATTTTCTTAATTTCTGGAACCCTTGGGTCTCTGGCTCTGTCTTCTCCATTTTATTACTGAGTGGTATACTACTGGCTAGCCCTATTCATCACTTTCTCTGTGCATGGCACTCTATTAAACACTAATAAGCAATTAAGCACTATTAAGCAATTTTCGTAAACAATCTCATTTGATCCTCAGATTCTCACAACTAACCTAAATGAGTTACATAATTTCCAATCTTTTCTTGATTGAAGGAACTGAAGCCTAGAGATGATAAGTAAATTTTCCAAAGGTCACACAGCCAGTATGTGTTGGAGCCAGATCAGCAACCAGGAGACTTTGCTACTAAGGTCATTAAATGCTACTGCCTAGGCAACAGCCTTCAGCTTTCTGTCCTTGAACATCTATCAGTTTTCTCCACCAGGAGTAGAAACTGTTGCCATATGTGTTTCCACCTCCCATAAAGGATCTAGTAAACTGATCCCATGGCTGACAATAGATTTAAAACCTATTTACCAGTGGGAATATCAGACTATTCTGTGGGAACTGAGAGGAAGAGAGTAAAATATACCTTCATGCTATTTTTTGGTATTTGATAAGAGCTTTTCAGGTGGAGACAGGGGGCCAGTTATTGGAAATTGAGGGTTAGAAAGGAAAAAGTAAGAAAAGGAAAATAGAGTAAACAATAACCAAGATTTTGCATTCTTCTTTCTACTCCATATTCTTCTTTCTACTCCATTGGCAGGTCCAATAATTCAAAGTCCATTCCCAATCACACAGATCCTGGTATATCTGACAGCTGTCAGGTCAGAAAAAGAATCCTTTTCACTACCCCAGAAATCTCAGTAAAACCACCGAGGTAATTCCAAGTCTCCTCTTCTGGGACATCCTTTTGGACTCCTTAATTATTTCCCTTTTATATTTCAATAAATCAATTTCTGACCCCAGAAATACATGCTAAATAAACAAAATGGTGTGGCTCTATTCTCTCTCCACTAAGGAAGGGGTGCAGTATATGCCACCATTGTACTGACTGCAGCATATGGTGTGGTCGGCTCTTAGTGAGGAGAGAAAACTCGGGTGATGCCCCCAGTATGTCTACCAAGTTGAAAAGTGTATAGGACGTCTCTTGTCCCCTGCTTCATATCCACTTGGCTCATCTGACAGCATAGTATGTCTGTCATTTTGGGCTTGGAGATTCTTGGATGCCACCCCATAGGTGAGTGTGAGCACATCTTAACTCTCTAGGAGGCTCATTTTAACTGTGGGTAGAAGGAATCTGATCCTTTCTCTCACAGAAGGAGACATTCTGAGGTGTGTTCTCTATGATACCTCAGAAGGCCTTGGCTGAAGACAGCTTCTGTGGTGCCTCCTGAACATCATGGTGACACAGTACCAGAGGACTGGCTGCCCCTCCTTTTGTTTCACTCTCTCAGTCTGTCCTTCTCTCCAGATCAGCAACCAGGAGACTTTGCTACTAAGGTCATTAAATGCTACTGCCTAGGCAACAGCCTTCAGCTTTCTGTCCTTGAACATCTATCAGTTTTCTCCACCAGGAGTAGAAACTGTTGCCATATGTGTTTCCACCTCCCATAAAGGATCTAGTAAACTGATCCCATGGCTGACAATAGATTTAAAACCTATTTACCAGTGGGAATATCAGACTATTCTGTGGGAACTGAGAGGAAGAGAGTAAAATATACCTTCATGCTATTTTTTGGTATTTGATAAGAGCTTTTCAGGTGGAGACAGGGGGCCAGTTATTGGAAATTGAGGGTTAGAAAGGAAAAAGTAAGAAAAGGAAAATAGAGTAAACAATAACCAAGATTTTGCATTCTTCTTTCTACTCCATATTCTTCTTTCTACTCCATTGGCAGGTCCAATAATTCAAAGTCCATTCCCAATCACACAGATCCTGGTATATCTGACAGCTGTCAGGTCAGAAAAAGAATCCTTTTCACTACCCCAGAAATCTCAGTAAAACCACCGAGGTAATTCCAAGTCTCCTCTTCTGGGACATCCTTTTGGACTCCTTAATTATTTCCCTTTTATATTTCAATAAATCAATTTCTGACCCCAGAAATACATGCTAAATAAACAAAATGGTGTGGCTCTATTCTCTCTCCACTAAGGAAGGGGTGCAGTATATGCCACCATTGTACTGACTGCAGCATATGGTGTGGTCGGCTCTTAGTGAGGAGAGAAAACTCGGGTGATGCCCCCAGTATGTCTACCAAGTTGAAAAGTGTATAGGACGTCTCTTGTCCCCTGCTTCATATCCACTTGGCTCATCTGACAGCATAGTATGTCTGTCATTTTGGGCTTGGAGATTCTTGGATGCCACCCCATAGGTGAGTGTGAGCACATCTTAACTCTCTAGGAGGCTCATTTTAACTGTGGGTAGAAGGAATCTGATCCTTTCTCTCACAGAAGGAGACATTCTGAGGTGTGTTCTCTATGATACCTCAGAAGGCCTTGGCTGAAGACAGCTTCTGTGGTGCCTCCTGAACATCATGGTGACACAGTACCAGAGGACTGGCTGCCCCTCCTTTTGTTTCACTCTCTCAGTCTTTCCTTCCTTTTCTCTCGTCTGGCTTCCCTCACACCATCTGCACGAAAGCCTTGTCTCAGTTACTGCTTTCAAGAGTGTTTCAGACTCACACAAAATCATAATCAGAAAAAAATTGAAAGTTGAAAAAAGGGTGTGAATAAGATGAAAGGTATAGATAGTTACTTTGCCTTAAAATTTATCCAGTTTGAGGCAGTTGATGATAACGGAATGGTGTAACAAACCAGAAAGTATTAATACAATCAAAAAGGTAAAACTGTATTGTCAATGAGAAAATGTTTACATCAAGTGTCTAAATTTGGATAAAATTATGGCAATTAAATGAAATATTTATATCTAGGTTTTCTAACAGTCAGGGAAAAAATGGAAACCATAGCTCTTAATAGTAGGGAACAAAGCAGTTGGACAGCAGATATAAATGTGTTCCACACACCAGACTCTGGGAGAAATTGTATCAACATGTTCTCTTTACAGATGAGACATCAAAAATGTAATGAATGATATTCCTAATAATAGAGGTATAATAAAAATTACACAGGTATTCTATGAAATGGCTTCATGTTTTAGTGTTTCGTCAATGTCAAAGATATAATGTCTAAAATTCTAGAAATTTAAAAACAGCAGTTTGAGGTTGTTAAAAATGCAGAAAAATCTGCTTAAATGCCAACTAATTGGAGTTATTAAAGAAATAACTTTTACCTAAAAAATACTTAAGAGATCAGCACTTGCCAACACTGTATAGCAGAATCAAAATAATGGCAAACTTTTAGCAAATATCCATCCTGATAGAGCTTCTCAGGTGGCACTGGTGGTAAAGAACCCACCTGCCAATCCAGGTGATGTGAGAGATGCAGGTTCAATCCCTGAGTTAGGAAGATCCATCCTGATAAACTTTGAGCAAGATAGGATGCCTGAGCATTCTCAAATAACTAAATAAATTAACATGTTAAACAACATTTCCTAATAATGCAAATATGACAGATTTATTGAATATGTCACTGCTTCCTCTGGTACCTCTGGCAGACATTACTATTGATTATGGCACTCTTTTCTCTTGGTCTTGGAGGTAACCTCCGAACTTCCTAATACAGTCCTCCAGACACCAAAAAGAATTAGAAACTAAAGATGAGTTGAATGCTATTGATGTGTGTGTGCGTGTGTGTGTGTGAACCACCAGGATGATAAAACATGCATGCCCAAAGTGACTTTTGGTTGAGAATAAAAAATATTTAGCTCTTCTCAGTCACATTGAGTGGACCACAGATTTCACTTCTTCAGGATACTCTGGGGATACAAGGTAGAATTTGCTCAGCATATTCAATACTAAAGACAAATAATGTATGAAAATGGAGTGAGGTTTCCAATGTGACTAAGATATCAAACAACCGTGAAGAGGTCAATTGGATCCCTTGGTATAAAAAGTGCTGATATATGGTTTGTGTGCGTGTGTGCTAAGTCACTCAGTCATGTCTGACCCTTTGCAACCCTATGGACTATAGTCCGCCAGGCTCCTCTGTCCATGAGATTTTCTAGGCAAAAATACTGGAATGGGTTGCCATTCGCTTCTTCAGGGGATCTTCCTGACACAGGAATCAAAACTGTATATCCTAGGTCTCCTGCATTGCAGACGGATTCTGTACTGCTGAGCCACCTGAAAAGTCTGATACATGGAGTACAGGAAGGTAAAGGAAGATTCTTTACCCTAATGGATCACTTTGTTCAAAGCCAAAGACTCATAACAGTAATAAATCTAAGTGCCTACCAAGCCTTATCATACCTACCATTTCATTCATAAAAAAAGGCAATCATGACACAGTGTACTTCCCTGTACTTCTGGAGAACATTTCCACATATACCCTCCAACGTCCCATTGTCAGTCCTTAATAAAGGAAAAACTCCTTCTGTTATAATTGTTAACAGAAGTGAAAACAGAATGAAATCCTTCTTATGTCAACTTACCGTTTTTCGTTGGATAATACTGTGGGAGCAACTCCTCCATGAAATGAGGTCTCCCAGGTTATCCACCTTCCATCACTAATACCTGCAATATAATGAGCTGCCAGTGCAGAAAGGGGCAGCTCTGATTTTATGCAGGAGATGTAAAAAGGAGAACATATATCCTATCAGAAACTTTCAATGGAATGCTCTTTATTGTGAATAGATGAATAAAATGTGAGCAATTGATAATAATAAATGATGTTAGTAACATAAATGTGTGAGGCTTCCCTTATATAAGTAATGCTAAGACCAAACATTGACTCATTAACTTGCTAATGTTACATATCCTTCCTGGTTAATAGATTATTAATTATCATATATAGATAGAAAAATGTAACTAAGAGCACAGTCAACCACATTGTAGGTCAGTAGAGGGTGAAGGGAAATCATAGTGTAATCAAGTAGCTATAGAATTACTAAATTAGATTATTGTATTTGAAGGTGTCTTTTTGTGGTGTATAAAAACACATTGTTCTCAATAGCCCTTCTCTATTATTCTAATAATAGCAGTCTATTTTATGCCTCGCTTTCTTCCTGCTTATGCATAACTTTCAGGAAGATGAATTCTAGGTTACTGAGTTTTGTTGATAACGAGGAAGTACATGTTGTAAGCAGAAAGAGAACCTCAGTTACTTCTTCCTTGAAAATGGAAGGCATCCATTGATTTTAAAGTGTAATTCAGTGTGAATTATTTAGTACCTATAGTCATGCACTGTTAGCACTAGAAAGGCCCTTAGAGATTTCCAAGCTCAAAAGTTTTCAAACTGCAATCTTTGGTGCCCTGGGCTCCTCAGGTTCATCAGGGACCTACCCACACAGCTGCTCACCTTCACCTTGGCTAACCCAATTATATCTTTTTTATTTTTTTTTAATGTTTACTGTTCTATGTAATAGTATGATTTGTAAGCTTTCCCTTGGAAAAAAAAGAATTCTGCTACTCAGCATTGTGAGATAGTCAATTTCCACATTGCCCAGTCCTTAATAAAGGAAAAACTCCTTCTGTTATAATTGTTAACAGAAGTGAAAACAGAATGAAATCCTTCTTATGTCAACTTACCGTTTTTCGTTGGATAATACTGTGGGAGCAACTCCTCCATGAAATGAGGTCTCCCAGGTTATCCACCTTCCATCACTAATACCTGCAATATAATGAGCTGCCAGTGCAGAAAGGGGCAGCTCTGATTTTATGCAGGAGATGTAAAAAGGAGAACATATATCCTATCAGAAACTTTCAATGGAATGCTCTTTATTGTGAATAGATGAATAAAATGTGAGCAATTGATAATAATAAATGATGTTAGTAACATAAATGTGTGAGGCTTCCCTTATATAAGTAATGCTAAGACCAAACATTGACTCATTAACTTGCTAATGTTACATATCCTTCCTGGTTAATAGATTATTAATTATCATATATAGATAGAAAAATGTAACTAAGAGCACAGTCAACCACATTGTAGGTCAGTAGAGGGTGAAGGGAAATCATAGTGTAATCAAGTAGCTATAGAATTACTAAATTAGATTATTGTATTTGAAGGTGTCTTTTTGTGGTGTATAAAAACACATTGTTCTCAATAGCCCTTCTCTATTATTCTAATAATAGCAGTCTATTTTATGCCTCGCTTTCTTCCTGCTTATGCATAACTTTCAGGAAGATGAATTCTAGGTTACTGAGTTTTGTTGATAACGAGGAAGTACATGTTGTAAGCAGAAAGAGAACCTCAGTTACTTCTTCCTTGAAAATGGAAGGCATCCATTGATTTTAAAGTGTAATTCAGTGTGAATTATTTAGTACCTATAGTCATGCACTGTTAGCACTAGAAAGGCCCTTAGAGATTTCCAAGCTCAAAAGTTTTCAAACTGCAATCTTTGGTGCCCTGGGCTCCTCAGGTTCATCAGGGACCTACCCACACAGCTGCTCACCTTCACCTTGGCTAACCCAATTATATCTTTTTTATTTTTTTTTAATGTTTACTGTTCTATGTAATAGTATGATTTGTAAGCTTTCCCTTGGAAAAAAAAGAATTCTGCTACTCAGCATTGTGAGATAGTCAATGTACCCACTCATTTTACCAATAATATTGTGGGAACCCATAATATAAAGAAATTTCCCTGAGGAAATATCATTATAGAAGGAGAGCCAGGCAACAATGTCCTTTCTACTCAAGTGTGGCTCTTTCTCCATATAGCTTATGGAAACAGCTCCTGTCTGAAAATGTTCATAGAGTTTTCTTTTTAGTTTTAAAGCTAATTAATAAGTGAGTGATACTTCCAAGTCTAGACCTGAATTTTATATAAGACTATTTCTTGTTTCAGAGAAAAGAAATGCTTGCCTATTTTTATAAGTTTGATTAGTCAAGCAAGTTTAGGGGGAAATTTGACATGAAGAAAGAGAGAGGAGTGTAAAGGGAGGAGAGAGAACAAAAGAAAAGTGAAGGAAAGGAGAAATAGATAAACAAGGGAGAAGAGAAAGAAAATTGTTTGGATCAATACAGCTACATTTGGGGCTGATGGCCTTAATCTATTTTTTATGTTAAACTATTAAAATATAAGAATTACCTTTACTTAATACCATATATTAATAGAATGTAAATATTATATGATAACTTCTTTTAAATGAATTATGATTTTTAAAATTTTTATTTATTTATTTTTGGCCATTCTGAGTTTTCACTGTTGCTGCAGGCTTTTCTCTAGTTGCAGGGAGTTGGGGCTTCTCTCTAGTTGAGGTGAGCAGACTTCTTGTTGCAGTGACTTCTCTTGTTGTGGAACTCAAGCTCTAGAGCACAAGGACTTCAGTCGTTGTGGCACAAGGGCTCAATAGTTGCAGCTCCAAGGTTCTCAAGCACAGGCTCAATAGTTGTGGCTCACAGGCATAGTTGCTGCACAGCCAGATCCTGCCAGGTCACGGATCAAACCCATGTCTCCTGCATTGGTAGGCAAACTCTTCACCACTGAGCTACCAGGGAAGCCCAGAATTATGATTATTTTTTAAAATTTAGTTTTGTTTTTCCTTTACAGAGCTTTGTTGTTTACTCCTGGTCAAGGTAGACACTTTTTTGTTGTTTACTGCATGCAGTCATAGGTATACACTTGACCCCTTCCACTTGAACTTCCCTCCCATCTTGCTCCTCATCTCACCCCTCTAGGTTGTTGCAGAGCCCCTGTGTAAGTTCCTTTAGTCTTATGGCACATTCGCATTGGTTGTCTCTTTCACATATGGTAATGTAAGTTTCCATGTTACTCTCTCCATACACCTCGCCCACTCCGCCCTCCCGCTAATGTTCACAAGCCTGTTCTCTATGTCTGATTCTCCATTACTGCTCTGTATACACATTTATCAGTACCATCTTTCTAGATTCCATATATATGTGTTAGTATACTGTATTTATCCTTCTCTTTCTGACTTATTTCATTTTGTATAATAGGTTCTAAGTTCATCCACCTCCTTAGGACTGACTCAAATGCATATAAATGCATCTTTTAAATGAATTATGGTTATTTTACTTTTAAATTCTATGTATCCTCTCCTGTGTGCGTGATGGCATTTAATAAACTGAGTTGTAAATTGTTCTAAAAAAAGGTATTAAAAGCTAACATAAACAAAGAAATATCCCAGCTTGAACATTTACAAGAGAATATTTATGAGGCAAAAGTAAAAGTTAGTTGAAATAAAATTATGCAATAATTTCAAAGATGTTGCTCTATATTTATGAATTAAGACCTCCATTTCCTTTGAATAGGGGAGAGAGATTTATTTACTCTGCAAATCAAATAGCCAAACTAGAATTTTATTAAAATTCCTTGCATATTACATTGATATTATTTTTCACTTGTTTGCCTGTCCTCTAAGGTGGCAAGCTCCTTAAGGGCAAGATTACTACCTTCCCTCATCTATTTTTCACATCTAATAGCTCTCATAGGCAACATGATAGATGTGCTATTAATATTTATTTAGTGAGTGAATACATGAATGAATAAATATAAATGACTCTACAAACCAAGCTTCTGAGTTACTGGTACTTCCTAATTACTCTCTAAAAATCTGCGCTATTTAAAATATTCTTACTTCCAAGTAACTTGGTGGCAAAATAAGAAAGAGTTCTTCTTCACTGTTTTCCACACCATTTTCATGACCTCCAAAAAATATTGAAAACCAAATTTGCATTTATTCTAAATCATCCCTAATCACACAGAGGGGTAGAGATTCTAGCTCAAACATGAAGATTTCCATTACACATCTTCACCTTTAATTGAGAAACAAAACATACAGCTACAAACACCCAAGTGCACATATATGCATGTGAGAATAAGGCCTATACTTCACCTTTTTAAGTTATTGACAGACTATTCATTTTTAGAGAAAAAATAATAATAATAAATATTATTTGAGAAGCATATATTATGCCAAACACTGTATAAACCATTTGCATATATTACTTTTTATTCACAACATTTTTATGTTTAGAATATTCCTTCTTTAGAAGATTTCACTATTGTCCCCATTACATGTTGAGGAAACATGTTTAGAAATGTTAAGAAACTGCATAGTACTCTCACACTGAAAACCTTGGTTGCAAACCCAGTTATGTTAGATGCCATGTACTATAATCTAGTCTTGTGCCTTTAAAGACATAATCCTAGCACATATCAAAGGCTTTGATCCAGAGTAGCAAAGAAGGAATGAATGAAACTAGAATGACTGAAACTGTTTGAAATGCCTCACTTCAAAAACAGAAGGGCCCTAAGCATTTGCTTTCTGCTTTCTCCTAACTACTACATTTCAACTTTCTAATGTCAGAAAAGAATATTCCTGTGCATTTTTTAAAAATTGGCATTTTAACTGAAGCCCAGATAAAACTGGTGGTCTTCTTCCCACATACACACCCTTTAGATAGAAACCTTCTCTTTTTTAGTATGTAATCCAGTTTAGCTTCTCTCGAAACAGTCATCTCTTTGTTTTTTTAATCAAGCTCCTTAAGGGCAAGATTACTACCCTCATCTATTTTTCACATCTAATAGCTCTCATAGGCAACATGATAGATGTGCTATTAATATTTATTTAGTGAGTGAATACATGAATGAATAAATATAAATGACTCTACAAACCAAGCTTCTGAGTTACTGGTACTTCCTAATTACTCTCTAAAAATCTGCGCTATTTAAAATATTCTTACTTCCAAGTAACTTGGTGGCAAAATAAGAAAGAGTTCTTCTTCACTGTTTTCCACACCATTTTCATGACCTCCAAAAAATATTGAAAACCAAATTTGCATTTATTCTAAATCATCCCTAATCACACAGAGGGGTAGAGATTCTAGCTCAAACATGAAGATTTCCATTACACATCTTCACCTTTAATTGAGAAACAAAACATACAGCTACAAACACCCAAGTGCACATATATGCATGTGAGAATAAGGCCTATACTTCACCTTTTTAAGTTATTGACAGACTATTCATTTTTAGAGAAAAAATAATAATAATAAATATTATTTGAGAAGCATATATTATGCCAAACACTGTATAAACCATTTGCATATATTACTTTTTATTCACAACATTTTTATGTTTAGAATATTCCTTCTTTAGAAGATTTCACTATTGTCCCCATTACATGTTGAGGAAACATGTTTAGAAATGTTAAGAAACTGCATAGTACTCTCACACTGAAAACCTTGGTTGCAAACCCAGTTATGTTAGATGCCATGTACTATAATCTAGTCTTGTGCCTTTAAAGACATAATCCTAGCACATATCAAAGGCTTTGATCCAGAGTAGCAAAGAAGGAATGAATGAAACTAGAATGACTGAAACTGTTTGGAAATGCCTCACTTCAAAAACAGAAGGGCCCTAAGCATTTGCTTTCTGCTTTCTCCTAACTACTACATTTCAACTTTCTAATGTCAGAAAAGAATATTCCTGTGCATTTTTTAAAAATTGGCATTTTAACTGAAGCCCAGATAAAACTGGTGGTCTTCTTCCCACATACACACCCTTTAGATAGAAACCTTCTCTTTTTTAGTATGTAATCCAGTTTAGCTTCTCTCGAAACAGTCATCTCTTTTGTTAATTTACAAATTTAAAAGATCAGTGAAGTGTGAGAGCTAAATGGATATAAAAATACAAGAACATATGCAGAGGGTGTTGAAAAGAGTCAGACAATACAGTGTTTCTCAGCATGAGGGCTGCTCTGTCGCACTACTACTTGGGACATCTGTGCCTGCACCAAGCTGTCTCAGAGAAAGGCTTTGAGCCAAACCTTCCGCAGACCTCATCCCCCACACGCAGTCGTGGCAATCCTGCTATTCAGAAGCACCTGCCCACGAATACAATTTGCTCACTGATGCTGCAAAGAGCATCAGAATTATGCACTGTCTCCATCTAATAACACCTTGGGAGCCTCTCCACAGCAGGGGATCTGCATGGCTCCTTCCATCGTCTCACCCTCCCTAGGAAATAAGGACTGTAATTTCTCTTTCCCTCACAAATTAAATTGTACCACCAGGTAGTAACGGGACAGCGCCAGCTGAATAAAACTGATGACAAAAGCAGACAGAAGAATTCCAATGTCCTTCATTGTATTTGAGAGAGAGAGAGAGAGATTATTTCAAAAGCAATAATTCAATAGGGCATGAACCTGAGTGCCACATGAGCACTGTGGTGCTGCTCACTAAATCTCAAGCCAGGAGTGGCACAGAGCGCCTTCACTTACTAACAGTCATCTTAAGGGGGATCTGTTAGCAGCCGAGCCATGCCTCCTTGTCCCCTTGCAAATCTGTACCGTTACCATCCTTCCCCATATTTAGATTTGCACCTATGCTTTAATAAATAACTGCCTTCAGTCAGAGTGCTGCATTCACCTATTTAAATCTACTCCTAACTACAGCCAGTAGGGTTGGCTTTCAGTTGACTAAATTCGAGCTCATCAGGGCAGGTACATAAATGACATAAAAACGAGGCATGTTGTGAGAAACATTTTCATATCACAGGAGTCCTGCTGCCTGTTTCTGACAGGAAGATGTAATAAAAAGTTGAATAATATCTTTTGGATTCATAAATTAAAAAACCCCCCCCAAAAGTTTTATGTAATCCAGTTTAGCTTCTCTCGAAACAGTCATCTCTTTTGTTAATTTACAAATTTAAAAGATCAGTGAAGTGTGAGAGCTAAATGGATATAAAAATACAAGAACATATGCAGAGGGTGTTGAAAAGAGTCAGACAATACAGTGTTTCTCAGCATGAGGGCTGCTCTGTCGCACTACTACTTGGGACATCTGTGCCTGCACCAAGCTGTCTCAGAGAAAGGCTTTGAGCCAAACCTTCCGCAGACCTCATCCCCCACACGCAGTCGTGGCAATCCTGCTATTCAGAAGCACCTGCCCACGAATACAATTTGCTCACTGATGCTGCAAAGAGCATCAGAATTATGCACTGTCTCCATCTAATAACACCTTGGGAGCCTCTCCACAGCAGGGGATCTGCATGGCTCCTTCCATCGTCTCACCCTCCCTAGGAAATAAGGACTGTAATTTCTCTTTCCCTCACAAATTAAATTGTACCACCAGGTAGTAACGGGACAGCGCCAGCTGAATAAAACTGATGACAAAAGCAGACAGAAGAATTCCAATGTCCTTCATTGTATTTGAGAGAGAGAGAGAGAGATTATTTCAAAAGCAATAATTCAATAGGGCATGAACCTGAGTGCCACATGAGCACTGTGGTGCTGCTCACTAAATCTCAAGCCAGGAGTGGCACAGAGCGCCTTCACTTACTAACAGTCATCTTAAGGGGGATCTGTTAGCAGCCGAGCCATGCCTCCCTTGTCCCCTTGCAAATCTGTACCGTTACCATCCTTCCCCATATTTAGATTTGCACCTATGCTTTAATAAATAACTGCCTTCAGTCAGAGTGCTGCATTCACCTATTTAAATCTACTCCTAACTACAGCCAGTAGGGTTGGCTTTCAGTTGACTAAATTCGAGCTCATCAGGGCAGGTACATAAATGACATAAAAACGAGGCATGTTGTGAGAAACATTTTCATATCACAGGAGTCCTGCTGCCTGTTTCTGACAGGAAGATGTAATAAAAAGTTGAATAATATCTTTTGGATTCATAAATTATGAATGTAGCCTTCTGTTGATGCCATGGTATGTATGCTGCTTACCGCCTTTCAATTGCCCATGACTAATGCACTTACTGCCGGTGTCATCACCATCATCTTAATTTATAATAGACTCTGAGATAGCTTTTCCCAAAGTGCATCCCTCGGAAGGCTAACACTGAATAATAGAGTTCTGTAGAGACACCTTACCAAGAAATGTTCCTGTGAATCTATAGCAACAAAATCTGCTCTGTTGCATTTTTCAAAATTATTTAATTAGGAGTTCTCCTTTCACAAAATATCTTGAAGGTTTAATGTCCCATTAGAATCGCTATTTGAAGAAAGAATGAAAACAAATAGTGGCAGAGATTATCACCATCCAAATGTTGATGATGACAGATGGGGAAGAAAAAATCACAACCTTTTCCTTGTTTGAGCATTACCTTTCCACCTCAGATTAAGACTTTGTACAGTGATCGCCATAATCATTTCATTATATCATATATCAGGCATATAGAAAAAATAGCAAAGACTGTGCCCATTTCCAGTGTTAGGAACATAGCATGTGCTTAGTAGGTGAACACTTGTTGAATGAATGAATGAGTCTGCATATGCCTCTTTATAAGTGTGGGCACCTGCAATAATGCACTGTTTTTTAAAAGTAAGTCAGCTGTATTAGAACTGATGTTTCTAAGCCATCACAGTGGCTCTTCTTTCCTCTCTATAACTTGTAAATAATGAAATCACATGTGTGTTTCAAAATGTCAGCCTCTGTTGCTGGCTGTGTGTTGCCTTGGCAACATAGACTATGACATAAGCTATGGTCTCTGCCATGGCAGCTATTTGAGAATTACCCTGCAGTGTTTCACAATGAGAAGACATCACGGATCCAAAAACACCTCCTAGTCTCAACCTTAATGTGCATGTGCATGTGCCTGTGAGAATGAAGTTTTCCTTATGTTAATTCCTTTTATCATTTAGGACTTAATATTCAAGTTGCTAAATAATTATTTTATCCTCCTTTTTTATTTGTTTCAGTTGTACTCACAGTTTAGAAAATTTTCACAATAGCACTGATGATTAGGTTTTGGGATTTTACAGACTAAAACAATTAAATATTAGAGAAACAAATATATGCTTTTCTGTGTATTCCTAACTAGAACAAAAGATTAAAAATAATCATCCAGTTTACTAGTTGTATTAAAGAACAGACATTTTTGTTCTCCCAAGGTAGGAAGGACGATTTTAAAATAGGAAACGTTCTTTAACTTGAAGCTTTCAATATAATATCAAGCACATTGTCTTTATCAATTTTATTAGACTGTTAAACATTACATATGCTGTTCCACAAACACAAAAGTATTTGAAAATCTCAAAGGTACAGTAGGAAAGTACAAGTGACTATAAAATATGTGAGGCTTTTATTCTAGTCAAGGTGGCACCAAGGAACCCAAATTTGGTGGCACCAAGGAACATGAAGCTTAGCTTGTCATGCCAATCTCAGTGCATGTGTTGAACTTCACAGGTAATCACATTTTTCACCCTTTTCCAGCTGCCAGCACACCTCTGCAATCCTGCTGCCAGCATTCAGCCTTATTTCCTCTATCTTGAGAAAACTGAAGTCTTAAGTCTCCTATCCCATGTATTTATTGCGGCGGTGGTTCAGTCACTCACTTGTGTCTGACCCTTTGCAACCCCATGGTCTGCAGCACACCAGGCTTCTTCTGTCCACAGGACTTTCCAGCAAGAATACTGGAGTGGATTTCCATTTCCTTCTCCAGGGGATATTCCCAGACTAAAGATCAAACCCATGTTCCTACATTGGCAGGTGGATTCTTTACCACTGAGCCACCAGGGAAGCCCCAATTCCATATATGCAAATTATTTAAATCCCTACCCATCTTCTGCGGGAGCTGAGGCCTCCTATTATTGTCTTTGTTGTTTGAATTTTCAGAATCCACTTTTCTTTAACAATTTCACTTTAGCTTTCACTTTCTCCTTACTCACGTCTCCCTAGTAAAGTGCCAAATCTGATTTGTTTTGATCCACATTAATTATGCATGTAATTGTTGTGTTCCCAAAAGAGGTAGTTGACTCCTTTGCATTTCTCGCTGTAGTTCTCATGTTCATTTAAGAAGGCCTGAGAGTCCTCTCATTCCTACTTTCAAAGTGTAAAGAGATCAAATGAATGAAACTTACACTGTGATCACCATCTTGATGCCTGGTCTTTGTGTACATATAGTACTGGCCAAACTCTTGGAGAACTGTACATAAATGACAGGATCAGAACACCAGCATCAATCAAACTGCTAACAGTTTACACCTCCCCCAGTGCCACTTCCTTGTAAATCCACCCTCTGCAATCTGGTTTCACCACCCACAGGACATCCCAACCACTCTGGAAGAATTCAGCAGTGTCTTTCTAATTGTCAAATTCAATAACATGTGTCAATCTTATATTTTTTACACTTGCAGATCTTAAATTTAGAAAAAGTAAAATGCAATGGTTTTTGCATCATGAAATCTTTCAACATTTTAGCTTTTATTTTATCCGTCTTTGTTCTGGTACTTCTGGCAATTTTCTGTTTGGAATCCTTTAACAAATCTTTGCTTCCTTAGAAAACACTTTCTAAGGTTTGCTTTTACTTCTCTAACCTCACGGATTCTTTCACAAAATCCTTTAAATGTTAACAATCTTTTAGGTTCTGATCTTGACCCTTTTCTAATTCTGTTATTCTACCATTCTCTCATTCTAATTTTCTGCCCTTACTCTTACCACTAGGTCTACTTTCAAATGTAGGGAAACTTTCAAATCTACTTAAGACTGTTCCTTGACTACCAATTCCATATTTATTTTTGCTTGCATAACCTCTCCACCTAGATAAATAATAAGCATCCCAAACAAAGCATATTCAAAATTAAATCAATGCTGATATGCTCCCCAATGAAACTGGTAAACAAATTTTAAGTACAACCATTTAAAACCTCTTGACTCCTCTGTATATGCCCCAAAGAAATAAAAACATATATCTGCACAGAAACTTGTCATTGTTCTTATCTCCCTTTCTTTAACAATTTCACTTTAGCTTTCACTTTCTCCTTACTCACGTCTCCCTAGTAAAGTGCCAAATCTGATTTGTTTTGATCCACATTAATTATGCATGTAATTGTTGTGTTCCCAAAAGAGGTAGTTGACTCCTTTGCATTTCTCGCTGTAGTTCTCATGTTCATTTAAGAAGGCCTGAGAGTCCTCTCATTCCTACTTTCAAAGTGTAAAGAGATCAAATGAATGAAACTTACACTGTGATCACCATCTTGATGCCTGGTCTTTGTGTACATATAGTACTGGCCAAACTCTTGGAGAACTGTACATAAATGACAGGATCAGAACACCAGCATCAATCAAACTGCTAACAGTTTACACCTCCCCCAGTGCCACTTCCTTGTAAATCCACCCTCTGCAATCTGGTTTCACCACCCACAGGACATCCCAACCACTCTGGAAGAATTCAGCAGTGTCTTTCTAATTGTCAAATTCAATAACATGTGTCAATCTTATATTTTTTACACTTGCAGATCTTAAATTTAGAAAAGTAAAATGCAATGGTTTTTGCATCATGAAATCTTTCAACATTTTAGCTTTTATTTTATCCGTCTTTGTTCTGGTACTTCTGGCAATTTTCTGTTTGGAATCCTTTAACAAATCTTTGCTTCCTTAGAAAACACTTTCTAAGGTTTGCTTTTACTTCTCTAACCTCACGGATTCTTTCACAAAATCCTTTAAATGTTAACAATCTTTTAGGTTCTGATCTTGACCCTTTTCTAATTCTGTTATTCTACCATTCTCTCATTCTAATTTTCTGCCCTTACTCTTACCACTAGGTCTACTTTCAAATGTAGGGAAACTTTCAAATCTACTTAAGACTGTTCCTTGACTACCAATTCCATATTTATTTTTGCTTGCATAACCTCTCCACCTAGATAAATAATAAGCATCCCAAACAAAGCATATTCAAAATTAAATCAATGCTGATATGCTCCCCAATGAAACTGGTAAACAAATTTTAAGTACAACCATTTAAAACCTCTTGACTCCTCTGTATATGCCCCAAAGAAATAAAAACATATATCTGCACAGAAACTTGTCATTGTTCTTATCTGACTACATCTTGTCTGACGTTTTGCAACCTCATGGTCTGCAGCATGCCAGGCTCTTCTGACCTCCACTATCTCCTGGAGCTTGCTCAAATTCATGTCCATTGAGTTGGTGATGCTATCTAACCATCTCATCCTCTGCCACCCTCTTCTCCTTTTGCCTTCAGTCTTTCCCAGCATCAGGTTTGTTTTTTGTTGTTATTTCCAGTAATTGGTTCTTTGCATCAGGTGACCAAAGTTTTGGAGTTTCAGCTTCAGCAACAGTCATTCCAATGAATATTCAGGATTGATTTCCTTTAGGATTGACTGGTTTGATCTCCTTGCGGTCCAAGGAATTCTCAAGAGTTCTCCAGCACCACAATTCAAAAGCATCAATTCTTCAGCACTCAGCCTTCTTTATGGACCATCTCTCACATCTGTACATGATTATTGGAAATATAGCTTTGACTACATGAACTTTTGTCAGCAGCGTGGTATCTCTGCTTTTTAATATGCTGTCTAGGTTTGTCATAACTTTCCTTCCAAGGAGCAAGTGTCTTTTAATTTCATGGCTGCAGTCACCATCTGCAATGATTTTGGAACCTAAGAAAATAAAGTTTGTCACTTCTTCCATTTTTCCCCCTTCTATTTGCTATGAAGTAATGGCACTGGATGCTATGGTCTTAGTTTTTTCAATGTTGGGTGGCAAGCCAGCTTTTCACCTTCTTTCACCCACATCAAGAGGCTCTTAACTTGTATGCAAATATTTTTAGTCATTTATATTTTTACTCATAATAGTCAAAGGTGTGAGCAAACCAAATTTTACTTAAAGAACAAATGAATAAACAAAATGTGGTATATCCATATAATGGACTATTATTTGGCCATAAAAGTAATGAAGTACTGATACATGCTACAGTGCGGTGAACCTTGATATTATGCTAAGTGAAAGAAACTAATTTGCCCTTAAAACCTCTTGACTCCTCTGTATATGCCACCAAAAAAAAGCATCCCAAACAAAGCATATTCAAAATTAAATCAATGCTGATATGCTCCCAATGAAACTGGTAAACAAATTTTAAGTACAACCATTTAAAACCTCTTGACTCCTCTGTATATGCCCCAAAGAAATAAAAACATATATCTGCACAGAAACTTGTCATTGTTCTTATCTGACTACATCTTGTCTGACGTTTTGCAACCTCATGGTCTGCAGCATGCCAGGCTCTTCTGACCTCCACTATCTCCTGGAGCTTGCTCAAATTCATGTCCATTGAGTTGGTGATGCTATCTAACCATCTCATCCTCTGCCACCCTCTTCTCCTTTTGCCTTCAGTCTTTCCCAGCATCAGGTTTGTTTTTTGTTGTTATTTCCAGTAATTGGTTCTTTGCATCAGGTGACCAAAGTTTTGGAGTTTCAGCTTCAGCAACAGTCATTCCAATGAATATTCAGGATTGATTTCCTTTAGGATTGACTGGTTTGATCTCCTTGCGGTCCAAGGAATTCTCAAGAGTTCTCCAGCACCACAATTCAAAAGCATCAATTCTTCAGCACTCAGCCTTCTTTATGGACCATCTCTCACATCTGTACATGATTATTGGAAATATAGCTTTGACTACATGAACTTTTGTCAGCAGCGTGGTATCTCTGCTTTTTAATATGCTGTCTAGGTTTGTCATAACTTTCCTTCCAAGGAGCAAGTGTCTTTTAATTTCATGGCTGCAGTCACCATCTGCAATGATTTTGGAACCTAAGAAAATAAAGTTTGTCACTTCTTCCATTTTTCCCCCTTCTATTTGCTATGAAGTAATGGCACTGGATGCTATGGTCTTAGTTTTTTCAATGTTGGGTGTCAAGCCAGCTTTTTCACCTTCTTTCACCCACATCAAGAGGCTCTTAACTTGTATGCAAATATTTTTAGTCATTTATATTTTTACTCATAATAGTCAAAGGTGTGAGCAAACCAAATTTTACTTAAAGAACAAATGAATAAACAAAATGTGGTATATCCATATAATGGACTATTATTTGGCCATAAAATTAATGAAGTACTGATACATGCTACAGTGCGGGTGAACCTTGATATTATGCTAAGTGAAAGAAACTACTCACAAAAGACCACACAGTATGTGATTCCTTTTATATGAAAGTCTAAATCTATAGAGACAGAAAGGTTAGTTGTTGCTCTGGACCATAGAGAAAGGAAATGCATTAGGGGCGTGGGTGAGTTAATCATTCAGTTGTGTCCTATTCTTTGTGGCCCGATGGACTGTAGCCTGACAGACTCCTCTTTCCATGGAATTCTCCAGGCAAGAACACTGGAGTGGGTTGCCATCTCCTTCTCCAGGAGATCTTCCTGATCCAGGGATCAAACCCATGTCTCCTACATTGCACAGATTCTTTACCCTCTGAGCTACTAAGGAAGCCCTAATACTGGAGGTTCTTCTTTCTTTTTATTAAAACTTATTCAAAAGTTGACAGTGGTAATGTTCTCATGTATCTCTGAACAAATTAAAAGACGTAGATTTTTGCACTTTAAATGTAGAAATTGTATGGTAGATAAATTATGTCTCAATAACTCTGTTTTTAAAAATGAATCAATCATTTCCACTGAGGTTCACTTCTTTTTTCTCCAAGATAGTCTCTAAAGGAAGTGAGTATCCTGAAAGTTATTCCAGACTCCTCTTTTTGCCCTTTTCCTGTGTCCAGTTCTTCACCAAGTCTTACTAGTGTGCTTCCTAAAATTTCTCTGACTTGTCTCATTCAACCCATCCCACTACCATGCCCTCTCTTCAGGGTCTCATAGGTGTAACTTCACTCAATAGGCATTTCCATCCTACGAGTCATATATGAAGATAAAGATATTGGAATTAGGGGGAGGAATTGAATTTATGGGTGTACTTACCTATATTCCAGTAACTTCTTTTTATTTTGCTGCTTTGCTTGAAATGTTTTAGACAATGATAATAGCGTCAGGGTTCTACTCCCATCTCTACATCCCTTCTTTGTTTTTGACATATCTTTCTTTTTTTTGTATTCATGTTGCTTTTCTTTCAGACTGATGCATTTTAAGCCAGATGGGAGAATAATGGAGATTATCTAATACAACTTAACATTTTTGATCTTGTACCAGGGCATTTTCTTTCCTCCCTCTCATAACTCACTTCCAGGTCATTAAAAGTCTTGTTTATTTTGCTTCGTTAATAGTGCGAGAATTAGGAAAATATATTTCTCTACACACATATGTATAATCATTAATATTTGGAGCAACAATATATGGTCATTTCAATTGCTTGTGAAAATTAAAAGTTATAGGACAGAGAAAATCACTGGGAATAAATAACTTGGGAGTCTTGAGTTATAATTAATTGTAGTAAAGGGGATTATTGTGAAGGTGAAGAATTTTACTAATATAAGGTAATGTTGCCTGTGGAGAAGGAATTGTATTGGATGATCAGATCTAATGACAAGGATTAATATATTAAACTGTTAAAAAAAAGCAAGCCAGCTATTTTATATTGAAAATTATTATGTTCACTTGTTTTGAAGGAGAAATGTATAATTTTGAGATTGAAAAAGAAAATTTTTTAAAACATGGTAGCTCCATTAAGTTCTAACTCCTACTCACTTAGTGATTTTACAAAAATACTAGCTAGAATTCACTGTGTCTGAGGAATGGGGACCTCCATTTTGCTCATATAGGAACTACATATTTTTTTTCCTATTGCCAAAGGATGACTTGCCATAAGAAAGACAGCTCATTCAAAATTGACAGGAGTACTCTTGGCTGCAAATATGTGCAATCTTACTGTAGGTGAGCCATGTGGGTAGCCAGTGTAAAATCAAAGTTTTGCCTGGACAATATAGAAATAGGACAAAGGGATTTAGGTAATCTTTAAGAGTCTCTCAGAGCTGATGTAACATGAAGTACTCCTTCCCACGATAGGGACAGCCTGACAAGGAGACACAGTTCATCAACCAAGACCCTTCCCCTGCATGGAGACCAGTTTTTGCTTTTCTTTTCAAGACTCTCCTCTTACTAGTATAGCAGTGCATAGCATCTACTCATGTATAAAACCACCTGCAGTTGAATTTATGTTGCTTCAATCTGAAAATGACAACTAAGTGTAATTAGTCTAGCACTGTGCTTCCTATAATTATCAAGTTGCAGTTCCCTTTGGTTATGAAGGCTGACATGGGGGTCTGGTACCAAGAGACTTTAGTATAGTCTGTTTCTTCTAACTCTCGCCGTTATCAGGTCACTTAGATTGTGCATGTTCTTTATTAGTTAAGTTTGCTGAAGACACAGTTTTTTTCTCTCTTGGTTTTGAAGATATTTCGTTTTAGGGCTACCAATATTTCTCTGCTGTTTTTCTCTCTTCCTGCAAGAAAAAGGATTTTACTGTCTATTCCAATATGTAACAGACATAATTGGATTGCACTATTACCAAAATTTTGACACATTATTCACTTTTAATAAAATAGAGAACACTCATTCATTTATTTAAATAACTATTTATATATTTGTAAAGAAGATTTATATTTAAATCAAAGAACCATCTCCATTGTTTAGAGAAAGGCATTTTGATAAGGGCTTATCCAAGCATCTAATATCTGTGTATCATTTTTAATTATTATGTTCACTTTTTGAGAATTTTGAAAAAGAAAATTTTTTAAAACATGGTAGCTCCATTAAGTTCTAACTCCTACTCACTTAGTGATTTTACAAAAATACTAGCTAGAATTCACTGTGTCTGAGGAATGGGGACCTCCATTTTGCTCATATAGGAACTACATATTTTTTTTCCTATTGCCAAAGGATGACTTGCCATAAGAAAGACAGCTCATTCAAAATTGACAGGAGTACTCTTGGCTGCAAATATGTGCAATCTTACTGTAGGTGAGCCATGTGGGTAGCCAGTGTAAAATCAAAGTTTTGCCTGGACAATATAGAAATAGGACAAAGGGATTTAGGTAATCTTTAAGAGTCTCTCAGAGCTGATGTAACATGAAGTACTCCTTCCCACGATAGGGACAGCCTGACAAGGAGACACAGTTCATCAACCAAGACCCTTCCCCTGCATGGAGACCAGTTTTTGCTTTTCTTTTCAAGACTCTCCTCTTACTAGTATAGCAGTGCATAGCATCTACTCATGTATAAAACCACCTGCAGTTGAATTTATGTTGCTTCAATCTGAAAATGACAACTAAGTGTAATTAGTCTAGCACTGTGCTTCCTATAATTATCAAGTTGCAGTTCCCTTTGGTTATGAAGGCTGACATGGGGGTCTGGTACCAAGAGACTTTAGTATAGTCTGTTTCTTCTAACTCTCGCCGTTATCAGGTCACTTAGATTGTGCATGTTCTTTATTAGTTAAGTTTGCTGAAGACACAGTTTTTTTCTCTCTTGGTTTTGAAGATATTTCGTTTTAGGGCTACCAATATTTCTCTGCTGTTTTTCTCTCTTCCTGCAAGAAAAAGGATTTTACTGTCTATTCCAATATGTAACAGACATAATTGGATTGCACTATTACCAAAATTTTGACACATTATTCACTTTTAATAAAATAGAGAACACTCATTCATTTATTTAAATAACTATTTATATATTTGTAAAGAAGATTTATATTTAAATCAAAGAACCATCTCCATTGTTTAGAGAAAGGCATTTTGATAAGGGCTTATCCAAGCATCTAATATCTGTGTATCATTTTTAATCACCTGTTCATGTTTATCCATAATGGAACAATCTAAATCTAAGAAAGATATGCCATCAGTTGTCATAAAAGATCAATCAATTATACCCAGGATGAACACTTCATGCAGTGAAGAACAATTCAAACAATGCCTGCTTGAGATGGTTGACTATTCCAAGAGAACATACTCTCTAGTCCCTGCCCCTCAAAGATTTTTTTCTAGGCTAATACTGTAGGAGACAAGAAAGCTAGACCAAAAGAAAAAATAAATGTTTTTCCAAGCTGTGACTGAATGTAACAAAAGGCATCAAATGAATAGAATTGAAAGCATAAAATACATTCAATCCAGTTAGAATTGATTTGTCTTCAAAACAGAATCAGCAGTTGGAAGATAGATGTACCACTTTTGTCATGTTCCTCTGGCATTAGGCAAGCCTATGCAACCCAGGCTGCAAATTTGCCAATACAAATGGAAAGAATTTACTCTTTTGTAGTGAAAGATCTGTGAGCATGATCAGTATTGTGAGAAAAGAAATAAAAACTGATCCACTGTCTGTGTGTGTGTGTGTGTGTGTGTGTGTGTGTACATGTGTGTTACAGCAGAATATTGACCCTAGGTCTCTATGTGGGACCCCTGGCCCTGGCATATGTCTTGAGGACCCCTGTTGCCCTTTTAGTCCAACACCTAGACCAGAGCTTCCCAAACTGAGTGTCCCATGAAACACTATTGCACGGGTAAAAAAAACAGTAAAAATAATGTTCAGTGCTCAAATAAGCTTGAGAAACTTTTAAACAAATGTAAGGAGACTTCCTTAAGATTTTTCAAAAGCATTAAGATGCTGATGTATATTGTAAATATTAAATACTGTGTTATGTTCTTTTCTATTTTAGACAGTCTTTAACTCTGGAATTTCCATTAATGCCTATATAAAAATGCAGTGGAACAGTGTTGGGAACTCTGACTTAGAGTAGATTCTGGACTCTCAGGGCCTTTTATCCAAATCTCACCCCTATCTTAGCCTTTGAGATTGTGCCACTCAGTAGGCAAGAGGCATAAAATAACCATTCAGTTGCCCACCCCCACCCTGAGGTTTTCCAGGCCTACAAGTAAGAGACTGTCCCTGACCTATCTTACTATATAGCACATGGAGCCAAGAGGCTATGATCCTCAAATGAGAAAAGGACTCCTCATATTGAATTTCTACTTCTCAAGTAGTATGGTCCTTGACCTTGACCCATACCATTACTACCCCCCAACCCCAATCTTCCATTTTTCTACTGGAAAAGGGTAGGGGTGGGATAGAGAGTTTGTCACATCACGTATGGTTATAAGACTGTTCCTGCATATGTATTTATAGATGATTGCACCTCTCTGGATGGAGTATTCAAACCATAGTGCAATATACACTTGGAAGTTTACAGAGAGTTTTTAATGATATTTTATTTAATTTTTAAAAAGGGCCCAAAGCTAAGGCATGGAGATGAACTCTGTGAAATGAGTACAGTCTATCTGAAACACAGACAAATATCACACTGGTATCAGGAATCATCTAATGCCTCACTTACAAAGAGTGCCCACTGGCATGCAGTGTTTGAACTTTCTATAGATTGGCAGAAAAAATAATTATTGTGACTCTTCTGTGTAAGATGCACATGGAAGCAAGGCTCCTGGTCACATAGGTCTTCAATAAAGTCTCCTAAGGAGATAAGAGAGGGCAGCAACAAAACACAAAATTTTATTCTTTATTCAATTTGGAGGGTTACAGGAATCTTAGAAAGTTATAAGGTCTAGAATGTGAAGCAGACTGGAACAGTAAGAATTACACCCATCAAAAAATAATGTTCAGTGCTCAAATAAGCTTGAGAAACTTTTAAACAAATGTAAGGAGACTTCCTTAAGATTTTTCAAAAGCATTAAGATGCTGATGTATATTGTAAATATTAAATACTGTGTTATGTTCTTTTCTATTTTAGACAGTCTTTAACTCTGGAATTTCCATTAATGCCTATATAAAAATGCAGTGGAACAGTGTTGGGAACTCTGACTTAGAGTAGATTCTGGACTCTCAGGGCCTTTTATCCAAATCTCACCCCTATCTTAGCCTTTGAGATTGTGCCACTCAGTAGGCAAGAGGCATAAAATAACCATTCAGTTGCCCACCCCCACCCTGAGGTTTTCCAGGCCTACAAGTAAGAGACTGTCCCTGACCTATCTTACTATATAGCACATGGAGCCAAGAGGCTATGATCCTCAAATGAGAAAAGGACTCCTCATATTGAATTTCTACTTCTCAAGTAGTATGGTCCTTGACCTTGACCCATACCATTACTACCCCCCAACCCCAATCTTCCATTTTTCTACTGGAAAAGGGTAGGGGTGGGATAGAGAGTTTGTCACATCACGTATGGTTATAAGACTGTTCCTGCATATGTATTTATAGATGATTGCACCTCTCTGGATGGAGTATTCAAACCATAGTGCAATATACACTTGGAAGTTTACAGAGATTTTTTAATGATATTTTATTTAATTTTTAAAAAGGGCCCAAAGCTAAGGCATGGAGATGAACTCTGTGAAATGAGTACAGTCTATCTGAAACACAGACAAATATCACACTGGTATCAGGAATCATCTAATGCCTCACTTACAAAGAGTGCCCACTGGCATGCAGTGTTTGAACTTTCTATAGATTGGCAGAAAAAATAATTATTGTGACTCTTCTGTGTAAGATGCACATGGAAGCAAGGCTCCTGGTCACATAGGTCTTCAATAAAGTCTCCTAAGGAGATAAGAGAGGGCAGCAACAAAACACAAAATTTTATTCTTTATTCAATTTGGAGGGTTACAGGAATCTTAGAAAGTTATAAGGTCTAGAATGTGAAGCAGACTGGAACAGTAAGAATTACACCCATTATGAAATCAAGCAGACCAAGTATTGGGTACTAGTTCTACTAGTTCCTAGCTAATCACCTTAAATAAGCTTATTAATCTTTCTCAGCTTCATTCCTCTCATCTATAACATGAGAATAAAAATATTTAACTCAAATGATTAATCATGTAATGTTCCTGACTAGTAACAGGTATTCTATAAATTAGGTGTCTCCTAGGCTAAAATGAAAACAAATTAAATAAACAAGCAGCAAAAGCAGGACAGCACTAAAAGGAACTATCAATCTTGCTTCTATGATGGTTGTTACTGGACAGTAAAATTCTTTTACATAATCTGACATAGGTCATATCATAACTCCTGTTTGACAAACAATAGCATTTTTATGTTTTGAAATGAGCTATGTCTCTACCAGTAATATCTAGCATTGACAAGAGTACAACAAATCACTTCATTTGGGGAACTCAGTCTTCCATCAGGGAGTTTTTGTAAGACAAAGAATTCACCATCTGGGAAATAAAGTTTGGATTTATTTAGATTTTATTTCAAAGACAATCTTGAAAACAAAGCCCTGTACTGTCTGGAAAATATGATAAGAAACTGATGAGATGAAATTGTAAAACTTGATTGAAATGATAGAATCAAGCATCCAGTAACATAAATGCTTGTGTTAATTGTCCTTTGAACAACTCCACTTATAATTTTAGGACAGAAGACCCTTTAAGTTTGTTTTGGCCTAGAATGCACTTTTAGTATGACCCAGAGGTCATTAACCTGGCACACCTCCCACTTAACTTTCATGAAACGTAATGGCAGAAACATACATGTTAATGATAAAACAGAACCAGGTTTTTCCTAAGTAGATGCATTTTCCTGGGGATACTTTAGGAGAACTGGAATGTGCATTGTGGGTATCCTATATCAAATAAGTATTTGTTAGAAAACATATTAGCTGCAAAGCATAACAACAGAGTGTCAAGATACTTTGGTATATCAGTCAGTTTGGGTAGAAAAATAGAACCACTCCAAGTATCACTGGAATAAGAAAATTAATAGAGGAATTAGGTTTACACAAATGTGACAGACTGCAGGATTGGGTAGAAGTCACTGATGACTTCAGCCTGAAACACTAGAGAGGGTGAGAATCTGGAGCTCACACAGGAGTCTGAGAAACCATTGCTTCTGGTCCCCGTGGCCCATGAGAGGCAGCCACAGAGATGCTTGTAGAAAGCCACCATGCCTCACCACCATGCTTTTTGAGACTATGTCTTCCTCTTTGCTTTTGCCTTCCGAACCTCACAGTTTCCTTCATTAGGAACCTCACCACATTGAGCACAAAGAAAAGGACTAAAATGAAAACAAATTAAATAAACAAGCAGCAAAAGCAGGACAGCACTAAAAGGAACTATCAATCTTGCTTCTATGATGGTTGTTACTGGACAGTAAAATTCTTTTACATAATCTGACATAGGTCATATCATAACTCCTGTTTGACAAACAATAGCATTTTTATGTTTTGAAATGAGCTATGTCTCTACCAGTAATATCTAGCATTGACAAGAGTACAACAAATCACTTCATTTGGGGAACTCAGTCTTCCATCAGGGAGTTTTTGTAAGACAAAGAATTCACCATCTGGGAAATAAAGTTTGGATTTATTTAGATTTTATTTCAAAGACAATCTTGAAAACAAAGCCCTGTACTGTCTGGAAAATATGATAAGAAACTGATGAGATGAAATTGTAAAACTTGATTGAAATGATAGAATCAAGCATCCAGTAACATAAATGCTTGTGTTAATTGTCCTTTGAACAACTCCACTTATAATTTTAGGACAGAAGACCCTTTAAGTTTGTTTTGGCCTAGAATGCACTTTTAGTATGACCCAGAGGTCATTAACCTGGCACACCTCCCACTTAACTTTCATGAAACGTAATGGCAGAAACATACATGTTAATGATAAAACAGAACCAGGTTTTTCCTAAGTAGATGCATTTTCCTGGGGATACTTTAGGAGAACTGGAATGTGCATTGTGGGTATCCTATATCAAATAAGTATTTGTTAGAAAACATATTAGCTGCAAAGCATAACAACAGAGTGTCAAGATACTTTGGTATATCAGTCAGTTTGGGTAGAAAAATAGAACCACTCCAAGTATCACTGGAATAAGAAAATTAATAGAGGAATTAGGTTTACACAAATGTGACAGACTGCAGGATTGGGTAGAAGTCACTGATGACTTCAGCCTGAAACACTAGAGAGGGTGAGAAGCTGGAGCTCACACAGGAGTCTGAGAAACCATTGCTTCTGGTCCCCGTGGCCCATGAGAGGCAGCCACAGAGATGCTTGTAGAAAGCCACCATGCCTCACCACCATGCTTTTTGAGACTATGTCTTCCTCTTTGCTTTTGCCTTCCGAACCTCACAGTTTCCTTCATTAGGAACCTCTAAGCTAGAACAGACAAAGGCTATGAAGGATGCAGTTCCCAGCCTTAGAAGGATGGTGCTGGGTTGGTGAGAGACAACCCACTTCACCCAGTTACAGTGTGTACTGAGATGCCCTGCCTCTCCCCAGCGTAGTGGTGAGAGACGTACAGAATGTTTGGAAGGATGTCAGTCCCCGAGAGTGTTATTTTTACCATTTTTTCTATGAAAAGTTCCTGTGAGAACTTTTTAAAAAAAGAAGAAGATGAATTAATAAGAAACTAAGAAAAATCAAGCATTTATTGAGTACCTTTTGTGTCATGGGCATTAGGTGGTTTACAGCTATTATCACATTTACTCTCACAACTTAGATTGTAGCTTTATTTTTTCATTTTACAAATAAGGCATCTTCATTTTTATTATTAAATGTTTTATTTTCACTTATAAACAAAATTACAATGGAATTGGCCTGGTTCATAATACTTCAATATTTTATTTATACACATGTTTACTTTTTTTAACTGAATAAAGTTTTCAATAAATTGTTAATTATATCAATATTTGCATAAATACTATCATATAATTAATATTCTTGAAGTGAAGAAGAAATATGGAGCTATATAATCAATCATATTGTAGACATTACAGAGGTACAATGGCATATAAGGCAAGAACATTTTCGAGGTGAAAATGAATGTCTCCTGAATCATTTAACTCATTGATGATGAAGTAGATGGAACCTTGGTTTGGGTTTGAACACAGTGCCATTTCTACCATACCATAATACATCTCATGAAGGGGATCAAATTTGTAACATTGCTTTGAGCAAAACACAACTTTTTTAACATTAATAAAAGCCCTCAATATGTATTTTGTGGCCTACCTGCATTAGAATAACTAAGAGAATCTGCATTTTAAACTAGTTGTCTGCATGATTCTTATTTGCTCTATAGTTTGAGAATCAGACCTTAGATATTTCTTCAGTCATCAACTCGGAATAAGTTAGTAGAAAAAGCCATTTCACTGCAACTATTATAGCAGGACATATTAAAATAAATAAAAATATAAAATTGGAGGCAATTCAAACCCTTATCCTCAAGATTGTTGCTTTACGTAATTTCCTTCCTGCAGTTAAAAAACATGTTCTGATTAGTTCCAAGCAAGAAGGAATCTCAAAAAAGCATAAATGTTTACTTCTTCCCAGGAAAAATCAGTACCGTTATCTCAGGGTATAACATTTTCAAATATGTATTGAGGTTGTCTGTGATGATTTTCATTTCCAGCTAATTGTTACACATTTAGAGAAGAACTACACGCCGAAGTCAAGTGGCAATGCACTTGAATCCGTTTTGGTTTCCTACACAATATCCTAGTACACCCAGCCCTCCAGTGACTGGCAGATAGTGCAGTATTCCACAGTACTTGCAGTGATCACTCAAGAACTCTTAGCACATCTTGTTCCTCTGGTTCTAATTACTAAATAGACTATGATGACCTTCATTAAAGAGACATCTCTTTTTGATGGTGAGATCTTTGCCAGATTGAAGTTTATGTTCTAAATGCATACGAGAGCATAGAGAAAATTATATTGGGAGAATAACTGTAGAACTTCAAATGTATTATGTAGAAGATATTATGTAAGGAGGAAATTCCTAATCATGCTGTTCTCCATAGAGCTAAGCAACTGTGGTACTGATTTTCTTGTTTGGTAACCATGACATTTTGAAAAACAAGTTCTTAGTCCCAGAATGTCTACACAAAAGTGAGAATACAAAGCATTTAGTTATGATAACCTGAGGAGAGTATCAGTTGATTTTTTGCTGATTGTCTAAGCTTCATGATTGAAAAATATAATGAGAATACTTTATTTCAAGACCTCATGAAGAAAATTTAAGCTAAAATTATTACAGACATTTCAAATTGGAAAAAAAACTGGTTAATCAAAATGCTAATACTTCTAATTCCAGAAGCCTCATCATTGATTCATCTCCTTTCAGTTGCCTGAGGTAGGTTTCAACCACAGAGAAACCATCAAAAACTAGAACTATGTTGCCAGTAAAGTCCTCTTAGTGGTGATTTGTTTTGTGCTGATCGTCACTGTGTTCCCTCAGTTCCTACAGAATCTACCGTTTTAGTCATTTAATCTGAATTTCAGACTGTGTACATCTGCTGCCTTTTTGTCTCTTGGTTTTCTGTAGCCATCTCACCTGCCTTCTGATACTCTTCATCTTTCTCACCACTCTTGGCACATGCTTCTGATTCAGACAATGGACTATCTGTTCTACCTGCAGTTCCTTGTGGTTTCTCTAGCTCTCCCAATTCTCTTACCTATTATAGTTATGAGGAAGTTTACATCTCATCCTAACAGACTTTGGACTCATAATTCCTTCACAACCAACTATTGAGAAAGATTAGTTAACCAGCCTTAAGACCTCAGTGAGATGACATGTGAAAAGCACCTAATGCCTATACATGTACAACACCTCTTTCTTGGCAAAAAACTTAAGCACTGAAGCTATTTCCCCCATTTTGTTACTCCTATAATGCTTAGGTAAATTTTGGGAAGTTTTCTGATTCATGTAATATTTAATCTGCTTTTCCTAAAATGAATCCAGCATTAGATAAAAATTTTAAAACTCCACAGTCAGAATTCTATGCTTTCCTCATTTGAAAGCTTCATTGCCTATCATCAGGCTGGGTATGATAGTAGGTGTGCAATAAATAATTACTGAGGTGAATTAAAGTGAATGGGGAGCTAGAAGGGTTTAGATGACAGTTGCCAGGCTGTCTATTCCATGTTATTCCTGATAGAATGTGGTCCATGAATTAATGATTCAGAACACCAGGTGGTCAGCCACAAGCTTCCTAAAAAGAGAAAGGAGTAGGAGGAGAGAAGGATTTTAGCCTGAAAGCTTTAGGTTTTACCACAGAGAATTCAAAATCCTCCTCTCTCACTTCCCAAATGGAGCAGCTGGTGTCACAGCTTCATTCCAACTGTTAGGGATGGTGGCAGCAATGTTCTGGGTTGTGGGGTGGGTTGTTACTGGGCTCCATCTCACTCCCACACTGCTTTCAGGCCTTAATGATCTCAAAGATTTACCTACACTCAGATTAACCTTGATAGGTAAAATAGTTGTGCATCTCCATCTTTTAATAATCAAGATGGATGAAAAACTTGGCAGGAATACAGCAACTTGGAAGAAAAATTTTACTAGCTTCACAGGTCCCCTTTATTTTGTAGTCATCCTCTTTTGGAGTCCTGAGTGTCATATGAAAGCAGAGAGACCAGTTTGGTTTAAGAACCTTGTAAAACTTTAATGAACTCATGCCTGCTCTGATGATAAGAACAAAGCCATGGATCCCTGAAATCTAACCCTAAATAATACATTTTTTTGACCAAGACTTATTTAAACATGCACATGTATGTGCACACACACTCTCACACAAACACACATACACCTTTCTCATTGAAAGTGTGAACGCTATTCTTATATATATAAGCATCACCTCTCATCATCATAGCAACCCATGATCCTTAAAGAGACAACTGTATAACAGGGAAACTGTTATACCCAGTTTTACTAATTTGACTTTGCAGATACTGTTTTAACTTTTGGAAAGCTCTTGGTATCTTATAATGTATAGCATCTGTCTGTAAACCTGAACATATTTTCACATAGATTATACTCATCTTCATATCCTCTTCTGTATCTAGAAGAAGTAGATCAGATGAATATAATGATACACAAATCCTACACATTGATCTGATAAAGGGAGAAGATAAAATGAGATCTTGTTATAAGAGAATGTTCAATTATCTCCAGTTGGTCCTTTTTAATAGTTAAGAACTTACAGGATGGAACACAATGGGTGAAAACACACTGACATGTATTTGAATACATACCTGTACCAACTAAGTGGAAGGTCCAAAGAACACTTTGTATGGGATCTAAAATCGAAATGGTACCTGCATCCGTGTAGCTGCTCCTTGTCTAGTGGAAAACAGGCACTAATTATGTCATTGAAAATAAATAAAATAAAGATGTTACATATTTTCATAATTCTGTGAAGGAATACAACTGATGCTCTGACATAATGATGATGAGAAAATGACATTAAGCTGAAACCTGTAGTTTTCAGCCATGGGAAAGGCAGTGTGGCATGGAAGTGAAAATTACTGGTAAGGCAAAGAAAAACAAAAGCGCCCTGGTTGAAACGCAGAGTGAAGTTGATTTTACATTTTTTAAGTCTGTGCTTTTCATTTCATTCTAACAACCCTGACTTCCTTTCTAGACCACCATTGCTTTTTGCCTAAATTATCCAAACATCTCTAAAATGGCATTTCTGCTTCTGGATTTCTCCTCACCTCATCCATCCTCCACATTGTAGCCAAAATTATTTTTTGAAACAGATTGGATCATGCCACTCCCATGTTCAAAACTTTCAAGAACATACTTTCATTCTTAGAACTAAGGCCAAACTCCACTCAGGGTCTGTAAGGCTCTTCAGGAGCTTGCTCTAGTGTTCTTCACTCACCTAGCCCTTTTTCACTAATTGCTTTCTATTCTAGACTTAGTTATTCACACATATGATTCTCTTTCACCTTGTAGCCTTCGGCAAGGCTATACCTCCTGCCTGAAACACTCCTCCATCCACCCCGCCTCTCTTTTATTTGATTAAATCACTCCTTTCCTTCAGATGTCATCTAAGAGAGTATTTCATTGAGGAAGCTTTCCTTGAATTCTCCAAATCTGAGCAGGTACTCTTCTTAGAAAATCTTATAGCACTCTTCTTCCCCTCTTACTCACTACCCTGTATTGTAATTTCTTGTTTACTCTCTGCATCTCTCAGATGTAAATTCCACAAGCAGGGACTTTTATTTCCCTGCTATATTTTGAAAGTTTAGAACAGGTTCTGTCGTATAATGAATGCTTAATAAAGACATATTGAATCAATGAATATATGAATAAATACTACATAAATGCATCAATAAATAAGCCAAAAATATGACTAGTGGTTGATGAAAATATGCATGGTTTTTGCTTCATTTTGAGATTCTTCATATTCTTAATTTTCTACAGAGAACTTGTATTTACACTACTACCAAGAAAAGAATGTTGCCTTTAGATGGTTCATCTCATGTGAAGATAGCTAAGATTTCCCAGATTATCCTGGGACATTAGACTGACCAGAGTCTAGGAATAGGCACACAATCCACGTTCCTGAGAATGTGCACCATTTGGTGAAGTGTTGTCAGTGCTGAAATGGATGCGACTGAGATGGGAGAGTCCAAGGGGAAAGTAGCCTTTAGGGAGAGACCTAACCCAAAGCCAGAACAGGCCATCCAACTGAGTCCACCAGACATTCATAGAAGGAAACCTGATAGGAACAAGTTAGTGGGAAAATAAACCAGGAAAACATTTCTGAAGCAAAGAAAATATCACAGCAATTCTCTTTCTTATGGGGAATGTACATCCTCAGTATGAGTGGAGAGAAAATTTTTAATACTATTGACAGCATGAGGATCACTTTATGGTTCAAAGACCACTAGAGTGGTTACCAGGAAATCAGTATTTCAAGCTACCTTATTTTAAGCTTAAATATATTTAAGATAAGAATATTTAACTATATTTAAATTTTAATCAATATTTTAAGCTAAAATACCGATTATTTTATTTAATCAGTAACTTAAAATATCAGTATTTTAGCTTTTTGTGTGACCCAACAAGAAAAATATATCATCTGGGTCTTGGTTTTCTCTCTTGCAAAACTAAAAGATTAGTCTAGCTGTTTTCTTCAGATTTTTTTTTCCTCTTTTTCAGTTAAAACATTCTGTTCTCTTTCATTCTGGGCTGAATTCCCAAGACGCTCAGCAAAATAAATTTGTTTTGAAGAGATATAGGAGGAAGTGATTCACCTATATTTTATTTCTGAAGAAAAGGGTGAATTTTCTGTCAGATAACACCTTGACATATGCTTGATACTTTCTGAATCACTTGCTTTACGTATGAGGAAACATACCAAAGTTAAATTGACTCTAGTTTAATCTAAAAGCTGAAGGCATCAGACACATTCCCACCCACAGAAAATATTAGAAGGATTTAATTTAGTGCTAATGCTTGTTTTTAGAAATACTTGAAAGTCAAACACAAGTCATTTATTTTATGACTCATTTCTAACAACTTGGGGAAAAAACTTGTTTGGAAACTGTGTCAATGTATGAAAAGAGACAAAGTAATGTAGAAGTATATTGAAATTCTCTCTATAGAGCATTCAAGAAAGCCACAGCTAAAAGAATGTTCTTGGTATATGCTACATTAGCTCTTTACCTCCTAACTCCATTTGTTCCTGAAGTAAGTCACCATCGGGGGATGAAAGATCTTTAGTGGGAAGTCCAAACCTAACCCAAAGCCAGAACAGGCCATCCAACTGAGTCCACCAGACATTCATAGAAGGAAACCTGATAGGAACAAGTTAGTGGGAAAATAAACCAGGAAAACATTTCTGAAGCAAAGAAAATATCACAGCAATTCTCTTTCTTATGGGGAATGTACATCCTCAGTATGAGTGGAGAGAAAATTTTTAATACTATTGACAGCATGAGGATCACTTTATGGTTCAAAGACCACTAGAGTGGTTACCAGGAAATCAGTATTTCAAGCTACCTTATTTTAAGCTTAAATATATTTAAGATAAGAATATTTAACTATATTTAAATTTTAATCAATATTTTAAGCTAAAATACCGATTATTTTATTTAATCAGTAACTTAAAATATCAGTATTTTAGCTTTTTGTGTGACCCAACAAGAAAAATATATCATCTGGGTCTTGGTTTTCTCTCTTGCAAAACTAAAAGATTAGTCTAGCTGTTTTCTTCAGATTTTTTTTTCCTCTTTTTCAGTTAAAACATTCTGTTCTCTTTCATTCTGGGCTGAATTCCCAAGACGCTCAGCAAAATAAATTTGTTTTGAAGAGATATAGGAGGAAGTGATTCACCTATATTTTATTTCTGAAGAAAAGGGTGAATTTTCTGTCAGATAACACCTTGACATATGCTTGATACTTTCTGAATCACTTGCTTTACGTATGAGGAAACATACCAAAGTTAAATTGACTCTAGTTTAATCTAAAAGCTGAAGGCATCAGACACATTCCCACCCACAGAAAATATTAGAAGGATTTAATTTAGTGCTAATGCTTGTTTTTAGAAATACTTGAAAGTCAAACACAAGTCATTTATTTTATGACTCATTTCTAACAACTTGGGGAAAAAACTTGTTTGGAAACTGTGTCAATGTATGAAAAGAGACAAAGTAATGTAGAAGTATATTGAAATTCTCTCTATAGAGCATTCAAGAAAGCCACAGCTAAAAGAATGTTCTTGGTATATGCTACATTAGCTCTTTACCTCCTAACTCCATTTGTTCCTGAAGTAATCCCATTATGAAGTTTCCCTAGCACCATCTTGGTTGGAGGCAGGAGAGAGAGGTTAGATCTTTAGTTCTACCTTAAGAGATCTTGATCTGATCTGCTGGTGACCTAAAGACACATGCTCCAACACTGGCATATTAAAACCTGCTTTAATTTGGGTTTACAATATTCAAGTCCCCCTCCCTGGAATTCTCCTAACTGATACCCTACCCTGGGATTCTTTCTTGACTGTAATTTTCAGGAACATAAAGACATATTATGCATATATTTCAGTGGTGACAGTTTATGGTAGGAGTTCTCCACAAAGGGTAGCAAGGGCAGTGAAGTTACATTGTACCCAGGGCATGCAGGACTGAGACCTACAACCACCATCCTGAGTACCAGAACATAGCCAGGCATTGTTCAAAACAACTAATCTTTTTTCTCCTCGTATTTATTTTGTTTTGTTAGTGTAACAAAAAGAGATGATATAATATGCCAGGTTGTTGCCTCCTAACTTATGTCTCAGAGGCACTTGACCTCTTTTGTGTTTGGACATGAAGATCACGTACCAAAACCTGGCCAATCAATTAGAGCTGGGAGGCAAAGTTGGTTTCAACTGACCTACAGGGTCAATTACATCATGTGAGCCAAAATAGAATTTTGGGATCTCTTACTTCAAAATGGAGCAATGTAAATGAGCAGATACTTTGGGAATGATGAACTTTCTTACTGATTAGTTTGCAGATGAATAGGAAGTTCATAAGCAAAAGTACCACAAAGCCACCATGGATCTCTGCACACTCACCCATCTGCTGCAGGAGCCACTTGTAGCAGATGCAGATCCTCAGGGAATCTGAAAGGCTTGCATGCTGACTTCACGCTGATATATTTAGAAAGACTATCTGTAAGATGAGGTCAATTATATCTCTTCTGCAAAGAAGTCTCACTAAGGGTAAGCAACTGTGAAATTATGCCCATATGTTTTAAAGCGTGACTTACTCTGTAGGAAATTATAAGAAACTAATATAATCCCATTTAAATCAAAACTATAAGAAAAAATATACATTTCACTTTTTGCCAGTGAAATGTGGAAGCCTTTTAACTAGAGGTATATCTGAGGCTACCTAAATTCACTCTCAAAAAAAAAAAAAAAATGAAATGCCAGCTCCACAAAGCTGAGCCAGACCTCCCACTAAAAACACTCGTTCCAATGGTAAATCTATCATGTGAGTTTGGGTGGAAGTGTTGGAAAAACAGTGAGAAGAGATGTTAATAATCTGTATATCATCTCTATATATTTTGTAATTATTTGTATATTTAGTTTTTATTTTGTATTGTTTCCTATTTACTAAAATGTTTTAATCTTTTCTACTTCCTATTATATTTATCAAGGTTTATTTTTCTTTCTTTTGCCTTAAAACCTCTTGGGAATTTATCCATGTTACTTATATTATTTTCGTGGTGACTCTTTTAACACATGAACTTAACCATGTCTTAATTTTGTCTATAGTTGCTATCTTCTTCCTTTAAAGAGAGCCTATAAAATACTGTAAATATGATCACTCTTCTCTGTCTCAAAAACTATCATTATTTAGTTTTTAAACTTTTAAATATTACTTTTTAATGCTTTTTGAATTTACTCATATCTTTCTCAGTTACTTATCACTGCTTTTTTTGCGCATAACTTCTTCATTCTTGGCTCACTGTTTCTTCCTGAAACATATCTTGTTTAGTGTCTCTTTCACTAAGTGCGTGCTAGTAGTAAAGTCCCTCATAGTTTATCTGAAAATATCTTTAGTTTACACTCATTCTTGAATAACAGTTGAACATCCATAAAGCTCTGTAGTAACCACTATTTTGGTTCAGCAGTTTAAAAATATTTCTTTATCTTCGCACCACTTTGTTGTGATGAGAAGTCTGTTGTGAGGTCTAATTATCATTCTTTCTAGATACTGTTTTTCTCTATTTCCTTTGATTATATCCTCTCTGTCTTTGCAACAGTGTGTCCACATATATACTCAGCTTTGTTTTTATATCTAGAGAGACAGATGCAATACTGGGGATTAATTTCCCTTAATTCACAAGGGTTGCATCAATGTTCCTCCTCTATGTTTCCACTCGGTCTACCTCTAACTTCTTCCATTCATTGCTTTTACAGGGCAGGGTCTATACTATAGCTATGGTGATGATTTAAAATAAAAATCTAATTATGCTGCTTTCCTGCTTAAAATTATTAAAAACTTTTCTGTATTCCTAGAATAAAAACCAAAACCCTAAACAAGATCTAAAAGGCACCCCCTAAGTGACATCTCCAGACATTCTGGATCTTTTTCTCCTTTGGTCTCTGACTTTCAGACACATTGGCTTCCTTTTTTGTTTTTCCATGCTTTTGCCCAGTTAACTTCCAGTCATTCTTGAGATCTTATTTCTGTATTACTCCTTAAATGAAGACTTCTCTGACGCCTTGGCACATATCAGGTCATTCTAAGACATGCTCTTACGATCATCTGCTTTCTTTGTAAAGTAATGAGACTATAAATATATGACCATATCACTGTGTCTTTTCTGTTTGAGAGGCGGAATCTCTCTTTTGTTCAATATTGTTATCTTATCACACAGCATAATTCCTGGCACATAGAGGTTTTTTTAAAGACTAATAATAAAACAATCCTTTCTAAGTACCAGCATGTTCTTATTTATTTCTTCTACCTGTATGGAAGGTATGTATTTCCTACTAACCTGGGGAAATTGGTTGTTAAGACTTAGCAGACTTGGTATATCATTTATTTCTACCAGTCTTTAAGCCCTGCTAAACTTGCAAATTGTATTACATGAAACTATGTGGGATTTTTTAATGGAACTATGTTTTTTAATGTAGCTAATCATCACCTGTGATCCTAAAAATAGGTGAAGTTCAAGAACGTATTTTGCTTTGAAAAATATGTTGGAAATAGATACATATTGATATTTGATTTTGTTTTTGTCAAAAAGTCATATAATTAAAAGTTAACCATACACATATACATGAAAGTAAATATGCTTCAGAAAGAAAAAAAAAACAAACCTACTGTTGGGAATCATGAGTTCAGCTAAGCAAAAAAATGCCATCTGGAGAAACAGTTTTCACACTCTGATGACTGAAGTGGCCTTATATCACCAAGTGTGACATGCCTCCTTTACTTCTTTTCTAATTAAATGCAAATTTTTTTGAAGGAGATTTTTATTAAAGATATGATTGTACTAATGTAATCCAAGTAAAGTATAGCCCAACAGATGGAAGAAGTTACGGCAGGGTCTACTATAGCTATGGTGATGATTTAAAATAAAAATCTAATTATGCTGCTTTCCTGCTTAAAATTATTAAAACTTTTCTGTATTCCTAGAATAAAAACCAAAACCCTAAACAAGATCTAAAAGGCACCCCCTAAGTGACATCTCCAGACATTCTGGATCTTTTTCTCCTTTGGTCTCTGACTTTCAGACACATTGGCTTCCTTTTTTGTTTTTCCATGCTTTTGCCCAGTTAACTTCCAGTCATTCTTGAGATCTTATTTCTGTATTACTCCTTAAATGAAGACTTCTCTGACGCCTTGGCACATATCAGGTCATTCTAAGACATGCTCTTACGATCATCTGCTTTCTTTGTAAAGTAATGAGACTATAAATATATGACCATATCACTGTGTCTTTTCTGTTTGAGAGGCGGAATCTCTCTTTTGTTCAATATTGTTATCTTATCACACAGCATAATTCCTGGCACATAGAGGTTTTTTTAAAGACTAATAATAAAACAATCCTTTCTAAGTACCAGCATGTTCTTATTTATTTCTTCTACCTGTATGGAAGGTATGTATTTCCTACTAACCTGGGGAAATTGGTTGTTAAGACTTAGCAGACTTGGTATATCATTTATTTCTACCAGTCTTTAAGCCCTGCTAAACTTGCAAATTGTATTACATGAAACTATGTGGGATTTTTTAATGGAACTATGTTTTTTAATGTAGCTAATCATCACCTGTGATCCTAAAAATAGGTGAAGTTCAAGAACGTATTTTGCTTTGAAAAATATGTTGGAAATAGATACATATTGATATTTGATTTTGTTTTTGTCAAAAAGTCATATAATTAAAAGTTAACCATACACATATACATGAAAGTAAATATGCTTCAGAAAGAAAAAAAAAACAAACCTACTGTTGGGAATCATGAGTTCAGCTAAGCAAAAAAATGCCATCTGGAGAAACAGTTTTCACACTCTGATGACTGAAGTGGCCTTATATCACCAAGTGTGACATGCCTCCTTTACTTCTTTTCTAATTAAATGCAAATTTTTTTGAAGGAGATTTTTATTAAAGATATGATTGTACTAATGTAATCCAAGTAAAGTATAGCCCAACAGATGGAAGAAGGGATGACTGTTTTAATACCACACTTACAAATAAAGTGTTACCAGCCAAAAACTTGGTTCATCATTAGTCCTTATTTACATGCAAAATTTTTCCCTTAGTTTACACTTCTATAAAAATTTTACCTTGAAATCTTTAGTTCATTTATTTAAAAATAGAAAAGAAGGAATAGCCATCTTCAGTTTTCCACTGAACAAATGTTAACGAGTCCACACTCCCACCAACCCTGTGCCCAAGGCTGAGCAGCATGGAAAATAGAATTGATTTTTTTGTTTCTTCTTTGTCTTTTTTTTTTTTTTTTTAACAACCATTGCTGGTAGTAAGACCAAAAACTTAGGCTGCTCTTAGCATATCAGCACAGCAAATATCCATAGCAATTATGATAGAATAGCTAAGTCAAGTTTATCTGAGATAACAACTTCAAGGAACATATAGAACTGCATGTGTTTATGTGTACATAGATCGTTCTTTTTCACTCACTCAGTTGTGTTTGACTCTTTGCAAACCCATGGACTGCAGCATGCCAGGCTTTCCTGTCCTTCATTATCTCCTGGAGTTTGTTCAAAATCTCATGTTCTTTGAGTTGATGATGCCATCCAACCATTGTATCCTCCATTGCCCCCTTCTTCTCTTGCACTCAATCTTTTCCAGCATCAGGATCTTTTCCAATGAATTAGCTCTTCACATCTTTTACCTATCACAGTTCAAAGGCATTAATTCTTCTTTATGGTCCAACTCACATATCTGTACATGACTACTAGAACAAACCATAGCTTTGACTATACAGACCTTGTTGGAAAAGTAATGTCTCTGCTTTTTAATACACTGTCTACATTTGTCATAGCTTTCTTTCCAAGAAGCAATCATCTACTAATCTCATGACTGTAGTCACTATCCACAATGATTTTGGAGTGCAAGGAAACAGTCTGTCACTATTTCCATTTTCCCCCCATCTATTTGCTATAAAGTGATGGGACCAGATGCCGTAATCTTCAGTTTTTAAATGCTAAGTTTTAAGCCAGTTTTTTCAATTTCCTCTTTCACCTTCAAGAGGCTCTTCAGTTCCTTTTTGCTTTCTGCCATTAGGGTGGCATCATCTACATATCTGAGATTATTGATATTTCTCCCAGCAATATTGATTCCATGTTATACTCTGCATATAAATTAAATAAGCAAGGTGACAATATACAGCCTTGATGTACTCCTTTCCCATTTTGAACCAGTCCATTGTTCCATGTCCTGCTCTAACTGTTGCTTCTTGATCTGCATAAATATTTCTCAGGAGGCAGGAAGGGGGTCTAGTATTCACATCTCTTTCACAGTTTTCCACAGTTGTTGTGATCCACACAGTCAAAGGCTTTAGCATAGTCAATGAAGCTGAAGTAGATATTTTCCTGGGATTTTCTTCATTATTCTGTGACCCATCAGGTGTTAGCCATTTGACCTCTGGTTTGTCTGCCTTTTCTAAATCCAGCTTGTATATCTTGAATTTCTTGGTTCATGGTACATTTCTTGTATATCTCGAATTTCTTGGTTTTTGGTTCATGAAGGCTAGCTTGAAGGATTTTGAGTATTACCTCACTAGCATGTGATATATAAGATCTTTCAATCTTATGTATAAGTGTATATACATATATAGATATAAAATAAATGCATGTATATAAATGTACATATGTGTGTATGTGAGAGATACATACATATGTTGTATGTATATCTATACATATACATATATATGACACTTATCTCAAAGCATGTTTTTTTAATAATGTTTGTGTCGGGATTTGCTCTATTAGAAATTCAAAGTAATGGTGACATATCCAGGATAGAAGTCTGTTTTTTTCTTGTGTAAGTGAAGTCCAGAGGTAGGTGGTCTGTGGCTGTATGGCAGCTCCACAGTCACCAGGGTCCCCTATTTTATCCACCCTTCTGCTCTGGCAATCTTAGCCTGCATTTCCACTTAAATTTTTCACTCATTGACCTAGATTTCTGCTTGAGCTCCAACCACCCCAACTCAGTCACAGAATAAAGCAAGAAAAAGAGGGAGGGCAATGTGAGCTTCCTGTTGGCCCCACCCAACGACTGCCCTTTAATTCTCCTATATGTTAGGAGACTGAGAAATGTCCTTTGTCAGCAGAGGACCTTCCCCAGGGGTCTATAAGGAAGCAGAAAACAGAGTAGGTATCTAGCAGTCTCTGCCACAATTTCAATACTCCACTCTATAGAACCTGGGAGGGCTTGTGTTTATATGTGACTGATTTAGCCTTCTGAACCAACTTAATTCCATTAATGGTCTAGAAGACAATCTTCTAGGGAACAATGGTCCAGCCTTATTTAATTATCTTTTGCTTCTGAACCATTATTTTTTTTTCTTCTGAACCTAGACAATCTTCTAGGGAACAATGGTCCAGCCTTATTGAATTATTGTTTTTTCTTCTGAACCTATTTTATTCATTCAGTGTAGTCTCTGTGTCTAAATGGGTTCTTTGGGTTAATCAAACATTTCAAATCTTTTGAAAAATGCAATTCATATGTATGCTAAACTTATTTTTAATATAAATCTTTTTAATTTCATTTTTTATTTCAGTTAAAAAAAAAAAAAAAAAAACAGGCTTCCCCTGGTGGTCCAGTGGGTAAGGACACCACCTTGCAGTGCAAGGGGCGCCTGTTCGATCCCTGGCTTGGGAAGATCCCACGTGCCGCGGAGCGGCTGGACCTATGTGTTCAATTACCAAGTCAGAGCTCTGGAGTGCGTGAACCCAGAGCCGGCGCTTTGCAACGACAGACGCCACCACGATGGGAGGCCCACAAGAGCCAAAGAACAAAGATGGATGAAAATAGAGAAATGAAAGACCAATAGAAGTGGCCCGCCTGCCTCCCTCCCTCCGCAACCCGACCCCCACCCAAAATAAAATAAAAACAAAAACAAAAAAAACCCATCAGCTCAGCTACTCCAAATCAATAAGATCATGTTTTTTAATTGTTTGTGTCGGGATTTGCTCTATTAGAAATTCAAAGTAATGGTGACATATCCAGGATAGAAGTCTGTTTTTTTCTTGTGTAAGTGAAGTCCAGAGGTAGGTGGTCTGTGGCTGTATGGCAGCTCCACAGTCACCAGGGTCCCCTATTTTATCCACCCTTCTGCTCTGGCAATCTTAGCCTGCATTTCCACTTAAATTTTTCACTCATTGACCTAGATTTCTGCTTGAGCTCCAACCACCCCAACTCAGTCACAGAATAAAGCAAGAAAAAGAGGGAGGGCAATGTGAGCTTCCTGTTGGCCCCACCCAACGACTGCCCTTTAATTCTCCTATATGTTAGGAGACTGAGAAATGTCCTTTGTCAGCAGAGGACCTTCCCCAGGGGTCTATAAGGAAGCAGAAAACAGAGTAGGTATCTAGCAGTCTCTGCCACAATTTCAATACTCCACTCTATAGAACCTGGGAGGGCTTGTGTTTATATGTGACTGATTTAGCCTTCTGAACCAACTTAATTCCATTAATGGTCTAGAAGACAATCTTCTAGGGAACAATGGTCCAGCCTTATTTAATTATCTTTTTTTCTTCTGAACCATTATTTTTTTTTCTTCTGAACCTAGACAATCTTCTAGGGAACAATGGTCCAGCCTTATTGAATTATTGTTTTTTCTTCTGAACCTATTTTATTCATTCAGTGTAGTCTCTGTGTCTAAATGGGTTCTTTGGGTTAATCAAACATTTCAAATCTTTTGAAAAATGCAATTCATATGTATGCTAAACTTATTTTTAATATAAATCTTTTTAATTTCATTTTTTATTTCAGTTAAAAAAAAAAAAAAAAAAACAGGCTTCCCCTGGTGGTCCAGTGGGTAAGGACACCACCTTGCAGTGCAAGGGGCGCCTGTTCGATCCCTGGCTTGGGAAGATCCCACGTGCCGCGGAGCGGCTGGACCTATGTGTTCAATTACCAAGTCAGAGCTCTGGAGTGCGTGAACCCAGAGCCGGCGCTTTGCAACGACAGACGCCACCACGATGGGAGGCCCACAAGAGCCAAAGAACAAAGATGGATGAAAATAGAGAAATGAAAGACCAATAGAAGTGGCCCGCCTGCCTCCCTCCCTCCGCAACCCGACCCCCACCCAAAATAAAATAAAAACAAAAACAAAAAAAACCCATCAGCTCAGCTACTCCAAATCAATAGATCATATTAATTAAATTGTTTGAACTCATTTTCCATAGGTGTAAAATTTGGTTAATGATACTTAACTGGGAGCATTAATATGAAGATTTCGAGCTCATGAATACATGTCTATCTCAGAAAATAGCAAATATCTATTTCACATTTCCCATATATATACCCCCATAGATAAAACTAGTTAGAAAATAGTAAAAATATTAATATAATATTAAAGCACTGATTCAATATTTAGAATTTGCCCATATGAAAATTTCCATATCTTTCCCATGATAAAAAGCTATGTTCACATTTCTCTTCTTTTCATCAATGAATATGTCTCTGTAGATGCAAAGTCATGACAGACCATTAGTACTAACAAGATAATCACTTAGATAACTGATTAAGATATATAATACTGGATGAAGTATAGACTGTACTCTTGAAATGAAAGTCAGTAGTTCTTCCATTACCAACATGATGTGCTGGAAGATGTATTAGAAAAAGTTTTAACTAAAACTATAAAAACCTAGTAATCAATCAGTCAAGAAATTTGCAAGACCTATATGGGAAAAACTGTAAGACTTTGCTGAAGGCTGATCAAGAGATACCAATAGAAATAATGTCTGTTCATGGATAGGTAGAATAAATATTATAAAGATGTAAATTCGCTCTCAGATTAATCTATTCAGTAATCACACTTAAAATCCCACCAGGATTTTTAATGAACTATGGCAAATTTATTCTAAAATAAATGTATTCTAAAATAAATAGATTGAAGTCAAACGCTAGTGCCTGAATTATTTTTCAGCTCAGCTTGTTCCATCATACTAGACCTCTCCTAAAATATCTTCGTTTCCTAGATCTCTCTCAAATGCCCAAGAGCTCTGGAGCGTGAACCCAGAGCCGGCGCTCTGCGACAACAGATGCCACCTCGATGGGAGGCCCACAAGAGCCAAAGAACAAAGATGGATGAAAATAGAGAAATGAAAGACCAATAGAAGTGGCCCGCCTGCCTCCCTCCCTCCGCAACCCGACCCCCACCCAAAATAAAATAAAAACAAAAACAAAAAAAACCCATCAGCTCAGCTACTCCAAATCAATAGATCATATTAATTAAATTGTTTGAACTCATTTTCCATAGGTGTAAAATTTGGTTAATGATACTTAACTGGGAGCATTAATATGAAGATTTCGAGCTCATGAATACATGTCTATCTCAGAAAATAGCAAATATCTATTTCACATTTCCCATATATATACCCCCATAGATAAAACTAGTTAGAAAATAGTAAAAATATTAATATAATATTAAAGCACTGATTCAATATTTAGAATTTGCCCATATGAAAATTTCCATATCTTTCCCATGATAAAAAGCTATGTTCACATTTCTCTTCTTTTCATCAATGAATATGTCTCTGTAGATGCAAAGTCATGACAGACCATTAGTACTAACAAGATAATCACTTAGATAACTGATTAAGATATATAATACTGGATGAAGTATAGACTGTACTCTTGAAATGAAAGTCAGTAGTTCTTCCATTACCAACATGATGTGCTGGAAGATGTATTAAAAAAAGTTTTAACTAAAACTATAAAAACCTAGTAATCAATCAGTCAAGAAATTTGCAAGACCTATATGGGAAAAACTGTAAGACTTTGCTGAAGGCTGATCAAGAGATACCAATAGAAATAATGTCTGTTCATGGATAGGTAGAATAAATATTATAAAGATGTAAATTCGCTCTCAGATTAATCTATTCAGTAATCACACTTAAAATCCCACCAGGATTTTTAATGAACTATGGCAAATTTATTCTAAAATAAATGTATTCTAAAATAAATAGATTGAAGTCAAACGCTAGTGCCTGAATTATTTTTCAGCTCAGCTTGTTCCATCATACTAGACCTCTCCTAAAATATCTTCGTTTCCTAGATCTCTCTCAAATGCCCAAGGCAATGTTCTTCCAGATGCTCTTTTCAAGACTTCAGTAATAGTTATCAGATTTGAGAGTTCAACCCAAAAGAGATGGGAACTGATAATCAGCTGCAAAATTTCCTTTTGGCTCTTATAATCTTGTCAAGATGAGAAATTTTCAGGTGTGCTGTCCCTCTTCCCATCTTTCTCTGTACCTCTTCCATTTCCTGATATCAAATTCACCTTTGGGAAATTGTACCTGGTGAGAAATTACAGCAATGCCTGACCTAAACACTTTTGGCTAAAGTCCAGCTTTCTAGCTATTGACCAATTACTCTGGCCTCCAACCTGGGCAATGCGGGGCCACCTCAAGGAGCTCTTACAGTAAACTTGGTGGATGTAAACAAAATGAGATCATAGAAAACACTTCAAACACCAAAACCCATATGTGGACTTTTTAAAAAGGCACCATTACATTTCATTTAAAGCCTTCAGGTCCCTGTAAAAATCTAAAATGATTTATGGGAAAGTCTTTTTGGAACACCTTGAAAACTTTTGTGGACAAACACTTGTGACTTCAAGGATCTTTTTTCTTCTTTAGGATGGATAGGATGGATTGGAACATAAGAGTCTATTTTGTACAGAATCTTAACAATTTATAATTTTTAATTTACCAAACAGTAGGAAAAAAAGTAGGATTTCTTCCAGATACAGATGCCAAATAAACCTCTGATTTTGGCCTTCTGAGGTCAATTTCAAAGCCTATAGGAGTCTGCAGATAATTTTTTGCCTTTTAATGCCACTCATACCAACAGATGTCAAATTGAGCACTATAGCCAACAAGTGACATAAAATTTAGACATTCCAGTCTAAATTCTCTAGCTTGTTGAAAAAGTTAGGAGTCTGTAGATTGCTTAAAATTTCCATGTGACTGCAAGTATCAGTACTGTGCAGAGTGCCCCTTAAAGCTGAAAGTTTCATAGACACCTAGGCTGGAAAAATGATGTCAGTTAACTTACTCAGTTGAGTTTTGTGTGTGCCCATGATATTGAGGAGAGAAGTGGGTAGACTGAAAGAATTCTCTCTGTTGTCTTCTCTTCTATCTGCCCTCACTTGCCCTGGAAGACCTACCTGCGCTCTTGGCTAATGACTCCCAAATCTCTCATCTGTGTTACCTGACAGCTCCAGGCATAGGACCCTATGCCTCATATGTCCAAAAGCTAAATGCACTGTTTTCCTTACCAAGTTATACCAGCACCCTCACCTTTATATCAGGTGTGCTGTCCCTCTTCCCATCTTTCTCTGTACCTCTTCCATTTCCTGATATCAAATTCACCTTTGGGAAATTGTACCTGGTGAGAAATTACAGCAATGCCTGACCTAAACACTTTTGGCTAAAGTCCAGCTTTCTAGCTATTGACCAATTACTCTGGCCTCCAACCTGGGCAATGCGGGGCCACCTCAAGGAGCTCTTACAGTAAACTTGGTGGATGTAAACAAAATGAGATCATAGAAAACACTTCAAACACCAAAACCCATATGTGGACTTTTTAAAAAGGCACCATTACATTTCATTTAAAGCCTTCAGGTCCCTGTAAAAATCTAAAATGATTTATGGGAAAGTCTTTTTGGAACACCTTGAAAACTTTTGTGGACAAACACTTGTGACTTCAAGGATCTTTTTTCTT